>CAJRST010002224.1:10899285-11240512 GCA_907169785.1 Menidia menidia | reverse complement strand
ATACATACATACATACATACATACATACATACATACATACATACATACATACATACATACATACATACATACATACATACATACATACATACATACATACATACATACATATACACACACACACACACACACACACACACACACACACACACACACACACATATATAGTACTTTTTAGCTGGGGACTGCACTGTAAATTCTAAAAGCAAAACGTGCTGTAGTCATTGGTAGCACACAGCAATTCAAACAAAAGCTTGTGTTCTGCTTGCATTGTGGCCGCGTACTAATGAGTGGATTTCATTTTGTGCCCTCTCTGCCGGTGATCGCAGCTGATTGGTCAAAATGTCTGCACATCTTTGTTTGAAAGAAAAGACAAATCCCAAATATCTAACCAAATAGACAGAACAAAGTGAACGTTTGAATGGCAGGACAGGTGGAGGGGGGTACTGCCTCTTGCATTTTGTAAATTTGTGACAGTCTCCTGCCCTGGGCCTGGAGAGCCGCAGTGGGGGGGGGCGCAGGCCGGAGTGACAGCTCACAGCTGAGTTCCAATAACCGGTCTCAACTGATCGGGCTGTCGGGCTGGGATCATCTGAGTGAAACGCATTTCAGTGTCAAAACAGCTTCCCAACTGTATCTGCTGAGTAAATATGAGCACACTGTGCCATTTGAAAAAATATATATTTCTGTATGAGAACGAGTTCATCCTTGGCTCTCGTCACGAAAAAATACCGTAGGCAGGGTGATCCCAGAGCCCATTGTGGAAGGGTGTTGTGGTCCAGCCTGGCCAGAACCTGAAGCCAGCGCCTCCTCCCGCTCTGCAGGCTGGGGTGTGAGCACCCTCTGGTGTTTAAATGTTGTTGGTGACATATCCACTCATCTGTGCCCTCCTCCCCCTTCCCTCTCTCTCTTTTCAGTATTCACCCAACATGACGATGAGTGTGTGATTTTCTTTTTTTTTTTCCTTTTTTCCCCCTCCCCGTATTTTTTTTTTTTTTTTTTTAACCCTTTACCTGATTTTTATTTTATATATATATTTTTTATTTCTTCAATTCAATCCTTACTTCACTTTGGATTGGACCACCCCTCCCTCCTTGCACACACATGCACACACATATAAACACGCACACACACTCTGCCCCCATACCTATTGGGATCCACTACCACCACAACCCTCCCCTTTGTGTCCTCTTCTCACCTGGGAACTGTACGGCTACACAGCCCTCCGGGACGGCTCTAGAGCATGCTGGGACTCTGATAAAGGCGGGCCATCCCGGAGCGTGCAAAATGGCTGCCAGTGTGAATAGGAAGCAGTCACAGAGCAACAGGAAGAGCCTCCTCTCTGACTCTGGACCCAGCCTCTCCGGCTTCCTGTCAGGGTCTAGGCAGTAGGTGAGGGCAGGAGGATGTTTGGACAGAAAGAGGGAGAGAGGAGACTGAAACACACAGCCCTCCCTGATGGATACGTAGTTGGATCTCCTTGCAGCTGCCTGGAAGCTTCTCAACCACAGCTTTGGATTTTTTTTTTTCTTTTTGAAAATCACAGTTTTTTTTTTTTTTTTTTTTTTTTTTTCTGTTCCTGTTGGACTCAGTGAAGGGGGGGATGAAATGGCCCCTTTCCCCCCCCCCCCCCCTTCAATCTGCATCATTTCCTGTGTGTGTACATTTGTAACAGAGGTGTTGTGATGACCAGTGAATTTTTTTTTTTCCACTTTTTTTTCTGTGTATGTAATGTATCATTGCTATTTTTATTATTGTATTATTGTTGTTAATGATATTGATATGATAATTTTCAGATTTGGTTATAATTTCTGTTTTTACGGGCACACTATTATAATGACAGTATATGTGCACACAAGTCCGAAATCATTTGCTGTGTAACATGTGGTTTTGTGTTGGCACACTGCCCCCTGCAGGTTAAGATTCTGCCCCTCATGGTACTGATTGGTTCCTCTTTGTTTTTTTTCTATCTGTCCCAGAGAAAAGCTTTCTTTTTTCTTTTTTTCCCCCCCCAAGATTTAAATTGTACCTGTACACCAGCAGAGGCATCTCCTGCTTTAGTAGCTTCCCTGCAGTGAAATGCACAGCTCTATTTATATATGTTCTTTCATTTGTTTATGAATCATTGTTACTTTTTAAATTTTTTTTATTTCCATCAACCACAGAATGAGTAGCAAACGTATCCACTCTCTGTCTGGGATCATTAGATCCTGTCATCTGGACCCAAAGAGTGCTGAAATAATTACAGTGACAACCATTTGGACCCCGGCATTGCTCTCCACCTAGGTCAATCTTCACTCCTTCATATCCATAGGTTTTGCTGACCCATAGTGAACAAACTCATTTTTAAATATGTTTTCAACACACCGTAATGCGCGTTTGTGCTTTACTGGAGTTTTATTTTCCACATCTGTTGGTTGAGCTTGCAAGGCTTTTACTTCCCATATGCTAAGTGGTTCCTCTTTACGATCGTTGCCAGATCTTCTGTATATTCATGTCGGAGAGCAGCAGGTCAGGAAGCAGCAAGGCATTGCTCTGTAGAATGCAACCAGTGGCGTCCCTCCTCTGTCCCCCTAAATTTTCTCCACTCTCCATCCGACCAGGATTCACACACAGACACTCCGTCACACACCACCGCCCCTCAGATTTGATTTTTTTTTTGTACAACTGTCCATCTTCTGATTTATTCTTTTTGTAAATACTGTAAAATGCATTTTGATATCATTGACATGTTTTGATATTTCAAATCACAACAGATGATCAGAAACGTGCTGATATGGGCAACTGTGTGTAATTGTTCAGAGATGGTGTGTCTTTAACTCCGAAATAATATGAAACATGAGAAACTGGAGCTGCTATAGACTATTACGCTGTTTCACCTCATCCCGGACAGCTGTGGGGCTTTACACTTCATCTGAGTTTTTGTGTCAAGGGGTCCAGAGTGACGAGGGAGGAAACTGTATTTACAGGTGGGTTAGCTCACGGTCACACACGTTTATTTAAAAATGCATTCTCGCTCGATTTGTTTTGAGGGATCCAAAATAGTCACAAAATGAGGATGTTTTTAACAGAATTTGCATCAATGGAATGAATCAAGATTCTTTCTTTTCTTGTTTTTGTTTTTTGTTTTTTAAATCATTCAGATTTCTTTTTTTACACAAGTGGAAGAGAAAGTGGGGCACACAGGACACTGGCTCTCAATCCAACACGCTGGAGACCAGACTACATGCTTGACTATGAAGGATTTTTTAAATCTATTTAAAATGGGGAACGAGGAGTGTTTGGGGAAAGATGAAAAGAGGAAAAATAAACACTCACACACACACACACGGGACAGATTTGTTGCAAAGAAAAGATATAGAGAGTGCAGGAACACAGGTTTCCTCCCCTGTACTTTGAAATACTGATGTATAAAATACAGTCCAACTTCTCTCTTTCTGTCCTGTAAGTAAAGCCGTCACAGCGTCGATCATTTCTGTATTTCTATTGTGCTGATGTATTATACTGTAACATTCAGGGGTGGGAAGGGTTAAGAGGACTTTTGCGGGGTTGGAAGTAAAGACTTTTCTGTTCAGTTCTTCATTTTTTTCCTCTTGATGACAAAGCAGTATTGAATATAAGGCAGTCTGTCCTTGGGGAGTTGCTTTGTATCTCATGTTAGGGTAGTTTCAGATCCTAAATGTCTTGTGTAGTAAAATAAGAGGTTCCTTCGTATGTTTCTTTATATTGTAAAGTTTCTTTAGACAAAAAAAAAAATGTTGCTTCTCGGAAAAAAAAGGTGGGAAATCTGCATTGATAACTAATGTATTTTATTATTATTTTTTTGTTTTAATTTTCATCAACTTGTCAGTCGTTTTTTGCCTGTGTCCCCCTTGTTGTAGATACATATTAAAAACAAATAAAATGACTTCACTCCTTTTGCCATGAACATTGTAAAGTTTTGTCCAGCTTTATTGATATAGATTGCGCTAAAATCAGTTTCTTGCGACATTTAACAGAGAAAATGTTGAGTTGTGTGTCTTTTAAAAGGCTGCTCTCAGATCAGAATGTGTCCACGGATTTTATTCAATTCCAAGGATGAAAAAATGTTTAGTTTTATTCTGTTTTTGTTTTACCTGTACGGTCATTTGCCTTAAAAACTCTGTTTCAGAAGCCTAAATGGTCCCTTTGAGCTCCCCAGATCTGTTCCAACTGTGCTGAGTGACGACGCAGTGGCTTCCTGCCTCTCTCACCGGAACACGGGACCGGAGGAGCAACGGGGGAGGTCAGCGGAGGGAGGAGTGCAGGTCTGACCGACGCTTTGGCTGGAGAGCAGGGGGGAGAAGAGGTGGGCAGGCGGGGGAGAAACGTTGAGGCTCTGCTTTTAGGATGTGAAACTTTAGGGGGCACCTGGAGATGGGAGTCTGAGTGGGCCACTAGGGGTGGGAGGTGAAGGGCGGCGGGGGCTACCGTGATGGAGGGCAGCGTGTTCCTGCGGAGCTGCGTGTGCGGGGGAGGGAAGGCTGGGAGCTTTACGTCCAAAGCAGGCCCTCCAGGGGCTGTAGGCCTCTTATGGACAGCACCGCCCAATTTGGCGTGAGACGAGCAGGTCCCAGGGAGGGAGAGGTCTGACCGGGAGAAATCCCTGTTGTAATTCCCCCCCGCACGTACAACATCCGTCCTCTGAACCGTGTCAGCCTTGCTCTTGTGCACCCCGGACTCATGAGAATGTTTCTCCTCGTCCTCCGTTCCTCCTCCTTTCCTGCCCAGTGCCTTTCGGTCTCCCTCCTCCCTCAGGACGCTCTCCTTCAGACTCTCCTCATAAGCCCTGCTCAGACCGGCCAGGTCGTGAATGGCCAGCCAAGGTTCAGATGAAACCCTCTGTCTAGGAATGCCAGGCCGTCTCAGAGAAGGCGGCTCACAGGATGGGAGCTTGCTGCTGCTGCTGATGCTTCCATGTTTGCCTGATGGAAATTCAATGAGATTGTTTACCGTTTAAAAATCTCACATGTAGACCCAAGTAAGGCTTTTTTTTTTGTTCTAGAAAACATCTTGATATGATCATAAACTGCTATTCATTTCAAGGGATATTTTTTGTATTTCAAGACCTGGTAGGGTAAGTTAATGCCATTTAAAAAAATAAAAAAATCTTAACCCTTTAATGCAGTGGTCACTGCAGCTGACAGCTATTTAAAGGCCATTTTCTCGTGTTTATATTGGTTTATCTGTTTTAAATGTACACAGACTACTGAAGTTGACACTGGCGCATCAGAGAATAAAAATGTAAAAAATGTCCACAATAACATTCAGTGAAAGAGGAGCTGAGATTGACTAAAATCAGTCAACGGATTGAATGAGTGAGAGTGAGAAAAGGGATTAGGTAGTAGCAAATATCAGACTAGGAGAATATGAGATGCAGTTCTGTGGTTACGCATTCTGTTAACAAATGTCAAATATGTTCACATTGTAACATTTCTTCACCTCTTTTATGCCGTAAGATAATGACAAATACTTTGGAAAAGAATCCTGACAGAAATTATCATAGCTCATGCATGAAAGGGGTTAATATGATGTGAGATGGTCGTCTGCTGGCCACCACCAACCACGTGGCTGCATTTTTGTTTTCTCTGAGGTAGAATAAAGCACCACTTCCTCTGCAAAAGATGTTGCTTCTTTCAATCTGGCCACCCTCTAGACCTTGCCTCATCTCACCCAGGCAACACATTTTCGTCGTCCCTCCTGTGGAATGGACTCTTCAAAACGAATTCTTTCCACCACATCGCATTTTCTGTCATCTGTGTAGAACTGCCTTGTGAAACGCAGCTCTGAAAGTTTGTGTGGGGGCGCAGTGTGCTTGTAGAGACCTTTTGACAGCACTGGTAACTACGTGATACAGACAGCTCACACATGTTTTCCCAAAAAGCTTTCACGTTTCTGACTTTCCGCTCACGTTAGGTCAAAATGGCAGGTGTTGAAGTAAAACTGGGTGTTACGGTTATTGCATCTGACTCTGTCAAATGACTCGAGATTAAATAAATCCTTGCTCACTTTCTCCTCTGAAGTTGAAGATGTTTTCTCCCTCTGGTGAGTTTGGAGAGCCTGTCTTGAGGACGATGTCCGACAGGGACATGCAGGACACTGGTAAGGTGTCCGGGGACGGGGGGACATTCAGGTAACGCCTGGTCACTCGGCCTCCGTTCACACCCATCTCCGTGGCGATGATGATGATATCGCGACCCTTGGCCCGACAGGCATCCATCAACACCTGAAGTGGATAAGTGCCGGTGAGTTAGTGTTCCGTGATGCTATTTGACAAATTTTCAGGTCGATCTTTGAGAATTTGTCTTTGTTTTTTTTAATTCAGGGAACAATTTACTTCCCAATTAACCTTTTTTTTTTCCATCAACATCACTGTAATTATCATTACTACAAGCTTTGAGTTAAACTTTCTTTTTGTTTTCCTCTTGCTTTCCACTGACCTGCACTGTGGCGTGGTGCTGTGCATTGATGGCGTACACCAGCGCAGAGGCTCCAGAGAAGTCCTCCATGCTGGGGTCTGCTCCCGCCGCGAGCAGGGTGGAGGCCACCTGGGCTCCTGCCCGCTGCATACAGGCATACATTAGAGCAGTCCGGCCAGCCCCGTCTTGGACATTAGGATCAGCCTGATTGGTAGAAAATGTTATCATATATCAAAACCACTTAACAGGACTTAACATTTCCAATCCATGCAGCCAGAAGTTTAAGTTTTTAAAAAGTTATCAATCAAAAGTTTGATTGTGAATTTGAAGCATCCTAAAAAAAACAAACCATAATCTCACCAGATTTATGTAATTTGGAACCCAAAATAAGAAACAAGTTGGGGTGTTTGAAGAAAAGCAGAACTAGTACGTTTAAAATCTTGAAAAAAATAAAATAAAATCTTGCAACATTTTTATTTAGAGTAAATCACTGGCAGTAGCAGCACGGAGACAAACTGTTACAAGCTGTATGTGTTTTAGCACTGTACTGCGTAAAAGAACACTTTAAAGACACGTTCAGGTAAGAGCCTGCATTCAGTGATTTCCTTGTCAAAATTATGCCTGTTTTTATGCAGTGCTGCTGGAGGGTTGATGGTCAGATGGATCACTTGAGCAAAGAGATTAATCCAGATTCTTTAAATATCGTAATAGTGTTAGATAATGGAATAATTAAGGTCTTATTAATTTTGCATTGATTAATTTTTTATTTTTCCTAATTACTGAAATCCTGCAGCTTTACTGCTGAGGTTAACTCTCCAAGGTGTCTTATTGATTCCCTGTTATATCACTGACTTTTTGCCAATTTATCCAGTTAGTTGAAGTTTTAGAAATTATTTCTCTTTGGTATCACTTTTATTTCCCAAACCTTTTGTCTTTTTTTCCCTCCAAAATAAAAGAAGGACAATGTTCTTTTTAATTGAACTGGAACTGTTCAGAATGAGGGCTGCTTAGGGTTTCAGCTCTTGAGAATAAAATTCTATCATTATATTTGTTTAATTATGCTCTCATGCTTTGGTGTTTGGTGCCAATATATTCAACATGGTTAAATGGATTGCAGACTAAAATCTATAGCTAGTTTATGATGCATTATGGCCTATAAAGATTATTTTAATGCATAACAAATACATCTAAATCAATGGACAGTTACACTTGCATGCGGTGTATTTACATCTACAGATTAGATGTAAATCCATGCATTCTCAGCTGAATTGGGAAATCTTGCCACATACTGGCCTTGTTTTGTAACAGGTACGTGAGGAGTTTCACAGTCTCTGGCACAGGTTCGCCTCTCATCGTCTTGCAGGCAGCCAGGAGAGCCGTCTCTCCTCCAGGGTTGCGCCCGTTCACCTGAGCTCCACCTTCCACCAGCAGGCGGACCAGGCGGAGCCTACCAGCGGAGGCTGCGCTGATGAGGGGGCTGCAGTCTGACAGAAGGTTCTCCATCTCACGATAGGCAAAGGAAAGTCATGATCACAGCTCAGTTAGCTGGATATTAGCTATGGGATCCCCTCCCCTCCCAGCCAGACATATTTTACTCACTATCTTTCTCTTATTAATTACACTAATCTACTGATTATTTTTCTGTTATTTCTGGTCATACTAGTACATTGAATGAATGCAGATGATGTCCATGTTACAAACAATACTGGAGAAAATAGCCAGCCCTCACAGTAAGGTCAAATCTGTTATAGATTATTAATTTTAAGTTAAGTAGTTATAAGATGTGTATACAGAGGTACACGTTCACAGGACACACAGTAAACACTTACCTTGACGTTCTCCTATGAACGGTTATTTACTCATTCCTCCTCCAAAAAATGAAAAAAAATAGCTATCATGACTTAACTCAGGCACTCTGTAGGGAGATATTCAGAATCTTTCACTCCTGAACACACGCCATTCCGCTAAACATATTTTTTTTTGGGCTGACGCATCCTCGAATAGCAAACTGAAGAGTATGGTGCCGATGCTCCCTCGTCCTGGTCTGTGCTCTCCTTACCTGCCGGATGGAGGAGAAGTTCAGCTAAGGGCAAGCGTTCAAAGTCATAAACGATTTTCAGCCCAAAATGTCACCTGTTGCAAAGCTGGACCACAAAGAGCCAGAGGGCCTTTGATATGAGTCAGCTTTGAACAGCTCTCATCTGTGACCACCATCTGTGTTCAAACACAGACAGGGAGACACAGATGAAACACAAAAAGCATTACCACACACATCAACTCACTGGAACTCATTTGGGCTTGAACGTTTGTGTTGCAGTTGTTACGTCCTTTGTCGTCGGCGCGCTTTATGTCCTTTGTTCAGATCACTGAGTGGTTGTTCTGTTATATAAACACATTTGACTCGAACAAGAGAAGGAGAGGCAGACAGACTCAGAGTCTGTGCTGGAGACGCAGAAAGCATCTTAGCAAACCCCAAAATAGCTAGTTTGCATTAAATCTAACGAGAAATACTTAGAGCATACCAAATTGGTGGTTGGCAAAGGTTGTTAGTCTTATTACACAGTTTTCTTTATCTAGTTGTGTTAGTGCAGAAGCACAAAAATCAAACAACAAAAAATGTCTGAAGATAAACATTTAACGCATTTTGTATTAAAATCATTGTTAATCACATACTAAATTACACCCTGGGAATGAACTGACTAACAGATAGCAACCTTAAATCAGAACCTCTACAGGAGCATTTCAAGCTAAAATGAGTACAGTATCTTCCACTAGCAAAATAGCAAAATGGTGTATAGCTACATGAAATAGGCCGAATTAGGAATGACCAGAATGTTTGACATTCAGTATGGGGAAAAATTGGACAGTGTTCAATTTACTTCTAAAAGCTGTCTCCAAAGCAACATGTTATCATAAGACATTGGGCATTTGCTAACTCTAAATCTCTCTCTTCAAGTGTGATAAAAGTAATTCTGGCTTGTTTTGCAGCCAAAATGCTTGGACACTTTTTAGTTTTCGAGTCCACCATGAACTAATCTGTATGTCAAAGTGATCTGAAGTCAAAAGTGGGGACAGATAAAGATTTGGCCGAAAATAGATAATGGACTGGAGAGTGATGCAAGCACAGCAGCCAATCAACAGCTGATTGGCTGAAAAAGAAAATAATCTATGTTTTGCAGTCAAAGTCCATAACTTAACCTGAACGAACCTCAAAAACAGAACAAAAAAATAAAACAAAAAAGTTGGCCGTAATTCCTCCTTAATATAAGGGACTGGTAATTCTGTTCAGTCAAAATGAACTGAATTTAATTCAGTAAATGATTAGGAATCTAAAAGAACTTGTATTATTCTGACAAATGTGGTTGTACTGAATATGTTACAACTATGTCTGAACAAAATGAAGCTAAATTAAAGTCAGTGTGAAGTCTTTTTGAGAGTTAAAATGGAGTCGAAAAAGGTGAGGCCTTGTTGTTTGTGGTTTAATAAGCCTTTTTCGTTACAAATCCCTGCACTACCAAACACTGCAAAAATATTTGATCCATCACGTACATCTCGTCCAACGAGTCTATCACGTTCTTTTGAACGCCTTCGTTGGTTCAACTGTCAAAAACAAATGAAGCCAGACCCGTTTAGTTACACCATTTCAAAATTCGTGATTTTCACTTTTGCCTCTTGACAAACAAATGCAATTGGAAGAACGTGAAGGGGAAACAGAAAAAGTAGAAGTGGTTACGTAAAGGCTACGTAAGGGTTTATTCGTGTCTTTTAGGCCAATAAAATCTGCGCTGAGTTCAGCCGTGATGACGTAATGCGATCTACTCCAGAATAGCGCGCGGCGGAGGCGCGGGCACAAGGACCCGCGGAGCTCTTTCTGTGGACCGTCTGGCCAACGTGTGCTCATTTATGCTGCATTTGTTTGTTTTTCTCGGAGTAAGTCGGGCCGGGAGGAATTTGTGGCGCGATGTCGGCGCTGAGGGAGAACCAGTCTTACGGACTGGCTAGCGGTAAACTGAGCCCCGGAGGTAACATCTCTGTTTTTCATGTAAAACTCACTGACAGCGCGGCAAGAGCCATTGGTGCCTTTCAGAACAGCAAGGTGGGTCTTTTTTCTTGGGTTATTTTTTCCCTCGTGTTTATAACCCTTTGGGTACAGTTGCCAAATGTGTTGTGCCACTTTGTCAAAGGAGCTCTCACTTGAAACAAAGTGATAAGACCTCGACGGTGGGCTTGTGCTTCGTATTTCGGCCGAAGTTCACCACTACCTTCCCCGGTTGTTGTTCCCTCTGAGCCCCCTCGTTGCTATTAAATGGAAATACATGTTGCATAATCCAATGCGGAAACGTTTCTCTGTTTTGAAGCTTTTAAGAAGCTGCTGGCCAAGTCCTCACAGGCTACTGGCAAGTATTAGGAATGCTAATCGGTGTCGTCAGAGTCGAGGAGAGAAGAAAAGAAAGAAAGAAAGCAAGGGAGGAAAGGATGTGGGGAGTAAGGGCTAGTAGTAGGAGGGTTTATTTGTATAGTCATTGAAAAAAAAAAAAGAATTGGGAGCTTTAATTTTCTGTGAAGCCGAGTCCTTGCTTGTAACTCAGAATAGCATGTGGGAGACCGATGGCAATCCCGTTCAGATGGACGGAATCACAGTCACACATTTGACCCAGTTAATCACAAATGAATCACGCTGTAGGAAGTCTAAGCACAGAGCAGTCACGGACACGTCCTCGCCTCAGTAATTGCCTATAATGCTGGTAGGAAACTCCTTTGTGATGAAATTGAAGCTAACTCCTGAGTGACGAAAGGTGGAAACCACATTTTTCTTTCCTGCAATGATCAGGGCTTAGGTATAATACAGCCTTAATGATACAGATGCCAGACACAAAGCACTGACTAACACACACAGCCCAGTTTCTGATCATTAGCTTTAGAGGAGTATTCAGAGCATTGTGGGCCTCATCACAGATATACTGCAAATAATAAAAACAACACCCTTACATGAAGCCCAGCCAAACACTGTGCTGGCTGCCACCTCGCTCTGCGCTCTCATCAACAGGTGGACTTTCAGATCCTCTCCCGTGAAAAGGTCAAATTCTTGTCATCACATACTTTCCATCCGCGCTGCAAACGTGTCGCTTTGCACTGTCATGTCTGTGTTTTCCCGGAGGCAAACACCCTGCTTCATTAGACAGAGGACAGTCTTTTATTTCTCTGCTTCAAAGAGCACGTGTGTGACATGCTGCGGTATTTTAACAGCATAATGACCTACGCCAGAGCTGACTTTAAGATCAAAGAGAATTTATTCAGGCAGCACATGATGCACATGCATCAGGATAGACCAGTTGCAGCTGTTATAAGGGAACTGTACCAAGGAACGAGGAGATGCTCATTACATTAGGAAGAAACAGAAAGAAATGTTTAATAACCCGTAGAGCTTATTCGCATGTTCAGGGCACGAATAGGCGCTTCAACATAAACAAACTGATTAGAGAAATGTTAACTTTTGCATAACTTCAGGAAACCATCAGAACTTATGGTTCTTCTTCAAAACTCACACGTGCTGGTAAAAGCTAAAGAGACCAGTCACTTCTCTTAATGATGCTCTATGCAGACTAAATGTATCTGAACTAAAAAAAATCAACAAAATTGTGAAAAGAAAATACATTTGATTATGAAAAAACTCAGCGTTTTATGCTAGTTCTGTATGGACCTGAGAACATTTCGAGGCGTCTGCTTTGCAACGCATTGTTGGACACGGGTCACCACAGTGGTCAGTCAATAAAAGAAAAAGAAGGTTAAGCAGTTGATGTTTGCTGATGTATTGAGTATTGGTCATAAGACCTCTGAACGTTTTTAACCTTTTGTTGCAATATGTCAATGGAGATGTTAACTTGGAATTGGAATGGCAATATGCACTTTATCTGGTAAAATTCAGAGCATTGTGGTGATGGATTTATGATGATGAAAGGTTAAAACTGACCTTTAATCAAATATAATGAATAAGAGAAATCCATCCAGTCTGCTTTGGAGTGACCCCCTTGTGATCAGATCTGTTACCTTCTTAACTCTTAGCTTTTATCACAGCTGATAAATGTTTCTGTTAAGTGGTAAATAAATCATTAACCTGCAAATGGTATTTTAACAGTTTCACATGGTTTGCATTGGTTGTTTGATTTTAATACATATTTGAGTAAGTTCAAATATATGTAAGAGCCAGGATTTCTGATGGTGCGTGGTTCATTGTCAGTGCTAAATCCTTCAATTCTGACACCTCAGTGGTGAGAAGGGTAGTCGTACGTACTCTTATTACTGTGCTAAACAAAACTGTTGCTTTTGATGGCCTGTACACAGACACCAAGCATCTTTAATTGATCTGGATTTTAAAAAATCTCCCCTGGTTCCCTCCTTTTTCCTCACATATTTTATTAAAGTGAGTAACTTCTTCATGCAGTCTCTTTTTTTCTTCAGGGCTGGTCATCCCATGCTGCCATCTGTTTTAATGGAAATGAAGGGGTAAGAAAAACTCACGGCTTACATACAGGGAAGAAATTCCCTTTCTTCACTTGTTTTTGTAAATGTCACAGATGTTAAATATCAGTCCCTGTCTTTGTTCTTCCCTCTCTTTCACATATAGAGAATCACCATCCCCAGCTCAGAGAATAGAGATGAAGTGAGGATTTTCACCTTTGGGGTGACTAATGTTGCTCGTGACAATCCACATGGAAGCTTTGACTGCGTCAAACAGCTCAGCATGGGGTAAAATGCAACAGCATCTCATCTAAAAAAAGAAAAAAAAGAAAATGCATACAACCTATTTTTTTTTAGGATAGCTAAAATGAAAGCTTTTATTTTGCCTAAAAGCTGTCACAGTGTTAAAAAAACAAACACTTGTGTGCTATGTACAAAGTGGCTCAAGTTATTACATTATCTTATATTTATTTGGAGTATATTGAATCAGGTAGCTGACTGAGTGAGTTTTAATATTTGAACATTTCTCCGGTGAGAAAATTACCCAGCCAACGATGTCTCCTCAGTTTTAATTGCCTGACAAGCACAGGCTTCCTGACTGCACAGGAAGAGGTTGAATTTGATAAATGTCAAGAGTTTACAGAAGTTTAGAAATAATTCTTGAAATCATCTGTCCAGCCACAATTATGCAGCAGCAACTTTTTCTTGCTGTTCCCAAAATGTCATTCACACTTGGGATTAACGTCTTGAAAACAGCTTCTTAATAATAAAGAGTGGAAAACTTGCCATCGTCCTGAAAGCTTTGTCAGAACTCTCTCTGTACTTGCTGTCCTCCTCCCCGCTCTCAGTGCTGCTGAGGAGCTGTCATGTCTCGCGGTGATTCAGAAGAAGATGACAGTCAATGCTACAGATGACTCGTACGACAAGGCTCGTCAGAGCATGGCCCAAGCTGAGGAGGAGACGCGCAGCCGAGGGGCCATCGTCATCAAAAACGGAGGCCGCTTCCAGGGTAAGACGTATGGGAAGCCCGCACAAAGTGTGCATGGTTACACAACAGACAACTCCAGCTGAGGGAAAACGCTGGCCCGAAGACACTTTTGTTCTTTCGCTCATAATGCCAAGAAAGCAGGAGTCAGCCATGTTGCTGCTATGGCAACGTGTGTAGTAACCAGTGACATTGTTATGATGTGTTTTGTTTTCCACTGCACGTTCTTAGCTAGCCCTCTATATAGCCCTCCGCATTCGGAGGCAGCGTAACTCACAAACATAAACAGAACCTCCACTGGCCTGCGCAGGCTCCTCAGTCATATGGGCCCTTTCTAAGGTCGGGGATATGGCTCTGTTTGTTCTTTTCACCACTGCTGTTTCTGCACATCCAACCACCAAACCACTTCCTTTTGAACAGATAAGTTTATCCTCCTATCTCACTGAGCACACATACACTGACAAATAATTGCGTACATGTAAGTTTTGATGAGTCCGTTGGTTGAGAGGAAGTCTAAAAAAGCCCCCGCCTTACTCACTCGGGTTTTGCAATTGTGTGATTATAGTTTCTTAAATTAGAATTAACTGCCGCTTTTGCTAGCTGACTTTTGTTTATGCATCTCTGTGGGTTTCTGACATAGTGAAATGAGGGTCTCTCTTTTGTCTACATATCTGTCAAAGAAAAGTGAGAGTCCTCTCGTCAGAGCATGCCTCATATTACTTGAAATAGCACCAAAGAACCCGTTCTCTTAGCCGTAAGCAAATACAAGGACGAGGGCAGGAATTGTTTTAGAAGCCACATTAAAGCATCTTTGAAAGGGGCTTTGAGTAAAATTAGATTATTTTCTTCCCTACAGGCAAGAAGGTAACAGTGAGAGCTCCGGCCCCTTCACTTGCCAAACTGACCAAGCCCAAACACTCGTCCTACTCCCAACTCAGCAACATCAAGAGGGGGGCTGGCATATCAAAGCCAAAAAAGGGTTCCGTTCTGTCAATCAGGAAGAGCGAGAGTGATGTGCATGTGAGGCCCCTCCGGGAGAGAGTAATGCACCTGCTGGCTCTGAGGCCGTACAAAAGGCCTGAACTGATGCTGAGGCTGCAGAAGGATGGGCTGACCGAAGGAGACAAGGAAGTGCTGGATTCTTTACTGAAGGAGGTATAAGCTCCCTTTTAAAGAATTCAGTCCTATGCCGTTATTATTTTCTGATGCTCAATAATCTAAATAATAGTATATATGTCAATAAAGATAATATTCAACACATCAAGCCACCTTAAAATCGTTTGTGAGACCAGAAACATTAAAGGAAACGTGGTGAATCTCCTATTCTGGGTTGTGTGTTTCTGCACAGGTCGGTCAGCTCAGTGGCAGAGACGGCATGTTTGTTCTGAAGGACAGTCTGTATAAGGAGCTGCAGAAGGACTGGCCGGGCTACACCTCAGGGGACCAGCAGCTTCTCAAACGCATCCTTGTCAGGCAAGAAATAAGACTTTCTATTACACCTAAAAGATATGATCACATCAAATCTAACAGCCCCTGCTTTGAGGACACCGCCTGAATACAGGCTCACAGCAGAACATCTGCAAAGAGTGAGGCACCCTGGGAGCAGACTATATCTGTAACCGTGCTGCCACTAGATGAAATGTAAAAGTTCAGTGTAAAACTTTCACAGACTAACATTTTTTGATCAAGATCATGTTTGAGATTTCTAACACCTGTTAATGAAACAGGGAGAGTGACACTCCCGTGATGGCCTGATGGGTTTGGGTGAAACTGCAGAATGAGGACAGATTGGCCAAAAAAAGTGCTTCTGAATAAGCAGCAGAAATACTGAGAAAGAAGAAGCTGCGTTCATACTTCTGTGGTCAAATATGCAGTGCTGATGAAAAGCCATCTTCAAATCTCACAAATATTTCTCGCTGCTTTGCAGGAGACTGTTTCAGCCCCAGCACAACCTGCTGACGGTCCCTGAGGCCCAGGTCAGCCCGCTGAGAGAAACCCCCAACTCCTCACCGGCCCACCAACCAAAACACGCCCTTCCCGAGGAATACACCGACCCCCTGGCCAGCAAGAAGCCCCGAATATCCCACTTGTCAAGCAAACGAGCCAGTGAAAAGTCCCAATGGAGGCAATCGAAACGAGCGGCTCAAACGGACGCAGAAGCGAAAACAGATGACAAGCCGAAAAACTCGCTTGATCCAAAAAAACTTTTTGAATCCCTGTCAGCGGTTTGTGAACCGGAAACAGAAGTGGCTAAACGGCTACAGCCGGCTGACACTGATCACGAGGGCCCTAAAGACTCAAAGGAGGGCGGGGAGGATAGCTCGTACCCTCTGACTGTGCCCGAGCTGAGCAGACACACAATCAAAAGGAAGAAGAGCAAACACAAACACAAAGACCACGTGAGGAAATCATGTCCTTTTTCCCCATTTGTTTTTCTGTTTTCAATCAGTTTTTATGCTTTGCTAAACATCGTTGTTTTTAAAAATATATTTTCTTTCAAGGAGAAGGAAGAGTGGATGGACGGGAGAGAGAAAAGAAAAAAAGACCAGACCTCAGAGGATCCAAAGTGCAAAGTGTCCCCGGACAGCAGAGGTGAGAGCAGATGATTGTTCCTGTGTGAACTAAATTTTATACATTTTTCTGCAATTTTCTATGAACTAAAATTATCATTTTTCTCTCAGAATCGAGTGGAGATTTGTTTGAATCTGAAGTTCCTAAAGTGGACACTGACACAGCGGACTATTTGTTGTAAGTCATGGTTGCATACATTTTTTTTCTTTTCGCTTTTTTTCCATAACCGTCTGAGATGAGTTTTCTGTTTCTGTCCAGTTTAACAAAGTTCTAGAAGTATGTGTTTTTACTTGCTTTTTTTACATTTTTTTATACATCTATTTTTTCAGGGTCCAAAAGTTGGGAGCCCCATAAGCTTTATTAAGGGGATGTCCCTATGAAGAATGACTAAACTAAATGAGTTTTTTTTTTGTGCTAAATCTTTACAGGAAGTACACAGTCATTTGCAGCCACAACCAGCGACAGAGTTATAAACAGGACTTTAATGAGGAGTATAGTGAGTACAGAGACCTACATGCTCGCATCGACAGCGTGACGCGGCAGTTCATGGAACTGGATACACAGCTCAAACAACTTCACCATGAATCCCACAAATATAAGGTAGGAAATGCAGCATCTTTAATCTTTTAAGATCTCAAAGAAATTAAAATTAAATTGAGGTGATACACTGTATGCATTAAAATTTATGTATTTTCTCCGGCAGACGGTACGCAATAAGATTCTTCAAGAGTATCGCAAAATTAAAAAGGTAACTTAAAAAAGAAAAGAAAAGCTTGCACAACACCGCTTTAACGCTTTGCTCGTAAATAATGGAGATGCTCTGTGCTTGTCCCTATAGTCTAACCCTAACTACAACCAGGACAAGGTTCGCTGTGAGTATCTGCACAACAAACTGGCCCACATCAAGAAGCTCATTTCGGACTTTGACCAACAGCAGCTCACTGTGGAACATTCCTCTTCCAAATGAAGAACCTGGTTTGAGTTTGTGGCGTACTAGAAGCATCCTGAGGCAAAGAGGGTTCCTGCTGAGCTCAGGCCATCCACCTCATGGCTGTACTTGGTCTCAAGGCCTCAGCGTCGGTGAAGCTGGGAGCCTTTTGTAGACTTCAGTGACAGTGTGTTGGGATGAGTGGGGAAAGTTCCCTCTGATACGAGAAATCGTCTTTCAGACTGTTTTTTTTCTTACTAAAGGGCTGCTACTACAGAAATGTATTACTACAGGCACAGGAGTAAAGCACGTCTGCAAAAGCTCTTAAAACTGGAAACAGGTGGAGAGATGAAGTGCTAAGCATAAAGACATTTGTAGATTCCCATCACACATTGTACTATTTTGTCGATTAGATTAGAGTATTTGTGTTCCTATGTGTTCTGTTAGCCGGGCCAGTGTTCATATTTCAAGCGTGAACGTGAGAAATCTGCACGCTGTAAATATTCATAAAGGTTCTATGAATAGCAGGTGAGGGTTTCTTCCGATGGACCGCTTCCTGAGAAGATGTTTTTTCCTTCAGTGTTCTTTCCGTTCGAGGTCACCAGTGTTGTTGGCTGTCCGTCCGTTTGGTTTGAATTATTCGTTCTCCTGGACCTCAGATGCTTTGTCATTGTGAGCTAGATCCCTTATCGATTCAACCTTTTCAATGTTATTCGCAGTTGACTGTTATGGAAAAAACTAAACTACGGTACCTTTAAGTGTATGCAGGGACTGTTAAATATGAGCCTAATGTAAAGTGTAAATTATTACAGGTATTAATTACCACAGCAACCAGTTTAGTCATTGTCACTGTAGGCTGGTGTAATGGGTGAAGCATGCTGTGTAAGTTACAGATCGCATGATGAATAAAAAAAGATCTAGCCTGAGTTTCAAATAAATGCATTTATATTAATTTGTTACAAATTCTTTATGTACATTGTTTTGCAAACAAAATCTTTTATCATTGGATCCAATTCTAGAAAACGGAGTTAAATTTCATAGCTTCAAATGATAGTACCCATCTACTTATTTCTAGTTTAAACTAACTGTTTGAAAAGACTTAGTTTTTTTAATCAACTGATACCAGAATACCAGGTTCCATATTACCCAAAAAGAAGCTGTCATCATCATTATTTTCACAGAGCAACCAGTGAATGGGGAAAAGGTCACACCAACGTGGGGAAAAAGTACAATGCATTGCCCTTTACTGCTTTTGTTGCAAGTTATTCTCAAAAAAGGAACACAAACTAATGACAGAGAGACTGACTGGAAAAACTTTGGCACGCTCACATAGGAACCTGAAAAGATTTGGAGCTGCATTTCCAAACCTAAAAGATAACAGACCGCAGGGTGGGGGGCTGCAGGAGATGTCCTGATTTACTTAATCTCCATCATACAATCCCTGCCTGAGAGAAAGGTTTAGCAAGCCCCACTAAAATAATGGAAATTTCTTAAACGAGTGAGAACCTCTTGCTAAATTTGAATCTGTCACGAAGCAGCGGATGGAGCATGTTGAAAGTGATGCTTCAATTAGTGGCAAATAGTTGTAACACAATGGTGACTGAGATTAAACAATAAGGAATATTAATCAATCATTTTGAGACTACTCCTAATGTAAGCCACCAAGAGAAGATACCAGTCATCATAAAGACTGTCAAATTGAATCGAGCACAAGAAATCAAGGAACGTTTGATGGGATTTCTTGTGCCATCTCAGCTTAGTATACCCTTACATGATTGGAGAGGAGAATTGTATGATAATGGAGCTGAGATAAAAGGAAGAAACAATCAAGTTCAAGTTGAGCTTCTTGTATAAAAAGAAGAAAATGAATCCTTGTGCTATTTATGTTTTGCGTTTCTGCTTCTACACACGCGATTTAAATAATCTCTTCAAAATAATGTTAAACTCTGCACGAGCCTACTGAGGGTTCACTGACATGAATCAGGTGAGTTGAAGCAGGGACACCTCCAAAACTTGCAGGTTTGTCAGTCCTTGAGGACCGGAGTTTATTTATGAAGTGCTGTATGTCTAATACAGTAATTAAGACAGTTTTTTTTTTGTTCTTGTTTTTTCAGGCCTGGTCTTTCAAGTTCATTTCAGGTCATTAATATGACTGGAAATCAGAGCCATGCTAAGTTTTTTTTAGTCCTGTGTTCCAACATCTGCGTCAGTATGGTGACCCAGTTTCACAGGTGTCCTCACTTTAGTTGCCGTGGTTGTGCCATGTGGTTTTTCATTCTAGACTTTCAAAAGATTTTCTTGTTGCTTCGCAAGAGGAAGTGTGCAGCCTGTCAACCCAGAAATACCAGAATTATTAATCGATGATGCAACAATCTGGCATTCAGTAGGTATTACACAGGTGTGTCACTTCTGTTAAGTAAATTAGACAAAGTGTGTGTTCTTAGTGTTTTACTGATGATGAAACAGTGATCCATTACCCGCGTCCAACCTATATGATAACCTTTTAAGAAACTGTTATAACTTCCCATAATTCTCACCTGCAAATGATCATCTTTTAAGTACTTTGACAAAAACACCATAATAAAACTAATAGTCAATAATTACTTTAAGGATAGTAATTCAATTATTTGTCTTAGTTTTTAAAAATACATTCCCAAAATTCTCTGTACGGAAATACACTGCGCTCAATAAATGTGAGGTTGTATCTTTAACAGTCATTGGCTTCTCCTTTACAGTGAAAGCTTTGCTGCTATTGGCTAGAAATAAAAGCAAGCTTCGGATTAGTCCATTCTCTTCTTCGTGACCTTTCATCCTCCATTCACTTCCTGTTGCTTTCAAATACACCATTTATAAACAAGCAGTAGTCTTTAAGTCAGAAAACTGTCCTTGAACTTTGAGATAGACGCAGCACCATGATATGACACGAAAAGTGAAGACATTTCAGGTGACAGATGTGCATTGTTGCTTATGGTGAGTAAAATAAGGCATAGGACGCTAACATCTTGTCAGCCAGAGTGATAAAACACCGAACAAGCTAAGCAAAATTGCAGGTGTCAGGCTATAAACCAACTATCAGTAGAGGTTGAAACGGCAATAGCGGTTTAATTATTAAACACCAAAAAATAATTCCAATATGTTTGTGCTCTGTAACGTCTGTGAGTGTTTAATTAAGCAGGCTTTTCCTAATAAAAACAAGCAGAGGGAGTAAAGAGGCATTTGGACATAATGGGCTTTTTAAAATACGGCTGCCAGGGAAAAAGAAATACATTTTATTGTGTCGTATCTTTAGAACCATATTTGAAAACGCATTAATCAGACCTTTTTTTCAGTCTCTCTAGCTACCTTCCCTGACTATGCATCCAGTCATGATGGGACTTTTCCAGAGAGCACTGAGGCTGAGAACATCTCTGAGACACCTGTGTCTCTGCAGCACTGTCTCCACTAAAGCCAGGCTTCCACTTGCAGCCCTCAAAAGTCCATTCTTGAACTTCGGCTCGTGTCGTGAGCAGCACGTTGGGGCAGTTGGGTCCAAGTCACTCCCCGATGGAGCTCCAAAAAGGCTGCCTTTCTCCAGAGTCACAAAGGAAGATGTGGACTTTTTTAAGAAGATCTTACCGGGCAGAACAATCACTGACCCAGACTTAGTGGAGTCCAGTAATGTGGACTGGCTAAAATCTGTAAGAGGTAAAGCTTGGAAATAGATATACCCTGTAATATATTACTATCATTAAATAGTTTAGATATCCTTTTATTAATTTTCTCCTACCTTCTGAAGGTTCAAGTGAAATTCTGCTGAGACCTCAGACCACAGAGGAAGTGTCTCAGATTCTCAGGTACACTGCAAGTGGAAAGTGAAGGGATGCATTGTGTTTGTTCATAATCTTTTGTTGTTGATTGATCCATTTATTAATTAATTGTTTTCCCTCTCTAGGTATTGTAACAATCGCAACCTGGCTGTGAACCCCCAAGGGGGCAATACTGGGCTGGTTGGTGGCAGCGTGCCTGTTTATGATGAGATCATCCTTTCAACCTCTCTTATGAAAAACATAAATAGCTTTGATGACATATCTGGTAAGCTTAAAAAAATCTATCACGCACTTAAAATGAAAAAATCTTAATCTTCAAAGGAGTTATCTTGAAACAGGACATTTTTCCCCACAGGTATTCTGACCTGTGAGGCAGGTTGTGTCTTGGAGAACTTGTCACTCTACCTGGAGGATAGAGGCTACATGATGCCACTGGATCTCGGGGCAAAAGGAAGTTGCCAAATTGGAGGCAACGTGGCAACAAATGCAGGCGGGCTGCGGCTGCTGAGATACGGCTCTTTACACGGGACCGTGCTGGGTCTTGAGGTGGTGAGTGGAAATGAACAGTTATAGTAATGTTATCTTTCTGACCCTAAAGGCTGAAATCTTTAAATGGGTGGCCATGCTCACATGTTCTGCTTGTCTTTAAAGGTGTTGGCAGATGGCCAGGTGCTGGACTGCTTGTCCACACTACGGAAGGATAACACAGGATATGACCTCAAACAACTCTTCATTGGGTCAGAGGGCACTTTGGGGGTCATCACTGCAGTGTCCATTCTTTGCCCACCAAAACCCAAATCTGTTAATGTGGTTTTCTTGGGTAAGATTTATTTTCTTTAGTTCTTAAATCCTACATGTATGTCCTATGTAAGTCTTTATCTTTAAAAATGCCCCAAAATAGTATTTTATTAAAAAAAAACCCATGACATGTTTAATTAGAAGTCTTGCTCAGTGGATTAAATCTCTCTTACATGTCTGCTCCAGGCTGTGAGACCTTTGAATGTCTCCTGAAGACGTTTCAGCTTTGCAAAGGCATGCTGGGAGAAATTCTGTCTGCTTTTGAGTTCCTGGACAGTGAATGCATGAGGCTGCTAAACACGCATCTCAAACTAGCCAATCCCATCTCTGGTAAGTCAGCATAGTTCCCGTGCATGTTTTAAAAAAAAAATGTAATGAGATATTCAAACACACAAAGAGCAGATCCTAACTTCTTCTCTGCAGATTGCCCGTTCTACATTGTCATAGAAACATCGGGATCTGACCCCAACCACGATTCAGAGAAACTCCACAGCTTCCTGGAGGAAGCGATGACAACATTGTTAGTAACTGATGGAACAGTGGCAACAGAGGAAGCAAAAATAAAGGTAACCTCAGCGCACCACGTCACAGAGACCGACAATAGCAAATCTGATCATTTAGAAAATCAGTATGTGATAGATTTCTGAGCCTCGGAGCTTGATAAAAACAGTTGAAAGTTGAATGGCTCAATGGTGATGAACCTCGTGTCCTTATTATAATGAAGTCCAACAGTCTGGTTTATTTTGAGTAAGCCGCACAAACACGGCTCCCTGAGAACCAAACCCACACAATAAGACTATGATTTAAACCTGTTAGACTGGTGAAGTGAGTAGCACTTCTTATCATGTTGACATGGCAGCAGTTTGGAAGTTTAGGAACTGTTGGAATAGTTGTGCTGCTGTGATAAAAGCTTTTCAGATATTCTGTTAGATTTTTGTTTGACAGAGGCGATATGGGATTGTTGTGAAAGGTAGAGGTACTCTGTTTTTCAAAATATTTGCAGACTTTTCCTGTGAGTCTTAACTATTTTCATAGTTGTGCTTACTGAGATTTGTTTGAATGAATAGCGAATAGCACACAGATAAGGAGCCTGTCATTTATTTTACTTTTCTGGTCTTGATATTTATGATGTCCCTAGGACAAGAATGCATTACTGTAGCCATTTTTTCTTTTTAATGGAATCCACAGACACTCTACACCTTGTTTAGAGTGTTTTTAATGATTTACCTCCTGTGTGTGCGACTATTTCAGATGAAAAGAATTGTAAGAAATAATTGGTCATAAGTTTTCAATTTGTAGAGAAAAGTGGAGAGAATGGACATGACGTTACACTGTCATGTTCCTTTTTTTTTTTAGGAGTTGTGTCTCATGAGTTGATGCTGACTCAGACTGTACATTCATGCCTTTTAAAGGCTCTGTGGTCCATGCGTGAACGTGTCACAGAGGCACTGACTCATGACGGCTTCACCTACAAGTACGACATCTCACTTCCGGTGGAGCGGATTTACCAACTGGTGACGGAGATGAGGCAGCACCTGGGGGACCGGGCCAAGAGTGTGGTGGGATACGGCCACGTGGGTAAGAGACATCTGGAAGCTTCCGCTCACTTTGAATAATATTTGAAAGTCCTTCACAATTATTAACAAGCTCATCGCTGTCCAAATCCAAATCCTCTAGGTGATGGTAACCTCCATCTGAACATCACGTCTCCTGCTAAGGACCCCAGTTTACTGGCTGCTATTGAGCCATTTGTCTATGAATGGACAGCCAAGTTTCAAGGTAGTATTAGCGCAGAGCATGGACTGGGCCTGAAAAAGAGGAACTACATTTATTACAGCAAACAAAGCCAAGCGGTGGCCCTGATGGGTCACATCAAGGCTTTGCTGGACCCCAAAGGCATCCTCAACCCATATAAGACTCTACCAGATAAGCTGAGATGACTGTGGGGTAAGGAGCTCCGCTTTAGCGGTGAGCTTTGTCACACGGCTTTATCCACAACTGATCCATTTTGATGGCAAATGAGATTAATGTTGTTTCTTAGTTTGTGTTTAATTTCAATGTGCACTAAGCAATGGATTCAGAGTAAAGGATTTGGTAAGCTTCCTAGAAGGATATATTATGTATCACCTGCAGACTTTCAGAGTTGCTGAAGGGAAGCAGGTAAATGAGGGTGTCACTTCTGATTGTTTTCACTAGAGGGCAGAAACCTGATGAAGTCCTGTGATTTAGTTAGTGTTTGAGTTTTGTGGATATGATCTTTTTCCCTCCATGTAAAAAAATTCAGACCATGAAGGGTTAAACAATCGAATGGGAGCATGTAGAGTCCAAACCCTGGAAAACGTGGCTTGACAGGGGACAGTTTTAAAACGTAGTATAGATCAACGGTGAAATCACAACACATCTCCACGATCATTAGACAAGAGTGCAGTAAATGTTTTATTACATATAAAAAGGCTGAAGCAACCCCCCCCCCCCCACAAAACAAAGCCAGCACTTGAGAACTAACTACTTTGTATACCTGGGTGACCTTAAAACCAGTGTTCAATAAAACAGCAAATTAAGATCAAAAGTGTTGTTTTTCATAATTCAGGCAACTTATAACCAAGTGTGGCGTTACTGGAGAAGAGAGGAGGCCCAGCTTACGAGGTGAGGTTTCACCTCCAAAATCATTTAGAAAAGGGAAGAAAAAAAGTGAGGTCTTGTCTCTATTTGTCACTGCTCTGTCAGATTTTCAACATGTTCAGGTGTACCATGCACAGAGGATCCAAAGCATATTTAAGATATATTCCTATTATCGATCCGCTCCATGAGCCACCTGCATTTACAATGAGCCTCTAGTGTTTTGTACATCTAGCGTTTCCTTTTTTCATACGTAAGAACAAGGCCAGCGGAAACAGTTTTCCTATTTTTCAGTATATCTCAACAAAAGCTTTCCTACTCGATAGTGACAATAAGGGTACAGCCTGGTAAGGTTAATGCCTATATATGTATACAATCACTTTCACACATCATCGTACACCAGACTCTACCTCAGAGTGGTAGCAGTGGAGATTCAATGCATAAATACCATACTATTTAAAAAAAAATGTTAAAAACGAGTTTGATTCTATTGGCTCTATTCCTTTGGTATGTGACTTTTATATGAGTGGCAATAGTTGGCCTGTATTAATGAAGCTGAATGGGTGATTCGGTTTTGATTGTCTCTGAGCAGAATGCCACATCCACATGCCAGCAGCACTGGCTGGAGATTGGAAACTGAATGGGAAGAGACACTCAACATGTAGTGTTTGGTGTGTGTGTGTAAAGGAAGGCCGGGCCCAGAACAATCTAACATGGCCATTAAAGCATTGTGATGGGGTACTACAATATGCCATCCACTCACACTCTGTAACAGTCCACAGTCCGGGTCACTGGGAACACAGTGCTAACTGGTTCATGTCCCACAGCAAAGCTGGCTTTTCAGACACAACAGGTCCGTATGGGCTTCAGGTTCAACAGAGGGATGTCACCAGAGGGCGGCCACAGAGACTGAGAGCAAGCTGGATGGTACCAGAGCCACTTTCCTCTGGTCCTGTGCCCCTTTGATCACCCTCTCTTCTTGTTTTAACACACAGTTGCTGAGACCAGTCCCAGACATCCCACAGCTGCCTTTGAACCCCCCCCCCCTCTCACGACTCCTTGCCCTTCTCCAGAGAGCTGTGAATCTTGTCCAGGGTCTTCTTGATGCGCAGCGCCGTAAGCCGGGCAGAGGGGTTCTGGTACCAACACTCCTTCATCAGTTTTACCAGAGCAGATAGAGTCTGAGGGAAAAAGGAGGAGTAAAAAGGAGGAGCCATGCCTTCTCTATTAATCTAATCTATCTAGTGTCATCTATTCATTTGTGTGTTTCACTCAATTTTTTGTCATTTGAAGCAAATAATGACAGAATTAAGTGACTGACAGCCGTGTAACACAAAGGAAGTGCAGTCTGAGATGACTTACTGGATCCGAGAACCAACGATTGGGAATGAAAGGCCTCTGCTGCTCCACACACACCACTTTCCGCATGTCCTCAAAGCTGGGGTCGTTTGGCACCTGATCGTAAAAGGGAGGCTTGTACTCTTCGACGATACCTGGAAAGCAAGTTGATTGATAAGAACACAGTAGGAACACAAAGGTGTCACAAACAGCAAGATTTTTTGTATGTAGCAGGCCTTGTTAAATGAAAGTCAAACTATTTTTAGAGCAGGACCGTTGGGTTTGCGGTCTAACAGCAACGAGCTCTCACCATTGCTGTATGTGCGCCTCGCGATCTCCCACAGCACCAGTCCAAAGGCCCATATGTCCACTCTCTTGTATGCATCAAAGCAGTCTGTCTGAATGGTTTCATCCAACACCTCAGGTGCCATGTAGCGTTTGGTGCCAACCTTTGGATTGTTGCCCACATCCAGCAGGTTGTCGGCCTGTGTGTGGGTCACAGCCAGCCCTGGAACAAGCCAATTACATAAAGTATTAAAGCAAGTCTCCACCAAGATCTGGCCTGAAATAGAAAGCCTGCATCTCATGCAGCACACACCTGTTAGCTTTTACAAATACCACATGATACATGAATAAAAAAGATAAAAACAAATGTGGCCATACTTTAGAGAAAAGCATAATAAATCATCTAAAATCAAGCCTTAACAGGTTTTTCGGAAGGTATGAGTCCAAATGCCAAAGAACAAACGGACAAACAAAGCGGATAACGGCGTTAAACATGGCTGACCCAAGTCTGCAATGCAGCAGCGCAGCTCCTTGGTCACCAGAATGTTTTTGCTCTTCAGGTCCCTGTGTGCTATGGCAGGTTTGCCCTCTGTGCCGAATATTTCCGTGTGCAAGTGAACAAGGCCACAGGCTATGGATGCTGCCATCGCCAGACCCTCGGACGTCTCCACGGCGACTCGCTGCAGGTAGTCATAGAGAGAGCCGTTCTCATGGTAATGAGTGATGAGCCACAGCTGAGTGCTGGAGTTTCGAGAGGTCATGTCTGAGGCCATGAAGCCTGAGAGGAGACAACCCAAATAAAAAATGTCAAAGACAATCAAACAAATCATTAGTTATGTTATTTCGGGCCCTTTTTATTGGATTTATCTGTGATAAACTGACACCCTCATCCAAGTTGCTGGCCACCATCCAGACACGGGACAGACTCACCCAGAATATTGTCGTGCCTCAGCAGCACCGTATTGTAGATCTCCGTCTCTCTGAACCAGGACTTTTCGTCTCTGGAGGAGAAGATTTTCACAGCCACGTTTTCGCCCTGCCACTGGCCTCGCCACACCTCTCCATACCGCCCTTTACCTAAAAAGCAAGATGTAAAAGAGTTTGCCGTCCGCTCTCTCAAACTGGACTTGTTCTTGCTTTAAAGGCATTTGCATTCTGCTTGTGGCTCTACTCCCATAGAAACTACCAGATACCAATCTGATCTCACCCAACAGCAGACCTATAACTTTTGTGGTCCTAAAGGCTGTAGCAAGGTTGACATATTTATTCAAATTCCAAATTTCTGACAATTTTGTCAGTTGGTAAAACTAATGACAGCAGCAAGATGACCCATATGGCCGAATTTAAATATAATAATGGTACTAATGTTTTGTCTGTCATAGACTGCTGTAAGATTTGTATCATGAAACGGCCTGTAGAACGGATATCTTATATACAGTCATCCAATGAGCTGCAGGCAGAAATGGAGCATGAAAGACTGCAGTATGTGGCAGGAATGACTCAACAATTACAGATACTGTGTGCTCACTGATAGGAATCTGTGAAATGGCTGAACAGATTTTCTCTCCTGATTTGATATAATGGCTATAACAATTAGTTCTTCGTGTTTTAAAGCTCCATTGGAACTACATATGTGTGTGTGTGTGTATATATATATATTATATTATTTTTTTTGCATTCTACACGAGGAATTAGCTGGTTTTGAGCAGCTAATTAATTTGCGAAACTGAAATTAAATCAACTTAAAATAGATTTAAATCTATCCTCGTACGACATTAGAGTTATACATACCAACACACTCCACCAGACTAATCTGCCTGGCCACAGTTCTCTGGACGAGGAATGGAAGACCTGAACCGCTGCCTGATGTGCAAGTGTGATCCAAAAGGTCCTGGAGACAGGACAGATATCAGTGACTCGGTGTTAGCCAAGTCGGTTGGTAAAAATAACCACCTGTCAATAATATTTCAGATCCCACACTGTCTGCTTGTTACACCCCTATGTGAGATTACACTGGGACACAGCTGATCAATACCAGGTCACATTCCCCAATAAACAAGTGCCTGGCCACACATATGACCACTGGTAAGGCTGGGGATGAAAATATGAGACAGCAGCTCTTCTCACACCAAAGAGAATATACCAAAATACAGTCACATATTTTACTGGCATGTGGTCTTACTGCTAAAGTGCTATCCCCCACATTGGAGGTGATGAGACCATCAATGGCTCCTTGCTCCGTGTCAAACTCCTGCAGTCTCTGAAGGCGGCCGTGGTGGAGCCTCCTGCAGGCCAGCACTGACACCACAGACAGCAGAACCAGAACGACCACTGGGCCGAGCACAAAGAGAGCTAATGTCTCCACACGATAGCGAACTGGTTCCCCTTCTGGAGCTGTTGGAGACGGAAGGTGAGAGAAGGGTACAGAGTCAGCCAACCGGGTCATATTTGGTACACAATTGCAGTATTTGGTGTTTTCACATTAACATGCAGCGTGTTAAGTGTTGCTGTGTGACCTGATGGAAGAAAAGACATCAGCGAGCTCTTGGTGGTGTTGCTGTTGCACCGATCTTCCGCGCAGCACTGAATGACCTGGTAGGTGGATGGAGAGGTGGAGCACTGCAGGCGGATTTTCTCTGGCCCCAAGAGACAGCCGCGTTCAAATAAATACCCGTCACTTCCAGCTTTAATAGAGGAGAAGCACTGGGTGCCGTGGCACTGTGTGGCCTGCAGGCATTTGGGGCCCTCACAAAGACAAACCAGTTGTCCATCTAAGACAGAGAGAATGGATGAGACACACATGAGCGATGAAATCCCCAAAACAATGACCAAAAACATGTGCCGGCTTCAATTATTAACCTTTAAACACTTGTTTGGAATGTTAAGCAATGCATTTGCTCCACATCGACGGAAACAATTTCTCACTGAAAGTGAAAAACTATCAGAGATGTGCTCAATGTTGCTTATTATCCTTTGACTCGGACGTAAAAAAACAAAAACAAGAAAAGACAGCATCGTAATGTAAGCCGCACAGGAGATTTGGAGAAGAAGTGAGCTCAGTACCTGAGCCCTCAGCTGACGTCTGCAGAGTGTGCAGCAGGAGCAGCAGAAGGACGTGGACACAGCAAACATCCATGTTTCAGTGCACTGTCAGGCAGAGGGGAAAATAAGACAGAGTTCAAATGGGTACAGTGCAGCAAAGTGGATAATCACATTTATTCCCTCCTTTTACAGACGGTAGTGCCGGGGTTTCAGACTGTAAGGAGGGCACAAACTCAGGATTGAGTCATTTTTGTGCTGCCATTCAAATAAAAATACATGAGCAATGTTGCCATCACATAAACTTCAGTTATAATACAAACAATTGTGGTGAATTATCATCAAGTTTGTGGAGTAAATTAAGACATTTTTTCTACTTGTATTATTATTTGACCACTTTAAGGTGAGATAACCACATGGTAGGGTGATTAATAAATCATCTAAAGCTAAATAAGATGTATCCCTTTAACTGCAGGCTTGCTGTGAACTTCGCATGTACAAAAATCCTCATTCCGCTTGTGAGCTAACGTTAAATTTCAATGTCACAACCTCTGGGTTTGATGCAGTCTCTGAACGAGAAAAAAGCGAACAGACACGTCTTTGTGGTAAACCTCACAAACTGGTGGTCTGCTTGTTTTCTGTGGCTAACAGGCCATTATGAGACGGTTTTATTGGCCGCTCACGGCGCCTCGGAGGCGCCAGTCCGGCAGCAGCTGCCCGCCGCCGCTAGCCCTGCGCGCTAAGCTAGCCGCTCAACACAAAGCGCAGCCCGGCGAGGAACGCCAAAAGCCAGGAATTACAACACCAACTTACCTGGCACGCGCGAAGTACAACACCTAACTCATTACGGAAAGTGTGTGTGTCCTCCTGTAAGGTTTAAATAATCACACCAGCCTAATTTGCAATATTTGAAAGCCGACAAACAGAGGTAGAGCCCAGCCCACCCACTGGCTGTTTTCCTCTCCAGCCACACATGACGTCACCAAAACATTATGTTTCAGATGCATTGTGGGGCAGCGGAGTCCTCCAACAGGCGGCAAACCGTCACCCCAGTAACAGGAATGGGGAAGCTCAAATAATAACTTTTCCCCCTGTCTTTAATTGAACTTTAAAGAAAAAAGAGAGTGGTATGAACTTTGTGAATTTGATTAGTTCCAAAATAATTGATGCCAAGAAATTTGAATATGTATTAAAGTAATCATTCATTTTCACAAAGTAAACGTCACTGAAAAGTTGTTTTTTATATTTTCTGTTAAACTTCTTGTTAAAGGTAAGATTTCAAATGCTGTAAATGCTTAAGCCAAGAATTCCTTTCAGCTACAATATCTGAATTACATCTAAATGCAACTTCGGATAAGAAATATCCTGAGAGTAAGTACACTGAGCTGTGTTTTATTTAACAAAAACTAAGCCAAGATGCAGAAACGGGGCGTGAAAATCCAAGTAAACCCAGCAACTTCAAGTCATAGATTTCTGTTTTAAGTTATCTCGGTAAATAAATTAAATATTTACTCCACCGCCTACACCTGTTCAAATTGCAAGTGTTATTATTATTTTTAACCTTTTACTGCTTAAAATGCTGAATTGCATGTTTTTTGCATTAACATATTTTATATCTGAGCATGAGTGTTTCAGGAAATCTCTTGTACAATATCTAATTTCACTTTAAGATCTGTTACTTAATCTGTTACTTAATTATATCTGAGCGGGTCATTCAATCCTGAATGCTGGTTCTTTATTTACTTCCATGATAAATAAATCAGACCTCTCATTTATTTGAGGAGTGGTGTGCGAGTGCAGCCCCTCCAAATGCAATTTACATGACTCACGGTGATATCTTTGGGAAAGAAGTCTGGAACCATTTTCTAATTTTAGCTCTGAAATGTCTTACAGTTATACTACTGTTCAGGGTGTGCAGATTACTTTTTGCACACTAATGACCAACAGATGATGGTTAAAAAAACAAAACATAACAAAAAGCAAGACACTTATTGTGAGAATGCTGTTCAGTATTCTTACTATAGTGTTCCTATTTCTCTATATTACGCTTAACTACAACATGTTTCAAAGCATTGCAAGAAATTAGGCATCAAATCATTCACCCATTTCAGGAGAACACTGCTATATACTTTTTTATATTGATATGTCTTCAACTTTATGAGTTATTATGTAAATTTTGTTCTCATCAAAATGCATGGAAGCTGTTTGGGATTTGACTCCAACTGTTAAATCAGTTCAGCTAAATTCAGATGACTTCAACTAAACTCAAATAATTTAAGATTAATTTAAGAAGCAAGTGTAACTCATTTTTTATATAAAAATCTTTAGTTAATTTAGAGTAAGATTTAGTTGAACTTATTTGAAGTTGGTTGAACTTATTTTGATTTAGTGTAACTTATTTTTTGGTGTAACTCATTATTTTGTAGCTCTCTTTGCGGCCACTTGAGGGTGCAATCGGCCTTGAGTAGTGAGAGAAAAAGCCCCCACTGAGCTGGAAATAACTCGTTTTCAGATTTTCCCCTTGGAAACCCATCCATCTTTTTCTATACCGCTTATTCCCAATGGGGTTGGAGCCTATTCCAGCTGACAACAGGTGAGGAACATGCTTGGACAGATCAAGCATGTTTCTGGATGGTGGGAGGAAGCCGGAGCACCCAGAGGAAACCCACGCAGACAAAGGGAGGGCATCCAAACTCCAGACAGAATGGTTCTGGGACTCGAACCAGGAACCCTCTGGCTGTGATGACAGTGCTAACCACCACAGCACTGTGCCGCCCCCATTAGAAAGCCCTTGATACATTTAAAAGACAGTCTCAGCAATGAACTGTAATGTTCATTTGAGTCTTTATTTGATCATATAAATGACAAATAGTGTCAAGCATAAGTTCAATGTGTTTTTTTAAATTTCTTTTAACTAGGGGTTGAATGTCCCACCTAAATTAAACACATTTACAACAATGCACAATATTAAAGTCCCTGAATTCATGTCCTAAAATAGCATAGTAGTGTGCGTGAGAAAGTATGATATTATATGTGAGACCAAGTGTGAATTATGGCTCAAGGTGCCTCTCATACATATTATACCACTGTATATGTTTTTCAAAGATCTGGAGCATCATAGACATTCAGAAATACCTGGGAGGTTTATCGGTTTTAACATAATATGTTGTGCTTGGCCTAGTTTCTCTGGGTTGATGATTTGCATATTGTTTGCGTATTTAATACTGCAGAGTTTACTCTTCTGATGATAAAATAAGATGCGTTGGATTCGAGGTGTGTTGCCATCTCAGCGAAACAGTTTGTGCATGAGCAAAAGTCTGTCTACTCTCTCTGGAAATCCCTCAAAAAGCTCATATTGCTCTCTAACAATATGCAAATGCTTGATTTGAAAAGTTCCTCTGTTCTGATGTACACTCAAGTGTATTACGGATCAGATATCACATCCTACCCCCTTTCTAAAAAGCTGCATGAAAACAAATTCGAGCCTTCATCTCCCGTGCAGTCATGCATATCTGGGATTGCAAAAAGCTGCATCTAAAACATAGGAAAGAACGTTCTTCAGTGCTCACCTACAAAGGGCATCATGCCTGGCTGGCTAGTTGTTTTTCTATAAACATTGGTGTGTTTTTATGTATCAAAAGACGTGAGCAAAGTGAGTGAAGAAAAACAAGTAGAGTTGTGCCTAGTAACCAACATATATTTTCATCCACTGGGCTCTTTGGCCATGAACAATAGCCGGTGCTGTTTGTTCTTGCTTACCTGGGGCTTCAGTCTCCAGTGAGTCGGAGCAAGACCCAGCCGGTATCTATTCTCCACGAACACCGCTCCTGCACAGAGACACATTGTCCACAGCTTTTTTAATTAAAGACCCCTGGCTGACACTCTGTGCCAGGTGAACTGAGCTGCTCCAAGCTCACGTGTCTACCGCAGTCCACTCCACGGGGTATAAGTCTCAGTGGATAATTGGAGGGAGAAATGCTATACTGCTACCATGATAGGGAGAAAGGATTATCTAATGAGAACTTTGAGTTAAGAGTCAGGGATAGAGGGATAATGCGATGTTTTCTTCTTTCTACCTCCAGCCTTACCTGCCTCATTCTCTTGCCGTACACCCCCTCTCCTTGTTTTAAGAATTTGAGGGAGGGAGGGAGGGGGCAGAAGAATTCCCTTTTTCATTGAATTCTGCCTGCTTCTCATCTATGTTGAATTACAGTTATAGTTCCAAGCAGGTTTCCAACCAGAGCCGACATGGAGCGTCCTGAGAGAAGGCTATATGGTGCTTTCCTGCTTTTTTTGCCTCTTCTGACTGTCAGCTGTGTCTCCAATCAAAAATCTACAGGTACTCTCATTAACAGAACTTGATAAAAAGATTAAATGTTTAAATAGATTTTCAAAATGTATGGGAAATGGCAGAAAAACATAGCTATATACTTTTCCACTGAATTTAAGACTGTTTCGTTGCCGTTCTCCCGTTGCTTTAGTGTCCTGGTGTGTGGTGTCGGATGCTGAGGAGCAGAAGTGTTTGGATCTGGCTGGCAATGCTACCGCCCAGAAAGTTCGAGGAACACTGCTGTGTGTCCGTGGCCTGAACACTGTGGACTGCATGGAGAAAATCAAGGTATGCCATGAAAATCTGCATTCTAAGAAAAGTTTTTTTTTCTTTTTCATGAATCACTGAAGTTTTTGTAGGCAATGGATTTTAGAGTAAAATCTAATACTAACTGGAATCCTCCCCCTTTATTCCTCTTTTAAATTTTACACTTACAAACTTACAACTAAGAGCAATAAAGCACAAAAATGAAAATATAAAAAGATTAAAAATGTATTAAATGCAAATATACAGTTTCAAACACACTTAATTTTTTAGTGGTATAAAATATTTGTTTTTATGATGAGCAATAGCTGTTTTTCTGCTGTATTTATGCAATGTCATACTTTTCTGCCAATTGTCTTCATTTAATTTTTTTTATTGTCCATTTTTTATGCATCTTCTTTTAATTTAATCTGAGATTCTTATTTCTAAGGTTTTTTTCTGGAGCTTCCGTAGACTTTATTTTGAAGTAGCTTGAATAAAAAGGAGTCAATAGAGAGGAGAATGGCATGCAACAAAGAGCCACAAGTGTCTCAAATTGTGTGTGTGTGTGTTGTATTTGTTGTAGCATTTAGTCTTACTTCACACCTCTACTTAACATTGGTAATATGCATTTATATATAATATCTAATTTAAACAGTTTCACCTTTTAGAAACTGATCCCAAAGTATGTTGTGTCTATATTTTTTCCTGGCATTCAAAGCATTCAGAGCATCCAGTAATGGCTCAGCTCTCAAATACATTAATTTTCCTCAGAATGGGACAGCAGATGCAGCCTCCATGTTTGCAGATGACATCTATGCGGCTGGACTCTGCCATGGCCTCGAGCTGGCGGCAGGAGAGTCCCATAATGGCAAGGGTAAGTCACACATCAGAACTCTATAGTGTTCTGTACGGGAAGGTTTTTCAGACTAAGCTAGTTCAGACACAGTTGAGGTCAAATGTCAAAATGAAACTGATAGTTTATCCTGAACTATTGTCTCCCTAATCCTTTAAACCTCTACCTCCAGATGGTATCAGTTACTATGTGGTGGCGATGGCCCGCCGGTCCTCCTCGGACCTGTCCTTGTTGGAGATGCATGAGCGCAGCTCCTGTCACCCTGGAATAAGAACCACAGTGGGGTGGACTGTTCCCATTGGCTACTTGGTCAACACGTCCCAAATCAGTGTAGGAGAGCAGTGCAACTTCCCCAGAGGTGAGGCTGAGGCTCACAGGTCTGTGCTGGAATGTGTCGGTGTGTGTGTGGACATGTGGAAAGTGTCCGAAAGGTTCGGAGCGAGGAAGTGGGGAAGCTGGTGCGTGACACAAAGAGATGAAAAGTGGTTGGATTTAAGAAAGATAGACACAACTCCCAAAATATCTGTATAAAAGAATGTATAAACCGTTAAATTGAATACAATTATTTCAAATGTTGAAAAGTTGAAGGATACAAGAGCCCTTAGTCACCTAATTTATAACAAAGACTAAAGGGCACCTCAGTCTTAGACCTATACTATACTGACTTGTTTTCTGTTTTTACTTCCAGCTGTGGGAAACTTCTTTGGTTACAGCTGTGTGCCTGGTGTTAAGGACCCTCAGCACGATCCCAGAGGCAACAACCCGAAGAATCTTTGCGAGGCCTGCATAGGAGACGAGAACGACAGACACATCTGTGCCAACAGCCACAAAGAGAGGCATTATGGAGAGGCAGGGGCACTGAGGTACAGCACTAACAACAGAACACAAGAAAATTATATGCTTATGGGACCCGGAGGTGAGATATTTAAATGCTCTGCTGCCTCTGTCTTTCCTTTTCTTCACATCCATTTCAGTCAGGAAAAAAGTGTGTGCTCTAATAGAACGTAGAGACAATAGAAATGATAAAAGCATGAACAGATAATTATACTTCTGTATCTTTTCTTACGAAAACCATGCTATTTTACATGACATAAAAAAGGACAATGAATTACAAGAACGGCAATTCCCATGCAGCATAATTGCTTTTTAATGTTACTTCCATTCATTGGCCTCATGTAGTAATTATTGATAATGGTACACCCGTGTGTTGCTGTCTAGAGGTGCTTAATAAAAAGGCCATTGTCAAGGTACCTGCCATGTTTGAGATTGAAATCTACATAGGATTTTTGTTTAAGTAAAACAAAAGATGGGAAAAGAAATTCCCTTACAGTCTAGTCCAGAGTCCATGCCTTTTTACAGGGCTGATGTTGCCATTTCTAATGTTTTGGAAATGCTGAAGCTGTCAAATGTGTTTGATTATATGTGACTTTTTCTTTCAGGTGCGTGGCTGAAAACCTTGGCGATGTTGCTTTCGTCAAACACACAACAATCTTTGACAACTCGGATGGTCAGTGTTGAAATACTTGAGCATTTCAGATATGCACAGCCGCTAACGCAGCTGTCTCGATGCTTGGAACAAGCAGTGTGCAACTCCCTGTTTAGGCACAAGATGTCAGCTTTTCACAATGAATCTTGTGTTTAATGGACTGTGGGATCCAGTATTATAAGCACATTTGCATGAAAAGATATGGTGCGAAAAATAGTTTTGCTTTTAAGACCAGTTTGTATTCGTAATAGAAAAAAAAAGAAACGGATAGCTAAGAAAAGAATAATGCAGAGGTTCTGGTATTGTTGTCCAGCTAGTGTTCTAATCCCCATTTACTGCATCTGCACCCCTGCTTTGGGCAACGTCCAAAATGAATGGTGATCATTATCACCGTCATGCTACACAGACTCTACTGGATACACAGATGAGAAGGAGCAGCTTGATGCCAGCTGTTTAACGAAGCATGCTTTGTCATATGGTTCAGGAATGTTCAGTGCCACAGCAATTAGGATTGGTCAAGAAAGCGCAGAAGGTCTGTGCTGACATCGGGGGACTAAATTGCTTCAAGATGCACCATTTTCTGTCTTTCTTCTTTAGATTTTTTAACACTAATCTTACAAAGTTGATCAATGTCTCAATGGAAAAGCAGACAAAACAAAACAATGAGTTCTTCGTAGCAATTGGTATCTACCTTTGTGTGTATAATGCCTGATGAAGGCATAACATTTGTACATTCCCCAAATTTCCAACTTCTTCATTTAATGTCAGTTTGACAAACTCTCCTTCTCAGGTAAGAATCAGGAGTCCTGGGCCCTGGATCTGGAGCTGGAGGACCTCAAGCTGCTGTGTCCAGATGGAACTGAAGCAGGCCTGGATGAGTATGAGCGATGCCACCTGGCAGCGGTCCCTGCCAACGGCGTGGTGGTGCGCGTGGAGGATAAGTGCCGAGTCTGGAAGTACCTGGAACGTTTACAGGTGGGTGCGTGAGTGCTCATGTCGTATCTCAGTGGAATCACAGGGTATTGCTCTGAAACGCTCACTCCGTGAGTATGTGCTAAGGGCTGTGATCCCATGGTGTGTGTGGGTTGCCACGAGAACTGACAGTCCTGTGCTGCTCCACAATCGTGCAGTCTCAGAGAAACACGTGAACAGAACACGCCAACGCACATCCCTGCGTGACCTCGTGTTTTACGCGCTGTCACACGCTGTCTCTTTGCTGCAGAATATGTTTGGCAACGCCACTGTGGGCTTCAGTCTGTTCAGTTCAGCAGGCTATGGCCAATCCGATCTACTCTTCGGCGATGCCACCCACCACCTGCAGAGAGTTCTGGGTAGCTACACCTCTTGGCTCGGCCCTTCTTACACCACCATGCTGCAAGCCTTCGAGTGTGAGGGTAAGAGTGATTACGCGTGCCTTTTGGCTCGTGTGCAAAAGAGTGCTAATGTGGATTTGCTGATATGGAGTGGGTGCGTGAGTGGCTAGAGGAGAGAGGTTTTTTTCCTCCTTTTTTTTTTTGCTGTGTGTTTGTGAGCATATCAACTGCAGCTGCTCTCATTACTGCATTTTTTGACCAACAGGATTTTGCTGATGGAAGAGGGGGGGAGAGATCCAGCGCATCAACTTCCGCCCCATCCCACCTCCTCCATCCTCCAGTTCTGCTGTTCTCCTTACCATCTGCGTCCTTCAGTCTCACTATCTCTCCTTTTTGTATAGCTTTTCTTCGTTGTTTTTCTCATTTCTTAATACCAGCCAAATCTCTGTAATTATACCTCTGCCCTCCTCCAACTTAGCGTGTCCTCTAATATGCTGGCTCGCCGGGTAGGACAATGTTAAGAGGGGCTAATCAGCTATTGAAATGTCCATGAAACCGAGCTAAGCATTAATAAACAGACAGGAAAGAATGAGTAGAGAATTTAGAGTAATAGGATAGGATTTTATGATAATAGCGGTGCAAATATACACATAACAGACCGTTGTGCTTCTGGTGTTACCAACAGATTATCACTTTTCATATTGGATTTTTTTTTTCAGGACTAAAAACATTAACGATGCATTCCCATTCTTATTTACCGTTTCTACCTTCCATGTTTGTCAGGAAATTGCATCCCTTTCCAGCATCGGCCTCCCACCTTCTCCCAACAGGGTCTGTCTCTGGCACTGAACAACTGGGTGCTATTAACTTTGAGCTTAGGTATCTCAGTTACTGTATGTGTGTGTGAGTGTGTGAAAAAACATACACTTTCCCACAGCCATTATTGCCCTAATTGGCAGTCTGGCATTTTATACTGTTTGTGTGAGACACATAAAGTGTCCGTGCCTGTGTTCGTGTGCTTATGTGGCGGCATGTGTGTGGATAGGATCACTCCTTTCCCATGGCTCATATAGCTCACTACTTTGGGTCACTGCTTTCTCACGTTTGGTATGGTGGACCGGACTGTGCCAGCTCACTGTTTATTGTAACACTACACGGTATGCAGAATAATTCAGGCTTGGGTTGCCTCACGAGAACCAAGAGCGACTCTTAAGGAAAACCTTATTTTCTGTCTACATCATTAGATTTTTCCCACACAGGTTTGCAGAAAAAGAAAAATCCTTTCATCCTTTGCTTTTATATAAATTGTTTTTTCTTCTCTATTATGTCATCTATACTTCAACACTGCACGGATAGCGAGATATTGATAATGATAGAAAGAAAACGTTACTAACAGGAGGATGCTAGAGGGTGGGCTTCCCTTTAGATGTTAGTCATATCAGATTTGTATGAAGGCATGGCGATTATTTATTTTTCTGACATGTTTAAAGCACCAAAGCTGTAGAATCACAGTACAATCACCAACCAGTTTATGGGCTTTACTCGACCTAATGAATCCTGAGCTGTAAAAGAGCACATTAGCTTAGAATTCTGTACATTCCATCCACCATCATTTTTGTCCAACCAGTACTGCACCTCTGAGCAGGATGACGTTCTCTTTGTCTAGCTGTGCTTTTATAGCTCACCAATTTGGAAAACCGAACAGCTGGCATGCCAGACCCAGTTGCTGGCTTTTGAAGGACTCTGCTTTGAAAGAAGACCTTGTAACTTAACATCTGTTTGCCACTTTTGCTCCAAATCAACTCTGGTTTGTAATATTGGTGCTGTTTGTTTCCACGCTGTTGTCTTTAAACAAGGCTTAATGTAAATCGTCCTCACTGCCTGAATGGGTTGAGCAAATTTTCTTTTTTTTTATCAACCAATTAAATGAACCATGATAAAGAAAATAATCTTCTCTTTTTCTCTAGTTGATTTCTAATCATCCCGACACAGCTATATGATATCCGTGTAGAAATTACTTTTGCTTGATATCTTTCTTCTTGCTCCATCAAACACTCTCAGTGCTTCCGTCTCTCATGCACATGTACAATCAGAAGCAGGCTGTTTCCCCCTCTTTTCCTTGTTCCTTCTGGGAAAACAAAGCTATGAACAAACAGTGACATTAGGATGTGGAAAAAAACAAGCAAAAAACAGCGGAACTATTGAAACCAAGCACACACAGGCCTTCACTCAGAAACTAGCTCAATCAGAAAATCTCGAACGAGCAAGAGAGACGGCTTACAGATATACCGTCAACATAGGTGGTCCCCAGAAAGAAACAGACCCCTAATGAGGGTGGACCTTGCGTCCCCATGAGCACAGCTTTGTCTCATTTACGACATTAATCCTAAACAGAAAGCCCGATCATGATGGAGTATTACCATTTAGCAGCTAGCAGATTTTGTAGATTGAACCGCACTGCAGCAGAGTGGTGCAATCACTCTCAATCCTCTGCTCTTTTGCTGCCCGTTGTGCTGTAGTGCACCAGCAAAGACAAGTATAACACAGTCTCAGCACTGTCCTCTCAACCCTGTAGGTGTGGGTGTGAAAAAGTGGAAAGTGTGTGAGTGCTAGTGGTGTGAAGTGATCATAATAAATGAATAATTCTATGTTTGCACTTGCAGAGAAAACACAAAAATCACATCAGAGACTAAAAAGAGATGTTTAAAAGGCTTAACTAGAGATTGAGCACACATTTAACATTTTAGGAGCAACAATAAAACAAACAAATTTGCAGATAATCTGTGAAAATAAATTGAAGTGAAATGAGAGACTAACTGGTGAAAAGCTTTTTTTTTAAAGCACCTTAAAGTGGTTACAACACAAAACAAAACTAAATACATTTTTTATTTTAGTCAAGTTCATTTCTTTGAGATTTGAGAGTCTGTGATTATCATTAGATTCATTTAACAACTGAATGGATGCATGTGCTCAAACCCCACATTTTGGTTCAATCATCTTTCAAAGATTCATATCTAGCTTAATTTAAAGCTTTAAAACGAGTAGTCGTAAACCAACAAGAGCTCCTTTTGGCATTTACAAACTGCATAGCTTTGTAAATGTGAGTTAATTAACTAAAAGTATTTTCTTTTCTATGGAAATATTTCACATGCATCCATAGTTTTCGTCTCCTCCAGTGAACATTTAATCTACATAAAGTAATAAAAGTCATTTGGTATAATTAACAGTCTGGCAGTTGAGTGTCAAGATCAATGTAATTTTCCGATGAGCATGTGAAAGGTTGTGAGGCATATTTAGCATTGTTAATTCATTATTACGAATCCACAGAGCACAGACAAAGTGGTTCATATGCTTTTTACTAACGTGAATGTGGCCTCACTCTTGGCAGTCATTGGCACTATTTTTGTCACAGTAATAATGTCTATGCATATTTATAAAGATTCGAAGAAAAGAAATCATGGTAAATTAGTCTTTTCAGTAACTATTGTTTCCATCTTGGAAGATGTGCATTTATATAGATTAATTTTCTGCATTGGAAAAGACATGTATTTCAATTGCGTGTTTGTTTGGATATCAGGCTGCATTCCTGTTTGCTCTGATAATGAATTCTAAATTTAGGCTGGTGTAGAACAGACCCCTAAAATTGTACCTCTCAGAATATGTCTACTCTTGATAACCAAATACTAAATAAATATGTAATCTGCAGGTTGAAGAATATATAGTCTTTTAAAGATTTTCAAGATAAAAACACATCTTTATCATCCATATTGACTTTATAAAACCAACACACCACTTTTCTTGGGTAAAATGTTCTCTAAAAAGAGGGAGACTGAATTTTGTGGAGCTCAGTTTTGGCACAGTGTCCGAATTCTAATTGGCAGATCCTGCCCTCAGCAGCACAGTTCAGTTTCTCTTGAAAAGGTCCATCTCATCCCCTCTCAACCAGAATTCAAATTTCATGTTCTCACACCTTAGTGCATTACTGACGCCACCTTTCATTTGCTGTTTGAAGTGGAATTTGAAGCCGGGAAACAAGTGACAGTCAAGCTGACCTCAGTCCTTTTACAGGTCGAAAAGCCAGTAGAATTTGCAGTTCGTTATGTTCATTGACCATTACTGGTGATTACAGGGAGTTAGAATGTTTAATGTGGTTTAAAAACATTTTGAAATATGGTCAGTTATAAACGAGGCACATTTAACGGGACTGACTGAAATACCGTAAACTGTAAAGATTATGACAGTTATTGACAGCGTAGGTAGCACCTTTGCATCTCTGCATTTCTGCTATTAATGTGTGAGAATATCAACAGAAGTATAGCACACTCTTCCAGTCAGGCTGAAGGTAGGTGCAAATTCATGCAGGCACAGATTGTCATCTGGCTTGTATTTGCGGGTGTCTTTATCTGTGCTGGCGCGGGTGATGGCACGGATGGGACACAAGTTGACCGGAGGTTGTGAGGCGAGAACAGCAGAGAAGAGAGAAATGACAGTGATGGAGCGGGAAAAGGGAGGAGAGTGACAGGTAATCCATCAGAGGCCTTACTGTCATTATTCAATTACCACCCATCCTTAGCACTCGTCTTAACCCCAACACACACGAATACAGAGAGTCTGCACCCTCACACATATGCGCACACAGTGGGAAGTTGCATTGGGTTAGCGGATCCTTTTACACGAGGTGGGTTTGAGCTGTGTGGGTGGTGAGGTGAGGCAGGACACAGAACTTGGCTCTGGTTCCTTATATGCTTTTAGTGCAGTGGACTCTTAAATCTCTTCTTTTTTCTCCATATCAAGTCCACTTCTTCCACCTTACTTTTTCTTTTCCTGTTGCCCGCTACCACCTAACCCCATTTTGCTCCTTATCTTTCCCTCCAATCGTTCCCATCATATCCTTTTTCCCCCCCGTTTTTCTTTCTTCACAGTTCATTCCATATCCTGAGCCCGGGGCTGATAAGGTACACAGAGTATGATTAGACGCCAGTGACACCAGGCTTATCGCTTTGCTCCCACAATGCTCTCCAGATCACTTGTACAATAAAAGCCCAGCAGAGCAAGTACAAATACACACACACACACACACACGCACAAATATGTGGAACAAGGCTCATGAGACGAGCTATCTGTTCTTGATACATTTTTACACATGCTTGTGCAACAGCACATGTTGCATCTGTAATGATGCGTGTGCTGGGTTAAAAATGACCGACAGCAGCAGCTTTTTTTTTTTCAGGGAGAAGGAGGACGCTTATGCATGGTAGTTGGCATGGGAGGGGTGTGACACAACGCTGCAGGCTCAGTGGTTTTGCTGAGAACTGTAGCCTTGAAGCACTAGATGGCACTGCCTCCCTTACGGTACTCTGTGAATATCTCTTGATGTTTCCTCTAACCCACAAGCATCATAATGCCTCGGGGAACACAATTTACTGGGCCTCCTTTTAGTTTTTTTTTTTTTTTACTGCATTGAATTTTCTCCTCTCCCCTGACGTTGTGTATTTACAAGTCCTCCCCATTCCCATTTCTTTTTCTCGTCTTTTACAATCCTCTTTTTGGATCTCTTCTCATTTTCATCTTTGCTATAAATACTTGACTGTTTCGCTCATATGAGATGTATACAGATCCCTTACTTGGGCAACACCATTAATAAAAAAAAAAGCTTCAACCTCAGTGAGAAATTGATGTGATATTACAAGATTATTAATGATAAGATAATCCCTTAGCAATGATGTGGTTGTAACGGCAAGAGGTGGATCTAATTAGATCCAATTTAAGAATATTTTTTATGTACAGGTGCATCAGATAAATCTAATGGTCTTGAGATTTGAGGGAAGGAATGTTGATGTGGTTGTCTTTTTTAGGTTTTTGGGGGACAGAAATATCTTTACATTTTTAGAAATAAAGCCAAAAAAAGAGGGAAAGAGAGGCCAATTTAAAGATTCTATGAATCTGTTTCTCACTAATGGCAAGAAGGGGGTTAACTCTAGTTGAAAACAAAATATTAACTCACTTAAGTAGTAGCCAATCGGCTCACATACGTTTGTATGTAAAAGGAACCCTACTACGAGTAAGCTTTATAGACAATGGAAGTAAATATATAAGTTAATCATTAGTTTCTGATATGGCCCTATGATCAGCCAACATGTCCGAAGGGGTCATCTGTTTCAACTGTACTTTTGGTGTGTGCACTTTCGCTGGAGTCTAATCAGATTATGACTTTGTTTCTCTTTTCACGTCACATTTAATAAGAAGTACAGAATTATGTTGAGGTGTGAACTGGATCAACACGCATGTGTCACTCAGTGAGATCCATGTACGAGCAGCCGCTTCTACAGTCAGAATCTTTAATTATGTACCTCTTTTCACCTCTCGCTCTTATTTCTCTCTTTCCTTTTACTTTTCAGATCTTTTCATTTTCCTTCCTCCTCTTTGGAATTGTGTTCTCCCGTCTTGCTGTTTGTGCTTTGACACTAGTCATTTTTCTCTTCCAGGGTCTTTTTTTGTCTTTGTCTCCTCATCTCCCTTCTTTTCATTTCCTATCCTCCCCTGTCTTCTCCTCTACTTTCCTCTCCTCCATGGGGCAGTAGCTCTGTAATGTTGTTAGGACATGCTCTCATTAATAACCTACACTCTGAGAGTCTTTGCCAGTGGAGCGTGAATCTCTCGTCCGTTTGGGGACGAATAGAGGGTGTCTCAGTGTGTGTGTGTGTTGGTGTGTGCATCTGTGAGCAGACATACAAGAGCGAAAGGAGCGAGACAGAAGGAGAGAAAACAACGGGTGGGCGTGATGTGCAAAAAGCATGTTGTTTCCTCGCATTGTTTAATGGTGCTGGATCAGCTTGAGGTCTACTGGTCCAATATGTTTTATGTGTGCGGACTGTAGGTAGGCGTGTGGATCAGTGCCAGCCGTCCTTGAGTCTGACCCTGTTATGGAACCTTGCCTTTGGGCACCCTATGGCCCAGTGCTCATTACTGCTCTAGGCACACACAAACCTTTCCATGCACCTATGCACACACAGCCACGCGCCACAAGGTGTGCATCTTGCGCGCTATCACCCACCTCCAATTATAGGTAGATAACAGGTCTGGTTTCTCAAATTTGTGCGCACGTGCACGTGTCTCTCTGTGTGTATGCAACCAACAGTGTGTTAACTACCTTGTTTAGTCCAAGTAAGGGAACCATTTTGTCACCGGCCCTTCTCAAACCTCATTAAGAAAAAGGGTTATTTCAAGTGTCACGGTTTAACATGAAAAGTAAGGTAATGGCCACAGTCGGGCAATTAGTGGTGACAGGAGAAGTTAAGGTAAGCTCGTGACTGAGAGTAAACCCGGGTTTAACGAGGGGTGTGTGAGTTTGGGGTGCAGTAGGTGTGTGTTAGATTTATGCTCTGCGCACCACCTCTGTCTGTTCCTGCGCTCCATAACGAGCCGACAGGTGTAGGAGCCAGCAGGCTGGACACTGACGGATGTGGTGCTAATGCTCACGTGCTCCTCCCCCCCCTCCAACACTTATTGTACAATAAGTGTTGTCTCACCTCAGCAGAACACGGAGCCTTGGTAGAGAGGCGAGGATGAGAGAAGGTGATTAAACAGTCGAGTTAGGCACAGAGTGGCTGGAGAGAGGCCATTCATCAGTACAGCACAAACACTCTTAGAATGTGTACACATGCGCATTCTTATTGATTGCAAATGTTAAAAGTGTATCTGCTTGGTGAGTCACTGAATTCTCATAGGATAACTGAACACAAACACATAACCGAAAACCCTAATGAATAGACACATGCAAGCACGATCCCACACACACACACAAACACACCACCTAACTTTCTGTGTGTCTCTCTCCCAAATATATTAATTTTCCATCACTTACCCCTCCTGTCATATGTGTGAGCACTGGCTCATTAAAACTCTTGAAACTCCCTCCCACACCTCCCCATCAGTCTCTCTCTCCCTCACCGGTGGACAGGGTTCTCCTGTTCTACAGCGAAAGGGGTGTTGAAAAAGTGAGAAAAAGAATTATGCGCACACACATACCCATAGAGATCGAGGTAGGTGCAAACGTGGTACAGAAAATGGGCTGTCAAACAAAAGAAGATGAGGAAAGGGAAGGAAAAAATAAGGGTGGATTGTTGAAGAATACACAGACAAAATGAGGAAAGAGGAGGGAGGATTACGAATGAAGATGAAGAATGAGCAGATGCAAGAAAGGACAAATAATTCAGAGGAGGGACTGTGAGCTGCTGGGGGGGTGAATGAGAAGGACACGGAAAGTAGGAGGCAAGAGGATGAGTTTACGGCTAACAAGCTAAGAATTAGGCATTCGAGAGCAGAGGCAGAAAAGGCAAGTAATAATAAGAATGTTTAAGGAAAGTAGGGACAATTCTTATGAAATTCTTATGGAATAAAGTATAGACGTTTATAGGCTAAATTAAGCATTTAGTGTATGATTGGAAGACAAGGCGATCGTCAGAAAGAGGAGTCACAAAAAGAGGAGAAGAGCAGCGATTTCTCTTTCTGCTCCAAGTAATTCCCAAATATGTAGCCCCCAGTTATCTCTGTTTGGTTTTAATCTTTCACATAACTGTCTTTTTTATCATCAGGATAATGCTAGTTATTACCTCTTCATTGCCACGAATATTATGATAGATGTGTTCCAATCAGGCCCGATATTAATGCGATCATAGCAGACATTAACGCAATCAGTCAGCGCGCCGCAGATAATAACTCATGATTGTTGTGATTTAGTCCCAACACCATGGCAGCTGGGGCTGTGTTTAAGGACCATTAGTTACAGAGAGATTAGGGGAGAAAGGGGAAATGGCATGGGAAGGAGAAAGCTTGCTGGTCAGAAAGCAGAGAGTGGTTGAGAATGGCAGAAAATGAGGTGGCAGGGAGGCAAAACAAAAAAGAAAAGAAGAGAAATCAAGTGAAATGTGAGGATGAGTGAGAAAATGAGAGGCCAATGGGGAGGACAATGACCACAGATGGAAAACTAATACGCTCTTCATATATACTACTTTTTTGTTTCAATTGATAGAGGCTTTCCTTTTTTTAAATCGTTCAGTCAGGTGAAGATAATGTGACATAACTGTAGGTGCTACCAATTAATTGCAAACAATGTCTTAATGTTGATCCCTTCTAGTCCACTTCCAAGAGAAAGAGCCTATACTGAACAATTTAATTCACTTGAAACTCTCCTAAAACCTAATTTTTTGCCACCAAAATATTCTCATTTGTGGACAGTTGCCAATAAGTAGTTTTCAATTGAAGACTAAGACCTTTTTTGTCACATCAAATAGAACCGTTTACATTTTTCAAATGTTTCCAATGACTTATTCTAGGGTTTCCTTTGTATGTCCTTTGTACATCTTGCAGTCTGCTGTTACCTGGGCTTGAAAAATATAGCGTAATGATTTGAGCCAAGGGAATTCAAGCACATTTCAGAGAAAGTCCTTCATGGTCCGCAGAAGTTACAAGAACTATTTGATTTGACTTCCCTCAATTGCCTTAATCCCTCTACTTGCAGGATGGCAGATTGGCAAAGCCACATAACAAAGCTGAACTGTTTGTGACTCCTGATTTCAAGCCTCAGCTCCCTTGTAAATGGGCAGTCTGAACATAAAAGTACCAATTACAAAAATGCAATGAAGTGAACTTTTAAACTATGGTGTGAACCGAAGACAACACACTAGAGTTGTGCCTGTGCCCTCAGATAATCACTGAGGAATTGGCTGGCAACAACAAGAGTGCACTTTGTTGTCGCTCCAAGTCAGGCTATCACTGCACCCCATCTACACAGCGGAAAGTTGTGTGTGTGGACACAAGTTTACAGCCCAGCAGGAACAAAGCCCTGAAGAAGAACACCCAAAGACTTACGCTCTCATGGAGCACAGGAGCACCCTGCTGTGGGACCCGGTGCCAAACAAGCTCCCATCACACTTCTCTGGTGTAACGTGGGAGCTGGCTGCATGTGAGAAGTGGAGCAGAATGAACAGAGTAGACGCTATCCCACACAACTGGCATAAATATTATAGAGGACCACATCACCCAAGGACCAGATCAGTGTTGCTCACACTCACATTCACTGATGTCTATTACACATTAAGTGAAACACTTATGAATATTACACACTTCTCTGTGTTAAAAGCTTTCTCCCTCTCTGTGACATTGTTGGCAAGCTGCTCCACAGCTGTGAAAATGGTGTTGAAGACTGGAGGTGATGATGTACTAAGCGTAACCGTGAATAGCTGTGTGTCTGTCTGCCTGTCTGTGTTTGTACAAATGATGGAGGAGGACTGAAATGGTTTGTAGATGGGTTTGTCATCAGTACAACACTGTGAGGAACGTTATAACCAAACACGGCTCTGGAAAAGGACTTATAGTGTGTGTATGCTATGCATCCAGTGAACACTAGAAAATGTCTGACCACATGATTGTCTCAGATAAACTTTCCACCAGCAGCCATTAAAACAGTAATATGACCGTATAAGAATAGCAGAAGCGTACTGAATCAAAGAGATCTCACCTCTGTGCTTAGTAATTTAGTATCTGCATGTTAAAGTGCTCAAGGGCATGACAAGTCCTTTGTGCTCCTGAACAACCTACTAACACGTGTTCAGGCTGCTGTATCAGTGCTTTATCAACCTCTGCAATGCAAAAGGCTGAATTATCCTTTTGTTATTTTGCGAATTGTTCCATCGGTCACACTCATTACTCTGGTTGTAAGCTTTGCTGCATTTGGCTGACTCGAAGCTTTCAGTATTTCTCTCACATCCCAGATTCAGCACAATTTCTGTGCCTGCTGGCTCACCTAAACCAAGCCATCTTCAGGTCTGTTATTCTCACCACGGGACTTCCAAGTCCTCTGTCATCCTGCCTGACCCCCACACCGGTCACTCTCCACCTGCTCAGCCACTACGCACATCACCCACTCCCTCTTTCCACAACGACACCTCCTTCTGGCTTCATCCACCAGCTCTCAGAACGCCAACCTCCTTGCCCATTGTCAGCCATTACTCGAGCTCAGTCAATTAAAACAACTTTAGGGAAGTGAGGGAACCTTAAAATAATGTGTTTCTGACTTGTATTAAAGTTCACAGGCCTTTATTATTAACAAATGTTGAGCCTGAATTTGCCCTGGAATCTTCAAAAACTGTTTTTTTGTTTTTGTTTTTTATGAGCTATCCAGTAATGCACCAGCAACTAGAATGGAGCCTATCCCAGCCTATCTCTTTATTAGACTGGAATAAGTTATTTCTGTGCATTTAAAGGAAGGGTAGTTAAAGAAATGAGGCAGTACTCTGGGTTGAAACAGAGCAGAGATAGCTGCATCTGTTCCTAAGAAGATTATGCTGCCTCCAGCAATCGATTATCAACCAGTCTCATGTTTTCCAACTGACATCGAAGTCATGTCTTTGGCTCCACAGACAAAAATGCATCTTGAGAAATAAAACCATGCCCCTTTTTTCTACATCCAACCATCTTTTCCAACATGCAGCAGCTGAATATTTTTCACCAGCCCTAATGTACTCCTGCTGCTTATCCTTCTCAGTCTTTTCAATATAATTAAGATTTAAAAATCCACCATTTCCCTTTGCAGAATCCACCATCACCCTGCTTGACTTTCTGGAAAGGCACGGCGATGCTGACAAAAATGTGTGAATGTGGATAATTACTGTAACATTGCTAATGCTACCTCACAAAACTTTGTTTTGGAGATTTTCTTGTAATACTGAGCTCTAACAAATTGATTTTACTCAAAACTATTATATTTCTCCTGAACTTTACAAAGTGTTTTGTGTCAGTCACGAGTTGACTCAAACTCAAAAGTCTCAAAGCTTTACTTCGCGCCTACGTAGGAGCAAGCATTAGATTATTTATTGCTACTTTAATTGAACAATGATTGCTATGAGTTTGAGGATGTATATCATATCCACATGTGACTTGAACAATTGTGAAAATAGTTCACTGGAATTTTCCATATTTCTGCTTAAAACGTTGTTGAAAAAAACCCCCCAAATTTTCTTTTACTCCCACTGAATCTTGATCTTCATCCCCAAAGGTTTTACTCTGCATGTTGTGTTCTCCCGTCTCTTCGCTGAAGGACTCTCTTTCTTTCCCTCATCCCCCCTCATCCCCCTGAGGTCTGTGTGTTCTTGAAGGAAGTAGCCTCTTACCTGGTCCATCATATTTTTGCTGTTGTAGCATCTTCATTCACTCAGACACTGCATTGATTTCTGCAGTGAAAGCTGTCTTCCTCTTATTTCAGTCTTTAGTTGCTTAATGAAAGCATCTTTTTTTCCTATGTATTCCATCTTGACTCGGAACTCTTCTGGACGCTGGCTTTCTTCTGCATTTAGACCTTCCTTCTAGTCACCGCTGTCTTTTGGAGCTCAAAGGCTTTCGTTTTAATTTTAACGTCCTCAATCATAGCATTATATTCTGCATAAAATGCCTCATCTTCTTACAAATTTGCATTGGTTTGTTTTTTGAGGTTTTGTATTTGGTCTTCCGAGCTTTTCCTTTCCAGGTTGTAACCCTCTCTCATCTTCTCGGCGTCTGCCTTTTCATGTAAAAAGTCCATCCTTAAGTGTTCCATTTCATGTTTATCCATCTGGAAAACTCTCTTTCATATACACTGCTTAGTGTCTTCAGGGGTTCGATTTTATTTTTCAGTTTTTTCTTTTCCCAGCTCAAACTCTCTTCTCATCCTTTGAATGCCTGAATTCTCCTTAACATAGGCCTTCTTTAGCATCGTAATCTTCTCCTTCCATACCCTGAAGGGGTTCTCTTTCTTTGGCCACAGCGTTACATTCCTCCTTAAAGGTTTTTCTTTTTTTTACTATGTTCTAGTAGCTCCTTTTTATAGAATTTTCTTTCCTTTTTCCGTGTTTTCCTTCTCCAGGTTGAAAGTGTCCCTAATCTCCTGGATATCTGCTTTTACCCTAATGAAGATCTTTTTCATCATATCCATCTCTTTCCTCTCAATAATAAAACCATTCCTTTCATCATTCACTGCAATTTTTCAGTGTCAAAGGCCTCCTTTATCAACTGTTTCATCCTGAGTTCTTTATAGTTTTATAACTCTAATTTGAAGGCCTTTCGGAATTCATCCATTCGTGCTTACTCTTTGTCATCTTCAGCATCTCTTTCTCCTCGTGCCCCTCAAACTGAAGATTCTTTCACATTTCCCAAAACAGAGAGGGTTTTGGCTTATAGTTTGGATTGTTTTTTTTAGATAAGAAATTCGAACCAGCATAATACAAACCATGTTCCTGACAGGATAATAAAATACTGCAGTTGGATTTTCTTTCATATTCTTCAAAAATAAGAATGTGATATCATTAGTCATTTAAAACCATTTAGGACCGTCTGCGTGTGTCTGAACTCCCACAAGGCATGCAAGCAGATATTAAGAATAATAGCGTCAGTAGCTTTAAAGCTTTTAAGCTTTATCCTTAATGAGTAATGCAGTGGCTCCTGGACTCAGGCTGATGTACTAAAAGTGAGATGCACAGATCAATACGCAGAGTAAAGATGGTTGGCTGCAAATTTGCCCTGATATAATAACCTCAACTAATAATACATCTGGCTGTGGGATGTTACCGATGCATTAAAAATGTCTGTTTTTGTCTGTAAGGCAAGATTCAAACACGGTTAATTGGTTTATCAGTCTGGCTGTGTGCAAAGTTAATCTAGGAAAGCGGATGAGTTTCCTTTTAACATTTATTCAATGTTAAAGAAAAACCCAACTTCAATCTTTTTAAATGGTCTTGTGAGTGAAGCGTTTTTTTTATTCTCATTAATCTCCAGGTCTCCAGTCTATCTCAGGGCTTTCATTAAGACATAGAGTTGTAATGAATGTCAGCGTGGAAATGTAACTGTTGAATCATTCATTGAAGTGAGAGGTTATTTCCATCTGTTTAAACCAACCTAGCAAACTTGAACACATGAGCGTGGGGAATATTTCCCATGTGCAGTGCTCCTTTCAAGGACACCAAGGATGACTGCAGTTAAAGGGAACCATAGTCTGTAATTGCCATCATGACTGACCAGGTCACAGCCTCTCTAACTTTGTCAACCTCATCACCCTCTTACTGCCCTAAAACTGCCCTCATACTGCCCTCATACTGCCCTAATACTGCTAATCTAAAAAATGAGATTGTTGAGGTAAAAATATACATTCTGATAATGATGCTGGAGTTGAATATTTTCATAACCTTTGACATGCAGACTTAATGATGACATGTGGCTTTGTTCACATCATGCAAAGCATCACATTTTGAAGCCCATGTATATGGGAGTGAGAGGTGAATTAGAGCTGCTTCCATAATGAAACACTAATGTCACACCTCTCCACACATATAAGGCATGTTCACACTTGTAATGCGGCCTCGAAGATTTCCAGACCCAATTCACAATGACTGTGTCCGACCAGGTCAGGTCAGACCAGACTTGTGGTTGAGTTTAAAAGACAGGCTCAAGATTTAGCGACTTAGCGGTCTCCTGGTGAGGTCGTGTGTAAAAACAGTAATTGGCAGTGACAATGCAGGGAGGTTTAGTGCTCCATTTTTCTTTTCAGGATGGTCATTTATTGTGTTCAACTATCCTGTTAAAAACACAGATGAAACATGGCATCATCAGTCATTTAATAATTTAGTAGGTCTGTGGCCCTGTTTACTATCCTCAGTGTGCTATAACTAAACTTCAATTACAGCTGAATTATTTTTAGATCATATCCTGATTCCAGTGTAATCAGTATTAATTCCTTGTGTACTGGATTGATTTACTCAGAGTAAACACAAACACCAATTTGATGCAATTAAAGATCAAATTGAACAACTCTGGATTTGAAAGATGAGTGCTCTTGCATTTATAAAAAATGTGGGAGAGAGTTCCACTGGTAGTGTTTAGACTTAATGGAAATGAACAGAGGTAAAAATGTGTCCTAAATGGTATGTTTAAAATGCAAAGTAGAGACATAAGAAATGTATCCCAAAAAATAGTGCTGCAATTATAAGCTTCCTGTTGCTTTTAAAACTGTGAGTAAGACACTGGAGCAACAAAATTTGTGGGAAATACATGGGAGGGGGGAAGGGGGGGGCTTTAGCCCTACCAAACTATCATTCTGTGAAAGGGGGGTTAAACCCTGGACAAAATCCCTATGACCATGGCATGAAATAAATAAAAAACAGCCTACGGGGGGAGAACTCCACACAGACAGGCCTCAGCTGGGATTCAGACTTTGAACACTGCATTGAGACGACAGTCCTAAAAACTCCAGCATTAAATCATCAATTAACCTCTCTTATTTGAACAATAGATTATACATGAAAGTCAATTATCACAAATCCCCCTCCTCAGCATTCCAAGGTTCCCACATCATACAATCTCAGTCACTTTTTCTCCTATACGGTCTTGGTCATTACCCTCACAGGTGACCATTTGTCGAGGTTTTGCATTGAAATGTCTGCATGAGCACAAACTATATTAACAGACACACACGTGCTGCTTCTTTCCCCTCCTTTGATCTGAGGCCTCTGGAGGCAACTGACTGTGAGAGCACGTCTCTGCTCTATTAAAGCCAAACCTCATCTCATCTGCCATCTACTTCACTGTAAATACACTCTGCATGTTCACACTGTGCTCTGCTCTCCTTGAGTGCCCCGACCCGCCGTCCTCTCCAGACCGGCAGCAAGGCATATATTATGTTCTTCAAGGCTAAGTGTCCTTGAACCATTATAAAGAGCCATTTTAGTGCTTCCTGTGCATATTTCACAGAGCACAGTCCAATGACAGAAAATGTGAATATAAAGAACTTTTTGCTCTGTGTTAAACTAAGGGTACCTTTAAAAGACACAAAAGGATCTAATTTACAGTTAAATGGACACTCAACACAAAATGGTTCATTTAAATAGTAAAATTAAGGCTCCACATTGCCATGTTTCCTTTTAGTTCTATAAGAGTTTAAGTAGCAGAAAAAAAATAGCCCTCAGAAAATGTTCTACACACAGCAGGGGATCCTTCAACACTATTAGCCATTCTACTCTCAAAATGATTAATTTAATCACAAGATGACTTTATTTGGTTTGGTCCAGGACCACAACACAACAATACACACAATAGCATGGATATCACAGTCTTATAAATTACTCTTCGTATATCTGTAGATTGGCACCCCAACAAGAAGAATCTTAATTTTCATTGGAGTCTCGCCGGTATGAGAGTTAAGCTGTTTGTTGTGAAGCACATCCTGAGCAGCATCATTTTGACTCTTAAAAACCCCATCACCTGTGTAAAATGCCGCAGAGCCTTGTCTTAACTGTTTTTTAAAGCAAATCTAGATCAATTGTGATCTTGGACACATCACAATATAACAGAATTGTGTACGTAATAAAGCCAAAAACCTTAATTGAACCAAAAAATGAATCGAACATGCAAATGATACTATGTCACACTAGTCTAGCCTGGACATTACAAATGTTTGAAGTAGACTCCTGATTTTGGCCGTTGTCCACAGATGAAAGAAAACCACTTCAGATTGGTTTACTATGTGAATTAAAAGTCATACTCTTGTCAAAATAACTCAGAGGTTTTTAACACCCTACTGGAAGTCAAGACCATTTATCCAGAATAACTAGTGAGAGACCTACCAAATGCTTTTGTGGCCCAAAAAGATTACAATAATTTAGCCAGAATTCAAAAGTTAAAGATAGTTGTTTGCCAGGTCCTAATATCTCTGAGACCATCCTGTCACATGGTAAGTGAATAGCTTACTCAGGTTTGTTTGATAAATAAAGCTCAATTTAATCAGTATGACCTGGAAATATATGCATGGCTACCACATGATTAAAGGAAACATATACTAAAGAATTTGTCCAGAACCCCATGGAAAATTGTGCAGTCAGTAACTCTGTTATGTGTGAAAGACACAAACCGAAACCCCTCCTAACAAGTACTCTTGATGGTATATTTGATATTTTGTTCTAAAACACTGTGAGCCACAGTGTCACATACAGCCCAGTGGTCAAACATGAAGAATACAGTGACAGGACCATTGTCAGAGGCATTAGGAATGCATCTGTAGGGTTAAATAATGCACTTTCTGTACTATGGTGGAATGTAAATCCAGACCAAATATCATAATATATACCATCATTCTGTAAATTGACAGTTTACTATTTATAGAATGATCATTTCTATACTTTAGGGAGAACATGAAGGTTAGATCAATAACTCGCAAAAATATTGGGATCAAGATAGGCTTTTTAAGGGCTTACAACTGATGTAAAAGCCTAGATTTTTCAAATTAATGACAAAAGGATCATTAAGCAGAGCGATATTCTAAAAAAGTCTGGTTTAGATGGGTACCAGCTGACATTCACGTCAATCTGTCTAGATGGAATTGTCAAATAGCTGCTCAGTGTCCACAACTGTATCTACAATCCGTCCCGTCACCCAGCCACAAAACATGGAGTTTGTAGCCCCCTTTATAAGTGTAATAAGTGGCACATATTTTGGTTTAGAAAAACATCACAGAGACACACATCACCTAAGCTGTTCACAGTCACAAAGCAGCAGCAAAAGTTACAAACAGCATTTCCAAACATCTGTTACCACTCCATAATACGAGGTTCCCATTGGCTGGACTCATTTCACAAACAGGTGTTCTCAGATGGGAGAGGGACTTGATGTAAAAGCCAAAATACTGTGTTTCCTTTTGTGAACAGAAAATGTGTTTCAATATCCTTGAACAACAAAAGAGAAAGCAGAATATCTACACGTATATATTCTGAGTTCTGGGTTGGATTTCCTTTCAACCTCGTCTCTTGCAAAAGTCAAGTTAAACATGCATTTTGCCATTGGGAAAACGACCAATGTACATCTTCACTTGAATACTATTTCCACATAATTTCTCCTTCATCCTCCCTATCAGCTGAACAAATTAGAATATTGTATTGAACACAGGGGGAAAGAGTCCTCCTATGAGGTTGAGACTAATCTTGTTTTACTACAGGGCATAAATCCCTGAGCTCCCTGAATGTTCCTGGACTAATTCCCTTCAGTTTTAAAAGGTTAAGAGCCGGCTATAAATAAGCAGGTCACCACATTAGGTTTCTGATCAAGATTAGGATACACGAGACCCTTGAGCGCTGTCGAAATGTGTCATGTTGCATAAATTCCCGGACTAAACTGACAGCGATTACTCCCTAATTAGTCCGCAGAGACGAAAGAGGCTTGATGAGTGTGAACCACTTCTGTCAGTTTTAACACAGCGCTGCTGTTGTGATGCTTCGAGGTGAGACCTACTTGTGTCAAAAAAAGGGTGCCATTTCTTTTGTTGTGACCACATGCAAGCGACACAAACCAGGTAACCATTTGCACAATTAAAGTCATATGCACGATTGTGTGAGTGATGAGTTGCACAGAAGTTATGTTGTTTGTGGGAGAGATTTACACTGTAAAAAATTCAGCACATTGATTTCTTCTTTCTGAGTGGGGCGGGGTGTGAGATGAGGTAACACATAGCAGTCACACGAAAAGCTTAAGTTTTTCATTTTTCTAAAATATGTATTATATTTTTGGCCATTATGATGGTATTCTTCAAACCAAAATTTATCATAATGGTGCCCAAACAGGACATGTTAGAAATCAGGCTGTAATCAAAGCTGTAAAAATCATGGGTAAACCCTGTGGGACAGAGCAGGTAAATTTGTCGAGAACAAACAACGTATCACATATTAAACTGTGATATCTCAAGATGCTCAAGTGTTTGGGTTTTCCCTGACAAACCTAGGAAACCTTCTGAATTCTTGGCTGCCCTCAGGATATTATGATCTCACACTCTCTTAGGTGCTGCTCAACTCTTCTCTCTCATGAATATCAGAAAAGGTAATGTCAGAGTTTTCCTCTGACGCCTTGACAGAGCGTATAGCAAGAAAAAAAATGTACTTGTATTTTTTTCAGCTGCTGTCACCAAATCTGCTGCTCCACACCATGTCCCTTAATGGAGCACCGCGGATAAATGATCCAGTGTTAGAGCAGCTTATGGCTACAGATTTTGGAAAAAAGGGACCTAGTCATATTTGGTGATATCAATGATTGCTGATTGGTACTGGCTCATAAACACATATACAAAAAAAAAGATAGAAACAAAGAAAGAAAACGTCATCTTCTTCAGTAAAATACATATTCAGAACATTATTTCCATATTTATAGTTTGTGGGTTCAGCAAAAGTAACTATAAATAGGCGATGTCAAGAAGAATTGCCTATTTCAATTTAAAGAGTTGTCAAATTTTTAAAGTGTAGGTTGGAGTGACAGCTGATTGAAGTCACAGACTGCAGATCATGTCTGGAAAAACCTTTAGAAAGCTGTGTTTTTTCTAGCTTTTCCAGAGATGATGTAATTACATTGACTAAAACTCAATAATTTATATTTTCAACCTAATTTGTAAAAATGGTAAGTAATAAAAAAGCTACTTTTTAATTCAGAGGAAAGATGCCTCATTCAATCAAGAAAATATCAAAAGCACTAATTACAAATGCAGCTTTTGTGTTCTTATGACCTTCATCAGATTTTATCTAATGATACAATATAATGTGATAATGAAATCATTTTCCTCGGAACCTTTTCCTTTTTGTCTTAACAGAGTGTCATGCCCGCCTTCATCATATTAGCCTTTAATTAGTCTAACGTCTGGCACTCTCCCAAAAGCTGCCTTGAGCAGCGTCTTAATTCAGATTTCAAATTGAGAAACAAATATATTTTTCATATAATTTGCTTTTCATTCATCTATTATGATGAAGCTATGTGCACTCAGACAGACTGATCAACGGTGAAGACACAGACACACAAATGCTCTGTGAATCTCCTTAACCCACAAACACACAATCCAACGTTTCCTCCATCTCCCTGGTGGTGCTATCATCGGATTGAATCTGTGTGTGTGTGTGTGTGTTCCCTGAAGCGCTAGGTGAGCACATCTCCTCGTCTCCGCTGACTGGACTGAAACACGCCATACAGACCGAACCCCTTACACTCGCTGTGTTAGACGGTTTACCGTGGTCAGATGGAAAATCTATACCAAAAGCTCCCGGACTGGGGGTAAAAAAAAGAAATATTGCCGCCAAATGAATTGTAGCCCATTAACTGCAACCAGCTGGATTCCACACAGGCGAACTTAGAGGAGTGGAAATGATTATTGCTCCTCTCCTTTTGGAGGTCTGTGATGACCTTCTTTGTTCATACCCCAGCGTGCTGCTACTGCTGCTGCCCGGCCGAACTAGCCAGAGGGCACACAGGGTCCACTGAGGCTTAGTGATGGATCGGTTGGGCTTATATATGGAGGGAGAAAAGACTCCGCTGTGTTGTGTGATTGGTTTACAGCGAGGTCCAGTATGTATGAGTGTGTGTGTGAAACTATGTAACAGGTAAATGAGTGTGTAAGGTGAAGCAGGCTCATGATTTTGAAGTGTGCACCAACCTTGACCTTGCTTGTGGGCAGAATAAGGCCGAGCTCTGTGTGAGCAGGTGTTTGAGGGAGCATGGCTGACAGGATTTTAAAGGCCAGAGGAGAGTCCAACCTTGGCAGAGAATAGGTTGGACATAAGACAGTCTCATCTTTACCTTAATCCCTGAGCCCAATAAATCCTTCACCATCCCATGTAGAGCCGATAGCATATTCCACTTTATGGTCCGATCATATTTCTGATAAATCTTTACTATTACACCCTAAAGGGGATCACTGAAAATAGCCTTGTGGACTGTTCCGAGCTGGTTAGAGAGTGGCATTGTCCACATGAACCTGTTGATGGCACCATTGAGCTTCTGTACATTGCTCTATTATCTTCAGTCATCGATAGTCAGATACAGAAAGTAACAACAACCAAACAACAGTGCAACCCCCTTTTAACCAGATTCTTCCATCCCCAGCTTCTCGCCTCCACCCAGCCCCGGAGCTATGATGGATATGCTAGCCCGCAAAAAAGTTTGTGAAACACTTAACATCGATAATGTTGCTATTTCTCATTCACTGTAGCTTCCTCATAGCTTTCTTATGGTTGATGGTAAATGACAAAACCCAAGATGTATTACAAAATGTCCCATGATTAATATAAATAGTCAAAGCACGCAGAGCAATGAAAATCCATAGTGCAATGGTAGCAGCAAGACCCAGTGGTGATGATAAACACAGAACAATGATCTGAGGGAAAAAGCAAAAACACAAAGGGGGTAACAGCTAAAGTGCAAAACGTGGAGTACAGAGTGCTGTCTTTTCTAATCAATCCAAATTGGCCTGATTAATTCAAGGCCTTTTAAATGCAAAAATGTTCTGTATAAATACGAGATAAGTTAACTTTTTCTACACTAGTTAACTGTAAATCTGCTTCCATCACAGGCAGCAGGACATTTTTGGATTGCAGCTTCACCAAACGAGCCGATCATATTATTCAAAATTATGCTGCATTAGCAAGTATCAGACGAATGTTTTGTCTGGTGTAATTATATGGAGCCGCCCTGGCAGTAAGCAAGTATGCATTATTAATATCTCCATATTACAGTGTTCTACTGGGGAAACCGGCAAAGTTCCGCTGCAATGAAGAAATAAAATCCAGCATCTTGTTTATCACAGAGGTAAGTTCCCAACAGTGAGTGATAAGAGATGGAGGCAGAGCCACAGAGGCACGCTTTCTTTTCAAACAGGCAATTTTCCTCTTGCCTTAACCCTTACCTTGACCCTACCTCTAACCTCCACCCTGTCCAGTTCCACAGACAAAGAGCACATATTTCATGTGTTCAATCATTGTCGCTGACATTATGGCCATTGGCTGAGCTGTCAGGCATGACTATATACTGGCTAACCCTCAGGTCCCCGCAAACATTACCACAGCAGCCCCTCAGCCTCCCACCGCGACAGCTGCTTGGGAAATGGAAGTACAGCCACCCTGTGATCATTCCAGGAGCCATCCTGCATAACAGCTCTGGGCTTTATGGCTCTGCTGCTTCTGGTGATTCACACTCCGTTATATAGTGCAGGCACAGCTACACAGATAGACAGATTCATGGGTAAAAACACACACGCGCATATATACATACGCATGCCTACATATTGTGCATGTACACACATACACACAATCAAGCAATAATTATTTACAGACAAACTGAAAAACAAGCTAAAATGGTGAGATCCAAATGTAAAAATGAAACAAGAACCAACAACAGGTTGAATAAACATGTCAGCGATGTAAAAATGTCCAGCAACAGTCTATGCCTCCGAGATAATCTAGACCTCTTCAGTGAACTGAGGGTCATTCAGTGGACAATGAATAACCCCTTCTAGCAGCCATTCTTATCTCAGCTGGAGTAGTTAGGTTGGTTACGTGTGTTTTGTTGTTCATGTGTTTGCAAGATTTATCAAGATGTTAAAGCTGGATTTGAAAAATAAAGTAAAAAAAAGTTTTGCCAGATCTTTTGCTTTTCAGAAGTTGTAGCTTGTTCTAGATAAAACATCCATCTCACACAATTTTTAGTTCTAAAAAAGTATCTAAAAATCTAACTCGGTCATTATCTGGGTCTTGAACTTGGGTTGATGTGAGGAGCAATTCATTTTTCCCTTGCACAGTCCAAACTAATGACATACTCTACAATTTACAAAGACTATCTTTATCTTTTGCTCATCTAAATGAAACAAGATTACAAATATATACAAAAAGATAAAGATTAAATAACTTGTTCTTCATAAAGATTTAGTAAGTATTCACATAAAAGATAAAGTTTTGGCAATGCTGCGATCCTGTGATTGTTCTGTTGTTAAGCACATTTATATGCCATCACTTTACATTTGTCACATTTCATATTCCTCAATAATGTCTTCTAACAACCACAAACAATGTTTATAAGGTATCACTGAAAATATAATCTAAAAGTTTCTAAACTGTATTCAGCATCAATTTATTTCCTGCCTCCAAAAGTCTCAACAGTGTTTTATTTCAAGCCTGGTTGTAAGTGGGCATGTTTTATAAGTTTTTCTAAGTTTTAGAATAAAGTGACTCTGCAGTGGTTATGATTTTCTTTATTTTCAGCCATCATTCTTTTTGTCCTCCTTATCTTCAGTGATGTGAAGCAAGATGGCCAACTGAAGTTTCTCTCCATGTAAAATGTACCAGACACAGTCGGGTCTGATGGAGTCTGCAGAAGCTAAGAGCAGTTCTTTAAAAGGCTCCAGTATTGCACACATCCACCTGCACCTTCACAAAGATGCAGGCAGGTTCTTTAATATGAAAGCATATAACAGCGGGCAAAAACAAAAGATCAAAGTAGTTATTTCTCTTGCATGGATAGCAATGTCCTTTTATAGTCTAAGATTTCGTCTTAGTCATTTAGATAACCTCATTTCGAATTGAAAAGTTTGATTTTGAAAAAAAGTCAGAATAGAATGCACAAAAATGGTAATGACAAAATCCCCCTTAACTTTACCATTCCTTTTCTCTCCTTTCCTCTCCCACTCTCTACCTCCCCAGATTGCCATTAAAAAAAACTCGTACCTCATCAGTGTGCACATTTATCTCTTTATTTTCTACGCTCTGCCAGACCATTAGGACTTTACCCCTCGATCCTTTTGCCTCCCTAATCCTTTGGCTTTCCCCCTTTTTCTCCCTCTGTTCACATGTTCCATAATGCAGTCCCTCTCTGCCCTGTGGCTGTCTCTCTGCTCCTTTTTCATCTCCTCCCTCTTTTTTTTTTCCATCGCTAACCCTCTGTTCAGAGGTAGAGGGAGAGGATGGACCTTCCCTGTCTATCGGCCCGAGCTATGACATTTCATCCCTCTCATCTTCTCCATCCCTTTATATCAACCCACCCAGCCCCCCTCTTGGCCATCTTCCTTTGAATGCAGATGGAAACTCCTGCATAAATAGCTGTATATTCTAACCAGAGCTCCATTGATTGAAGTCCAGCCATGACCAGTACATCGCTTATCCTGCGCATCCCTTATCTCATCCTCGCGGCTGTAGATGAACAGTATCCTTCACTTTTGTGTTGCACAGTGGACGCCAATGAATGATGCACTGTGATCTGCTACATCAAAGTTATGTTGTTGAATTCATACATCTACATTATCCTGCTGCCCTTGGCGTGTGTCAGTGGTAAGTGAAGATTAGTGCCCGGGAGCAAGCCGACATCAGAATGCCCCGGCCACTGTCGCCCTGATGTATAACTGCAAATTAAAGTTACAAAAGCCAGACGATACCACTGTTACCAGCCTCTTGAATACATCTAATCCACGGTGGGATGTAGAGGAAGAGTGTGTGTGATTACAAACTTGTGATTGTCTGCCCTTTTTAGTTACACATTGTTCAGTTTAGGCGGTCCCTTTGGGAGGTCACTACAAGGTAAATTACATGTATCTACAACTGTCAAAATATAGGTACACTTAATAATTGTGTCACTGGGAGCGTCTGCTGGAATAATAGGATGACTGCTCGAGTGAACTTTCTCTATCACTGTACGTTAATACCGACAATGTCAGCGAATATCATTTTGTCAGATGTTACAGCTCTGAGTGATGTGTAATTCTCAGTGCAATGACAGCAAAGACTGAGATGACTTTGAAGAGATAGAGGCAAGGCGAGAGAAGACGAAAGGGGGCAGGTAGAGTTATGAAGATACTGATTGAGGGGAGAATGGGGCCGATGACAGGAATGCAAGGGGATGGGGGGGAAATGGGGGGTGAGTGAAACAAGCAGGAGATAACTCCAGATAAAACAAAGTGAGCACTGAAAAGACAAAGGAGGCACAAGAACAGAAAGAAAGATGAGCACTTACTGAAGGGTCTGAAGGGGAAAAATATTTTCTTAAAGATTCATACCAACTAGCAACTCCTCTTAAACCATAGAGTTAATTAGTGAGCTAGTAAATTCTCAGTTATTACCAGATACGGTTGAGTAACTATTCACTGACCTTCCCCAATGCAACACGGTCACACCATTTCCAGTGACAGTGGATGGAGAAAGGTGCAGCCACTGGGCTATGCCTGCTGATTGGTTGCCTATTTTGAGAAGCGTGTGTGTCAGTAGGCCTTTTCACACTTTCACTTTCAAGCCCAGAGTGACACGCCCTCATTGAGCATTAGAGTTATGTGTGAAAGTACAAAGGTGATAAGGGAAATCAACTTAATGTGATATGCTTTTTAGTCACAAAGGGAGGCCGGATGGTGCATTTGTAAAATCAAAAATTGTATTGTCATCATTAGTTAAGTTGAAAAATCAGGTTAATGTGATGCTCTTTGCTATTTTTTTCTTATATGGGTAAAAAAAAAAAACCTACAGGTTTTAAATATTAATGTTTTAACATTGTAAGCTGTTTATTTTTATCTCTAGATTTAGAACTTATGGTTGTTTTGATGTAAACCAGCTTTGACATTAGATGTGAAAAGGGCATGATAATGGATCCCCCAAGATTCAAAATGTCTTCATCACTAAGCTATATTTAGTACAAAGAAAAGGGGAAAATGTAGAGCTGTTTTCACATGTCTTTTTGTAAACTAAAAAAGTGGGGAAAAATTAAACCAACCAAGTCAAGTCCAAATGTTATACTGATTTCAGGAAGAGAATTTCCAAAATGGCCTGCAGTTAAAGTTGTTTATCGTAAAAACTTTAAAGCTATTACTTATATACAGTCTGTAACTTTCTCTTAAAGACTTATTGTTGTTTGTTTGTTTTTTTAAAGAAAAAATATTTGAAAGTTTTCTTTCATATGTGCATGTGTGCAGAGTGGATTTTTGCATAAAGCCTTTTGGGATATCATTTAGTTCTGAAAATCACTTAATTTCTTTAAAATTGCAACCAAAGCCTTAGACAACAGCTGGAGAGGAATGAAGTCTCAGACCAAATCAGGTTCTTGCACAGTGAAAATATGACGTGGTTGCCAATTTTCATAGTGAACAGTAGCCAGCTATGTGCACACAGTCACTGCACAGAGCACTTGATGTGTTCTTGCTAATTTGATATTGAGTTTATTGCTGTTGTGGCTAATTGGCTTATTGTTTATAGTGGTGTTTTATCTGTAGCACATTAAAGACAGGATGCCTATGCGTGTGTGTGTGTGTGTGTGTGTGTGTGTGTGTGTGTGTGTGTGTGTGTGTGTGTGTGAGTATGCATACGTGTGTGTGTGGCTTTGCTCTACAGCAGTGAAGTCCCTGCTTCTTAATGGGCTTTTTTTTAACTTGTTGGATCTATGATGGGTCTGTGAGGCAGAGAGGTACTGAATACCAATAGGGAGAGCAGTTTCCATAGGAATGGCTTTATCAGCTCATGCTGGTGCAAGCTCACAAATCAACCTCTATCCCTGTGCAATTTCAATTTAATGAGCTCAATTGGAACGAAAGTTCAGAAATAATATTACCAAAGCAATTAGGATCATTTCGATAATAATGAGATGTGATAACAGAGTAGCTACATCCTCTGAATATTAGGTATTATGATACAGTGTAAAAATGGGAGAAGCTGGATGGTTGCACTTTGTCAGCATTTGGGTTAACTCTCCTGATAAATTACAAAGGCATTGATGATACATGTTTTAATATTGTAATGTCCAACCGCTGCAATTACCTTATTTGGTAATTAGATTCTCATGAGACATACTATGTGAAGACAAATAGGAATCCTTTTGCTACCTGATGTGAACCTATTGTTCCATGGCCAAAACCAAGTAGGTTCCTTTAACTGGCGGCTACTCAGAGTTTTGTTACAGCCTCGCAACTTTAATCAACTATATCGCTCAGACTCTAATAGCAGTTCTTCTTAATTGCCTACCTTCTGTGTAACAAACCATCTGGTGAGATAAATTACCCTTGCCAACATTTGGAAATAGTTTATTATTATATTTTATTTGTGCAAAAAAAAGAATCTTGAAACACTGCTACCGTATTTAAGGTTTATTAGGTTGTTTCAATCCACTGTCACTGTAAAAATAAGCATTGCATAAAGAGAAGTAGGTTTATTTAAAAAATCTCTCAAAAATAAAAAAATAAGATGCATATGAAGTCTGGCAGAAATGACACGAAGACCCAAATTTAAAACTTATGCTCACGGGGCTTACAGTTATTCTGAAAGAATATATATTGTGTTGTTGATCGTGTGTGAGACAGCTCATGCAGAGAGATGCAGCGCCATCTGAGAGTCAACAAATCCCCAACATTGAGACTTTATTAAAGACCTGACAGGTGATGGAGGTCCGTGGAAGATGGGCTCCGTCAGCTGAGACACACATAGGTAAGGCACACACTGGCATACAATTCTCCATCTCCCCTTCTCCCTTCACACTCATTGATTGCTGTCAACCTGTTATAATCTCTCTGTCCCTTGAATTCCCTATCCTGACTGCTATTGTCTCTCTTCTCGCCCTTATTGTCCACTGAATTTCCTTTTATATCTTCTATCGTTCATATCTCCCTCCAGCCACCTGTCTATTCTTCATTCCTTCACTGTGCTTTACTCTTCCATCAAGTCTCCCCGCTCTTATGTCTCTCCTTCCTCCGCTTTGTCATTCTCATCCCCTAAGCTCTACCTTTACACCCTCTAACCTCCCACTTTTCCCCTTTTTTCATTTTTTCCATGGCCTTTTCTACTATTCTCCCTCAGTTTCCATCTATCTTTGACTCTCCCTCTTCTCTGGTTTTGCTGTAAAGGTCAGGTTAGCTCCATGAATAAGCCGTAGATTTATGACGCTGTCATCTCCCAGGAATCACTGTGACCAGGGCCAAACAAAAACAACACCGCAATAGACCACAATAGATCGCCCGGCCCCTATTCAGCAAACGCAAAGGTTATTAATGAGGCTATGGGCCAGTGCACTAGAGGTTTAAGCAGCGGTTAAAGCTGTAGGTAACACACACACACACACACACACCCACAGACACACACGCACACAAACACCCACAGACACACACAAACATACACTTATAAACATGCACATAATCTACTTTTCATGTTAACGCAATCACTCCTAACTGCGTTAAAAGAATTATCACTTTTAAATGCAAACATTTAATTAATAGTTTCCTAATCCAGAGGTCACTCAAAATGAACCTACAGTGTGGTGTTGACGGCGATACAAATCAAATGCCAGCCAAGTTCAAAGCAAATGTTTCTGCAGCCTCCCTGCATTGGGGCTTTGAGGGATCCATGGCAACACACCGTAGTGTTTTTCTGCCACTTTTGTGTAGAAATATATGAGAGTGCAGTGAGGGCTGACCTTGCTCGTATCGGCAATATTGGTTTTTTACCCTTTCACTGATTAGGAAAAGACAGCAATCAATATGAACAAAAGTTTTTCACTTTTTATGTTGTTGAAGTTCTTTGATATTTTTTCTAGGCCCTGTATTTAACGTTCAGCAAATCAATGTTTTTTTTTTTTTTTACCTATGTGTAGCCTATTTGGTATCAGGTTTTTGGAGGACTGCCTGTTTGAATTGACAAAATACCCTAAAACCTTTACTCAACGGGGGCAGAGGCAGATTTCACAGTGCAAGCATAAATGGCCTCAAAGCTGTAAAGGACAACTACCCTGGAAGTCCTGCTGCCACAGTACAGCTAGCTACAGCTAAAACAATGACACAACCACCTTTGGCAAATTTACAGTGGTGTTCCAGCTAGCTAATTATGGTAAGAATGGAAACATAACAATTATAATAAAACATATAAATAACTATGGTTTGTCTTGTGCCTTGCAGCTGACAATTTGTATAATTTCTGAAGTGCAGAGGAGAGACATGGAGAAAATCAACAGGTTCTTTATTTCAGTCTGAGATACTTTAAATGATTAATAGCACTTAGATGATTTATGCTGACAGCACATCTATACGGTTAAATGGCTGATTATGGGTACTTTAATCACTTTTCTCTGGATTCTTTTGCCAGCTGACTTCTTGAAAGAGTCTTACTCACACCTTTTTAAAGGAAGCAACTCAGCAAATGGAATAAATGTTTTACTTGTATGGAGCATATTTGTAAATATTTGTGATAATAAATTTAAGAATTTTCCATGAAATTGTGATTAATGACTACGACTGGGAACACATTGTGTGATCAGTCACAATTAATGCTAACAAATATTTTTTTGAGCCACAGAGGTTTAATGAACCAATTTGTTGAATGAATTACTGTAATAAAATCGGTAGTTAATAAATCATTGGTAGTTAAGAATCCATACATTATTTTTGAAAATGCTTTTCCCCAGGTATAATCATTTTGAACAAAGAACGTAAATACAGTTGAGCAATTCCAGTTTCATGTGTGTCTATTTCGTGTGCAGCCTAGGACCTGCCTCACGTAGCACCACATGTGAGCAGCTTGTGAAATGCAGCAAATAAAAGAGACAGCCACTGAGATTTAAACGACTTAGGCGTATAAAGTATGTTTGAGCAGTTGCATTACCGAGGAAATGACAACAGACTTCCATCTCAGCTCTCCCCTTGGTGAATAAATCTCAAACCTTCTAACAAAAGAGGGTGGTCTTTGGATTGTCTTAACCACGCTGCCAAGTCCAATGTGGAGACATAAAATTAGCCCGACTTCATTTGGAAATTATAGCAGTAGATTTAATCTATTTTTCTATGTTGTTCAATCAAGCTTCATTCAAATGAAAGTTTTTGGAAACCAAAATGTTTGGTAATCTTAAAAGTGCCCTTTCTGAGCACACTTGACTGCATATTTAAACTTTATTTTAAATATAGTTCGTTTGAAGCTTTAAAGGGACTGTTGCACATTTTCCTGCTCACATACACTACTTGAAAAAATATGTTTTTTGTTTCTCTCCCATGAAATATACAGAGAATCCCTTGTAGACTATCCCAGCTTCTCATATAGTTAAGGGGCACTCAGACACTCAGGCACTCAGACAGATAAAATTACTCGTCTACACCTCGAGCCAGCCTCATTACTCTCTTCTTCCTCACAATTTCCTTGCCCCGCGTCTGCAAGCACCGATACCCTCAGGCCTCCCTGTGTGGATATTTTCACTCCCCCAAGTGTTGGGTCACAAAGGGGTCAAACTCCAGTCAACAGTCCAGATTAAAATTTTACGAGAGCCCTGATGCATATTTCATTGTTCTATGGCCTCTATCTATCATGCTTTATCCTTCTGGCGGCTTGTCCCTCCAGTGGCGATCTGATTTTTGTATTTGTCCATCTCCAGAGGGCTTGTCGCACAGCAGCTAACTGTACTTTTAAGCAAATGACATGCAGAGGGCTATCACACTCCCTTACTGTCACAGTGATAAATAACAAGAGGACTACAAGTGAGGAGAAAAAGAAACTGAACTGCTTTCTGGTACAATGGACTCACCAGTCTGTGGGTGAGCTTTGCAGGTTTAGTACAAACTGAAAAGATTGTCTCAACAAATAATTCAAAGTGAGCAGCTTTATAAAGAGAACCAAGCATCTCTGATCCAAAATATATTTCATGAAGCATTATTGCAGGTGCGCATAAAGATTGCAATCAATGGCAAACAATTTCGGTCCCTCGGTTTTCATCAACCTCTTCAGAATCGCAGTTACAGGTCACTAAGAGACGGCAGATGCAGGTGCAGTCAATCAGACATCCTTTCAGAAAAACCGACAGATAGAACGCTACTCCAGCACAGATATGCAGAGGATTTATCGCTATATAAACAAAACACATGCTGGGTAAAACAATTAATCAAGGAATTAAGGTTTCTGTGTTAACATGATGCATGCAATCAAACCGGCACAATCAGCTTTCCAGTTATCATAATCACAAGGGACATATTGTGCAAAAAACTGTATTTTTTCAGTGCAAATTTTCTTTATAAAGCATTGCCAAATACATCAGGTTTAAAAACAGTTTTCCACTCTCAGTGTACACTGTTGTCCTCGACATGCCTTTCACAAAGAAAACCAGACAAAGAAGGGATGACTGAAGCTTCATTCTATCGATGTGTTATGTGTGTATATTGAAAATAAGATTTAAAAAATTCTAAACATTTCTTAGTTTTAAAAAAAAATGATTGGTGCAAAAGTCAGCAGTACCTTTACAGATTTTTGTCACTACACACCGAAATATTTCTTGGTAATAGGACACAGCATGCTGACTTCTTTCATATGTAGAATAAAAGCTGAGCAAAATATTGTGCAGGAATATGGGAAACAGATTGGGCTTTAGATTATATGCCTGTACTTACAAAGCATTGCAATAATATTATATGATACATGATAAGTGACAACCGGCATCCTTTCTTAAACAAACAGGTGTTTGGATATTTCATTACCATTTATTGGCAAAAAGACTTTGTATCGGTGTAACTGAGTAAGCCATCAACAGTTTGACATTAAAGCAATTCCGAAACGCAAACTGGTAAAAGAAACATCTTAAATAACTTTCTCAATTAAGAATTTTGAAAAATGTTTTCATTATTCGTGACAGTTTTTCCTGCTCACTTGTGTGGTATTTGGTGACCTCCCTTTGTACTGTTCCTGTCACAGTTGCCAAATCTGTCTTAAGAGCCTCTGAGTTTCACTGTGGCTTACTTTCCAGGTTTTATCTCAGATGTTCTTTTGCAAGTCAGATAAGAACTGCTGCCATTTCATATATTTTCCATTTGGTTTGCCTTGGCTTTCTCTTGTTATTGTCGATTACTCCTGGGTTATTGACCATTGCTTGGGTTACTAGACCATGCCTGTTTTCTGCTGTCATGCTTGCTTCACAGACAAAATGACCCCAGACTGTTTAATAAACTCTTCCCTTTCTATGATCTCCTAACTATGTCATATGTGTGGGTCCTCTGTTTTATCATTCATTGTAGTTCATACAACAGAGATTATACATGCTTTCTCGAAATTATGTGATGGAATGAATGGATCAACGTGAATTCTGGAAAATGAGTCGGATTTCATCAGGGCAGGATGCAACATGCAGGCAAAGTGGTAAGGCTTCATCAGTAAATGCATACAGGCTTTCGTATGTCTTATTTTCTATATATAGCAAACTATTTTACATATTGAAGATATTTTGTGTGGCTTTGTTACAGATACAGCCACTTAAAACAGATTAAATGACTGTTTGAAAAATGTACATATAAAATTGATGAAGAATTGTATGAATAACTGTCCAGTCCCCCGACAATAGGAGACTGGAGAGCAGTATATATTTTATCTCAAATAATATAATACTTAGTCTAACTTTACTTTACAGGCTTTGTGCAACCCACAGAATATCACAACTGCGAGTAGTTTAACTGCTCTCTTTTGAAAAAAAACTCATCTTACGTTTGGGTAAAATGTTTGAGAAAGAGCCTAAGAGTCTTAGCATTTTTAGGTTCCCATGAGAAGAGAGTAATGTTGTCAAAGCAGAACTTGTTTTCCCATTCTAGACTTATATTTGGGCTTCTTTTTTAAGGGATTACATTAAACAAGGATTTAAATCCAATCTCTTAAACACCCCTCATCGAATCATCTCTCTTTCGGTGGGAATTCCACCCCAGAGGTCCTGCCTGCCCAAACACGGCGCTGGTTTCGTCTACCTGAACTGCGCTGCTGTTTACTTCTCTCCAGCCCTTGAGATGCTGAACTCTGGCTGACCTGACAGTAGACTGGTTTAACCTGGCAGTAACCCCCTTATCCGCTTGTTTCACTGCCCCCCACGTGCTCAGATGAACTACACACACACACACACACACGCACACACACACCACATTCGTTAAGCACAACTGTTGGTGGATTGGATAATGTAGAGTGAATTTTTTTGTACCGATTCTATTGTTATAGGTGACGTAATTTAAAAAGAAAAAAATATATATGAATGAATAAATCCTGTGAGTCCTGTGAGGCCACATGATGATTTTCTCTGTGTTGAAGGACTATGCTGAAGGGGTTGAATATTGAAGATGCCATTTTAATCTATCTTTCATATTGGGAGGCCTGGTTTATTCAGCACTCCTCACTTTGTTTTAAAGATTTACCTCATGTCATCTTTTGTGCACTAAATCATTTGTGCTTTGCCAGATATCTATGTCATCAAAAAATGAAAAAAACATGATCAATCTCTAAGAAGGATGTTGTCAGGATACCTCATCTCAACTTCTCACTGCTTTTTGAAAAAACAAACAAATAAGGCATAGGAGATAAGACTTTTTGAACCCAATAAAAAAGACAAGGACCGGAAATTGAAAAAACAAAAGAAAGCACGAACATAATGCACAACAGAGATCAGCAAGCACGAATTACATCTAAGTAAGAATCTTCATGTTAGACATGGGATAAAATCTCAATAATTTGCTCGTTACTTGAGCAGCAAACTGTCCTCCTTGCTGTCAAAAGAAGCCTGACTGACAAATTACTTTTCCATTGCGATAGGAAGCAAACAATATACAATTAGGGAACATAAACAACAGTGCCATCACCACAGAAAGCCTAAAAGTATGTATGTGTGGTCAAGCTTCTATTTATGTATTGTCATACAGTAAGTATGCATATACGCAAGGACTTGAAATAGTGTGCTATGTGTCTATTTGCACAAAGAAATGGCCCTAAGAGCATTACATGGCTGAGCGCTTCGCTGACTCCCAGCAGGGCTTTTAGACAGCTTGGTGTCCACTGTTTTTACTCACCAACACACACACTTACAAATTTCTCGGGTCACTATTAGGTTGCTGTTGTGTGTTAGAGACAGTTTAAACAGACTGAGTGACAGTTCATCTCATCCCATATAAGACAAATTTGCCACGAATAATTGCAGATATTTGAGTAGATGTCCATTACATGTTCATCAGGATTTCTCTTCTTTTTCCCGGAGGGTCAAAAAGCAGGAGAATTCAGCTCTACTGTTAATTAATTTTATGACTGTTATGCTGGGGCGAAACATTTTTCTTCTTTTTCCTTTAAGCCAGCACCTTACAGTCTGTCTACAACACTCATGGATAGGGTGAGAAGTGTAGTATTCCTGAGGGGACTCAGAGTAGAGTAGCTTTTCCTCTGTATTGAAAGAAGGCAGATATAGTGGTTGGGTGCATTGGTCAAGTGGCCTCCAGTTTTTCCCAAAGGAGGTTTTTCAGACATGTTCCACAAGGAGAGAAAGCCTTTGGGCAAGCCATGGGCTCCCTTGAGAGATCATATAACATGTACATCTTTGTCTCAGCAGAAGACGTTGAGGAGGAAGAGTACACAGAGTCATAGGAAACTACGCTGAAACTGTTGCCCCAGCAACCAAGCTGAGGGTAAATAGTAGAAAATAGGTGGGCGGATTACTTAAACAGAGTTTAAATGTGTCCGGGTGTGTCCAGGTGATCATACATTGGGTTATTTTGCATAATCCAAATTTTGCCATTGAACTTGTATGCTGTATCAACATAGTTAAACTATGTTGATATTAAATGGTGTATGTAATTGAGTTTTTTTTCTCAAGCGCCTTTACCCAAAAGTGTTTTGGAACTGCTAATTTGTCACTACACTGGCGCATGTACATGTTCTTGGAAAATATTTTTGTTAGAGCATGTCGTTACACATTTACAGTTTACACGAAGATGCAGTGGATATCCACACAATAATGTGAGCACTTAAGTCTTTTCTCTTATACACATCAATGTAAGAGCTTCAATGGTGGGAATTTAAAAGATATACAATGAGGAGAGTCATGCTGAAACATTCCTCCTATGAATTTTCTCATGTATTCTCATTGAACAAAAGGCTGCTGAGTGGGTCTCAAAGTCGTGCCTCCTGTCTTCCTTTTTTCTCTACTGTTTTCCTTATAAAAGTGCATTAAATAGGACTTCATTCCGCTTTTGGAAATATCTAACCTTTTATACAAGTAGATTATTTTCTTACCTAAAGAATTTTGGAATCACTGAATTTTTTCGGTATTCTCATAGAGCTCCCAAGTGTCCTCGACCACTCGAAAACCCTGGTGGCCACAAATCAAAGTAAAAGGGTCAGAATAGCTTGTTTCATTAATGAAACAGTAACATTTTCTCGAGGCACCTAATTGATATTCTGTGCATCTTGATCTTTGCTCCTCTCAAGACAAGCTCACACAATAAGAAGAAACTACCACTTGTAAGGATATTTGCACCATTATCTTCACTTTGAGGTTCTTTTCTTTCTTCTTTTTTTCTTTTTTGACATATATGCATCAGTCATAAACTTGCCAATCTGTGTATCGCATTGTTAATTGATCTGAGATGAAACAGTCGCTCTGATGTGTCAAATTCATGATTAAATACGTTCCCCGCCCTAAAAAACGTAAACCGGCACACGATAAAATGGAATACTCAAGCAAGATGTCGCAGGATACAGGCAGTCCCTGGTGGGAGAAAACACCAACAAGACCGGAACCACACAAAGAGCTCAATAAAGATGGATTCCTGCTTTCAGATGGCAAAAAACTCTGTACAGGTCCTGGGAATGATCTTTATAGATATATCGATTGAAAAATCGCAGACTGAATGCTGATTAAAATGAATACAAAATTGTGTTTTGCAGCTTACAGTGGCACTCCTTTGACTGTAGCTGTTAATATTTAAAGGGAGCTGCATGAAATCCAGAGCAGAGGGTGGGGCTGGGAAGGAAGAAAGAATCGAGGGGGAAAGGCGAATGGAGGAGAAGGAGCATGAGAGTAATAAAAAAAAGAGGGCTGGAGAAATGGCTAGACAGAAGAAGAGCTATACGTCCAGTCGCTGTTATTCATTTTAATTTGAACCTCTGATCCCTGAATGACTTCCCATGGGTAGAAACAGCATGTCAGCGCTGAGTGCATTCTGTGGTGTGTGTGCAACAGAAAGACAAAGGGAGTGTGTGCACGCTTACATCAGCAGTTCAAACCCCTCATTTCACCGCCTCAGCACCCCTCAGTATTGTACCCTGTTCTCTTTACGCCCCATCTCTCTCCCTCTATTTTGCCTGCACCCTGTCACCACCCTGCCGTGTCACCAGGACTATTTACTCTTTCAAGGTAACGGTAGAAATATGTCTTTCTGGCTGCCAGTCTGTGGTTTTTATCAGCCTTTAGTCAGTTTGTCTGCGAGCTACCTTGACTTGTCCGACTGTTTTCTCAACTGGCTGTCAATCAGTCCCACATGTTGGTCACTCAGGTAGTCCATATCTCAGAATACTCTTCGTAACAACCCCCTCTCTTGTGCCCTTGTAAATATTTCTAGGAATATTTTCCAACTTTCCACATTAAAATGCTAGTCTTTCTACTACACATGGTCAAATGGAAGACTTTGTCACTTGGGTGTTATGTTGACATTTCCACATATACAACCACACCATTTCCCTTGCTTGGGATTTTCTGCCAAAAAGTTGGAGATCCAGATGATTTTGGATTTGGATTTAACATTTATTGTAATGGCAAGATGAAAAATTATTGATACAATAACACATTGCTGATTTATTTTCATGCCATTTTAACCTTAACCGACCCCTTGGACTTGGTTATATGTGTCATAGCACTGTGTAGCCTGTGTTGTCATAAGTGCTTTGAATCATAATTTATGGCAAACAAAGAACATCAATTTGATCATCGTGCATCTCATACTCAGATGAATTTTTAAACAATCATCTGTTTCTATTCCATCAGGCAAAGCCGCAGTCGCTACCTTACTGCTTTTTCTTAGTAGATGTGCTCTGTATTCTAAGTTTACTCCTCGCTAGATCCTTAATATTGCTTCAACATCCCTGTTTTCCAATTACTTGTTGCACAGGTATGGTCTCCAGAGTAATGTTTTTTACTATTCAATGTCTTTGTGTAGAAAGTTTAGTTAATGGTTGTCCAGCTAAGCCATGTTTTTTTTAGATAATTAATTTAATCCTTGCCTCGAGGCTGCTGCGCTGCACAATTGGGTCCTCAAATTCTGTTTCTGTGAGCTTTTGAGTTCCTGTCCTCTATTATAGACAGACTTAGCTGACTTGAGTGTCATTCTACATTGATTTATAAATCTATGCTGAAGCCAAAATACTGATGCGCCCAAGTAATAGATGTTAATTCAGGCCCCAGTGCTCAATTATGACCACCAGGTTAGGATAAGGATATTTTAAATCGGTGTATATTAACTTTAAGATCTGCAGTGCTTAGTGTTCTTCCTGAGAGAGGAGATTTTTTTTCAGGAGAATTCCCTGTATTGAATTTAAATCTGAACCACTATTCCACCTTGTAAAAGCCTGAAGTTCTCTCTGTGTTAATCTATTAACTAATCCTACTTAAACTGCACAGTTCAAGACCCATTAATTAAGCAATACATCATAAGTTATGAAACGTAGCCCCATACATCTTTATTCGGCTTTTAATAGCACCTGTGTGTATACGTGTGTATATGCATACTCACATTTCATTTTGCAAGGTGCAGACTCAGCCGTGTGTGCCTGAATTTAAACCTCATATGTCTATATTTTACTCTCATAATTAACAACTCAGCTTCATAGATGCTCATCCTCTGTGACAAATGAGGTCTATGTTGGCCGTGACCTAACCAAGGTCCGTTGTCTGTTTTAATACTCAAGGGAGAAGAGCTGAGAAATGGGTCGCCAAAAAGAGAGAGGAGCGCATGAGCCTGTGCTGACCTGTGTGGGTTATTAAGGCCAGGATTCATGTTATTGTAAACCCCACTGAGAAAAGACTTGGCTTTCATTCAGAGGACATTCAGTAGAAAGAAAGAGGTTGAGATGATACTGAAAACACTCCCTTTAAAAATCTCTCCTTGATGTTACAGGTGCCCTGTGACTGCTTTGATAAAAACAAAACTTTAGTCTTCAAAATGGAGGCTCATAGCTGCTGCAATTACATCTTTTCATCTTTCTCAGGCTGTGATTCACAAATATATCCTGAGATTTTTCCTCTTTTGAAATGAAGAAAATCAAAGCAACATGTACACAACAAAAATTCTAGTTAGTCGCCTTTCCACTCATTTGATTGTTGATTAATACACCCTAGTGATAGAAAAAGTGTCAGTATTTGAAACCATGGTGCAATACCTCTCAGCCAAGGCAGTCTTCTGTGTTATATTTAGCGATGCTCGGCTGAGTCGTTCAAGTTGTATCGCTGCTGCTAATGAAAATCACGATGGAAGAAATGATGAAAGGGAAATGTAAGCTAGACAACAGTTGAGACACAGGGATGTAGAAATGACAAAAAAGTAATTTGTGCCCCCTGTCGAGAGACACATTTAGAGCTGTAATGAGTCTTCCTGTGTCATATGAAATAAAAGCGTGCCATTATCAAAGCCTGATCATTTTCATATTATAAAGTGAAATTACAAGGCGCACCAAAAGGAAATTATAAGCCAACAACATGAAATCATCACAAGGATAACCTTACATTTCCAGAAATATTCCCTTTTATGTATGCACACTTCCTAAAAACCACGAGATAAAGAATTGAGTTATAAATCAGATTTCTGGTAATATAAAGCCAGTTTAAGACACGTAAAATGAAAAATCCATCCATCCTCCCATGAGGAAGATTATGTAGGAAGATGAATTACTGAAACTTGTAATCACAAGAAAAGTTAAACTTTGCTTAACTATAAATAGCATCGCAGTTACTGATGTGGATAATTATTTTGACAGGACCAACTATGATGGGATGAAATGTAGAGATCCACTGACATTGTTTAGCTGTTACCCCTAGCTGACTCTCCACGGTCACTTCCTCATGGCAGTCATTGTGAATTATGTTAAAGTAGCTTCAGGCCCGCCAGCTTTGATCTCAGCCCCATTTTATTTAGCTTATGATGATGAACCTACAAGAAACTCATCAGCGTAACTAGAATGAGAAACTATAATTGTCTTCACAAGGTCAGAGAGTCATCTTTTTTAATTTGACTGCATTGTTCATTTCTTTCAGCTAACATCATTGAACAAACTAATATCGTTGGACTGCCCTCAAGGGGGGCCCGTCCCTTTCATGGGCTTAATTTCCCCCTAAAAAGAAAGTTGGGAATTTGAACAGCACAGCATACAGAAAGAAATTGTGCTTAGGCTTGTGTTTCATATAGCAAAATAAGGTTAGTTTTAGTGCGCAAAATATTCATAATTTAGTTTCTATTTCAACTGGACATTTCAAATTGCCCTTAGGAGTGCGTGTGCATGGTTGTTTGTCCTTGTGTGTCTCTGTGTGGCCCTGCGATGGACTGGCGGACTGTCCAGGGTGTACCCTGCCTCTCGCCCATGGACTACTGGGATAAGCTCCAGTCCCCCCGCGACCCCATTAGGGAATAAGCGGTTAGGATAATGGATGGATGGTTTCTATTTCTTAAAAAAGATAACATCGAGAGTAAGAAAAAAAGAGAAGAAAAAAGTTAAGACATTTGCTTCAGAAGCTTAAGGTGACATTCAACCCAGTGTTGTCCTCGATGCATTTCTGCTGCTTCAGTGGAAACAAGAAGCAGTGCAGACCTCCTGGATGACCCTTGGAAAAAAAAAACTGAAGTCAGCTGCTAAGTGTGTTTTGGGACCTCAAGGAAAGATCCAGAAACCAGCAATCAACTTCTCAAGCAAGAAGCTCAATTATTGCAAAGCTACTGGTGAATCACAGAAAGCTATCAATCCCATCTTGATTAGAGTCCAGTGCCTAGATGTATGTGTGGGTATGTGTGTGTGTTTGTGTGCATTCAATCGAGAGGAGAGGAAGCGAGAGAGAGACATCCATCAGATGTTGCTGAGGTGTGGTACTGAGACCGGTGAGATCTCTGAATCACCCTTTATGTTGATGTGTACTAAAATACAAATACAGTGCATCACTTGTTGAAGTTGTTGAGCCTTTAAACAGTTTCTGTTTAAACGTGCAAAACGAACTCGGCATACGGTACATTTCTGCCTGTGATGAGGTCCGCGCCGTTTCACTGTAGCTTCTCCACAGACTAAGCTGAAAGATGAAAAGAAAGAGGTTTGGGGCTTCCGTTAGAGACATGTTGGTCTTTAATCAGGTCCTTCATTTTTCCCCCTGCTTTTATGAGCACTGGGTTTAATTCTGCCCCCCCACCCCCTCCTACCAATCTCCTTTGGCATTCTCCTGTTGCCATGGCAAATCCCCATGTATTCTCGCTCCAGTGCCATTCTCCTGATTCTGTGCCCAGCAATCAGCCAAAGATGCTCACACATGCACTGGCAAAGGCACACACGAATTCTCAAAAGTGTGCATGTAAATCTACCAAGTTACACAGACTGAACACACAATGCAAAGCACACATATCAGCATAAGCAGATACATTACTGCACACGCTCATGTAACCAGTGCACATGCCTGGTGTTTATCGTGTATAAGCATATAAAGGGTTTAGGACTAAAGCCTCCACTGTCTTGAATACAGATCTTTGCCTCAACCATATGTCAGCAAACAGCCCTCCATGTTGACTGCAAGTACAATTTGGACCCTTACAGCCCAACATGGCATCACATCATGTCATATATCTCAGAAAGTCTATGCCAAACTGCATATCTCAGCCTAAGTAGGACTATCCAGGGACACAGCTCCATACATCTACCCTTGGCTCGGGAATGGTCTATGACAACAGTAGGATGGGAGGAGGTTAAGGGGGATGACAAAAGTCTGGCAGAAAAACAAACAGAGAATAGTGTGGCGAATATAAAACAGAAAAGGAACAAATGGGAGTATCTAGACCAGGTTTACTTCATGTTAAGGGAGGCTGAGATAATGGTTCAGGTCCAGGTATGGAGGCCTGGCTTCAATTTCCTTTCTTTTCTTGAGCTTTTGCATCCCATCTATAAACAAAGCCATTTTTACAAATTAGGAACTGTGTCACATGTACGTGACAAACTGATCTTTCCCATCACTGCTTTTGTGCTTTGCATGAGCTAGAAACCAACATTGCGATAGAAGTGCTTTAGATTAAAATCAAATGATTAGGATGTAGCTGATAAAAATGCTTGGAAACTTTAAAAAGCTGGGAGATGAAAATCGATATTAATTGCAACGCGGTTTGATAAAAAACTAAATTATTCTTTATTAAACTCATAGCTAAAATGATTAAACAATGGTATTATGATAATAAAAAAAGATTATTTTAATCATTTTCCCAGTCCTGCAAGAATGAAATATCATTTGTTACTCAAAATCTGCCATTTGTCATTTTCAGTTTTCGAAAAGTGGCCTTGGGGGTGTTAGAATGATGAAATAACAGAAAATGTTAGGTAATGAAATTGCAAATGAACTAATACTGACAGAAATGAAGCAGAGATGTGCTAAACTTTTGACTCTTTCTGACATTGGGGTAATAAGTATCAGCATTCCTTCACTACTGTTAGGAGGGTTAACGGAGCACAAATATGTATGATCTTGGTTACACATCTACTTTATAGTATAGTGTCACCAGACTTTAAACATATTACAGGTTTTACAGGCTGTTTTACAAAAATGAAGATGCTAAAATTGACTTACAGTGAAACGTTTAGTTCAAAAGTTAATTGTACTGATATTACTTTTTCTCATGCAAGTACTGGAAGAAAACTCCCATGGCATGCCCTGAAATGATTTATTCACTAGTGCAAAGGCTTTTACATACCCTAAACCAATGGGATGACTTAAGGGTTAAATATTTGTTTTTCCCAAAAAATCTAATTCACATATATGTGAACAATACTCCCATATTTACCAAGTTTGTTCAGTGACATCCACAGTAACCCTTAGCTTTTATTTCACTTCATCAGATTTTCACATGGGTGACTGGTGATACATCAGCATTGATTTGATTTTTGTTCATTTGCCTGCTGAGTTCATGGAGAAAATTGGATCAACAAATTAGCTCTGACGGATGACTTGCCATTCTTAACAAGCACTCTGGTCAAGCTTGAATAAAGGCTGAGATACTGGAGAACAAGGACAAAAGAAGGTGGGAGAAGAGAAGTTAGACGGAAAGGATGCATGGATCCAAATGATTAGAAAATCTTTACCAATTAACAATTTAAACCCTGTTAAATTTACATGAAAATCAACATGCAATTATTTGTCATTCTTTCAAAAGGATATTTTATTCATGTAGCAAAATAGAAAATAATAATATAATTCTATACATCTGGATTTTTCTGACAGCAAAACATCCAAACAAAAGCTGTTTCAGAACTGGTTGAAGCTAATTATGTTAATTAGTAACTGGTCAGTTACATAAAGAGTGAACTTATAGAGGGATCTCATAAAAAGAAGCAGGGAAAAGATCTGTCATTCTGCACAAATCCTCATCAAGAGCATGTTTAAAATCAAGTTCCTAAATGTAAAACTGGGACTTGATTAACATTTGATCATGTTGACGTCAAATAATCCAAGAGTCTGGCAAAATCTTTCCTTGCAAGGGGTTTGTGATCTTTGAGCCTTAGATAGCATGGCATTAGACACAGGCATGACTGAGTCATGGGAATCCTTGGAAAGAATAAAAAACAGTTTCAATAAATGATTTTTTTTAAAGTGGTTTCTAAAATCATCCACAACATCAAACTCAACCTCATGCAAAGAAGATGCCGAATGTGAACACGGTTCAGAAGCACAGTAGCCTTCTCTCAGCCAAAGCTCATTTAAAATGACACAAAGAGGAAAACAAATAAACATGTAAAATTCATTTAGAAAATCTTTATATGTGTATCCTCTGAGCTTAAGCAGATGAGGACTATCCAGCTTGCTATCAACGCTAAATTCAAAAGTCAACATTGCTGATTGTCTTGGAGTCCCTGGGGCCTATGATTAAATATCTACAATCATCTACTCAACAAAGATGAAATAGCATTGCTCTTTTAAAATAATTCAGCAACTGTTTTTTTTTCCAGGTCCCAGATGTTTAGAGTCTGTTTTGAAAAATCTTTTGTTTTCTTTTTTGCATTGTGAATAAAATATTTGTTTATGCTATGAAACCATAGTTTGTACAGCATTTAAATTCAGGATGCCTTTATCTTTATTAAAGGTGACGGAGACAAGGGGGGGGGGGAGGATAGAGTGATAACGTCCAGTAAAGGCTAAAGAGCATTTTGGAGATCTTTCTGTATCAGGGGCAACAAAGAGGTACAGTAACTGTGCAGATTATAGGAAACAAAAAGCAAGATAGGGTTTTGATTTGGGAGGGGAGCTGAACTTTTTCTATATATAGTGCAGATTAACTTTGGTAAGTTCTCCCAAGACAAGTAGCTCTAACAAGAAGTATACCATAACTTTCGTTGCAATTCCTTATAACATTTTCAATTACTGAAAAATCACCCTGGGCTTTTAGGGAAGTGTGTGCAGAAAATACCCCGTTTTCCTGTCCAGTTAAAGACAAACATTCGATAACAGCATAAATTTTGATTCTGTGTCTAATATAAATCCATAGTGTGATGTACAGCCTTCCATAAGTATGGGCTTTCAGGCAGGCACAGCAATGTTCTTGTGGGGTTATAAATAGCTAATGTACACAAGCTCTGTTTGCCTGCTGAAATGGATATTCTTTAAACAAACAAATAGGCTTGACCTGCAGGGTTTATGGATGGATGTACGCCACGGGGTGCAGTTAGCGGGTAATAGGCACCCCCTGTAAATGTCGACATCTAACAGCTTAACAACGCTTAACAAATATAAGCTTATGCAAGAGTTACATAACATAAAATATTTCTGCTGACCTCCAGACACCGACCATTTTCTGGCGAGTGACAGTGCTTAACACTCAGTTATTTGTGCTCTGTCATTATAGATCAGTAAATACACTGATTAGCTTAAAAAGACACACACACAATTTGTACTTTTACCTGCCAGCTACACACCTTGTGAGCTGACGCTCAGTTGTAACAGATCTCCCAGCTCATGAATACAATGATAATTTGTACCACTAGGGGCTCGTACTATTGAGCGGAGGCTCATTTACTCTGCTGTGTTGACAGGGAGGGCAATTTTGCGTTTGTGAAGATGTTTTGTGTGTGTCTGTGTGTGTAATCATGCATGTGGGGGCATAAGGGATTCACTCATCTCTGCCAAGGTCAGAATGGGAAGCTGTATTCATTACCGCAGCCACTGATTGCGCATTCAAAGACAATTTATACCGCGCAACTGCAAAGAGGACATTCCAATGGGCACAACGCTTCTGATGCAGAGATATCTTCCAAGCTCATCAGCTGTTGAGCCATCCCAGAGGCATTTTTACCTCATAACAAGATTGTCCTCTCCAAAGCCCATTACGAATTAAACCAAGCCATTATTATCGTTTCTTGCGGATTTCACAAGAAGCGCAACTAGTGTTGTGACCTGTCTTTAAAGTTGTGTGCCAGTTTGGTACTTCTGGTCTTCCTAGAGTGCACTGTCAGCTTTTTTTGTAGTAAACACGATTGACCAATCTAGTTAAATCGCGATCTCGTAATGACTTTTGTTGAACTGACTGCTCAGCCTCACTACAGAGGGGTAGAAAAGCCATGCGCTGTCACCATTGACAAAGCCCCATGTGAGAAAATGAACCATGAACCATGAACTGAGCGGAATGGGGGGGGATTGCTGTGTCCAGTAGATTAGAGATCAGAATCGAGGTGAGGGGATACAGAATGGGTTGTTCTCTTCATCAGTCTCTTTCAGAGTGAGTGGGACACCGCGGGAAAGATGGAAGGAGGGAAGATTACATGACAGAATTGGCAGCAAGGTATCAAGAGAAGGATAGAAAGGACAAACGGAGGGCAAGGGGAAGACAGATGGAGAGGTGGATGGATGGAGGAGAAAAGGAGAGAGATGGAGAAAGAGGAACAGAGGAGTGTACTGTCAGATGATGAGGCCGGGTGTGGAGCCGGTAATTTAAAGTCCGACCAAGGGAAAATAAAGTAGCAAATCAAACCATATCTTCTATTTAAAAAATAATCCCATCAAGAGTCAATTTTTAATAAACCCTCTTTTACATCCTCACTTGTTTCTCGGCTCCATAGGCATTTTTCCCATCACATATCTTTTTCCCATGGCATAACTCTTTCCCACACTTATATAGGAATGAAAAACTTCTCTTTCAAGCAGACTCAATGGCTTGTTTCACTCTTATCAGCCTCCTGCGTCTCTGTGGTTTCTCAGCTGTGAAAGCTCACCGCTGTTCTGCTCCGGCGAGAGCACAGAGACGGGGGTGTGGGGGAGTTCCCTGGTACTGCATGCCTCCCTCTACTGCCCCCGGGGTAAACAGCAGCCACTTGACCAGAAACAGTCGTCAGCCATGCATTCCTACAGCAGGCCGCTTTGTGCGTCCAAACTGGCCCTGCTTCAAAGAAAAAGTCTATCACAAAATCTGTTTGGAGGAGTATGAGCCGTGCTTTTGAGGCTTTGGACATGTGACAGCCTGATCTTCAGACACTGAAATTGGGGCTGATTCTCCTGTAATGATGAGGGAAAGAGGTAAAAGTGTGTGCACTTGGTTGACACCGATTGGCAGATCCTCTTTAGCTTTACTTTCCCCCCCATTGAAATTGCAAAGTATTTTCATAATCTAATAAGGATTTCCTTAACAAAACAAGATTGATTTTCTCCCTTTGTTTGGTTTGTCCTCACATCTGAAGTCATATCAGTGACTCTACATAAGTCTCTTCTCTGCATAAAGGACATTTCTGATATGTTTCTTTAAGATTACAGAAAACTTGAGTAACTTCTTAAATAAAAATAAGTCTTGAGATACTGCAAAGAATCGGTCGATCAGTCAGTGCAAAGGTTAACAAGATGAAGACAAAGAAGTCTTTCTCCTCTGTACAGCCTGAGTTTTGCTGCTCATCGAAAGAGGAAATGTCATCCTTTATGACAACGGGGAAGACACAGAGGAGAAACCAGCAAGAAAAAAATATGTGATCAATGGAATGGAAGATGCACAAAGAAAATGGGTAACTTTTGGGAAAGTGTCAGAAAACAGAGGGTGAAAGAAAATCTATTTACAAGTAGGAGGAAAGGTAGGAAGTAACAAGAGTATGAAGCAGGGTTACATGAGGAGGGATTAACAGTTGGAGCAAGACATGGATAAAGGAGATGAGATGGGAGAAAAGTACAAAAGAGCAGAGAGAGAAGAAGGATATCCCCTGCTGGTTCTGACCTGCAAGGGTTTCATTACCCTTTGTGTGATAACAGCAGCTGGAGATCGCCTGTGAAATCTAGACCACTCTGTTATCCCACCATTTCCCGTACAACAGCGCTGTTTACTGCTGTATCACTTTACACTAACTATAACCCACCTCTTCAAATTACACCCACAACTCATGAGCTCAGCATCAGGCACAATGAAGTCCAAACTGATAAGAAGACTCCAAACACTGACATTTACAGTGCAGCACAAGTACAGGCAAACAACAAAGAGGACAGTTTAGTGCCAAGTCAAACCACGAAACCCTTCAAGCTAATCAGTTGTCAAGTGAGAGTAGTTGTGAGAGTGCAGGGTTTCAGGAACACAAAAAGTACTTGGTAAAATAGTGAACTCAGTCTCCATTTTTTAAAAGACATTGCATAGGTTCTGTTAATGCAAAGCAAGATAAATCATACTGCCCTCGTATGAGGGGTAACTATTTGCGTTTATACCAAGTGTGGTTATCTGGAACCGTGCTGCCGTGCATTCTCAATGAACATCTCCATTTTGGTTTCATCAGCCCACTGGACAATGTTCCAGAAGTCTATGTTAAGTTGCTATTTTTCAAACTAAAACAATCTTTCCTTGAAAAATAGAGGACATTTTTCTTGGAACCCACCCATACAACTTCAATATTTAGTCTTCTGCTTTGATATTTCACATATTTATCCTTCTTACTGAGGCTTGTGGAGTCTGAGTTATAGCTACTGGAGTATGCTCCACTGATGAATGATGGACTTTTTATTTGTTATATTCCTTCTCAGATTGATGGACAGCAATGATTACTTCTTTAAGTTCACTACTGGTGTCTTTTCTCATTGCCATAGTGTGAACAGATACCTAAAGGCTCCAAACCAGCAAATTGACAAAACTTTGCCTTTTACAGGTGCTCTCACATATCATCAATTAATCAGTTACATTTGATTTGCGGCTACTTTCCCTTTTAAATTCTTGTGGAAGAAAAAGGTGTGTGTGTTCCTTTTTAGTACACAAAACTGCTTTATAATGAAGTTTTGCCTATGTCTTTTTTTCACCTAATGGTATTAGGTAAACAGAACAATATTTTCATGAAGAACCAGATTTTTAATTCCTGATATGGAAACACAACATTCACCACCAGGTGAAGTCTCTAGAAACTAAGGGTGTAAATTGAACTGTAGTAGAGTGTCCGCAAGCTCTACCCCACTTCTCTGCCATGCTTTATGTCATATAAAAAAAATAAGAAAGTGAACACACAAATTTCTTTGTATACAGGTAGATGGAAAGTGGAATAATATCCCAAGCGATGCCGGTTTATCAAGTGCACGCTGATCAATGGCAGACGATCAGATGTTCCAAAGTCTGACCAACATCGACCACCACAGACATTTATGTTTGTCTGCTGCAGGGTTTTAAAACATTTTAAAACAATTAGTGATTAAATGTGAAGCATTTCCTAAACAGTTTTTTTCTTAGAACATAGGCATAGATTTAAAACAGATTTGAATAGTTAGTTGAGTTAATAATTAATCCATAAAAGGAAGGAAAATTAAGGTAGACAGAAATTGTGCTCTATTCAGTACAGAGGGAGCAATTTTAGGCTAGTTGGTTAACTGTAAGAAACATGCGTTTAACAATTCTGGAATTTAAGATTAAATAGGCTACGAGTTCACACATGAACTGATATGTTTTTACCATATTATAACAGCTACAGCAGAGCCACTTCACAGAGTTGCTGTCACACTTAGGTTGGAAGATTTGATGCAGTTTCTGCACGATCACTTGTGCTCAATCGTTTCATCTGATGCCCTTGGCGTATGTTGACTGTTTTTTCCAATTGTGTGTTTGAGCCGCAGATCCTGGCTTTCACAGTCTAACCACCATCACCTTGGGAGCTATTCGCAGAAATGATCAACTCTGCTCGTCTTCAAGACCCATTCATTTCCACCTCTTTCAGCTCCCAGACATACACCTGATGCCTGGAGGATGTTTGTGTGGGTGAGAAACGCTTCACCTACATCAGCTGGAAAGCACATTTATGCAGGTATTGTACACAATGCATTGTATGTAAGATCTGTGTGTGTGTTAGTTTTTCTGTGTGCAGGGATAAAATGGCTTTCACTGCATTTTCCACACAGCAGATAAGGATCAGAGGCGCCTTGATAGTAGGAATTAGGAGCAGGAATCCCATTGATCTCTAATGGACTACTACAAGCAGTCTGAGAGCCCATCAGTGTATCTAAGGAAACACAACCCCGTGTGTATACACAGAGCCATGCACACACTTACACAAAACAAATAACACAGATAAACTTACTTGTGTTATAAATGCAAAAAATATTACTGCAAGTATTAGGTTACATGGCAAAACGCCCCCAGAATCAATAATGAAGGCTTAATTACGGAGGATGAGAGATGAGACTGTTTGTCTGCATATGCACGCATGTGTGTGCGTCGGTGTATGTGTATGTGGACTTGGCGATCCAAAAAATGTTGCTGCAGAAAAAGAAAATAAGAGATGATGAGGATAGTCTTTCAAGGCTGAAAGTTTAAGTGAAACTGGAAGGTCAGGAGACTAGATTGTCTGGTTGTTCCAGTCCATTGCTATAAGATGACGGAACTGAAAAAAATCAAGTGACCGTTTTTCATCACACACGCACATACACTAATACATTCACTCTTGCACAAGACGAGTAAAAAGTCGATGACAGATGGTCTCCCAAACGTCTTGATATTGCCTCTCTTGTCTTTCATCAGAGACTAAATGAATGTATCCCTCCGGCCTATGTGCTCCTCACCTTCTTTTGTTTTCTGACCTACTGGGCACATCAATTACCCCCCTGATGAATGGCACTGAGAATCATATCTGCGCCTATTCCTCTCAGTGTACAGTGTCAGCAATTCATCTCGTGTTTGAAACCCCAGGGTCTTATGATCTGCTTCAATAGAACTCTTAATCTGTACTGGACCAATTATAATAGCTTTATTGGAAGCTTTTAACAAGAATGTAACACTGTGTATCAATGGATTATGCAAGGTTTTAAGGGCCACTAAAAGTCCAACTCACTACATGAATTTAATATCATGGGAGGAAAAAAAATCTATTTTCCTCGTATATTGATTTTTTAATTTTTTAACCAACTTCATTTACAATTTCTGTAGTTTTTTTCCCCATGAAAGGTCCTTGAGTAAATGCACTTATTTACTGAAAGAGAAAGCATAATTTCTGCATCTGGCAACGATGCATTTGGTACCAGAATTCATTTCGCTTCTTTTAAAAGATAACGAATCCTACCAGAACCTCCCAAGCAAACAAATTAAAACATCCTAACTTTTTTAATCTACATAAACTCAATGGGTTCCACAACAGATTATTGCTCATCTGAACGGTTTCCAGGCATTTCATTAATTAACTTTTATCTGTTTTCTCTTTCAATAAAAGGTATCTGACAATAAAAGTCAATGAAAACATAATATTGCAGGTACAGTAAACTGAGATAAATTTAGGGTTGTGGCCAAATGGAAAATATATTAACCAACCATTATACCAAATGTATTGCTTTGTACTTCATATATGGTCATCGGTTTTGTCCAGATAAAAGGACACAGCAATCAACAACATTTTTAGAAACCCAAAAGCGTTCAAGCGCATCTCTATCACTGTGATGACTTTTGTCACCTAAAAAAGTATCCTCTTCATATTTGAACGATGGAAAAAGTCTACCAAAAAGTCTGTTGTTCAGCCATAGCCTGTTAGGAAGTGGTCATAGAACACTGAGGAAACTCTAAAGGGCTGCTTCAAAGCTTCACCATCATTACTAAATTTAGATAATTTATGTACACTGCAAACTTTTCTGGGACTATTTGTCCTTATGTTATATATTCTCTATCATTTATGTTACAACAATATATTATTGCCTTCGGGGATCAATAAAGGTGCTTTTTATTATACTATATTCCACTGCATTGAATCGAATTTATGAAATGAAAATAAAATAATAATAGAAACAGACATTTGTGTCTGTGTCATTCCTGCTAAAATTTGGCCTGAGACCCAAGTTATTTCAACTAGAAATAAAAGGAATTTTCTGGATGACAAATCAGCTTACTAGCTTGCTTGTTAAAATTTAACAACCATTATGTAAGGGGAGTATAATAGCAACTGAGACTGCTACTTCGGGCAAAATTCTTCTAAGTGATCCAAGTAGATTCCCAGCTGAGCGTCTAAGTGCTACTTTTCAATTCTAATTTCAACTTCTTCTCCACTTCTCTCTAAAATTACATTGACATGACATTGTGATAACCCAACACCACAATAGAAAAGGCTAATTATGAGTGTTTAAGCTCCTTTTGTAATTAGCAAAGTTGGATTTTCTTACATTTTATCCACAGAAGTTTCTCTCTTACTCCCCTGGCACAAGTGGCAACAGATGAACTTAAGATGATCTTCAAGGACTGCTTTCAAGCTGGGATCTCAAAGTCTTTGCTTTCCAGAGGAGCCAATTTCTCTTCTGAAAGTATAATAATTCTGATGAGGGAGTTAAGGGAGCATGCTATTTATCAAAATGTGGGTCTTATTTTTTATTTGTAGCCCACAATTCTATCAGTAGTGGAAGAAAATTGCCTCAGATAGCTTTACTAGGAACACCGGGCCCTTAAAAATAATTTAGAATAGGGGGAAAGCATGAAAAGCACAATTTAACTAAGATTATAAACCCAAATGGTAAGAATATTACTTTTTCCAGGTAACATACAGTATATTGCTTATGCATACTTAAAGTTCTGCATAGCTTTTCTGCCCCAATATGTATGGTCGTTTATTCAATGGTGACAAATTATTTATGGACATTTTTCAGTTTGAAAAGTTGCATAGAAAATCTCACATTGACCTGGATATAAGCCTGACTCAGTAGTTATGTAAAAAATATTTCCACTGTCGTTGCTTAGCTATAAAGTTCTATGTTAATTAATATTACTGTGAAAGTTATCCATTGGTTGTCTGTCTACTATTAACTGTTTAAAAGCATCCACTCATCCATCCATTTCCATTTAGCATGATACAATCCGATTCACCTGGACTCTTTGAAGATAAGTGTGTTCTGAAGGGTGGAGCAGTCTTAGAGTTTAGTTAGAGTTTGTTGAGCTGGTGTATCAACCAGGAATTCCCTCTTCAGTCCACAGAAAACAGCATTCTTGATTTCAAAGAGAATTTGTCCAAGGTTCTGCGTAGTTAATAGCTGCTGCATTGCCATCTACATGACAGGAGTGCCAACTGTTATAACTATCGAACAAAGGCCAAACTAATTTTCTGTTTCAACTAGGATTACAATGCCAGCATATATTGATTTATTCTATAAACCTGTTGGTAATAGGTGAGGGCTGGGGCACACACGGGACAGGTCACAAGTCCATCACAGGGTCACACAGGGATGAAGGAGAAGGCCAACCCTGCTCGCCCACACTCACGTAAGGTCAATTTAGAGTCAGCAGTTAAGTTCTGATGGTGGGGCAAGCTGGAGAACGCATAGAGAGAATCCTCACAAACACTGGGCAAACATTTAAGCCCCACAAAGAAACGCTGACAGTTGATATTCAAAGCAAGAACCAGGAACCACACCACTATGGAGCCCCATGGTTACAGTGGTACCCTAAGGTCATGGCAACGGTTTTCCCAGAGAATTGCTCACATGCAAACTTGAAATTGTGGACGTATTATGTGAAAAGCATGGTAAATGTTAACATTGCCTGTTCAGCTATGGCCCTTTTTTTCGGAGAGATTAATAAAACAAAATTAATCTACTAACCTTTTAACATTCTCAGTTAGTAAATGTCACTCGAGCTGCATCTCAAACCTGATGCACTTTAAACGTCAATCACTCCTTATTCATCCTATCTGCCCCATTTTTGTTTCATTTTTAGTGTTTTTACACTCTTTTCTCACTGAGGGCTGCCTTAATTGAATGCGGCAGTTGTCTCCTTTTAATTTCAGAGCTTGCTAATGCCATTAATAATGTATGGATATTCTAATTAGAATCTGCCCCAGTCGCTTTGCAGTGTAAACACTATTGATCATCTGTTAATTAAGTTTTAAACATCATTGACGGCACGTGGAATCAGAGGCAAAAATGAACATTCTTATCAAGCCTTTTGCATGCTAGTATTCAATGCTTAAAATATTAGATTCATTACACAATACTCATGATCTATGGTTTTGTTTCATATAGGATCAGGATTTTTGCTCTCATGGCTTAAGGCTGGCAGATGACATCATACAATAATGCAATTAATCCCTTTAAATGTAATGGTCACTGCTTGATGTTCACAGCAAAACAAATCTAAAAAATGTATACAAGTAAGACAAATGTGAAGCATTTCAGAACATTTCACTGTTAGCAGTTGCTTAATTAGTGGTCCTCAAACTGTAAAGTAGTCACCTACCAACAAGAAAATTAGCTCAATATTTGAACATACAAGGATGCATACATCAACCAGCACAGAAGACATAAGCAAACAAGTCACATGCATGGATGAAATCTCGCAAAGGTCTTATCGCATATGTACAAACATACACAATCCCATGGGTGCAGGCAGCTAAGAAGGAACAGGCCTCGCTGCAAATGGGGGCAGAGCCTGCTGCATACCAAACAGGCAGGTACAGATGGTAACCTGAGGGCTAAACACACCCCAAGGGCCTGAGTGAAAGTGTGTTTGTTTGTGTGCGTGTCTATGTTTACGTGTTTTGTAAGGTGAGATGAGATGCCATGTGGTGAAACAAACAAACAAAAAAAAAGGAGAATAAGGTCAAGTGCCTCGGGTCACTCCCTCATACTGATCACCATGTCAGTGCCTTCATTCTTGCTGCCCATAGCCTACCTTTTCTCTTTATGAAAGGTTTTCATTAGCTTTTACAAATCTTGGGCAGATGATTTTTTTTTTAATTAAATGTGAGGAAGCTCAATTTTTGACACATGAGCTGTTTCAATGAGGAAGTTAAATGCTGTGACTGGCCACACCTTCCTATCCTGGCATTTTCAATGATCATTGTCACGTGATACCACCAAATACACTAAGAAGTTTAACTAATTAGTAAACGTGATTAAAGTGGGCTGTAGCTTTGCTGCCTCATACTGGCAAGATGTCCCAAAGACAAGTGGCGAACATCCTACCCAGTGTAAACACAGCCTTTACAAATGTTTTCATCTCATGTATCCACAGCTTTTTATTATGTTTGTATAAATGACAAAGTAGTGGTTATCTGACTTTTATAGAAACACTTTTGTAGTATATGCTTGGTTCAGGGAATGAATGCCTGAGTGTAAATTGTGCAAATAAACTGCTACTTATATTGAGCAAACAGCTATATTTTTCTGGTGTTGCATCGTTTGCTTGGGACTAGTGAACATGGTGGCTTGGTGGTAAAACCCTTGCAAATTAGGCTAAACGGAAAATGAAGTTTTTGCTAACACAGGGAGACAATCCAAACCTCGGATTCTAACTGTAGTCTTTGATAAGGCCGTGCCACTGGTGTACCTATGGGAGCCATGGAAACTCTGTTCATAATCTATTGTGAAAATGACGGCTCCCATGCGGATGTGCAGAAGAGCTTTCGAATGCTGGCCTGGAATCCGATGCTGACCACTTTACTAGTTAGACGGTGCACTGGAGCATGTTTTTGTTTATTTGTCTTTAATCTGTGCTTCACGAGAGCCATGTTTCCTCTCAAGGCTACCTGTAAAAGGACTGAGTTCAGAGAAAGAATTTAGTTGCCAGGGAGACGCATCCAACTGAGGTGAATGGAAACAGCCCTGTCTTCTGTAATGTACAACGCAGAGTGTGTTCTCGCAGTTAAGGCCTTGTTCCTGTACTTCAAAGCCAGTGCCTTTGATGGAGGAGGCCATTTTGTTACCATTTCTGATCTTGTCTGCTGGATTCCAATAAACCACAAATGTCCATGTTCTCTTTTGCAGATAATTCTCACTTGACATCAATGCACGATGATGTGCAGAACCAATATAATGGAGTTATTCTCTGCAATGAAAGATTCTGCAGCAGGACTGAGTCATGGTGGTGCTTTTTACAAGGTTAAAGTGCTCACAGTGAACAGCCTCTGAAGAAGTGAACAGACCAGGCTGCTCTGGTGTCACAGTAAAATGAGCAGCAATTTTCAGCACTTGCAATTCTGTGCTGGTCTATTGTGTTCATTATGTAAAATGAGGCTGTTAAATGTCAGTGATTATTTCTTTAAGAGAGCTCCAGCCCTGGGCACTGACAGCATCAAAGGACACAGAACACGCCACTTGTGTGTTGGATGATTATTTAAGGACCACACAGACAGTGCAGTCCCCTTGTTCTCATCTTGTCTTTATCATTAAGTTCAGCCACAGAGCAAACTTATACATGCAGGATGCTGGCCATGCTTGAAGAAAGATATTATGAATTGCTTCCAGCTTTCAGTTCTTGAACATTTTCTTTGCCTACAGGCTGTCCAGTGAACATTTCTGGCCATAATCTAATTCTTTTCCATTTAGGCTTGTTGCTGCTTTGATGACATTTCGGTAAAAACATTCAGGGCTGACCTGACTGCTTCAAAGCTTTTACTGTTGCCATAGAATGCTTTGCCACAAAATTACCAAATATTACCCACTTAGTAGAAAGAACAAGATTTTGCCGCAATTTAATCAGAATTAAGCATTCTCAGACAGGACATTTTAATATTGGTGGATAACAATTCTCATTAAACACATCTATGCATTAAATGAAGTTCCCACATGATGCCATCTATCTATGGATTAACTCGATGAGGAAAAATGCAAAGATCAGACATTTCACTTGTAATTATAAGAATGATTTTTTAAAAATATACCAATTAATACCAAAATGATGCATTGTGTCAATGCAGCCCTCCATCAGGACGTTTCATTCAGTGAGTGAAAAATAGGCCAATCAGTACATGCAAATAGCGATTTTTCAGCAAACATTTTTGTGTTGGAGAACTATTTTTATTTAGAAAAAAACAATAACTGATGTGATTTGACATTTCAAAATAGCCAAATTGAAGGTATAACAGTGTCAACTAGCCCCACAACTGCAATTTAGTATAAGTTACCTCACTGATGTTAAATACACAGTGACCCCCACATCATGATGGGTAAACGGAGTAAAATGTCAGCTTTAGAAATCATTTGGTGTCAGACATCAGAGTCCAATTTGTTATAGAATTATTAACTGGAAAAAGTTTCAACAATACCTGAATGATCATGAAATAAGAAGAATAAGAACAAGTATGACGATTGGTTCAGTTGTTGAGGGAAATGCAAAAGCTTTCATTGTCATGATATCTTTAATCAATCCAAGATTTTTTTTTAAAGCACCTCAGCAGGTAAAGTGTTGTAAGGATGGTTTAGTACTCTGAGGGACAGACTCACATTGTCATTCTGGGTGGTGGGTGGTGATAAGTCTCAGTTCAGCAGGTCTGGACTTTCATCAGTTGCCTCAGCTCACCATCTGTGAACTCATTTCAGCTCCTTTTTTCCTCTTCCTCTCTTTTTCTGTCTTCTGTTGGGCACTTCTGTTCTCTCATTCAACAGTACTTCCACTTTTCTACCTCAACAACCAATTATCCAATTAAATGTCTTTCACAGACCCTTTTTTTTTATTATTCGATTCAATTTTGCTTCATCAAGTCTACTGTTTACCTTGTATTTATCTGACATTCTCTCAAACAGATGGTTTACTTGTTACGCAACCCATTTATCCATGTGAGCGTGAATATTGTCAGAAGTGCTCTGCACATGTTGGGACCGAATTCAACATTCTCTCTCAAAGGAATCACACTGATCCTTTTTGAAGAGGAGGCAATGTAAAAATTTTATCAGGTGCGAGCAGGATCTGCCGCTGTTGTCATTCCAATGAGCTGTGGGCATTTCATTTTGTTTCACTGAGGATTTTTATTTGAAGGATAATGCAGGACATACATATGATACCACCCAAATGAAACTGCCCATGAACACTGAGGAGAGATAAATGCAAATTACCAGCAGTCACCTAAAAAGATTGTTCCATCCCAGTATTCCTCAATGAAGAGATGTGATTTCAACACTTAAGCTTTTGTGTGGTTACTCTGTGGTTATTTTGTGTGTGATTGACCATTTATTTCCCTGCTGGCCTCTCTATGTTCATTACGTACCAGTATCTATTTTTAGTAAATGGTAAGTGGACTGTATAGTGCATATGTCTCTTTTCCAGTCTATCTGACCTCTCAAAGCAATTTTACACTACATGCCATTCACTGACACACCACAGCTGATGTAGTTTTTACAGGCAACATAGTGTTTTTGTGGTTCAGCGTCCTGCCCAAGGACATTTCGACATATGGCCCCGGGAAGCCAGGAGTCAAACCACCGACCTTCCTGCTGGCAGTCAACTGTTCTTCCTTCTAAGCTGCAGCCTTGTTTTCTTTTTTTTTTAACCACTATTATGGGTTGTGTCAGCAACATTGGAGTTATTTTGTGTTTCTTTTCAACTGGTTCAGTCTGTTTTCCTATGTGTTAGCATTTTATGTTTTAATATTTAATTCAATTTTATGTTTTATTCAATCCAGAAACATTTTGAAGAAACAAAACATGAATAGGTGGGATTCAATTTGATTCAGTATGATGAAGTTCTGAACACTAGTTTAACATATACATTTATAATCCATTACAAAGATAACAAGAAGTTTTTCTGAACGTATTTGCTTCCTACCTTTTTTAATCTTTCACCTACATCAAATTTGTTTTTTGATAACATTGCAGTAATGTTGCATTTGTTGATTCTTGTTCATTTTAAATAATCTTTGAACTGGTTAATTTTTTAAGATACTTGTCAACAGGTTATCATACAGCAACGCCACTTCACAGTTCCCTACCCACAGTTTGATTGGAGCAAGCATGTTATACAAGCATAATAGATGCTATCAGTTCATGAGGTGATGTGTAACATGATCATCTTTACCCACTCAGTGAATGATTATAAACTCATATTAACACCAGTGTGACTTTTCTATATAAACGTGCAGTGCTATACACCTATGGTTTCATAGATATTGCTATGTCTATAGGATAGCAGATTGGAAGATAGATTGACTTAATCAAACTTCTCATTTCTTACATATTTTGAATGAAACTTGTAAAACTCCAGATTTACCAAGGCAACAAGTTGTGCTACATTTCACGTCAAACTGTATACACTAAAATATAAAGTTATTACAGCGGGTTAAATCTCAGGAAAGACATACTGAAGAAAATATTTGATACTATTTAGGGAAATGTGAAGTTTGAAGTGAGCATACATAAAAAAAAAAAATATGAGGTCACCTCAAAATTGGGTGTCTTGCACTGGTTATGCCTCATCCCCTTCAGTGGCTAATGACCTTTATTTCTGACAGACAGATATTGCACTCTCTGTGGAGGTGTCAAAAGGATGATAAAAGAGGAGACAAAAGTACGCGATGAAGAGACGAAGAGCTCAGAGAGAAAGTGACAGCTCACTTTGGATGGAGAAGAGAGGAGCCAAAAGGATGGATTGATCAGCAAAAATTAGATGGAAGGGCAGAACTATCCTCTCTTTCATACAGTAGTGAATCAAACTAGAATTTCACAGATTAACTCATTTTGTGTTAAATGTGGAGAGCTGCTGATTAATTTGATGGTTTAGAGTTGCACCCCTCAATATCAATCAAGTAAACTGGAATGATGAAGCTACCGGCAGCCATCATGTAATCTGAAGATTTATTGATTATACTAATTATTTTAGTCTCAGATTTACACCTACAATTCACCTTGAACAGCTATATCACCACTAAAGCTGTAACTATGTGTAGATTTCATGTCACACTTAAAGTGGCACACACTGCAGGGGGAAAGTGAGGGTTTAGGTCACAATGGTCAGTATAAATGTCACAATTTCCACTTTGCTGTAACTGCCCAATAATCACTGATGCACTCTGAAATTATTTCACACAATTCTTGTACAAATTGGAATAAAATCTCACGGATTATGAAGTGATAGGAAATAAACTTCACATGAAATAACCGCTGCCAGAAAATTATCAGTCATGCAGATTGATAAGTTAATACTCGCCTAATGTTTACATCTAGACACCTCTGCAAAAAGCTCTGAAACCTTTAACTTGATAACAGAGCAATTAGTTTTGATAATGGTGCTTAATAACAGAGAAGTCGTTTATACGATTGGTCGAACATGTTAACGCAACGGGCAAATAAAATGTTTTTCTGTCTGACTAACTCCAAAGCTTCTTTAGGGGGTCAAGAGGTCTGAATATTTAACTTGGGTTTTAATCTCAGCTCAACATCTACTTACTTTCAACATCGAGTTTGGATTTTTATCTGATCATGGTGGAAGAAGTATTTAAGAGATTGAAAACTGCAAACATGGCCGAATAAGCATGTTTAATGTGACTAAAATAAAATAAAAATGTAAAGCTAAAAATAAAAACAATAATGACCAACAGCAGATACCAGATCTGCTGTTGGTTCTGTTTGGAGGATAGCCGTGAAAATTCCTTAACATTTACAGCAGAGCTTGAAAACGCAAGTAGGGTTATTGTATGGGTGTCAATTCAGGTAATATAAATGAAAGGTGCCCTTTGTTCAAGATTGTAGAATCAATATCAACATCTCATTTTCTGGTTTTCCATTTCTCAGGATCCCCAGACCTTGATGAAAGCTTGAGCAACTTAATCAGCAGTTTAAGGAAAACACTTTTGCTCCTCTGGCTGACAATGAAGGACAATGAAGACAGCGGCTGTATGTTTAAGCGTGTGACTGGAGCCCAGTGTGAGCCCGTATTTACATTTCAGTCAATAGAGTATTCACTCATCTGTTTGAATGACCTTGTAAAGTCAGTAATCCCTGCTTCACAATGAATAAATACATAAACAATGAAATTTCCTCTGCTCACAGTCACTCATTTTGAAACAAAATGAGACTAGAAAGAGGGGGAAAGAAGGAGAGAGATTCACAATAATTCACACACTGATGAGTAATTGTGGCCTCATAGAGCACAGGGACTGCTGTTTGTTATTACATGGAGACTGTAGTAATGGCCCGATCCGTATTGTTCCTGTGCAGCAAATAGCAAGATAATCATTGTGTCTGACCAATTATTGTTCAGACCTTTGTTGAGTATAATCTGTTTTATTTTCGTGACTGAGAGGAGAGGGCAATTTCAGATATTTTTTCTCTTTAGTATTATTTCCAGTGAGGCAACATAAAGAAACACCGAGAGCGCAGAAGATTATGAAGCAGAATATTAAAGAAAATAAATAAATTGAGCTTACTCCCCGTGCCCAGTCTGCCACCTGATGTTTTATTCAGTGATGCGTTCACTTTACTTCACTATAGTGATTTATGTAGGGCTGGCTTGAACAAATGAAGATCTTTTTTTTTTCCACCCTCAACGCAACAACAAAGACTGAAGGAAAAGAAAGCCATTTGCCGTTTGGAGCATCAATAAAAATGCTAATGGTGGGAAATCATTTCTCAGCCTTGACAATAGAAGTGCGTTCATTACAGCCTCCAGATACGATAAGGCAGAGGGACTCTGAAAAAGTACAACCCAGAATTCTTGATTTTTAAACCGGTCTGAGGAAGGGGCATTTAGTTGTATTCATATTCCATTTGGCTCTGAGGGTTTCACCACTTTTCTGTGTGGAGTTTGCATTTTCTCCCTGTGTCTGCGTGCGTTCTCGCCGGGTACTCCTCCCACAGTCCAAAACCCTGTTAGGTTGATTGGACATTCCAAATTGCCCTTTGGAGTGAGTGTGTGTGTGTTTGTTCGTTCGTCTTTGTGTGTCTGTATGATTCGCCCTGCGATGGACTGGCGGACTGTCCAGGGTGTACCCTGCCTCTCGCCCGTTGACTACTAGGATAGGCTCAAGTACCCCCACGACCCCATTAGAGAATAAGTGGTTAAGAAAATTGATGGATGGATAGTTTCACCAATTGGGTTGAGTTCTTGACTTTCACCAGAGAAACTAATTTTTTCCGGATTCTGTTTGTTGATGTGCTCGGGATAATAGTCCCAGTGTATGACCCACTTTCAACATAGCTTTAATTGTCAGACAAATAGGTTCACATTTGACCCAAGAATACTGGTTTCCGTGTTCATGGTGGACTCCGTTGCTGCAACCTGTGGCTGCAAAACAAGCTATGTGATGTTGCTTTGGAGAGAGCAATCTTTCTTACAAAGCAGCTGTGTGTTGTCACTGACTGTCATTTAGGATTTAACATGCTAGCTGAGACTTGTTGAGCCAAAGATGTAGCTCTGGGATTGTTCATGCTTTCTTTTCATTTTGGAAAGTCTGACTTTAAGGACATGCACTCCTGAGAAGGTTGTCAGCTGTCCTGGATGTCATTAATCTCTTACTATGGAAGGATGGAATTCAAATAATTTAGATACTAATCTTGAGATGCGCTAAAAACCCTTCCAGACTGTTGGGCAGAAACAGTCTCTTCTCTAAGAATTGTAGTAATCATGTTAGGTTCTGCTTTTATAGACATGTGCACACTTGCTGATGATGTACAGAAAGTGAATTTGATTTACATCACCTGGCTGGTAATGTTATGGTTTGGAGGGTCGTGGAATTTGTTGAGGACTCTTGTGCAAATATCAGACTAGAGGCAGACTGAAACATCTAAAACTCTCATTTTAGCTCTCTCTCTTCTCAGCTTGAGAAGAAAAAAAAATACAGAAATCAAACCATAGAATAACCCAAAGACAGAAAACAAACTTCAGATTGAAATAATGAGAGGTAACAACCGCAATTATCTGAAAGGTTTAAACTAACAAGAAGCAAATATAATTTGCTGTCGGTTCGGGATATGAAAGAGAACAAACCAGAAACTGAGACCAGAACTGAAAGATAACGATTAATAGAAACTGCTGAGAACACCAATAAGACAGAATCAAACAAAACAAAAGTTAAAGGTTTCTCAATTTTTTCTCCACTCCACTCCCAACCCAATATAATATATAAAATGATATCCTTGTGTGTAAAGCGTTGACAGCTGATATGTTGTTTGATTTCAGTTTGACATGAACATGCGTCTGTTCTCATGGGAAAGCACACGTGCAACATAACAATGGCTCCTTCAGACAAACAACGGCCTCTTAGAGCAGTCCGCACACAGTTCCCATGAAGCACAGGTATGTATTGAGAAAAAGCACAAAACAAACCCATTACTCCTCAATATAGATGCTTTATCAGCCTCTGAGGGCAAAGCAAGCAGCTGTTTGAGTACAGCCGGACCTCGAGGCAGATGCATTAGAGGCATGTGAAGTTAATGAGAGTTTTTCTTTTCCCTGAGTTGGTGCGTTTCAGCGCTGGCAGAGTTTCCCTCTGAGTGGAGTAAGTGCACAGGTAAGCTTCTAACATATTGGCCCGGACTAAGATGGAAGAAAGCCTTGATCAGCTGTGACGCAGAGCCCAATGATTTTTTCCCCCCCTTTGGTGACTTTGCAAACATGGGAGCAAACGCGTTTGTTTCTTAAGGTGTGTGCAGACACACAGATGTTTGATGCCACATCCAGTAAGTAACTCGACCCCCCCCATTAGGTACAAAAGTCCTCTGCTTATCCTTTTTTCCTATGAACCGCAGTGCCAAAGTGTGAATATTTATCTGAAAATGATATTGCTAAGCAGCTTACCGAATATTAACACCAGCAAAGTCAGGGCACTTTCATCACATCTGAGAGCTCATGACGTTTTACTCAATGAAACCTTCATGCGTTGGCTCACTGTTGACCCCTGAGGGAGCTGAGGGATTCAATAATCTGTTTCATTTCCAACCTCCATCCTGTCCCTTTCTTATATTTCCTGTGATTTCCATCCTCTTTACTTTTCATTCTCTGATTAACTCGTATTTGTTTATTTCTAGATATACATGCGAAGATTCCCAGAGTGTATGAACTATGAATCCTCTTAGAAACCCAACCTTCCCGTTGTTGCAACTGCGTTGTGTGCATCAGTGTATAAAAGTACTAGTGTGTGTCCTCAGAGGCTGGCAGTAATGTAGTAGGGTTTAGGCAGAGTGAATGATTGCTCTGTTTATAGCGATTTGATTGCAACCCAGAAACCAGGCCACATTCTCCTTCTGTCAGTTGCCAGCGAGCTGCCTGGCGTCAACATTTTATTCCCTGAAACTCTGCCTTTCTTCGTCTTCCTTCTGACTGACTCTCCCTCCTCTTCCCTAATTCTTCTTCCCACTCCCCGCCCTTTCTGTTGCTGTATGTGCTCTGATTTCCCCGGGAACTCAGCAGCAGTAGATGCCTTCTTTCTTCGATTGAAAACTAGGCCAGTTCACACTTGTTTGCGTATAAATGCAAACACATAAGATTGAGTTCCACAAACGTGCCCAATTAGGCACATATACATATTCATTCCGCTTGGATTACCTGAGAAAGAGAACATCTGGCTGTCATAAATTTAAAGATATAGTTACTGCCAACCATGTGTGACAACAAATTTTTATGAAAGCAAATTAATTATGTCTGGCATTTCCCAAAGGACACTCAAAACAAACTGCTCATCATAAATTTGTGCAAGAGCTTAGAATGAATGAACACCATGCATGTCCCCTGAGACATACATGGTGCATGGTTTCTATGTGTAAATGCAAGTACGTGTCAGCAACTGTACAAGTTTCTTTTGATGTCTTTGTCTCCGTAATTGTTTAATTTAGTTTTTTTCCTCAGTCTTCATTTTGTCACGCTTTATGAATTTTATATTTCTTTCACAAACCCACAGTCCAATTTTTGGCAATCGAAAAATGATTGACACGCAGTTGTTTAATGAGGAGGATGACACTGACCCAGGTATTTACAGCACTGATCGTGTGTCATCACAGATATGACACCAGCTGGGGCACGATTTGTTGCAAATCATTTCCATTCTCCTCGCCCACCGTCTCTACAGGTCTCTACATAATGACTCTTTGGAGACAAAAAGTCTAATAAAGCATGATGTTTGATGAAAATTATGAAAGTGTAGCAGTGAGAAAATTCATAACCATCAGTTCAAATCATAATTCAAGTTTACTCTCAATTTTAGACTTTTATTGAGGTAGCAGCATTTAAATGCCAAACTAAGGTCTAGATTTTTATGCAGCAATGCTTAATATTACCAGAAGATTCAGGGAATCTAGAGATATTTCTGTGCACAAAGGACATGGCCAAAAATCAATATTGGATGACCATGATCTGCAGGCTCTCAGAGGGCACTGCATGCGAAACAGGTAAAGTATGTCAAGTCATAAAATCACTGCATGGGCTCAGGAACACTTCCACAAATCATTGCTGGTAAACAAGCTGCAGTGCCATCCATTAATGCAGGTTAAAGCTCTATTATGCAAAATAGAAACCATATGTTACATCAGGCAGATATGCTGTCTTTTCAGGGTCAAAGCTTTCAATGTTTTACAGTAAGGAAAATATTAGTCTTCAAGTTTTAAAAAATTATTAAAAAAAATAACACCATATGTTGTTTTTTTAACCAGCAGATTGCAATGTAGAACAACCTGCAATATAATAACTAGTTTTGTAATGGAGGGAAACTTAAGTAAGCTAAAGCCATGCATTTTTCAGAAACATGGATCTAATTAAAACCCTGTTAGAGCAGAAGCACTGCAGCGTCATATGTGGGTATGCGTCATTGCGAAGATATATTCTGGAGCATGTAAATGAGAATACAAATGGGGTATCTCATCGACGACTCACGCAAACATCAGAGTCAGAAATCTATCTCAAACAAATTGAGGTTTAGTTGAATACTGCTGTGCACAAATAAAACAGCCAGTGTCATTTGTCAGCTTTTTCCACAACCAGAGAGCTCCAGTTGCATTCCCCTGAGCAGAAGCACACACTCCTTCCCAGTAAACTCACCTGCATCTGCTCATCTCTCTCCCAGCAGAAACACACCTTGGTTTTTGTCGAGTTTTTTTCAGCTGCTGTACCATTGGTTTGCCATCTTTGTTTCCTGCTCTGCTTGTCCCAGACTGTTTGTTAAACTTTAATATCTTGTCCTTAGGCATGTCTTATTTTGTAAATTACAACAACTTATTTTGTTTTTGGATCCTGCTTTGAATCTCTAATCTGACAGCACAAAACCAATAGGTTTTAACACAAACCATGTTCATATTTTTTTATATAAAAATAAAAAAGCAACTATACAGAAACCATGTATACAAAAGTTCAGCAAAGTCGGTGGTCTCTTGGAAACCAAACAGAACTGCATACATTAGCTTTGATACCTATTGATGTGAACTTCCATAGCAGTCATACAGCATTTGTACCTTCATATGTTGGTGTGTACAATCTTTGCCAACCTAACCTTGCAAAATATTGTGAAATAATATGCTTTCCTTGACATCAAGTCCCAGCAGGAAGTGAATTTAAAGCTTTGTCATGGTTCTTACACATTTCCCTTGTATAAGTAAGTATAAAAGGCCATTACAATTCTGAAATCTGTCTAGAAATATTGGTTAAATAAAACACTAGTTCTTAAAGCTTGGTGTAAGGATTAGAAAACGGCAACAAGTACCTATTTTTTCCTGTGTTCTGAATAGAAGATGCATGTAACATAGCTTCATAGAAAATGTTGTGTTGCCATCCAACTGGGTTTGGACATGTCACCCTGGCAACCAAGACATAGGAAAAAACCCAATGCCTTTATTGGTGCCAATGTCTAATTTTGACACATTTTATACTGTCACAAAATAATCCATTGTGACAATCCAATGCTTATTTCATGCATTTGAAACAAGGCATTTTCACACCTAGCTGTCAGAACAGCAATCCTGCACTGTGCTGCACAGGTGCATCATCCCTGTGGTATTAGACTGAAATTCTAGCCAGTCTTAGACTTGTTGTGTGGATCAACAACTGTACGCTGGAGTCTAACAAACAGGATTAATATAAATTGGAAAAGCCTTACACAAATAAGCAAAAAGGTTTTGTCCATGAAAATGCCACATAATGTTTCCTTTGAAAAAGTAATTTAGCTAGTCACATTACAACAGGTCATAGAAAATTGAAAATATGAAATGGTATGATAACAAAAAAAGCATATCCTCAGTCAAGAAATTATTACATTTGCCCAAAAAGTTTGTTTATGAGAGCTGCGTATACAGACAGCAATCCCACATTTACACCTCCATCAACTTGAGCAACATCTCAGGCATGGCAGCTATCCTGTACTCCTACTGAGCCAGAAATAGAGGTGCACCCCTTCTTCACCGTCTCAACGCAGCATTGATATACGAGTTAGCTGTGATGTTAGAGGTTAAGTACAAAGACAGCTGATGCTGTCGGAGGCTTTTGGTGGGCGAGGGGGTGCCCGGTGGACAGGTAGGTAGAGAGGGAGAGGTTAGAAGAGTGGGTGTCTTGAATGATTCATTGAAGCTATTCCCATAACGGCCTCTGCTGCCTAACATTAGCAGTGGGATATGATAGCACACATCTATAGATGTAAAGAGTTTCACACCGCTCCCATGCTGGAGAATTCAAAGTTATTGATCTGGCCATAGAACTCTTTTGGAGTAGGTGTTCAAGATACCTGCTGCACCAGCTAATTTTATTTTTACACAGCAGAGTAAGACCAGTGTTCCCACACAGAGGGATATCACAAAAGAAAACTTGTAGTTCCTGCTCTGCTTTCCATCAGCAGCATTGTTTCCAGTGTCTGGTGTCCTTTCTCGCTTTCGTCCCCCCCCCCCCCCCTCGTTGCTTCCAAGGCCATGTACAGTGTGAGATAACAAATGGCAGAATGGGTTACAGAGGGTTGGCAGGCAGGATCTCCGTTTATGGACGTTTCAGCCCAGTCATTGAGAAAGGTAATTTCACGCTTGGTGGCACTGACTTGAGTCCCAGCGTTGTCCCTGTGATTAATTAGGGTTTTTAAACGAACAAACCAGGAGTCAGGTGAAGATGGTAATTATCCTGCCGTTATGTAGATAGAATAATGTCACCAGCCTGCAGTAGTTGTTAGGGTGTACACACCCTCACACATCCACAAAGACTGACATATATATAATTTCACATTAGCATGCACTCATCCACAAATCTTTGTGTAAGAGAGAAAAAGTGATGTTGAGGCAAAGAGAAAAACAACCCTCACAGCAGTTCCAACATCATTTCTCTTGCATGTGAGTAAACTGGGTTAACCTTTTCACTCCACAGATGTATTGTTAGATTATTAGAAAAACCAAAAAGCAACAGAACTGCTCTCATTTCAGCATCATTGCAACATCTGATTCAAGCAAATATTGGAAATTGTCATCTCTTACCAGGCCAAAGACATTAAACGAGCACAAGTATTCTTTAACAGTCTACTATAAACAAAGTAATCTTTGTTACTTTTAAAAAATTCAAATAGATTAATTGATAAAAATGTAATTTATTGAATTAGTTTGAGTTTGATGGTAAATCTGGAGCAATAGGCTGCCAAGATTTTTTTTTCTTTACGAAAAACTTTAAATTCTCAGTTTCATTCACAGTTGCTTGTATGCCATTGTTTTTTGGGTTGTTTGATATGTTTGATTTTTTTCAATGTACTTTGGCTTTCACACATGTTAGGCTAATTAGTGAGTCTAAGTAAATGGTAAGCATGAAAATGGAAAATGCATTTTTGCTAAACATATGCTTTGGATTATATTTAAAAAGAGAGAAAGCGAAACAGAGAGAGAGAGAGATCTATTGACAAGCTATGTGACACACACTAAAATTAAGATCAGAGGAGCATAATATTGTCAGCTCCACTTACAGACTTACATTTTCAAGGTTCCTTCATAGCATGTTGACTTCAATAAATGTTCTTATCAGCATTACTTGGACAATCTCTAATCAAATCTTTCTTACCAAGGTCAATTCTTGATCTTAAAGAATACTACGTATCAACTGGATTTAACAGATCATCCATCCATCCATTATCGTTACCGCTTATTCCCTAAAGGGGTCACGGGGAGAACTGGAGCCTATCCCAGTGGTCAACGGGCGAGAGGCAGGGTACACCCTGAACAGTTCGCCAGTCCATCGCAGGGCCACACAAGGACAAACAACCACACACACTCACTCCTAAGGGAAATTAATCATGTCCAATCAGCCCAACATGCAGGTTTTTGGACTGTGGGAGGAAGCCGGAGAACCCGGAGAGAACCCACGCAGACACAGGGAGAACAGCAAACTCCACACAGAAAGGTCCTGGGTCCCCAGGGACTTAAACCCAGAACCTTCTTGCTGGGAGGCGACGGTGCTAACCACCATACCACCGTGCCGCCCTGAACAGATCATTTTAAGACTAAATACAGAGCTTGTACAAACTGCATCATCACACATTTAGCGGACGCTTTTATCCAAAGCGACTTACAATGCAGATACAAAATATATTGATAGTAGATGTGGCAGAAAAAGTGCAGAAAACGGTGAAATAAAGATACCTCCTGGATTTTCTTTTTGTCGGATTACTTACAGTAGCGGAACTAAATAATAACATAATTATGTTGTGATATTGAGGTGTTACACCAGCGCAAGGGGGAAAAAGATAAAGAAAATTGTTGTTGCATGTGGTGTTAACAGCACATGTGCTTAATTGAAAGAGAAAAGGTTGTATACATGGTGATCCGATCTGAGGCTAATGATAATATAGTAATCTACAAAGGGAGATTACATAGATGCTGTGTAAATGATTAAGGAAAAAATATTCCAGGCACCTGTTCTTTGAAATCTCAATGAGGTACTCACACAAACACAAAAAGCAAAAAAACTTGTGGCATGATAACTCATCATAACAAGCTTGTCTCCAATTGCTGAATTTCGAAACTTTCTAAACGTGCACTCACACACACACAGATATCTGAACGAGGATAAAATGTGGGCGTTTATTTTAATGAAGTGTAAAGTTTACTCAACTATTTTGTCCAGATGAGAAAAGAAACCAAATCCTTTTTTGCATGCATAATTAACAAACAACACATTAATCCTGCCATGTAGAATGACCTTTCCAAAAGAGCCCAGCTGGCAGTGGTGTGCTGTTTGAAGTGTGACTCTGTATCTCTCAATGTGAACTAACAGCAAGCAGACATCAGACAGCCTATTAAAGACTCAATTAGATGTTCTGCGTATTGGATTCCTGTGGCTATCTGTCCTATTGAAATACCATTATGGAGAAATGGAGAGAGGGAAAATGAGAAAAAGCAGAAGAAACAGACAAAACACACATAGGCAGAGAAAGAAGCTGATAGGGAGACGAAGCCTGATAAAGACCCAGATCCGGAGGCTGAATGAATTGCCTCTGGCATCGAAGAATGATTAGAGTTTAGCCAACATAATGTGATTTCTCGCACACATAAGTTTTAGCCTTGGTTTAATGTCATTCCAAAGTTGACATTATAGATAGCTACTATAGCTGTTCTATTATTGTGCTACGCTGTATGACTGATGCAGAATTTCAGTTCAATAAATGCCTGCCTCGTGTCTCAGTGATTAGCAAATCAGCTTTATGCGAAAAACCTGTTCCACCATTTATGATGATAGCTGAAAGATAGTCAAAATTAGCACTATTTTTCAGAGTTGCCACTTCTCAAGTGAGGCGTCTGTCTTTTTCTTGCCGCTTTTCTCCCACTGACTTTGTTCTATATCTGCCTCCTAATTAATGGCTGTCTTTCAGTCTCTTTTAATTGTGTTGCTGAACTGTAACTAATGCTATACCCTGGATTTCTTCTTGTCTCACAAAACAGTGCTCTTGCAGTTTTTTTCTTTCTTTTAGAAAAAAACAAGAAATGGAAACCTCTGCAACCAAGCCAGACAAAGAAAATACAGCATAAATGCCAACCACTGATACAGAAATACCAACAACCCTGTAAAAGAAAATAGGCTATCAAATTCTTTCAAGGGGTTCCTATACCCAAATCATACACACGTTGGAGCAGCTACCAATATTCAATAAAGTAGAGAAAAAAAATAGATCAATTTCGAAAAAAAAAATCAATCATCACCGGAAACTTGGGACAGATGGACTCAGATAGAGGGCAAAAGCATAAAAGCACAGACTCAGTCATTAGCAGTCACAATCATCCACACACAGTTATCAGCTGTGTATTAAACTGGTCATTTGAAATAGCAAGCAAAAAATCTGTAAAAGCTCCAGAAATCTTTTGCTTTGTTTATGTCTATGGGCTGTGACATGCACCCAGAGGAAGAAGGCAATCAGACGCATTGTAGCTGCCTGATGGGTTGCAACTGTGTTCTGTTCAGTTGTCAGGGAGGTTGTTATCCAACCTGCCTTGCAAGTCATATTTCTGGGCCATAGTTTGAGAATAAGGATTGCATGCTCAGGTGTTGGAGATGACAATTACGCCATGTTCTAAAATGTTTTTTTGTTTTCCTACAATCTGATGCACGGATGACATTTAGAGGTTTTGGGGTCCATATTCTAATGCTTGAGTAGTTTTCTTGAAAGTGACAGGCTCAGACCATCTGTGCCATCTTCCCAATCTCATGCACTGAAAGGTTACTTTCATCCGTCTTTAGCATGAAACACATGGGTGCAGGTTGTGGAAGAATAGAGATGTAAATGTGGGCCTATCTTCTGCACCTGGTGCATTCTTATGTTGGAAGCACTTGTGTAATGACCATTAATAATATTCCCCGGGATGCTCACAACAGGAACGTTTGACCTGGAGGGCCGTCACCATAGCTGTGTATTCTGTGGCAGAGGAGAAATAATTCATCATTGCCTGATGGAGCTCACTAAACTAATTTTTAACACAGAAGTAGGATGAATGGATGGGTCGTTTACGAGCCAGCCCTCCACACAAGTTGAACTTTCTGAAAATCTAGCCAAAAAATAAATCAGAGTCTAGAGCAACAGGCCCCGCGTTAATGTATCTACTGGTCAGATTGTACTTGCATTACAAATGCAAAAGAAGGGTTTCTAAAACTCAGAACATGCATTTATACATCATTTTATTTTCCTCTGCTGGCCTAAGATAAGTCACGTTGTGCATGCCAGTTAAGTTAACTATGATCTACTCTGTAAAGTTGCAGAAAACACAGACCTACCACGGCCACCTGAGGGCATTGTGCTGGAGATGGTGGTTAATTTTCAAATTGATACAGAAAAATGAATTATTTTGGTGGTTCATAGATCAAGTGTACACACCGAAGAAGTCACTCGGTTATCTTGCATCTTGCACTTGATAAGGGCAGTGTGTAAGTGTCAAACAGTTCTCCTCTAGGGAAAACAAATCCATAAATGCCACAAAACAGTTTGAGGAAGCACTCTGCCCCATCTTAAAGCTTAGAGAGAAACCTGTATATGCATGTGATGACTGCTGTGTTCGGTAGTGTATGGGCCCTGATGGATCATTAAAAATGCAAATTTCCAAGTTGTTAGTCCAGACCAAGGGATGTAGGAAGTTAAACTGCAATGTGTTGCATGTTGTACATTATATGACAACTTAGAAGCCACTTTATGTAAACCCTTGTAACATTGACTCCACTACACAAGCACAGGTAATTCATGATTGAGACTTTGCTTGAATTCAACGCAACTATGTTTTCCTGCCTCACTGTCAATTATGTTTAACTTTACATTGCTTTCTACTCATTTGCTAAGGTGATAGACCAGTAAATACAAATTTAAAAAGAATAAACAGCATAAGTACTGAGTTTGGTGGCAGCAATACAACTACTTGGTCAACCTCCAGTGTGCCCGTGTGTATATTCCATGTATTTCACCACATTCACTTTGCCCACTTGAGCACATATGCAAGGCATGTACTCACAGAGAGGTCAGTCCAAGCAGCTTGCCGAATCAGCAGAATTACACCCACAGTTGGAAAAGGTCCCCCATCGCACCTCATCTCACACCAGGTGGCAGTTTCAATGCTGTATCTTTAATTCACAATGAAAGACAAAAATTACAGTATCTACAAAGGAGAATCCCTACAACACACCCTAAAAAGTAATCATGCAAAGCAGTTAGCTGTCAGTTCCTTTGTGTAAAATTTGACGAGTAAAAACAATATCGGTGAGTGATTTTGAATCTTGAACTTGAAGGGGTAAACACTCACCATCAAAATGGTCTTACTTCTTCCAGTCTTGTTGGAAATAGTGCCACACCTTCACTTGTAGGCCACACACGGGTCAGGGCTTTGGGACAGAAGACGAGCTTAGAGAAAGATCCCTGTGGCAGCCTGACACACAGAGTCTGAGTGTGGGGATATGTGTTGAAAACAAGAAAATTCCAAATGCAGGAACTCATCCACAACAACGAGCAGTGACTTCGGCTGCACTTTTTATCAAAACACAGTGACAGTAGATTAAAATGAGTGAGTTTGGGAGGCACAACAACAGAGGGGAGCTCACTTGAGCAAACCAACACACCTGCAAAGAAATCACCCACACCTGTGTGACTTCTAATCAGCAGTGGCACAGAGGAGGAAAAAGGCATTGCATTTGTGTTCTAAATCAATGTTAACTAAGCAAATCGTGATAATGCATGTACAATGTGAGAAATCTGAAACAAACAACTGCTAATGAAAATGTAAGAACATAATATGCAAAAGAAACACATTAAGAATAAGAAAGGGCATGATATCCAATAGCTCTCTCCACATGACAGGTGCAGCCCCTTGGGTATCTTACTAAATCTCACTTGCACTTCTGCAAATTAAAAGTGCACTCATTTGGACAAACACCCACACATCTTAATAATTGAATATCAATGGACACTTCAATTCTAAAAAACAACATATCTACCATATGTTGCAATGACTAGAACCTTTGAAAGAAGTAAATGAGTTTTAATTTCAGATTTATAAGTGGATGTTTAGAGCTGATATATGCTAGCATCATCTGCCACAAAAGTCTCTCTAAAATGTTTTGTAATATAACTACAACCCCACTTAAAATTTGAACATGGTTTTACTAATAGGTTTAGGAACCGCGGATGGTAATTCATGCTTCGCAGAAAATAAGGCACAGCATACTGTTTTTCACATTACTTTGCCTTGTTTGTCATCACTGTACTCAGCCTATAAATGGCCGCATTCTCAGTGTGTCCAAATGACACTGATATTAAGTCAAAACAGTTAGAATTCTGGATAAATTAGCAACCCTATTCCAACATCATTAATGATTTGAATGGCTGTAGAATGTTTTCTGCATCATGCCCTGCCGTCTGTTCGCTCTACCAGGGCTTCATATCAGGCTACTCCCAGCTGTGAATGTGTTCCGCGTGGCAAATCTGCTGATACATTTCTGCAGTAGTATTCGGGAAACTGAGCTTTATGGGCTGAAGTGGCTTCCATTTACACAGTTTGTTCATATGTTGTCATTCCTAAAGGTATGAGTAGAATCTACTTCAAAAAGGCAAAGCCACCCAATCTCTATACCACTGCTACACAAAAAAAAGGAATTCAGAATATTGCCTTAAGTTTTCAAGTATAATTTAAGTTTCACGAAAGAACAAAACTAAAAATGTTGAATCTGTTGTAGACATCAAACAACAGCACTATTATCCAATGAGTCAAAGACGCATGCAAGCCGCAAGTGTCATACGTGTCTTTTATTCTTCACAAAGGGAGCGCTCAGGGGACAGTTGAGTCGAAAAATTGCGTCATTATCACACCTTGTTTGGCAGAACCTGAGTTATGGTCTAACCACAAAGCGCCACCAAGATATTTGGCAAACTTATGAGAGCTGATACAAGAACCGACTTGTATCACACCTCAGATGATGGAACATTCTGCGTCTGTGAGATGCTTCCTGTGTCTGGTCAGCATATCCACTTCAGTATAAGACAGTAAGAAGAATTCATACTGTGATATTCAGTATTTTGGACTTTTCAATTAATTCAATGTATATCTAACTTTTGTAATAAATGGAAAATGCAAATGTGACAGGGCTGTGGATACACAAAGTAGTAAAAGAAGATAACATACAACGAGCTGTAATTTAGTCGGATTTAGTACATTTTTAGCATACATAGGTACGGTGTTTGTGACTTGAACTGAAAGTGAAAAAATCAGCCTACATGTCTCAATAAGACAGATATCCATCCATTAAAAAATCCTTACAATGAACATTAAAGGGCATAATCCACTTTCTCAGAGTCACTGACTAAATATTCACATGTGTGGAAATTATGTATAAAGGTTAAAAATATGAGGGACTCGGAGGAAAAGAGTATGCCCCCCAGTAAAGGAAGATCAATTACACAATTCACATAGCAATAGCTTCTGTTTTTTTAAAATAAAGTTTAAAATACTGAATAGCCAACTTCAACCCATTTTCAACCATAAATGTATTTATTCTGTTGAAAGTCCTTGACTCTGGCTGACTTAGCTTTAGAAAGCTTTCATACACTGTTGAACTCTACTTTGCTGATGATAAAACACTGCCTGCCAGTTCAGAAATGAATAGGATTTATCAAAGTAAATATTGCTGACCCTTTGTCAGTCATTTCTATCCTGTTTTAGTGATTGAGTAAAATGTATTGAATGGAGCTAAGTTTTTTTTTTCTCCCTTCAACATTCAGTTGTCGTTTCAACTGACCGGTTTCAATGTAATCTCAATGTATGCACTTTGGTCCACTGCTGTGAAACAGTAAAGTGTGGGAAAGTTCAAAGAGGAAGCGTAGATAACTCAGATTTACAGTTCTTCAGGTCCTTCAACCTTCCTCCTTACTCATGCATTGCTCACCTCCCATGCTGCCCTCTGCTTTCACACATTAAGGCTCCCTTGTTCCTATAGCAACCCGTCCTCATCTTGCTATCGGGGTGTGTATACATAGCCAGTCTCCAGGGTATTCATTCCCCAGCTCAGCAGAGATATTAGCAATTATGTGCTTGTTAGGAGTGGGCAGGAGATAAGAAAGATGTGTCTTGTGTCTGATTACTTTTGCTCTGTGTTCCTGTGAGAGGCCTGGGAGTCCTCAGGGGGACAGTGCCAAAGCCCCTTGCTAATCTAGTCAGACCTTGGTGGAAATATTGCACTTTTGCCTGTATTGGATTATTCATGCATGAGGCATTGAATAAATGAGAATGTGGGAGAGCTCTTATGAGAGATAATAGTTGTGAACATTAGGCACCCTCAGCCTTCTTAATATCTTTTTCCTGTTTTGGACAAGTATTCATGTGCATGGATGCCTCACCTGCTGTGTTGTGCTGTAATGAGGTAAGAGTATTAGAGGGAATCAATGCATGAGACGAGAAAAGGACGTTTTGAATTGGCATAGAAAACTTCAAGGCCAAAGTCTTGCTTGTAGTGCTCACACAGTTCACACGCACATAAACACAACTACCTCAACCTGTGTTGTGTCAAAGAGACAGGAGCATGATGTGCCTCACTAATACTATTCCATCTCGCCAGATGGCCTCTTCGTGTCTTTTTTTTTAAGACTGTTATTTTTTTTCCCACAATCTCCTCTCATCCTCTCCCTCATTCTTCCTCCTTCTGCTGTTCTCTGCCCCACTCTGCTCCATCCTCCCCGCTCGCCCCCATCACCCTCTGCTTTTGCAGCCTTCACCTCTACCTTTTTATTGCTGCGTTGTTCTTCCGCTGCACCTATCTTTCACTTACTCCCTCTTCCCCATCATGTGATCTTCAGCGAGAACTAATTATCATCAATCAATTGTTGAACTTCTCCACAACAGCTCCAGTCAAGTGTTCGGCATTGCTGATCTGCTTTTTCACACACTTGGAGGCACAAGTTGGGGCCCATTCTTTTTTATATATCCACGTGGCTGTTTGATAAGTCAGAGATGTTTGATTTACGTGTTTCCTATACATGCGGGGCATTTTCTCCAACCAAATAAAATTCAAGATAAGGGTTTGAATAGATGCTGCATACTGATTCTAATGTGTTAAGCATTATGTCAAACATACCAACAACACAGCTGGATTTTGCACGCCCTTCCTGCCCCATTTACCTGCTGCCCTACATGCTGCCCTTGGGCCAAGCTGCGATGTCAGAACTCATCATCAACCTGCCAGTCAGGAGAATTGACTGTAAGGGTGTTTTCTCCTCTCCAGTCTTGTCATCAAAATGACCATTAGGGATGGTTGCCTCAAGGGTACAGTGAAGGAGGTTTTTGTTTTGGACGGCAGCCATGCGGCAGTGTGTCCAAGGGAGGTGGGGATCTGCGCTTCATCACAGAGCACAGCAAGGCGGATGATAAATCACGGCTCATTCTTTTTTAAACTCCTTTTGTTTTCCCAAGATTCCACATCGTGATTTTGTGTCATTAAACTGAAAATAAAAGTAAGAGAATACAAGATCAGGTTTGGATTTAACAGTGAATGTTTCGCTTCAACATACCTTAACAGTTTCTGCCTGAAATAGAAATAGTGATTTGTGTTTAATCACAGTGCTTTTCTTTTCTCTTTTTTTAATCGTCAAACAAATGCAAAAATAACTAATTTAAATAGTAGCAGTTTTGATTTGTTTCGCTAAATGCTTCAATGTTCAGAATGCCAGTTAAAACCTAAAGGCATTTTTCTCAAAATAACCAAACATAAGACAGGTAAGGACCACATAACACTTCACTCATAATACCTGGCGTATTTTGTGTTTCCATCTTTGGATTATTTTTTTTTAACTTGTGAATTTATAAAGCTGTCATTAAACTTTTTCCATGCCACTTCTCAAACTGGTCTCTTGGTTGTGTACACCTCTGAAAAATAGGTGATTTAGATGCACTATGTTGCCTGCATTGGGACATCTGTTTGCGGTGCGGGAAACGGCACATTCAGACATTGCAAACACTTATAGTAAAGGAAAAGTTCAACACTTTGACAAATAGGCTTATCAGTGCTTACTGAGATTTAGATAAGCCCCTCGATTGGCACACAAATAAATATTTTCTAATTGAAATTCTTAAATCCACAAAACTAAACAGTATTTCTCTTGTGAGGATTAGGTGCATGACAAAATTCTTGGCAAGATTCAGTTATTTTACTCAAGACGTTTCATGCCTATGAGGCTTAAACAACAAAATATCTTGAATCCAAAACTTGGTAAAACACATTGAGGTTCTCAGAAATAATAGAGTGTGAAGGAAGAGTTGCAGCATTACGCCCCTGCAGCTGACATGTGATGTTAGTCTGCCTGATTCTTCAGGAGCCCAGATGAAGGTACAGCATGGGGCCTTTAGCAATAGTTTGCTAATTAAGAATCTGCTAACAAAAATGTAACTTCATCATCAAAATAGCTGCACCAGATTTGCAAAAAATCTTTAGCATTTGGTCATCTTTGGTCAGACCATAAGGAACCAACATAAAAGTAATTAAGTCAGTTGCAGCTGCCAGGAGTGGAAGTTATTTGTCTGAGGCAGCTCCACATTTTCTACAAAACATGTTGGCTTATTTGCATTTTTAGGAGACAGCCGTTGTGGCTGGGGAAAAAAAATGGCCGTGACATACATCAGTGCCAGATTTACACACATGCATCAGCTTATGCATCACCTGTGAACACCTGTGCATGCAGACATACTCAGTGCAGTCTGTCATTGCTGACAGTGAGGTAGAGACTAGTCACAGCACTCCCCGAGGCCAGATAAAAATATATGACATGTATCTCAGAGTTCATTCTAAAATCCTCCTCTCTCTCTGTCACTCCACATGACTCATCCCATCTTTCTCTTTTCTCAGACACGTCTTTACACAGAAAACATATTCTCTCTCTCTCTCTCTCTCTCTCTCTCTCACACACACACACACACACACACACAGACAAACACACATGTTTTTTGAGTAGAATTTCTAGGCAGACACAGTGGATTCCACATAATTTCCTGCACATCGTTCTCCCTGTACCTGGAGATTGTTCTGTATGCCTGAGCTTGCTTTTATGTACTCCCTTTTTCCCCTGCTGGTCTCTTTTCTAAGCCGCTCTCTATCCCCTTTATTAAATCTAAAATTACAGGATAATAGTGTCACTGACCCTGACTGCACAAAGCCCTCAGGTGATAATGAAGATAAAAGACAGTGGTTAGCATAATTCTGTTGACGGGTCAACTTGTGTATGACTGTTTATATGTAAATACACATACCCATATCCCATATGTGCTTTTCAGTGTTTCTAATTATCTTCCATCAAGGAAATATCAGCACTTTCTTGTGCGAGTCAACTTACCTGGGAAAAGGGAATTAAAAACAGCTCTATAGGATGTGGGAATACACGCGGAGGATACACATTCACTTTCTCAGCCTCTGTTTGCATCGGCGGGCCGCTCCCTCATGGAGTGTGTGAGAATTAGCAAGGTTGTTTTTCAATGCAGCATAGTTTCAGGCTATTATAGAGCAATACCACCCAGGGGAGGGGAGGCATTATGAGTGTTGGAACAGCTAAGAGCCAAGGAACAGATGAGTTCTCTCCTGACTGTGTCTCTATCCATGGTTCAGGCTGGTCCTGTGGGCATTCAGCCTCCATAAATATACATGCTGCGTAAGGCTATTCTCAGATTTGCCCTTACCTCCCTCACCCCCCTTCCCTCCTTCCACCAAACAACTAATAAATTCTAAAGCGAGATTGTACGTGTTGTTTTTCAAATTGAGGCTGGGACTGAGACCATTTACAGCTTGTTCTTTGTTAAATTAATTGTTTTGTGGGCTTATTTAGCTTTTTCCACAGTCACATACAGGCAGGATTTTTTTTCATTTTATATTCAATTTCTTTCTGAGATAAGTTTTTATTCTGTCTAATTGCCATGTGGTTAAGCACAACTAAATATAACTGTGTGAATGAATGTAATGTAAGCACCCCAACATTGCATTTTTTTTGCCTTTGCGTTGATAAAATTCTTTTCATCAACTCGTATGGTTTCACAGTAGAAAAAATCATAGTTAATAAACCAAAAAATATTGATTTACTTACAGACCAGATTTTTTGGGGGCTTTTCTAGTAAAATTATTGACATGACTGTAAAACTCCATCAATGTTTGCATCAACTGTTATTCTAATTCCGATTTTCTTTATACTAAGAAGACATGTTTGCTTAAATGGCATTTTTCAGCACGTTCTATGATAATAACAAATAATGTTGAAAAAAGCAGATATTGGGTGATAAAGGAAAATAATAACAGAGATGCTGACCATGCTATCAGTATTTACTTAAACATCATACCAAGCAGATTTCTTTCCTGCAATTCGGCAGGTTCTAAACTGGTTGTTCTGCCTGCAAATATGTGCAGGGCCAGAGAACTGCATGATAAAAAGTGAAACACAATCAAGGAAACTATGAAAAATGTGTTGTGACTAACTCAGCTGACCTGCTGTATCCAAGGCTAAACTCAAACTTTCCTCCTGTACAACATCAACTCCAATGCAAACTTGCCAAAGAAATGTATCCACCAGCTGAACCACATGCTGCCTGAAATGCTTCCATCTCTATGTGGATATGTGTGATAGAGGAAAAAAATGGAGCTGTAATACTATATACTCTAAGAAATGCTGAAAGTGTGTGAGAATAGGTGAATGTGGCTGTAGTGTAATCGCATTCTGAGTGGTCAACTGAACAAGAAAAACATTATACTGTCTAAAAAATGCCCATTTTCTGCTCCCAAAGAAGAGATCAGACCAAAGATTTTCTGATTTTGGGATTTATTTTCAGTCGTTTTAAATCCTTTTATACAGATACATTTTACAAAATAGAAATGGCATCAAGGGAAAATGCAATGTCAAAGACTAAAAATAAATGTAATTTTTCTAAGGCAACAGACAACAACATTTTTATCACAGAAATTGCAAAGTGTGCCTGATCAGTATTACAAGCACAACTAAGGTGCAAAAGTAACAGGAGAGAAATCCCTCATGTAAAAACAGAATAATCCTGAGCAGAAAGAGTGTATTCTTATGTCATTTTGATGTGCTCCCCCTTTAACTGGACCGTGATCGCTGGCATTTTATTCAAGGCTTGATTTTATTTGAAAACTGCAGGGACAAATTCAACTGTCAGATCAATCCGCTGTGTAAATGACCCACGGTGTGCCACCCACATACCATGCAGAGGTAACCACACAACATATGAAGAGCCCTTAATCTTAACATACTTTGTCATGTTTCATTTGGTAGTTCTTAGGACCAAATACATATGACAGCAGCTGTAAACAACTGCCTCTCCTTTTCTTTCCACCTACTCTCTGTATTTCTCTCTTGCCCTCCAATCTCTGCAGGCTATGAACTGGAGAGGATATAATTTATCATGAACATGACAAATTACTTTTGGTGGTGTTGTGGAGCGAATTGGTCGGCCGTGTATGCACATGTGTGTAGTGGTGTGTGTGAATGTACGTGCGACAGAAGGAGAAACAGAGTGTGAAGCGGCACAGGGCCAGTAAAATGATCTGCAGTCTTGGCCGTGCGAGGTGGAAGGTGGGAATAGATTAGAGGTGCTGCTTTGTTTTTGACGTGCTATGTGTTAAGAACAACTCTGGCCACATGCCCCCTTCACACATCAAAAATCAAAGCTTTTACTGTACTGGCGTTTACTGTATATGATTTGCATCTTGAGTGTGTTTGGAGGACCAGCAAGTCTGCACTGAGAATAGTCGTTCAGTCCCCCAAGTCCACCAGGTACCACACACATATATATATATATATATATATATATATATATATATATATAATTTAATTTTTTTGCAGTATTTGAAGTCCACGGTGACTTTCATAGTGAACAAATCCAATGTACTAACCTTTGCACTCTATTGGATTTCCAGTGAAAGTGCATCTCCTGCTTAAAATCTCCTCTTTGGAAGTCCATTTGTAAACAGAATCTGCTCAGGTCCATACGATATAGAGCCCACATTCTTCAGAAAGTCTTTCAGAGTGTAGAAGTTCATGATAAGTGCACAAGGTGGCTAATTCCATCCCATATAGGCAAAGACAATATTAAACACAGAATGATGCATGATTTCTGGGTAGAAAGTTGTGCATTAGATAAGATTGGTAGCAGTGGTAAGAGAATCCTAGCATCTTTTGTTAATTTAACTTTTATAAGCAAACAAATGTTTAATAAAAAAAAACTGAAAAAAAGTTCCCAAGGCATCCAGTTTTTTGTGTGTAGGGGGTGGGGGGTCCTGGAGGTCTCGTCGTGCAATTTGTTTCTTTATTTATTTCTTAACAAAAAAGGTATATCTACTTTTTAAAAATGTCTTTAATCTAGAGGCATTTTTCAATATACTCAAAGAGTTGAGAGCATCAAAGGTTGTTTATTAAAGATTACCATTAAAATTGATTGAGGGAGATCAGAGAGCGCATCACTTTTTGCTTTCTGTACTCACAACCTCACTACAAACACTCCCTGCCCACAGTGTGTACAACCCTCATTATGAGAGAATAAAATCAGTGGGGATTTTTAATGTTTGGATAGCTAACCAAACAGCTGAGGAAAAAATATTGTGGAAAAGTGTATTGTTGAGTGCATTGTCTAATGAAAAGTCAACATTTGGATGATGCATGTTTTCAAGGGACTATGAAGCACTTGTGAACGGTATGTTTTTGTATCCTCTCTAAATACACGTGCTTATCTGTGTGCAATTGTGCTATTGTTTTGCTTTTCACACATCTTCTTATCAGCCCTTCACATTTATCATGGGCAAAACCTCCCACAGCTGGTATGTGTTTTGTGTTGCAGACATCTCTCTCCATGCATGCGGGTAGATTGAGATCCATAACAAGAGTCACTCAGTGAAGGGCACCATCATAAGTGTAGGCAAGTAGCTCTAAACTAAAGTCAAAAGAATAAGGCCATTGAAAAGGTCATATCAGTTCAGTCTGTAATGCTCCTTCTCAGTGAAAGTTTAATTTATCATACTTTTTAAAGCAAATAATACATCAATAAATCCATTATTGTGATCTAAGGAATTGTTCAATTAAATTTTCTCTGACAAAAATGTATTTTTTGATTCTCTAAGAGAGAAAAGGAATTATGACAAGAATGACCATAGGCACAAGCATACCAGTTAATGTTTGAGGACAAAATTATTCTCATTTTGTCATAGATTACAATTGTTGTTTTTTAATTGTTGTTCATGTTATGATTCTGTGGACAGATATTCGACATATTGACATTCCAACATAAACTGCAAAGAAACCGATGCAAATGTAATGGTTGGTGCATTGCAAAATACATTGTGGCATTAAGGTTTTATTACCTACATTCTAAATAAGGATCAGTAAAATATTCAACCCTTTAAAGCCTGATCCAAGAAAGACTTTCTTTGAAGTATTTATTTGGCCCTTTAACAAATTAATGACAAAAATAAACAGACATTATTTTTTAATATTCATCATTTAAAACCGTGCAAAAAGTCAAAATTATTGTCATGTGGTATTCTTCCTGTTTAAATCAAGTTTATCTGATTGTGGGCAACAGATTTTTGAGCAAAGATTACCATTAATTGATGCAAAAGGTCTCCCATTTCAGAAACTGTACGTATCAAATATAATACATATGGCATTATAGGGTTAATAAATATCCTGAAATGAGCTCTCACTCAGTCGGAATATAATTACAGTGTCAAATAACATAATTCAATGCTAGCGTCTGCTTTGACTATAATGGGATATTGATAGAGATTAGATAACCAACTTCTCAGAAAATGGAAAATAGTTTTCACCTACCTTTTAGCTCTAAACCCCAAAGTCTATCCAAAGCAGCTTAACCGGAGTTCTCCGACCCAAAAGGATGCAAGTCCAAAAGCAGAAGGGTGCAGGGTAAAAAAAAAAAGCCTGGTTGTACCTCTTCTGCTGGCAAGAATACAACTTCAAGGAAAATTCAGGGTAAATTTTTACTAAAAACTAACAAGAAATCTCATAAAGAATGAGTGTGACAGATGGAAATGACATATTTACACAAATCTATTTGTTGTTATTGTTACACTGCGGTATTAATGCTTCAATTTGACATCACACCCCAGGAATCACATATAAACAAGGAATGCCACGCATAAATGAAAGGTGACGTGACATGGAGTTTGGCTGCTTCATTATTTTCACACAGAACAGGATGCCGTTTCCTCACAATTAAAACAATTCAAAGCTTTAGTTCCCTGTAACTGTATTATGAAGGTGTTGTGATTCCAGTCTTAAAAAGTAAGTAGGTAAAAGTATTTCCATAAAACGAGAAATTATTGCAAAATATAACTGGATTAAGTCCAACTGTGCAGGTATAATACACAGTAGACGTGATAAGTTCATCAGTTTGGGGTTTTATTCTTTTAAATATGCAATGTAATTCATTTGAGATTTTTTCTCATACATATTTCAGCGAGTAAATTGATTACTCCATTCCTCCACTTCTGTAAAAAAAAAAAAAGTAAATTATTCCAGCAATTAACCTAATACTTCTTCAGAGAAGTTAGAGGAAAAAGCTTAAACTACAAACTTTGCCTTTTACTATTGAAGGAAAAGTCACAAAAAAGTGTTTTTATTATTTTTTTTAAATTATATTGTGACCAGACACTCCAAGCAATGGGAACAAAGTTAACTGGAACATGAACACTCCAGTACAGCAATACAATACAACAACAAACATCTCATTGCTACAGATGAATTGCACTCATACAGGATCTCCAAAGGTACAAGAAACAATGTATGAGCCATAAACCCACAAGCACTGGGTGCTTTATCACACAGCCTTAAAAAAAAATCCTGCAGGAGGACAGGGAGAGAGGGGGACGATCGATATTCCAATACTCCCCTGTCTGCTCCACTGGCCCCCTACGTTATCCCACATCATTGCAGCGGACATGGAGAAGACAAATGACTCCCATGTCAGGAACATGGTACTGGCGGATGGCGGGCTGGAAGAGACGGTGGGCTGAAAAGTTGTTTTGCTCTGATGGGACAGAAGATATGCTATCCGACCCCAACATCATACTGACAGCGACTTCGCGGGCTTTACAGCTGAAGAGTGCCACATAATTGCTTCAGTCTATTGAAATAATGGTGGAAAAGATTGCTAGTGAGGAGCAACTGTAGTTAAAGCAGAAATGTGAGGACAAATGGGCAAAAAAATACACTGCATGTTTTTATGAGCTGTCTGACAACATTCAGACCTCGGCAAGTGTCATCGAGGTGCATGTATTTATATACGCACTTGCACAGACACATATAAACTTAAACGCACTCAGATTTTTCCCCCTGTGGTAGGTAGAGAGTTGGATACTGCAGATAGGTGGGGCAGACTGGGGGCCTGTTTGGGATATGTGACAGCTCAGAGTGACAGGCAGGTTGCAAAGAAAAGGTGCAGAAATGAGCAAAGATGGATGAAGGGGAGAGCGTTCTCTTTGTACCACAAAGAGTTCTCTGTTGTTTTTGATCTGCTCTGACTTCAAAGTGCAAAAGTCTGTTTTTATTCCCGGCAGAGCTCCCTCTGTTGCCTTATCACACATCTCATTTGTGGGGCTCCAGACAAACAGACAGCGGTATGGGGTTGAGGGCCTTGCTAGGCCGAGGTTTGACAAATTAGATTTTGCTGTGATTGATGCTGAATCAACAGCTGAATCAAACAAAGTTGAAACAAGGGAAGGTAGCAACAGAGGAAGATGGGACATGAAAAACTATGCAAAGACTAAAAGGAAGTCGCAGGCCCAAACCAAGAAGAAATAAAAATGGATCAAAGAAAATGTTTCGGAAAAACCCATTTGCATCTTTCATTTCTTAAGCATTCAGTCAGGCATAATGGCACCCATATTTATTGACAATGTCAGATTGCTGTTGAAATTTGTGGGCCTGGACTCAGGGGTGTTATGAGTGCAGCCTGCAATTAGATTTATTGAGGTTAGTGTGTTGGTGTGAGCGTGCGTGTAATTAGAACTTATTGAAATGTGGGGTCCCTGTAGCCCAGCTATCAGAACGATCAATACTAATCAAAAACACAAGAAAAGAAGGTAAACATAAAACATGCAAAGAAATAGAAAGACTAGGAGAGGAACAGAGAAAAACAAGTGATTGAAGAGTAATAGGGGATGGGTGAAAAACTCTGAAGACTGAATGAATACACCCGAACAAAACAATGATTTCTGAGTTTTTAAGGCTCTGTCATGCCATCATTTATAACAACTTGACAAAATCATCAGTTTGTGTATTTCGCATTTTCTAATGCAGAAGAAAAAAGGCTGTACAAACCTCATGTAACTGATTCTGGTTCAATTTTCACTGACCACTCATATTAAGCCCTTCAAGGGAGAGCACATAAAGAGTCCTAAGCTTTACAATTTTAGTAAATCATTGTTCTTTATATCAGACAATTAAAAAACTATTATATCCTAAATTTCTATAAATTATGTCAAAACCATGATTTTTATTGTTGTTGTTGTGAAAAAATAAGCTTTCTCAAGATTGCTTCAAAAGAATAGAGATAAACTTGATAAACTTTTTTTATAAAGGGCTAAAGGAAATCTTTGAAAGTTTGAAATGTTAGAATTTCATCATACATGTCAGCAAGGATCTACACGCCAATATCTGCATGCGGTTCTAAACTTGTATTCATGACTGTATGCACTGCAGACTCTTAATGAGAGATAGGGGATCTCACATAAAAATAGTTTTTGAATATGTGAGTAGCTATTTTTTAGACACTGAAAAGAACAGACGCTAATTTCCAGCCTTTTGCTTTAAACATCATGCACTGAGTACTATTAGACTAGACTTCTATAGACAATCTGTGAAAATTAATAATAAACTATTTAGATGGTTATTAATTATGTCATTTAATAATTAAAGTGAGATTATGAAAGAAGCACAGCATGCTACCCTGCTGAGAATTACTCTAAAGGAAGCCATGTTTAGGCCACCTGAGATCTCTGAAAACATGATTATGAATTATACTGATGTTGATCATATATATTATCAAAAATGCATGGAGAATTGTGGCAAAAAGAAAATTGTCACCCCCTCAAAAATGTACAAATCATGCTTCAAGATGAGTTTGTGTCTAATTAAGTGATTGAGTTTTCACTATGGCATCTGGGTAACATGTGGATCTGCTGTTCTGACTTATATATTTCTGCATTTATTGATAATATCTTACCAAAAAAAGCTGAGGAATTTAGCATTTTATGTTGTAATCCAGTCTGTCTCTGCTTTGCCACTAAGCTCTTCTTGTTTCCCTCTCTTAACACTTGCCATTTTGCTCCAAATGTCCTCCGTGCCTGTGCACTGTGCTTGTGTATGTTATGTTGCATTTGCGACAGGCCCAACATCGCTGCCTTCTTTGCGGGGCGGTGGACAGAGTCTCTTTGCCAAGGTCAGACTGACAGAATGCATTATGGGGAAATAATTCATGAGTTTACAATGGAGTGCATTTACACACTCAGTGAGGTCTGCAGGCTGAAAATGACTCATAACTAAAGGGTGGTTTTACATTTCAGCTATATAGCTATTTTGTCAAAGTACAAGAACATTTTATAAGCACGTGTGTATATCTGTATGTGTCTGTGTATTCACAAATCGATGTGTGGACATTTTCTGCAATGTCTGAATAAATATCTAAACACTTACATACATCGTGGTGTTCGCTGCTTTTTGGGGATTTGAAGAGAAGACAGGAAACAGGGTTGACTAGGTGTTCAGGAGGCAGGGATGCAGATGAACGTAATAAAAAAATATGACTTTAAAAAATGAACATGCATTTGTGTCTGCTAGGGTGAGAGAGACTTCCCCCCTAGCTTGTTTGGAGTAATTATCTCTCCATTGCAATCTCAGTTGATGTCTGAGTATAATCATCTGTAAACACTAAACCGGCCTAGACCTTGTTTAATGAGTGTGGCACACACACAAGCCATTAATGTCCGATGGTGGTTAGCAGCATTAATAGCATTTCTTCCCTGAGCCTTATTGTGCCTCACAGCAGAGGCAGACGAGTTAACAGGAAATGAAAGCACCCTTGTTGTAACTCTCAACTTCCTTCAGCTTCAACATCTATTGGAACAGATATAAAACTAATTCTATTCGACTCATTAATGTGATGGTGTATAACAACACCAATTTCTTTGTGAATTAAATATCAAACGTTGTTCTTTACTAAGTTTCCCGTTGTGTGGATGCTTTATTTCTACTCATCGTTTGGAGCCTTTTTGTATGCAATTTGATAATGATGGTTCAATCCCCCCAGCCCAAGCAGTAAAACGTAGTGCACTAAAAAGGTTAAAGTATTTTACTGAAAAAACAATGCAAATTCATAACACAAATGGCATTTCTGCTGACAGCAGAGCATGATAACCACCAATGGTTCCAACGCACCATAAAGGGTAATGATCTTGTGACAAATAAATGGAAGACAACATGATGAGAATAATAACTTCTACATACTTTATTAAGAGAAAGATGTGAGGCCCTGAAAAACTGGACATATTATGTTCCATTACCTGATGCTCAATGTTCAATGTAAACAAACTCCTGATTGTTTATCATGCAAACCCTACAGGTTATCTTGAAATAGAATCAATTTATCTTGAATTCATTCGGTCAAAATGAGACTTGGAAACATTGCCATTAAGCCATAAAATACTAAAAAATGAGACAGAGACATGTTTTATTCATCAAAACAAATGGCAGCTAAATTTACTTTAAAAAGTTTTAAAAAAGGAAGATGGGTTTGCAGTTAAACACAGTGGGACATTTTAACACTGTATTCATAATCAATTAAGATAAAAACAAAGCTACACATAGAGAAAAAATGTTCAGTCTGCAGGAAAATGTAGGATATTGCCCACTGTTAATGGCAAACGAATGACTATTCTTCTCCTTGTTGTTCAGGTTAATAGATTTTAAAAAGGAGAAAATAAAATACATCAATTATATATTTATTGACCATTATCAGTGGTCAATAAATTAACTGTAACTAGAATCTTGTTGTACACGTAAATTCTTAAATTGCCATCCATGTAATGAAGTTTCTGCTGATGATGATTTCCGTTTTTGTTTGGCAGGAGAGGTTTTGTGCAGATTTTGCAAAATATGGTATGTTTAACTTTAAGTAGGGACATTTTTATTTATCAATTTCTTATTTTGTTTCCATTAGTAGACTTTGTGTTTAAACTGTTCACTTTCGAACATGGTCAGGAGTGTCGTGGAGCAAAGAGTCTGACAGTTTAGTGTCACAATCTTTAGTTTTACAAGAAAAATATCCAGTCCCTTACATTGGAATCACTCCAAAGGCTGTTACTGGCCACCAAGGATGTCTAACTCCCATTCGCACAAACAGCACAGTCTTATAAAAGAAACATCAATAGGGTCTTGTAAAAATTGGTTCTTCTGTAGCTTTCTCTTATCTAATCTGCTGTCCTGAAGCTTTTACATTATATCCCATTCACTCTCCAGGAAAATGCTACCATTTAAAATGTTAGAAAATCAATATAATCATAGTCATCATTAAACAGAATGGAAAAGTCTGCTTAGTGAAGATCAGACTCTCATTTAAGCTGCATTTTCTGTCTCCCTAGCCTGACTGAGGTCATATTTGGAGTAAACAATAATCATTTGAAGCAATTTGATATATGGCCTATCACACAGAGTTGTAAATCACAATATTAGAGCGTACTGGAGTTTTTATGGGCATTGTAGCAGTCACTGCTGCTTCAGTGATGCAAGTGAGAAAGAAGAAAATCTGTTTTAGAGCATGATGGCAGAGGGCTGTTCTTCTGAGGGAGAAGCCAGAGTAATCATCTGTGTTTCGTGGGAAAGGGCTGTAATGAAGACTCTGGATGGGTTCAAAGATTACTGCGGCTGACGGGTCATGCAGCAGGCATGAATCATTAATCAGAATGTGCTCTGTTTGTAACATGCAATCAGGTATGTAAATATGGCAAGTGATAACCAGGTTATAACAAGACCAGGCAGCAAGATGTTTTGCAACAGGCATGTACAGTTCTCCCATGTGGTAGCAAATGCACCGGAGAGACCCCCCACTCTGTCTGCCCACAAATAATGACCTTTAAATCACCTCACACCGGCTTAATTAAAGCGACGAATGACATGCAAACCTAAACATTTAATCAAGTAACACAAACAAAATTAAGTGGGCATCCTCCTACTTTGGAACTGTCTGTTACTGTGAATAGTTTTACATGTAAGTCATTCGAAGAACTGATATCCAAAAGACATCAAACTAAAAACTGCACATACTTGTCAGTGAAATTAGTATTAAACACGATCAACGCATAAGTTGACTCTCACAGAGGTAAAAAGTGGACGCATCCTACTAAAGGTTTTGCTGCCCTAAAATACTCAGAAAGACCAAGTCATGCTAATTTCGAGGCCTTGTGCCTACTCCTCAAACGTTGTCCTAATAACAGGCTGCCAGGGGACCTCTGACCAGCTGCTGGCTCTCTGAAAATGAAAACAACTGATGCTCTCAAAGCAGAAAAGGTCTTCACGAAGACACTGAAGCTTTTCAGCAGCTTGAGTTTGTAATATAATTAAGAACTGTCAAATAACAAGAATAGATGAAGACAAGATGAAAAGTAGAACACACCATGAAAACTCTTCCAGAAAGTTGCTTGTGGGCTTGCAAATCAAATCCCCTGTTGGACTGAAAACAACTCTGGAGTAGTGGTGCACTTTTACACTAATATTGACCTTCATGGATTGTCGTCAGTTTTAAAAAGGCCAATGCAGTATCCTTAGAAGCCTGAAGTATTTTTAGGACTTTCCTACGGTTACAGTCTGAAGTACAAGCCCCTTTACTGGAGACAAACAGACAATCGCTTCAATAGCAGAATAAAGATCCTTCTATATCTCCAAATTCACAACTGTCTGCCAGAAAAGGGGGAAATTCCCCATATTCTACATAGTTTCTTAACCTAAACATTAGCAAAAATCTTCTAATACATGTCAGGTGAAGCATTACACACATCGATGATCATTTCCAGCTTTCCAATTAAAAGCGTACTAAAGGAAATAAATTGTCATATAGATTAAAGCACTATTATGGTTGCAGGAAAATAGAAGAAGGAGATAGTTAATCTGGTAAACGGATATGCCCCACAGAGTAAAGAATGAGGGCATAAAAAATGAAAACTCAAATGCTGGAATTTTGGAAACAAAGGGAATATTGGTTTTATGAGAGTGATGCAACCAGCAGCAGGAGAAATACCAATCATGTTACAGAAATAAGACACTAAATGAAAGGAATTTGGTATTATTGATATCTGGAAGAAACTGCATGAATACAGGGGATCCATAAGGGGTAAGTGAGTGTGAAATTGAACAATTAGATGTATGAAATCACCACGCAGTCTATCTGGGAGTCACCAAATCAACAGGAGAAACTCTAAAACAACAAAGTAGTTTGGTGTTATTTCAACAACAGAAACCAGTCAATTTTACAAAGACAACTATATTGAATTGTTTCAGGAAGGTGAATCAGGAGTAAGTATCCAGATATCAGGAAAGATATGGCGAGATGTCTTTCCACTTGATCTTAGCATGGGAATGGAGAAAAAAGAGCATATTCCCACATTTTGTCTCTCCTTTGCAACTGAAACATCAGTTAAACCATTGTAAACCAGGTTAATATTGGATCTTACCAGAAACATCTTTTGCCAAGCACCTGATTTTCAAAAAAGAAAAAGAAAGGATATCTGCATCAGTCACTGATTTCAGAAGTCATCATCTTGTTGGTCGGGTATCCGTTTGGTGACGCATTTTTCACCTGTTTAGAATGCAGCGTTATTGGCTGTTTAACCACCCACAGCCAGCCTTCTTCTCCCGTCCCTCTCAGCTCTCTTCTCTATCTTTAGACATGCCTAGCAAACTGTTTCATGCTCTGTCTCTTCAACGATGCCTCAAAAACCCCCTCTCTCTCCAACTGCTCTCCTGTAGGCATACCTAGCTCTACCCATTATCTTTTTCCAATAGGAACTTGTTTTCTTACCAAACCCTTTTCCCCAAAATCTCCATTTCAGCTAATCCGTGTCTTTCATACCATCATCTCTCCAAAAGCCTAACCACTTTATCTTTGTATGTTCAGCACACTTGCAGGTTGAATTCAGGTGGAATTCTGTTTCGACGAAATGTAATTTAGGGTGGTTTGTGCCACCGCCGACAACAGTATTGAACCAATTAGACGAGAGCAAAAGGGACAGATACAGAGTGGGAAAAGAAAAGAATATTCTAAAGTCCAATGAAAATCACTTCCTTATTTTTCAAATCACTGAGGCAGAGTGCATGTGTGTCTGTGTTTGGCTTTGCATTATGATGAGTGTATGGGGGTGGCAGAGTGTTAACATTCAGAGCACAATGCCTCCATAAGCATCTGGATAATTAATGCATTTGGGCTCCCACGTTCAAACACAACTAGTGTGTTTACTCTTTTAACAGACAGCACTCCTCTCTGATTTTCTAATTTCCCTCTGTAAGTGGCCAAGCAGGTGTGTGCAGGGGTGAGAGCAAGTGCAGTTGGCGTGTTCAGCTGTGCGTCTGTGTTTGTGCAGAGCAACAATGTGTGACAGTGTTAGCTTCTGCGGAGCTGCCAGGCACAGAAACTCATTTAGACTGCAGTGTCAGTTCAGAAGAGGCTGGAGGCAGCAGTTCTTCCCCGGCTGACGCTGGAGAGGGCTCACATTTTCCCTCCGTTATCAGAGTTTCCTCCGGGCTGAGCCTGGCGGGAGGCCTGGCTGCCTCGCCGTTCCTCCAGGCAAGACAGATAGCAACCAATCACTGGCACCAAAGACACTACCCCCGGGCACTCTTGGTAGACTCACATTAGCATATCCAGGTACGTGTGCGCATGTGTGTGTGTGTGTGTGTGTGTGCTAATCAAAATGCGATAGAAGTTCTTAGTGTGCAGAGCGTGTGGGCTGAGCCTGAGCTTAATTCCTGGTCAAACCGTAGTGTTTGATCATATTTTGTTTGCCTTTGTACACCGTTATCATCTAAAAACTTTTACACACACACACAGGTCTGTACCCACATAAACAGAAAAAGCTTAATCACAGCAGCCCATGTCTGCACTGTATTCACAGGAGCTTTTCATCTATCTCATAGCGCATGATTTATGTGAAAATTATTAGCTGCTGCAAACACACACACTGGGATTACACACGCTAACTCACACAGTTCGTCATCACATTTATGACAGCAGGACTTCTGTGCCAAGGGGATATTGGACTCTCTTCAGTTATCAATGTTTCTGTTTTGATTGATGACCTTTATTGTAATTATTTATTGAAAAGCAGGAACAGGATAATTAGAAAAGGTCTGGAGGGGAGGAAAGTGCTGATCCAGTGGGAATTCTGTGGAGGAAACCGGAACGCTGAAGGTGATAAAGTTCACGGATCTCCTCAGAATTCAGTGTCAGCGATTGGGGAGAAAGGGGGGGATCTGCAGGAGGAATCAATGATCAGAGCTAATGGCATACTAATGACGTGACTACTCATCCATACAGCGCAGAGGGAGAGAGAGCAAAGAATTTAGGGGCCGAAAAGAAAGAAAGCAATAAAGAAAGAAAGAAAGAAAGAAAGAAAGAAAGAAAGAAAGAAAGAAAGAAAGAAAGAAAGAAAGAAAGAAAGAAAGAAAGAAAGAAAGAATAGAGAAGTGGGAGCACACATAACACATCATCAGGAACACAGAGGTCAGAAAGTAACTACTAATCGAAACATACAACAGTGAACAAAAGATCATGCTGAGAGCAGGAAAAAGAAGAAGAAATTATCATTTTGCAACTGCACTCTTTTTCCAGCAAGCGGAAAAAAAACCCCATCTGCAATACTGGTGCAATGTGTCTGCAATGTTGACTATTCAAACGTTGTCATTATTTCCCGGTCATCATTGACCTGGTGTATGGCTCTCACCATTAGTGTCCCGCATGATTATTGATAGTGGAAACATAAAGTCAGCTGCTGTCAGAGCAATCATTGACGGAAGTTATGACTCTCGTTTTTGTTCGATTTTCACACTTAATCATCTGCTCTCTGCGTAAGGCTCCGGCTCTGACCCGAGCTGACTGGGAAATGCAGAGCCTTTTAAAAGTACAAAAGTTTATCGGTAATCTACCAGAGCTGTTGATTTGACAGATGACTGTGAATCAATAGCATGCTAGCAGTTCTGCACACTGACAAATGAAGGTAAATTGTTCCTAAAAAGGTAGAAACATCATTTTTACTAAAGTTAACAGGGCAGTAATAGGGTCAACACTCTTCATCTTGAAAAGAACACCTCTGTGCTGTGAGTGATAAAAATGGGTGTTTTTATTGTGGTGCTGAATAGTATCAGTTTCAGTGCATGTTTGAACGGGAGGAAGCCAATAGAACCCACATAGGTTCAGTTTCAATATTCATATTTCATACAGAAGGAGACGGCCTAGATTCAAACCAGGAACTGTCTGATGCTGCAGAGTTTTGTTACCCTTTTGGCTTACATCATAAGACAAGAGCTATTAAAGCTTTCAGTTTTGTTTTCTGAGAACTGAACCGTACAGAACTGAAACCCTTCTCAATGTGGGCGTATTTGCAGAACTGGCGTCATGTAAAAAGTAAAACAGGTCATGTTTAATAAATACGAGCTATTTTTAACCCAACTATTGCAACCTTAGATCAGAGTTAAAGCTGCCAGCTGTAATATAGCGCCTGTGTCCAGTTGGACCCATGAGTGAATTGCAAATTTAAGGAAATTTGGCTTCATGTTCACGTGTTTGGTGTGTATAAATCACGAGAAGCCACTGGACATCACGTACCCTGACAACTGCATCCTGGCAACAGCTGAAATGTGACTGGCCACAATCTCCTGTTGTGCAATATGTGTGACTAAAAGACAACTCTGCAAAAATGTTTTCATGTGTGCAGTAGTTTTATAGCACCATGCATGTTAAATTTAAGTCAGGCACAATAGTAATACTTTGTCCCAAATCGTGTGCTTTCAAGCACTTGTTATTTTCCATCTAGCAGGGGTTGACACAGTGAAATAGAGGCTTTTGAGGCTCCCCTATGACTACCAATATTGTATCAGAAAGTTTAAGATGGAATACTCTTCACTGTTACATTTGATTTCTATCTTGACTACGGACGTATTACCAACCCATGCTCAACTGACTTAAAGTCAAACATGCAAGTGAAAGTAATAAAGCATTTTTGTGTTTTCAACCATCATTTTCCATTACCTTTATGTTGTGTGGTGTGAAACATATATATGAACACTTTAGTTTATATGTTTACCTATTCATGGTAGTTCTACATATTGGTGCACTCACAAATTACATTACAATACAGCAACCATCTCTGCAGCTATTTTAAAATATATATAATGCAGGTATTGGTGTTGGCGGTACTGCATACAAAGAACGCATGAGAGTCATCTGAATGTGTTAGGTTATCAGACCTTTTGCACAGGAAGCAGCCTGTAAGGGGTAACATTTTCCTGTGTCAGCCTGTGCATTTTTCTTTTTGCAGAAGAGAAGAGCGAAAGCCAGAAAAAGGCCCTATGCAGCCTGTTTCCTGTGCTCCTCAGCAGTCAGTCAGTCACAAATCAGCGGGCATGTGCAGCTCACTCAGTAAGGAGAGGATTGCATTTTATGCTGTGGAAGTTCTCGCATTATTTTGGGTTTGTGGTTGACAAGAGCAATCACTGTGAAAGGCTTGTTGTCCCTTGGTGTGGATAAGTGTCTGTCAACAGCAAAGAACTGTACTTCAGATCTGAAGACCGAGCACGTTAAGCTCCACAACCCTGGCTCGCGCCGTGCCGGTGCCACAACAACACCAGCTAGTTTACAACTCGACTAAACCTGTCCGATCTGTGAATAACAACTGGTTGGTTTTGTGTGGAAATTGCACACACATTGGTTGCGTTTTCCATGATTTGTATGTTTAGAGAATATTGTACGTGCCTTTTCCGTTATAAGCCTGCAGGGCTTCAGTCAACACAATCAAAATAAATCTATCTACACTTTAAACCCAGAGGCAATTGGAAAGGGATTTTTATATATGAAATGAAAAAGTCTTCTAACTTTTTACAGGAATAAATGGAGCAACAGAATGTATGACTTTTTATTACACTAATACTGTTTTCATTTTAAAAATGGAATAACACAAATTGATAGCCATGTTAAATATCTAAAAATGTTTCCACCATGAATATGTCGATAGAATATAGTTCTAAAAAATATTCGTTAATTAATTCCTATCCCCAGCCATCTAACTGATGAGTTTGGAAAGCAGTCACCTCTTTCAAGAGCCATGTGCCTGACGGGGTTGCCAACTCTCAGATTGACCATGAAATTTGTGTTTTTGACCCTTTCAAATGCGTTTGTGCCGCATTCCATTCTCTCAAGCAGAAACAATCGAATACATAAGCGATAATGTTTCTGTGGTGTAAAAAGAAGGGACTGTGAGCACACAGACAGACAGTCTCCCTGTCAAGTTACATGCTACTCTCTCTGTATGTTAAAGTGGTCCTTATCCTTTAGAGATAATAAAGATAATGTTGGTAAAAAGATCTACTTATTAAATAATGATTATTCATTCTGTGCAACATTACAACCAAAGATTGTTTTTTACTAGCTCCAGGGAACACCATAATCTGTCTGTAAAATAGGCAGGATGTGAAATAGATAGTAGTGGTACAGCTATTTCATCCATGTGAATCGTTGTGATTGTCCTTTTTGAAGACGACTTTCACCTTTTGAGCACTGACTAAACCAAAAGAAAAGTTTACTGCTGCATTTTAAAACATAATCCATGGCAGCACCCTAAATATCTTATCCGGGAACAACGTTGTGGACCTTCCGCAGATTTAAATAACGAATATGGTCATTCTACACCGACAATCATGTTCATTGCTACTCTCACTATTCAACATGAATACAAGGATACCAACATAACGTGAACGTAAACAAAAGTCAAATAATATCTATTCATATTTGTTTCCTTTTGTCTATTCATTAGAACAATAATCGTGCCAGTGTTGGCCAGCTGGCTGACTCCCAACTGCAGTCCCTTGGCAAGCTGTTCTGAAACCAGTGAACACTAAACAGTGATGTGCTGAAATGACAGAATCAGCATTCTAGAGACAGAATGTTAAGATACAGCACATGTAGGGCAACAAAATTAGCAATGCCTTGCTACAAATGATACAACAATTACTCAAACAGTTCGGTAAGAGCAAATACACTCTACCATAACCTAAATGGGCATTCGGAGGCTGAACTGACCTGCTTAGATTGAGTTATCTTGAGAAAGTATGTCACCATAAATAACACCTGTGTTTACACAAAGCTAAACCACTGTCAGATTTGTCCTTTATTCCCTTATGACCAACAAAGCATTTGTAGTGTTTTGAATGCTGGCACCATGACACAACTTAACCTTCAGATTTCTGCTGGTTTCTTTTATGAAATCAATTTCAGAGTAGATGTTTTTTTACAGCTAGAAGAAAGGATCCTTTCTTTTATCCGTTTGTACAACAGCCTGACAGACACTTCAGACACAGACAGGCATTTCAAACAACCGTTGGAAATCGAATGAAAATGATACACAGCAGTTTTTCTGATTTTTGCACCCAGAGGTTAACGGATTAAGCAAAACAGGGCTGACCGGTGTGAATTCCCACGGTAAATGATTGGAACTGGATACTTTTCAGAAGGTCATCTTGGTGTGGTAAAATAATTGATCAAAACCTCTAACTTTTCACAGTTAAATCCAGATTATTCAAGATAAACACTTGCTGAGACAAAAGAAAATCTTGAACTTACTGTTAGACACTTGCAAGGTTAATGACTAAATTAGTTTGTTCCAACAGTCCTTTAACTACAAGGTTGGAAAACAACAAAATCCCTGAAACTATCTTCTTCACATATAGACCAGATCAGCTTGTTCTATGTTGCTTAGTATTTAACTATGATCTGATAATACTGACAAAAGGGTTAGTATCTTACTCACTCTTTAGCTAAAAGCCGATTTCAGATAGAGGGTTTGTTATCTTAAATTTTATTCATTGTAGAACAGCGCGTATGTTGGGGTGGGATGATTCTAAATGACCAGCAGTTGACTCATAGACCCAGAATATCAGCGGTGCAGTTACTGAAACCAAAACTGCACATGTGTGAAGAAGATAAAGGATGAGTTTTAATTTAAAACCAGGCACCGAAAACATCTGCCGGCTGCCAGGTGCAGTAACTCTGCCCATGGCAGGGGGACAGAAAGGTCCAAACCAAAGTGGATGGGTGAACTGGGTCTGATGTGTTGCCACAATGGGAATTATTTCTGTTGTTTCTGTGGAGAGCAAACAACTTTACTCATTATAAATTAGTAAATTTTTTTTTTTTTTTAAATCACCATCCATCAAGGCTTGATTTGTGTTGTTTTTTTCTTTTCAATATGTAATAATGCTTTAGCACATGCTGAAATCAATAAGAACATACGACATGTTTAAAGTAGCTATCAGCGAATCAATGAAAAAAATGAAGTATACAAACAATTAACTTTGACTAAGTAATGTATTTCAACTTAATCTCTTTTGGACTCATTTCCCTCTCTGGCTATAAAGAACTTCATTTCTTTATCTGCAGGGGTACCGCTGTTTTATATTTCCTTATTGCCTCCTGAATGAAAAAGTGTAGCTTCTAGCTGTTTTATAAAGTTATTGCACATTATTGCTTCATAATATGGAGATGGTTTCAAGTAGATACTGGGGGGGGGGGGGCTAAAGAAACATGACTTTTGATCCCTTCATTGTAAATAACTAAAATAATCAAGTAGATTAATAAAATGTATTTTTCTGAGACCTCCCCCTGTTAAATGAGAGGCACAAATTGGACTGTGGTGACAGAGAAGCACAATGAGGATTCCATTTACACACCGCAGAGACACATCCCTACAGAAGTTCCTCTGATTCTCTGCATAGATGCTTACCTCCCCTATCTATCCCGCCTCGCACTAAAGCACCTTTTCTATCATCTCTTTTATTTCTCTCCAGCTTTTATCTGACTGGCTGTTGAGAAAAGGCGCATGTGGCTGCCTCAGTAATGTGACATTTAAACAATTTCTAGCTTGATGCACCAGCAGGATTCTGCCCCCACTGTGTGTGTGAATGTGTGCAAATGTGTGCAGGTATCGCTCAGGGAGTGCGTGTGGCTTTTTTTCCCTCTAAATTCAAATATGCATATGAGTGTGCTAAAAATTGGGTTGACAGTCTGCCTCACTCTGAGATGTACAGGCTCTGTTTTAGGTGCACACACATGCTGTTTTGGCACTTGGTTTGACAAGCTGAAACCTTTTCGATGCTTGAGTTCTCTGTGACTGTGTTAAAACAGTATTTCTCTAACAAAATCCGCAGGGCTATACCGTGTTATTGTGACCATTATCTCTTTGCAATTACATTAATATTGTGTTACTTGCTTTCAGTCTTTCATCTCCCTCCTCTCTGCCACCACAGAGCCTAAATGGGCGATATTAGTCAGCAGAGCATTGCAAACATGGAAGCCTTACATTTATTTATTTATTTCTTCATTTATCTATTTTGGGGGGAAAGATTTTACGAAAATAAACAGAAGCACAGTCTGCATAAGTACGACTACATTGAATGGTTCATATACCCGAGGAAAAAGGGGAAGATTATGAACAAGTGGAATTTAATTCAGGTATGTCGGAAAATGATGCAAAGAAATTACGATGGAGAGACAGCCAAGGAGGATTCTATTGAGAAGACAGAGAAACTTAGCTAAAGGAAAATGCAGGAAATGGGGAATGTAAGTTTGTGTCAGGGGCAGCCAAATGTGCAAAATCACAGTGGTTGCACCTCAATCAGTGAGAGTTCAGCTGCAGGGTGACAGAGTGTCGCAGAAGGGATGATGAAGAGAGCAGTGTTAAAAAAAAGGAGGAAGGAAATTATATGAATCAATGGAGGTGTCTCTAGGGTTATTTTTCATCTTTTGGGGTCAATTCTATTCCATTTCTTGGGGACTGTTTGTCCTCAATCACACAGTTTTTGAATCATGCCAAAGCTGAGAGGCCAGGGGGAAAAAAAATCATCACGGCTGAATTTAATTTCTCAATCTCCAAATTGATTTAGTGGAACCTACAGGAGGCTAAAAACTGACCCCTGAATATAGCTTATTGTGCTCCTGCTGTGTGCTGTCAAACAGATGGGATTTCAGATCAGAGCAGAGTTATGACCTGACCACGCTAAGATGATAAGATGATTAAATATCTAATTCACTTTATATCATTAACTTTAATCTGCTTACACTTAGGAGACAGAAGAGGCGGCAGGGGAGGAGAGGGAGGGAGAGGGAAGGGGGGGTGAGCTGTACACTCTGGCTTTCATATTCCATAATCCATCATGAGATCAACATTATCTTCTCTGTCCATTTGATGCAGCAGAATAAAACAGCATCACTACTAAAAAAGAATAAAATTGTTAAAGGCAAAATTATTACTGCTGAGGATCTATCTTCTGCTGTATTTCATGTGATTGAGGTGGCATCACTGAAACCAATCAGCAGAACAATCAGAGCAGACTGAGCCCTCCCTGAAGAGAGGCTCATAGACACAGAGAAAGAAACTTAACGTGTTTCAGACAAGAGGTGTTGCTGCAATGTTCAGCTTGAGAAAATGCTGTGGCCTTGAAACACTTATGTGAATAGGATCTCTTTGGAAAAATTCTCATATAAAACGGGCCTGAGAAAAAAATCTGTATAATGGTTTAGTTCAAATCATCATGTTGGTGTATGAACATAAAGATTTGAGAGTGTTTTTATTGCTGTCTTGCTTTTGCCTGTGATTGTACTCTCCTCAGTGGAGTTATTCTGAAGTGCCTTGGAGCCAATTGTCATGTATGAAAAATGCCCAAACAATTCAGGATGGCAACATCCGTTGAGAACTGAAATAACTCTCTCGATTGCACTTATGCATAACCAAACTCTTGACACTTAGATGCTGTCAACTAGTGATGTACATAACTATTATGCAAATAGTTATGATGAACATAACTATATATAATTGGATCATACAGATTAATAGTTATTGTACATGTATTATTCCTTTTCTGTTCAGGGTATTTTCTTAAACCATGTTCACATTCAAATCTGAGACATTACAGTTAAGAGATTATGCTCCTTGTTTAATGAACAGGAACATTTCTTCCCACATATTACACGTGTAAGGATGATAAAATTTCTCCTGTTACTTGCAACTTGGCATGAATATATCAGAAACATCCTTACTATATCTCGGCAGTGATCACAAATGACACTACTGAACTTTAACCACACTGATATGGTGATATTGCTACACATATTTGTCCTGAGATGATACCTTGGCAGGTTCGTTGCATAACTGAAATAGAGCTCCAGCTTCAATCATGCAATCAGATCATGGCAGTGACAAAATACTAAAGCCAGACTCTGGAGCTATCTTTAGAGCAAGCTGCTTTCACCCATCAGACGTGCCAGTGATGTGCAACTAACATGATGTGGTGGTTGAGTGAAAGGGAAGGGTGGCGAGAACCTGATGTCAGGTTTTTCACAATGAGACAAAGAAAAGAGGTGGTGAGGGGAGAAACAGTGGGAGAGAAAAAACAAAGCAGTAGAGGAGGGAAAGATAGACAGAAGGAAGGGAGGAAGTGAGTAAGGACAAAAGAGACTGAGAGCGTGTGAGGTTACGCGGCTTCCATTAGTTTTCCGTTGTCTTCCAAGAACTGGAGCAGCAGCTGGATCAGATTGCACCCCGCTCAAACAAAGAGCTTTGGTCATTTGAGTCTTTTGCCATTGTACCTGCTAAATTTCCCAAGGCAAATGTTGATCGTGAAAATTGATATTGAGTGCAGTATTATTCTTTATCAATCCAAAGACAATTCCTTTAAAAAGTTAAGTAATCTGTAATGACTGGGTACACCATCTGTGCCTTGAGTGAGAATTAAAAACCTATTAGTAAGGAATTAAACTTGCATCTTGAGCTATTACCTAAAACACAAAGCACAGCCATTACAAATGTGTTGGTTAAGGAATCACCTGATAGATTTGCATTTAGACTTGTTTGTGAGCCTTAAGCCATCAAGACCGAGTTATCTCCATAAATCAATACAGTGGCCAATAAGCAGTGTGCAGTGGTTATGTACAGCATGTTAAATAAACCTTTAACGATTAAGAACTGCCTTAAAACACAAAACACCAAGCAATTCAATTCCCTGCAGAAACATGTCCGTAGACTTAATCCCTCATGGCTCTCTGAGAGAATTAGGTGTCAAGCTGGCCCCGCCCATGGAAAGCACTTCCTCCGGAAAAGGATTTTTATGGTCACTGGAAAATAACAGACCTGCACAGAGAACAAAATACAGCGCAGACATTAACATTCGAAAATGTTGACAGGTCATCAGTCTGAGTGTTCAAAAAACACACTCAGACTGATGACACAGGGAAGATTAAGGTTGTTGAAAGGCAAGTAGAAGCAACAGAGACACAAAAAAACTGCAGCAATAAATTTCATATAAATATGACGCAAAAAGTGAAAGAAATGGTCGTCTCCTGCCATCACAACTCATCCACACATGTGTCAAAACTTTAAGCTGCGAAATGCAGAGGGTCTATAGGAACAGCATTCAGAAAAAGTGGAAGCAGTTTAAGAAGGCCAATGCTCAGAAAGGTTTCCAACCGAGGAAGGTGAGTAAAGATCCATACTAGCATCCATCATAAGTGTCTGCCTTGTTCTCTTGATGCTAAGAAAATAGATCATAAAGGGGATATCTTTTTTTAATAAATAAACTGGCATTCATCTAAATAAACTTGAGTAGAGAAGAATGTATGATATCAATCTCTTTCTACATATTTTACATTTTTTGGCTATTATCGCTAACCTTTGTAATGAAGAAACAATTTATATCATATTGCTGAAACAACACAGAAAAAGAAACAAAAGGAACTGAGGAGGGTGGTTCTCATTTCAGAGAAAGCTCATGACATTTTCCATTGTGTTTAAGGAAGTAACAGCGGGTAGTTAAAAAGGAACCACGTCCTCTCTCAGTTTCGAGGTGTTATGTTTAAGGTCATAATGAAACAATCATTTTCTCTTTGTCTTGAAATTAGGTCCAACTTAGATGAGCCAAGTTGAAATGAAGCTTTCAGGTGTGTGTTAACTAAATGTCAAGAAGGAAATACACCAGCAGTGGTCTCAGAGAAGCAATTGTTGCTGTCCATCAATCTGGGAATGGTTATAGGGCCATTTCCAAACTATTTGGAGTCTATCACTCAACTGTAGGAAAGACTATTCTCAAGTGGAAAACATTCAAGACAGTTACCAGTCTTTCAAGGAGTGCTCCTGTCAGCAAACTGACCCCCAAGGTCAGACTGTGCAATGCTCAGGAATGGCAAATACCCAAGAGCTACATCTCAGACTCCACAGGCCTCAGTTAGCATGTTAAACGTTCATATCGGTGCAATAAAAAAGACGGAAAAAGTATGGATTGTTTGAAGGGGGTTTTAGGAATGTTTGCCTCTGTGCAGATGCTAAAGCTTGGCTGGAACTGAATCATGCAACAGGAAAATTATCCTTGCAGCAATCTTTTCAACAGATGGTGATATTTGGAAGCGATGCAATTGCCCACTAAAAAGCCAGTCCTCTGACCATTTCCAGGTATGTGTGGACCTTAACAGCAATCATGGTGGTGCACAATCTAACGTCGCTCGTCTCTGACAGCAGAATAGACTTAGACAGGTGGTGAATGATGAAAAAGGTTAATAATGTAACTGACAAGCTGCTGGAACAGGACAAGAAAACCACAACCCGAAGGAACACGAGCGAAAAGGTGTAACAATTACAACTCACCAGACATGAACAAAAAGTAAAACCATTCACGAGCATGTGTGGTCAACATTGTAGCCAGAAGTGGGAAAACTTTTGTGAAGAAGCTTCAAGGAAGAGATGGCCAAAAACCCTCCACACCATGAGAGACAGACAACATCTGGTAGACAACTGTTAAATTTCAAATAATTTCACAAGCTGTTGAATCAGGGATTGATTAAGTTTTTTTTCCTCACTGCTACCTAATCTTTGGCTTAGTTTTGTAAAATTATTATTATGTTATGCCTTGCTGTTCATCAGGGGATGTATTTCTCCCTGGAGAACCTTATGTTCAGAGACTTAAATCCTTAGAATTCAAAAGTAGCCTCTATTTTTCGTGTGGGCAGTCATTTCATGACTGAACCAAAATATTTAAAGCCCCCGGTGAACGCATTCAAACTAACACACAGAAGTCTGGTTTCCATGAGATAAGGGCTATACACAACTCATTTGCAATAACAAATTAATTTGAACATTTTGAAATGGAATCAAAATTTATGTTAGCATAAATGGCTTTTACTATGGAGGTGAAGTGGCTCTGTGGATTACAAAGTCTTTATGAGTATAAAATGCTAACAAAACTTGTAGAGATCGCTATAAAAGTTGAACATGTTGGACTCCAGCCCCACACTCCAGCCGAAATTACGGCAGAACTTTATCCAACATCCACATCAGGTGAGAGACTGTAGAAAGACACTATATTTCATTCAGTTAAAATGAAAGGGTCTTAAGGATCGTCATTAAGTGATTTAGGCACATTTTTAGTTACTAAACAAACAAAAACAAATGTATGGACAACTTATGACTATATTATTGAGAGGAGATGTCAGTTGAAAACCTGATATGACAACAGGACCTACTACAATTACAACGTACAGATGAAGAAACTGTGAGGCTGCCTGCCTGCTGTGATACATATAAACATGATCCTGATCCATTATTTGACATGCATCACCTACAGCAGATCAAGGAAGGGACTGCCTCTGGGCACAGCTACATACACATTCAAAAAAAGGCATTTCTAAGTCTCTTGTTGACACCTTCAACCGTGCACCCACCTTGACACATACACTATTATTTATGTTCAGATCATATAGACTTCCCCAGCATAGGCGCTTCACTAATCAGGTATGCAGGTGCTTGTTGGAAAGTCATTTCAAATCATGACAAACAGTCATATGTGTAGAATGAGTCTAAAATAACCAGCATCAGCTTTGTCAATTTATAACAAAGAAGAAAGAGCTACATTTCAAATTCAACCAGATAGGATTGCAAATTGATGACAGAAAATTAAAGAGACAAACGAACAAACAAAAGAGGCTAAAGAACTGAGGGTTGAATAATGAAAGGATACTTTACGGGACACACAACAATCAGAAAGGGAAAGTGGCAATGTGACCATTATATAAGAACTAGTCCATTCAAACAGATGTTACATGAAAAAAAAAAGTGCGCAAATGCGTGCCTGTATTTTATTTAATTTTTTTTTTTTTTTACAAACAGTGGTCTCAAACAGGGCAAAATTAAAATGACATGAAGCATGTCAACTCTAATGCTTCATGGCCGAACGGATTTTAATAGTAGTAGTCTTTTTTTTGTGATTGGTCAAATGACCTTTTTATCCCAGGTTCAGAGCTTCCTCTTTCTGGATCACTTGCAGCCTTGCAGCTACAGACACTTGGAATTGCCTCTAAGTGTGAGGGCAGCTCAGCCCTCTGAACGGTGTTTGAGATCACTCTCATATTTCCAGCTTTCAATCTGTCAGCCACAGAACACAATACAAACACTCCCACTCTGCAGGATCATTTCAAAACCTTTATTGGTATGATTAATAAAAAATAAATCAAATTCCTAAAAGTACATGTGCCCAAAAATGATGAATGCTACAGTTATTGTAATTATATAATTACATTACATGTCTCCAGTTTCTCTCCAACTCCGTCAGTTGATGATCAGTTGAACTGATGATCTTTTTTAACTGATATAGTTTTTTTCAACAAACTGATTTGTGTCTGGTTCATACTGATTTCATAAAGATCAAATGATTAAAAAAAGCCCGCTGTGCATTTTGTTAGTCTAAATCTTAACTTACAAAGGTGTGTTAAATTGTTAAATAAAGTCTCTAACTTTCAACAGATTACATACATGTTTGTGTTGTATTTTCATGTCTGAAAGTTTTTTGTCGCACTCCGGAACAGCAACTGTTTGCGTTTCCGAGGTTCACGAGAAGTCAAAATGTTCTCACAGAATTTCCTGACATGGGAGCATATCCTCGCAACACTCTTGTTTTTCACGTGTTTTACACTTGTGTGCTCCATACTCTCCAGCCTGCCGCTGGTACACATGTAAGCGCTAAAACAAATGCATTCTCTGTTGTGCACACGGACTAAACAGATCATATAAACAACACATCTGTATGCACATGACTGCACGCAGATGTGCTCCAACCTAAAACCTAAAGTCGTGTGTAAACGCCTGCAGGGATCTCACATACACAAGCTCTGAAACTTCCTCTGTGTCCCAACTTTCCCAAGCACACACACTCAAACTGTTACAGACTGGAATGTAGGAAATACACGGCGCCCAGTTTTGTTTTCTTTCTACAGCATACACTCCCCCTTAGGCTAATCCAAAGAAAATATCTGTGTGTAAAGCGTTCTGAAGGTTCGAGGAATAATTCATTCCAGGGCCTCATGATGAAAACAGATTGCTCATTCTGTTGACAGTATTTTTCACTTGCTAGGCTTAAGGAACAGACAAATCTGATGCTGAATCCAACACAAATGTATGGGCGGTTTGTGTGTGTGGATGGCCCGGAAACACAGTGTGTGCGAGTGCCTGTCCTAATACTACCTCCCTGCTCTTGTTTTTGTGTTTTTGCACTCAGAGGTATTTGGTTCTGGCTGCTGGCTGAATGAAAAATAAAGCACAAACAGGCGGCACATGTCTGAACATGAAGAGTGTGTTTGTGTGTCTGTTTGAGGGGCAGACATTAGGACCTCTGAGCAGATTCCTACAAATCAAGATAATGCTAGGACGAGGACTCATGCACTGCGAATTAACCTGGTTAGTGCTGTGTCAATATGACAAGCAGCCATAATCCACTGACCAGCTGTTTTCAGTCAGGAGTACGCCGAATTTTGTGTAGCTTTTTTCCCTCTGACCATTTTAAAGCTCTCCAACCCAGAGTTGATATTCCTTTGTGCGTGGGTGTGTCCATCTACTTGTTTTTGTTTCCCGCGATAAGCTATTTGACTCTCACAAAGCAAACACCATTAATAACATGTGGTTAAAATGCATTCCAAGAGTAAAAAGAAATAAAGATGCTGGCATGAGAGACATTGGGGCTGGACAAAATACACAAGTCAAAGCCTCTGTAAACACTAAGCATGTATCCATCTAAACAGGAGCATTATGCAAAGGCAACAATAAACTGGTTCTGATGATAAACAAACTGTCAAATCTCTATACTCCAGCCAGAGGGCAACACACTCTGTGACATCCGTCTTCTTTAAGTATCACAGCTCATAATAGCGCCACACATTTGGTGGCACAAAACTCACAAACACAAGACAGCGTACAATCATTAACAGACACCAGTTAATGCTCACAAACACAGTGAATTAATATTCGGAGTTGCTCCCTCTCTCTGTCAGACAAATACACACTCTCTCCCAAGAATCTCCCTGTATTTAATACAGCAGCGTAATGCCAGGGGCAAAGCACAAGTCTTAATCATGAGCGTGTTTAACAGCAGCGCGACAGGCAGATGCAGCTTCAGTGTAAGTAAAGCCCATGTAAATAAGCAGGCAGAATAATTGCAGATGGAGACCGGCTCACACAAGTCGACTGCCTTCACCTGCTCAGATCCCAATTTTTTTTTTTAAACTCTTCCTCTAGCAAGGTGCAAAAGGTCAAGCCGAGCAGGAATCTTAACATGCAGCAAATGTAGTTCCTCCATGTGACACAATTGAGGAATTTGAGGAACATGGACATGAGCATGCGGCGTCGAAATGGCTGGAGTAATCTCAGGAGATGCGGTGCATCTGTGGGAGATGATCTCACAGCCTTGTGCTGGGTGTGACCACATATTTCATTTAAACACTTTAAAGGGATTAGCCGGAGAAAAAAAACACCAGCAGTTCTCCGTATGAACAGTCTTCTGGTAGCAAATCATAACCAGACACAAAACAATAATACTAATCATGATTTCCTAAACCAACTAGATTTTAAGCTGCAAACACACTGTGTACATGTAATGTGTGAAAATGCAATGTCTTTGTACTAAATAATTACTGCATTCCCATGTCATGCATATTCAGTCTCAGAGTCTCCATACTGAGAATTCTACTGGTAAGTGATTACTGCCTTTACAGAGGCCACAAGCAAAGAGAAATTAACTGTGTAAAAGCAAGTTTTGGCGGATTTTATTGCAGCCAGAAATAGGAATATTTGAGTTGTTGCTGAATTCTTGTTGACCAAATAGGCAACATAATGCGGGTCGACTTAAGCTCTTTCAGGAAACCTACAATCAGGAGAAGGCATTCAAATCTAATACTAACTTTTCAGTACTTTGTAATTTAGCCTGTGCAAGACAAAAGCACAGCTGTTTTCAAAATGTGGAAGTCCCTGTTGGCTTGGTGAATAGTGCATGCACATCTCTTCACAGGGCTGGCCACTTTGTAAACTGATTAACAAGCTTGCCCAGTTATGTTGGGAGAACTGTAGTGTAGAGAAGTGTAGTGCACCACAGCAAAGGTCATGAGTGATCTGGTTCCTGTGGTGGTGCGGAGCGGTCGAGTGGTTCAATCTAGCAGAGAGCAGGGAAGTGGCCCTGCTCATTCTTTGCAAATGAATAGTTTGTTCAAAGGTAAATCATTGCTTATACTCACACGGGTCTGTGTTACGTCAAACCTGATCACGTCACACAGCTGCCCGCAGATTTCCCTAAAATGTGATAAAACTTCAGCATAAGATAGAACGAATACGTTTCCACTCTCTCAATATAAACATTTGAGATGCATGTTGTATATTCATATGTTAAAACATAAATAAATAAATCAACCATTTCATTCTAATTGGTTTTTCTGTTTAACTGCGAGCTCATGAAAAATGACAAGCTTCTGAGAAACGCCTCTGGCTGTTTATAGTCCAAGATGAGACTTGCGTTTATAATACTTTAATAGATAAGGAAGTGTTGTGATTGGATCACTTAAACAGCTTTGCAAGGGAATCAAGAAATCTGCATCGACTAACTTTTGGCAGCTTCAAAGATGACGGAACATTAATGAAACTGAAATAAAAATAGATCAAGTGCATTCATTCCATAAAAAAACAGATCAATTTCAGCAAAACTTCCATGAATCAGTTCTGAAAATCCGTCACTTTCGCTTCAGGCATGCTTCAAATATAATGAGTTATTCTGTAGACCCCAGTCCTCTGCATCCTTTTAAGCTTTACATAATGCTTCACCATTAAAAAAAACTTGAGATAACATATTGTTTCCCATTTAACTACAGACAATACTTCACAGAGCGCAGGAAGTATTGCTGCCATAAAAAAAAAAGAAAAAGCTGCATCCATAAACTGTGAACACCTGGCCTAGCTAAAATCCACCTTACATAATTTATGCTGTGACAGGCTTTCAGAGATCCCCATCCAACTGGGAAATCATGGAAGCTGAAACTGTGGAAAAGCACACAATTACAGCTCAACTAAACACACATCTTATCATCAACCCAAAGCACTTAAAGTGAAAATATACCCTCTTCTCCCTCTAATCTCCTCTCCCATCAGCCAAAACCAACTCGTGGTTTTACACCACAAATCTGCTGATTGGGCTGATGCATTGATTCGCGCTTCCTCTGGAGTAGATGAGGGGAACAGGTCTGGTAACTTATCGCACGCCAAACGTCTATTTAGAGAAAACATGTGCAGCAACAAACGTCTGAGGAACGCAGTAAAAACCTCAGGGGTGTAATCCCAATGCCAGCTCAGAGGGAGCCAACCACACCTGAACTGCACCCAAAAGTTTAAACACGGTTGTCTATTGCACTCATTAAGGTAATCAATAAAAACAATGATAATTAAAGGCTGGCCAGTAATCATAAGAGGAGAAGCAGGTCTCTTTGCTGACCACCAGTGGGGGCAATGTGAGAAGCACCGCAGGGAGCGGTTGGTCCCATGGTTGTCGGACACTTCATTTTTCAGTGAGAGTAAGGAGGGTGGACACTGGTTTCTGGGTCGCTTTGCTATGAATGAATGTCTGTTCTTTTGACAACATAATCACTTGATCATACTCATTCAGTACTATTTTACAGTTGTTGTGTTTGTTTTTTTTAAAGCTTTCAACAACTTTCCATGGTAATCCAGCTTCATTTTTTAAGTTATCGAAGAAACAGCCCATCAAATGTTATGAGTAATGTCATGTCACGTGCAAATAATACGAGTAGGATCAGATACAATCTATCACAGCATAATATGTACATAGCCATCTTAGGAACAGGTTTAGGAAACTGTGCTACAACTTTCCAACATGTACCCATGGGATCAACAGTAATTAGATCTTTTTCCTTGTGTCCACTCATCATTTGGTTGTGGTTCTTATCTATTTATGTGTATCATAGCTAAATTGTGGCCTTGGGGTCATTCACAAACTGGAAAAATAAAGGGCACGAATGCTTTATTCTGCTTTATTCAGCATTATTCTTAATGAGTTATACAGCGTAAACATAATCAATCAATTTTTTTCCAGGTACACTTCCTATATTTTTTCTTTAAATCCTTTGACATCACCCACTGGTATGTTTACGCCCTTTCTGAAGGTCCGAGTTGATCCCTGGACAGAGCCATCTTATTGTTTTGACATCAGTGCTAAAGGTGGATCACTGATGGTCCTGTGTTACCTGATTTTTTTAAAGCACAATAAAGCACAATAATTAATAGACTTGATACTAGTGATATGGAAAACAAACTGAATATGAAAACACTTACTATGGTAATAAATCATTGGAAAAGCCTGTCTTTTTTCTCATGAATTTGCATACAACTGGGATTCTGTTTACAACCGCGACTCCCTTGTTGGCTCTTTAGCAAAATTAAGTTCTAAAGAACTCCTACATATTCAGTTCACTATGAAGCTACACATATTTGAAAAACAAATGCTGAAATCTACAAGATAGTAAAGATTTTTTGGCATGTAATGACATACAACACAAACAAAACTCTCTGGTGTATTCTGTGTTACTCAGTCTGATGCTGAAGGCAATATAAACATAAATATAAATCTACTATGGCCATTGAGGATTACTTAAAAATAGGCTTTATCAAGGACTTTTCACACTCCCTCAGTATACCAAGCAGAACAGAACAAAAGGAGTTTTATTTGATGATTAATACATCTTTCAAACACCTTCTGCAAAACTAGATGGAGTATTGAGTTGGAGCTTTCCACATCTAAAGTGAGAATCTGTCTAATTTAGTTGATCACCAAAATGTATATATACTTCTGTTGTAATTATGTTTTATGTTTATTTCTGCTAACAGGAAAGGCTAACTGTAACTTTCCATGTGGCACCGACCTGAGAAAACCTCTGACTGAACACTCTATTTTTCTGCACTATGCCCTACAGGATGTGGACAGCATGGCTTCTGATACTGTATCTATTAAATAGTGCAGCATTCTTCGTTCCATGATCAGGTCCATGGACTCTGAGGTGGTCCATAACACAGACTCAGTCATCTTCATCAGATGGTTCAGTTTCCAAACAAAAGTTTAAACAATTTTTCAGATCATGTTTTGTTTTCGGTCCAGCCGGCTGGAGTAAGTTTATCATACAAGTCCAGGGTATTCAAGTAAAGTGAATAACTGTCCGAATTTTAGATTTTTGGTACACAGAAGCTCAAACACAAACCCAGTTTGATGATAGATGTTCATTTATTTGAGCAGAGAGGGCTGAGGCAGTCTTTTATTCATTTTTAAATGTATGCGCAGAAACAATCGATGATATTTCACACGTTTCTTGTCAAAAAAATGTAAGCAGAGCAGACCCAAAGAGCCAATGAGCAGGTAGGGGCAAACTTGTGTTCTCTATAGCACATGTGGGAGTCTGATTGGAGAGTTGCATCATATTGTGACATGTACCACTGAGCAATCCATTCTTTGGTTGCCAAAAAGAAAATACAATAGAGAGAAAAAACAGAAGAAAAAGGTTCCAACACGGTGCTTTAAGTTACACACTTCTCTGCACACCAGCAAAGGCATCAGCCACAACCAAGTAAGGATTTGAAAAAAACTTGAATCCTATTGATTTTTTCTTTACTACATCCGCAATAAGAACATGCCATATCAGAGACGATTCCTACTGACCTTGAAGTGGATCCTTAAAATCAAATGACAAATAAATAGGAGTACACACAAATAGAAAAAGCCACCGTGAGCTGGCTGTCAGAACAAATAAAGTGAGACAGTTGCACCGATTCCCCGAGGCCCATCATAACACGTAACAACGATAAATTGCTCTCATTTTAAAAAAGGAAGGCAAATTCTGAGCCCAATACTCGCCTTTAACGTAGTGTGTGCTTCAAGTTACGCTTTCGTACCGGCGGCGTCCCATCGCCCCGGCGTTCATCCGCGGCCTCCTCCTATTGGCTGCGGGGAACTGACGCCGTCGTTACGTATCAACCAATAAATTAAAGCGACTCTCCCTTTCACGGGGTGTTTCGGAGAAGGAGCGAGAGAGGTTGAAAAGGTGGGCTTCGCGCTGCATCCTGGGTACATAGCTCCACTGTGATGCAGTGAGCCCGCGGTGTTGACTGGTAACCAGAGGAAAGTAAACGGGGGAGGGACCGTCACAGGACTGAGGTAGGGGGGGGGTGAAGGCTTTCAGCGAGTTACAATGCGCCTTTCACGGTGTTGAACGGGGCTCGGGGGGGGAACCATGTGTCAACTTCGCCGGTCACCTCGCAGCGGAGTGAGCCACTCTTGAGCCCCCGGGGACGGCTGCTGCTTGGCGGGGTGAGCGAGCATGAAGAAGCCGAGCGCCGGGCTCTCTGTCGTCGGCTTGACTGGGAAATGGTAGCGTGCTGTGGGAACCGCACTGGGAAGGATCATGGTTGAGAGGAGCAGCAAATTCTTGTTGATCGTCGTCGGCTCCGTGTGTTTCATGCTGATCCTCTATCAGTACGTGGCTCCCGGGGTGATCAATTTCGGCTCCCCGCACGGCTATTTCACGGAGGAAGACGAGGGGGACATCTTCCCCACTCCGGACCCCCACTACGTGAAGAAATACTACTTCCCCGTCAGGGACCTGGAGAGGACGATCGATTTCCAAATCAAAGGGGAGGACGTGATCGTGTTCTTGCACATCCAGAAGACCGGCGGGACTACCTTCGGCCGGCACCTGGTCCAGAATGTGCGCCTGGAGGTCCCCTGCGACTGCAGACCCGGGCAGAAGAAGTGTACCTGTTACCGGCCCAACCGCAAGGAGACCTGGCTCTTCTCCCGGTTCTCCACCGGCTGGAGCTGCGGCTTGCACGCGGACTGGACGGAGCTGACCAACTGCGTGCCGGGGGTCCTCAACAAGAAGGAGAACAAGCAGAAAAATCTGAGGTAACAATGCAACGATTGTCCCTTTTTAACCTGTAGCCCCCCCAAAAAAGTGGTGGGCAAGTTTTATTTATTTATTTTTTTCACCTGAGGTGGTTTTGTTTGTTGTTTTTCTTTTCACATTTTCACCACAGAAACTTTTGCTCCAGACAACTTTTTTTTTCTTTTGTTTAATGTGGCTGAGGTTGCAATGTGGTTGTTAGAAACTCCCTGAGTTCAAAGTCTCATTTCTCTTGGATGGGGCGAAATGATTGAGCTAATCACACTCAATTTTCAAAGGAAATATTTAAATGAATCTAATTACATTGGCTAAATTATTAATGCGTTCAATCTAATTTTGACAGTCTTAAATATTTTTGTCCAGACAGAGCCTCCAGGGGCCACAGATCTGATTGGATATTATTAATCTTTTCTTCCCACATAACATCTATGTGATGAAGTTATTATTCCCCTAAAAAACGCAGCTGCGATATTGTGCATACAGTCCTAAAACTGTACAAAAAAAAACAACCTTTCACTAGTTTTTAATGATTGCAGCTGCTCTGCTTCAACTTGAAACAAAGCTTTTTTTTCCCTCTCCCCACAAAGCAGGAGAGAGGTTTTAGATTAAAGACGGCTGACACGATTGTGTGCCTTCTCCTGAAACAGGGGGCTGATAAGGGACACGGGGAGACAAAAGTTGATTGACGTCTCCGCACTGTGCTGTCACAGATTCCGCGGAAGCACAACAGGGCCTCCAACATTTGTTGATGGGTGCCAATAACGGGGTGCCCTCCCACTGAATCGCACACTGGGATTTGGCTGAATTCATATCGGGAGCGTGTAACACACCCAGGCAGTGTTCCCACTCTGCCGTAATCCCTTGTTTTGACTGCGAGATGTTCAGACATGAGGCAGATTCTTATTAAGGTGGAACCCATTTTTTTTTCCTCTCCCCACGCCTCCCACATTGTTGTAGCCCACATATTGCATCCCTCGCACAGACATATTGACGGCTGTATCAACTTCCATTTCACTGCACCCTTGTGGCTCGAGGCTGTGCTTGTTGGACGGGGCGTGTGCCTGTTGTGTTGTCTGGGCATGATCGATATTTTTATTTCTGCCGCGGATAATCGATGGGACAAATAGGGCTCTGAAAAAAAATATTAAAAAAGTGGAAATTTGTCTGTCTGGCAGACCAGATCTGGTTGGATGTGAGGCCGTCTGCTCCGCTTCCCATGGCAGCTGGACCTGGAGCTCAGTGCTGGCTGGACAGGGCTGGGCTGGGATTGTGGGAGGGGGGCATTAGAGGGGGACCCTGTGGGGGGCTGGCTCCGCTCTAATCCGGGTGATTATTACCGCTGGGACTCACACACACACACACACACACACTAGCGGTGGTATTTGCTGCTGGCGTCGGTCCTGACTCCTTGCGGTTTCCCCTCCGGTCAGAGGTGGTAACGGGCTCGGGCCGCCCTGCGCGGGGAGCTGAGATATCGCATTGGACGCGGGATAAACGGCCCCTCGTCACTTTCGGGGCACTGTTTCAGAGCTTGAGCTTGATCGGAGCTTTGCAGTCCTGTCCCCTTTCTCTGAGTGTGTGTGTGAGTGTGTGTTCCTGAGGAGGCCTGGGCAACAGAAAGAGACAGGCAGGCTGAGTGGAAGAGAGAGGTCTGCATGCGTGGTGCATGGATGCAAGCGCAGCAGAGAGACAGTCGTTTGCCTCGGGTTTAAGCATGTGCCTTATCAGTGCTGACACGAGCAACAAGAACCTATAAGCCTAAACACCCTGAAGAAAAACGGTGCCGCTCCGCGTTACGCACAACAGCCCAGCAGAAAACTCTCCGTGTTGCCTTTGCCGTCACAGCCCGGTTTATGTTTTGCTTTTTTCCCCTCTCTCTTTTGTTGAATCTTTTTTATCCCTGAATGCTTTTGTCAGCAGTTGGGACTGTTTCGGCTCTCTCGGGGCATCGTGTTAAACGCGAGGAGCATTTGTCTGGAGGCCAGCAAAAGGGGTGCACGGAGGTGATCAGCACTTGCAGAGCGGCGGTGAGGGATATTGTGGCGAGTCGTTGTGCGTACCGCTCTCAGATCAGCTGCCTGTGTCACCCCTGTACACACACACACACACACACACACACACACACACACACACCGGCTCACTTTTTGCAGGAAGTGGTTTGGAGTAGAATGTGTGCTTGTGAGATACAGAAAAGAGGAAGGCACTCATCCAGAAAAAGTTCAACCGCACGACAGCGGCGTTGAGATCCATGGGCTCTTTCTCTCTCTTTCTCTCTCTCTCTCTCTGCAGCTGCGCTCTTCTCCGGCTGTCAAGTGAATTTTGCACAAGCGATTCAGGCACGGCGAAAAATGAAGTGTGAATTAGGGCGATTTCCATCGAAACACGCACATATGCCTGCTGACTGTTGAGGGGGGGTGGTGGGGACAGACACACGCACGCACTTTTCCAATGAAACAAAGGGGGAAAATCAAGAGTTGCCGAAAATATTTAAATATTGATCAGCTGCTGATATGTCGCCTGTGATGTTTTCAGTGATCACACATGATCGAGATGCAAAGGAGCTGCGTGTGTGAGCTTTATAGAAACCGGTGAGGGTTTGGATTTGATAGATTATCCAGTTTTCCATCAGGATTTAACGTCTGATTTATAGATGATCAATTCAATGTAATGTTTTTAAATTAAATGAATTGCTTGAGCACAAACTAACCAGCTGCAGAGGAGTTTTCTTTGAAGCTGAATAATAATATCCATGCTTTCCATGCTTAGCTGCTATGGCTTGTTTAACTATTGATTCCATAGGTGCATCTTCTGCACAGTTTCCCCAGAAAATGTTTCACCCCATTGGAGCATAACTAGACCATGCGAGAGGCTGAGTAAATTAAATTGAATATGGAGGTTCTGGGATCACAGCACTTCCTAAATTGGGAGAGCAAAGTGCTCCGATGGGTTCGGCTCGGTTCGTTCTGGAGGTAAACGTGTCCGATTTAGGAGGTGCTCCCACACTAACGCCGTTTCTGACATCATATATAGTTTTTTTTCTGTTCTTTGCTGATGCCAGGGGACTCACTAATACACGTTCTCGCACACTAATGAGAGTGTGACACAAACAGACCTTAATGCAATCTTTAAGATATGGGACTTGTAATTGGTTAAGGAGGTTCCTATCACTTTGCTCAAATTAGAGCCAGTTTTGGATAGATGGAGAGAGGAGGGAGAGAAAGGAAGGAGGGGGGGGGACCATCTGTCCTGCACAAGAGTGTGCATGCACACATCTCCTGACTGTGAGCGTTGTCTGTTTTTAATCCTTGTGTGTCACAGGGCATCATGGTAAGTAAAATGATGGCCCTAATTTTACTGCCTCCATCTCAGTCTGCTCTCAAATCACTGCCCCCCCCCCCCGCCCTTCATCTCTGTCTCTCTCGACTCTTCTTTATCTCCTTTGCTTGTCTGGAAAACACTCTCCCTCCCTCTCGTTGCTTCCCTCCTTCCTCCCTTCCATCCATGATGGTGTCATTCTACAATCAAACAGCAGGCTTGCTTTCCGCTTGGTGGCTTTATGGCCCGGGGCTCTCTCTCTCTCTCTGTCTCACTGCTTCACTTTTCTCACTTCTCCCTTTCCTCCCCTCCCTCCATCTCTGCCCCCTTGTCTTTCTTTCCCTCCTTTGCCATCTCTCTTTCCCTCTCCCTCTGAGCGTGACTACCGCATTAGAGGAAATGTCTTTTCATGGAAGATTTGCTGCAATTTCCAAAATGGCTGCTTTGCCTAATGGACAACTGCCTTGGTTCTAATGAATGATTACATCTATGGATATGGATGGGGGGGCCGGGATGAGGGGGCGGGCAAGGGGAGAGGACCAGAGGAGGAGATGGGAGTGGATGAAAAGTAATCTGTGGAGGAGGATGGGATGAGTGTGGGTCTAGAGGGGAGCTGTCAGGGAGTGATTGAATGTATAAAAGATGGCAAACAGTGAAAACATTTAGTTTCATTGCTGGGGAGGGGGCTAGTCAATTAGCACGGCTGTCAAGCAGTGGGCATTCCTCTTCTTTCAGCAGGTCTGTTTCAGATTCACAGCACAAATCGGCACATTTAGGATGGCTTTGTGAGTAACTGTGCTGTGTGCATGCGTGTGTTTTGGGGGCTGGGGTGGGGGGTGGGGGGGGGGTGCATGCATGGAAGCCGTGTGTGAGGCCATCAGCCGGCCAGCACAACCCAGAAGCCGAATGAGCTCCAGGAAAGCTGCAGAGGCCGATTGGCATACAGGGTGTGTGTGTGTGTATGTGTGTGTGTTGGTGTGTGAGTGCGTGCGCGTACGAAGGCACTCATGTGTTTGCAGGCCGGTCGGTGTTAATCCAATCAGATTAGGCGGGTTTAAGCGCTGGCAACCAGGCACTCCAAAGCCCTTTCCGTCCGCTCATCCGCCGGCCGCCCCGCGCTGCAGCGCTCCCATCAGCCCCCGGCCGTTTGATTCTCTGCATGTTTACAGAGCTTCAATCACTCAATCTGCTTGCTTTAATGGAAATTAGGCCCTAACTGGACTTACCATTGTCGCCCCATACCTGTAACTAACCTCTATTGACCCATTTTGACCCGGTGAAAAATACAGGCGCGGCAGCTCTTCCGCTCCGTTTGCAGGGCACCTCGGGTTAAATCAGAGGAATTTAGATACAAGAAAAGACACTGCAAGAGCATTTTTCCCATTCGATTAATCACGGACTTGTGAACACATTTTGTGCTGAAAACATCAGCAGGCTAATGGACGTTTTAGAAGATATGAAATTAGAATAATACTAATTTTTTTTGAGCAAATTTTTTCGTTTTATTGGAAAATTCAAATGAGGATGAACAGGAAAATGTGGGGAGGGGAATGAGATTCAGTTAAGGGGCACACCAAATGCATTTGTGCTGATCTGGTATGCAGCCTAACCACTTAGTGTTTGGTTTTAATAAGTAATGAAAGTTCTCAATCTCAACTTGCGTTGTGTCTTAGGGTAATCACCTATGTCTTTCGGCCTCCTGCACCGCAGAATGAGCGGGGTCCAGACCAAGTTTGTCCAATAGTTTAATCGGAAGCCTTGACTTAATATTCATTAGGACTTACAAAGACTTCAGAACAATAGTTGAATGTTTTGCTATCTCATGTGCAAAAATTGATGCAATAAATGATTTAAAGCAGATTCTTCTAAAGGAAAACAGTGCTTCAAAGGGGAAAAAAACTATTAAAAATTCAGCATTTTGGTGCTTCTGTACCCGTTCGTCGCAGTCAATGCATAAAGAGGCTGTTTTGTTGTTTGCGAAGTTGGAAAACTAGTTATCCATGCAAATGCTGGACCACACCCAGAACGGTGTGGACAAGACGAGGGTTTTGTTTCTGTCGGCTCTGACAGACACGTGAGGTGTCTTTCGCTCGTATGGGCTTTGAATTCGTTCTCATCAGGTTTTTACTTGCCCACACAAAGGGCGAATAAGCTGTTCAAATCTCACTGTGCTGTCACGTTACATTCCTGTTAGGCCTGTGACTTCTCTCTTCAAAGTGTTCTGGCATTTATGGATGTCCTTTGGCCCTGAACCTTTCCGTGAATTAGCGCTATGTAAACAAAAAGAAACGATAGGCGCAGATGACGTGAGTGCATTGCCATTGTGTGATTGGTTGAACATGTAAATGCAACCCCAAGCTACATCTTAAAGGCCCCTTGGATACTTTGGATACATTTATCAAAAGTTGGTTAAATTTCTTTTGTCACACCCTTAAAAAATAATCCCAATTTTCCTCTAAATTAAAGTCAACTTTATCAGCAGGGTGACACGTTTAGATGTTTTTCTGCCTCTGATGTGTGGCGTCTGCAAATAACATCATCATTTTGACGCCAGCAAATCTCAGGTTCACCCTTCAAAGTTTGAATCTAATCCCCGTTAAGCCGAACGACAGTTAATGATACGGCGGAACAAGCCTTTACGCCTTGCCCTTCACAATGCGCTGGGAGGATGGCTGACTCGCAGGCAGTCTCGCGCCTTAAAGGGTGAGATGTGTCCCCTCTGTTTTCTCCCTCAGTAACTGGAGGTGAGTGTTGACAGGTCTTTTTCAGCAACGCCGCTGCCCCTCGACTACAAGAGTTCAATCAAGAGTTCACCCATAGGTCAGCGTGACGTAGAACCCACTGACCGTCCAAAGTTTGGACTTTATCCCCAGCAAGCCCGTTTATCCCCCCGGAGTGCAGGTTTAGGCCTCTGTTAGGGCCCCCTTGCTGCTTTAGTTTTGACTGCGGACATTTTGACGCAGACAACCGTTGGGATTTGTTTGTTGGGAGATGCTAAATGATGTGAAAACAAAAAACCCAAAGTGTTAATGACGGGTATTATAAGTAGAGGTATTATTCTGTACAATCAACCTGCCAGTGCACAAGCCAGCATGGTCAAGATGAGTTAAAGCTGGAGGAGACATTGATTTGCCTCAGCTGCTTCACCTCAGTGATTTTTAAAGACAGGACCAGGAGGGAGGGGGGGGGGGATCCGCTCGAACGCCGACGACTGTCTTCATTGGCGATCCGGGAAGGGTTATCGCTGCCCTGCCTGCAAGCCTTCATTATTGATTGGTCGCTACGCGGCGGAGAGGGTTTTTATCATTGATTGATAAAACTTGAATGACACTAATGTAGCACTGTCTTCCCCCACAGTCTGGTCGCATGCTCGGCATGGAGGACAGACGGGGAGAGAAGAACGAGAGTGATGTGTTTCTTAATCATTACACAGCCTCTGTTAGTCTCTGTGTCACTCTATCTGTTCCAGCCTCCGTAGCTGACTGTCAAATGTCAACCCACCACCGCCGAGTCGACTCTCCGGCCCCGTGGACAAATAAGCATGCGGCGAATGATTTGCTGACATTTCTATGGCTGGTAATTAAGGCCGCTACGCTCGAGCTGCTCCTCCAACAGGATTACAGCCTATTGATTATCCTAGCCTAGCGTTAGCTTTGCTAGCTAAAAGCAGGCCGGGTGATTAGTGGGCATTTCTGAAATGCTTAACGAGCGGCTCTGTGAGACGCTATGGTGTGCTATCCATGAGAATGGGATTACAGTCTATTAATCAGACAAGAGACTCGCCGAAGTAATTAGCCGCTCTCACAGCAGTCTGGGGCTGATTCCACTTCCTGGTTTCTGAATCTGACTGGGCTTCGTCTCCGTTGTCTGCTCTCTCACCGCGGTTCATCGACCCCGAGTGTCACCCTCACCTGATAAGGCCTTATTCTTGCATTGCTCCCCCCCCCACCACCCAAGTCTATATGTCTTTCCTCCTTTTTCAGATGCAGAGAATGTCAGTGAGGGAGTGCTGCCCTGCACCCATTTACAGCACTGACTTTTTGCTTTTCCCGAATGTGTCGGTGTGGCTCAGGAGTTCCTCTCTCTCTCTCTCTCTCTCTCTCTCTCTCTCACTCTCTCTCTCTCTCACTCACAGTGTGAGCTTCTCTCATTGGTCTGTAAACAAACAAATAAATGCATCAATGTTCTCCATACGAGGCTGATGTGTGTGAGGGAAATGCCCAAAGAAGGCTTGTGAATGGAGAGGACAGGCTGACAAGCGTGTTAATTGAATTGTGGGAAATATGCAAATCTCGCACTTCCTCTTTGAATCATGGGGAGGAGTTTCAGCTCATTGGGATTGTCTCCTTTTTGAGCGCACACACACACACACACAAATGGCAGGCTAACGTTTTTATCAGATCGCCTTGAGAGAATGAACGATACTGTTGCCTCCATGCATTCCTCACCCTGTCCTTTCCCATGGTGCATCTCAATTTTTCTGCCCATCATGACCTCCCAGGTTTGGTCTCTATTGTCTGTGTGTGTAAGTGTGTGTGTTTGTGCTCATGAGAGAGTCCCATCGCAGGAACCGGAGTGCCGATGGCTCTTGTAGTTGGTGGAAAGAGGGAGTGAAGACAAAAACGCGGAGATTGCTCGTTCTGCTACACTCGGGTTTGTCAGTTTTTGCTCAAGGGCAGAGCTGCAGAACAGCACGTCTTCAACAAAAAGGTTTATGTGTCTGTGTGTGTCCTTCATTTGAGCACTCAGACAGGTTTTAGACATCTTCTGTGAATGCCATTTTTTTTTTTTTACCCTCGTTCACAAGACATCACGTTCATTTGATTTGAGTGACCCTGTGTGTGTGTGTGTGTGTGCGTGTGTGTGTGTTGAGTGGTGCGCAGAGGAAATGTACCCGTGCAGACATTCCGTCCTCTCTTTCTCATACCTGACTTAACATTTGTGCGATCTGAAATGCCATTGCCTTTTGAATTTAACCAAAAACAGTATGTATTACATTGCAACATTGACCAGAAAGAGCCAGAACCTTCTCATTTACTTCCCTTCCCTTTTTTTGGCCTGTAATTCATTATGACCTCTGAGTGCTGTCAGACTCTCAGAAGTGCAGAAAGGCTTCAGAGCACATTCAGTGATAGTCATGTTCTTTTATTTCAAAGAAAAATGAAAAGCATTTTGTTGTTTTTTTTTAGCTTATCTCAGGGTTCTTGGCTAACTGACTAATGTGCTGTGTATAGCTGCTCCTTGATTTAATAACTCTCCAATATCATCATGACATTCAAAGGGGACACTAAAACAAACCATACACAGACATTCTTTTGATATTAATGACTTCTGTATGGTTATTTTCTGTAACCATACAGAAGAGGCACAGCAGAGATGTTCAAAATAGGAGGTGAAACTTGGGTTAAAAAGGTAACTCTTCAGTTCCTGGTTGGGATTTGTAGTTAAATTTCGTTTTCAGACTCTATTTTCGGATCCCAGCAGTGGTGAGAAAACGGATATTTGAGAGAAAAGGCCAGCTGGGCTATCTCTCTTGCAGTGATGCTCCCGTTTTGTTTTGTGGGGTGAATCCAGCACCCAGCGCTCTCCTGTGGGCGTCCCCGCTCCTCTTGGCTTCGGCCAAAGTGACAGAAGGAGAGGACGTACTTCAAAAGTTGTACCAAAACCTGTGTGAATGAGCTCGTGGAGAAGAGCCGAGTGGTCCCTGTTGTCTCCAGACAACTGCTGCTGTCGTCTGCTGCTGTTTTGCTCCCTGGCTCTTTGCTCATTGGCCCTGGTTCTCCCCCTGGGCTCCGCGCGGGTCTGTGGAGACACACAAAGCAGCCACTGCCCGGGCCTCTCGTTATCCCCATCCGCTGACATAATCTTTACCTGCTGAGACAGGATGGCTGGCACTGCCCTTCATTTTTATATCTGTCATTATTGCATTGCCGAATGGAATTGAATTAGCACAAATGTTCGTTTCAGGACCATTCCAAATAATCTCTTCTTCAATTCGTGCCAAGCTCAGCCTCAGCTGAGTTGAGCGTAAGAGTTACAAAGTAGGACAAGTCTCTCCTGTAACTGCAGAAAAAAGCAATTGAGAGAGAGTGTGAGTGCCGCCCTGCTGAATAAAGGTCGCTGTTAAAGCTAATCCAGTTATACTATTCTTAGTGCCTCTTCACCTCCTTGTCTCTGGCCGCCCTGCCTCCTCCCCCTCTCTTCACCCTGCTTAGCTGTGTGGATCCGGGCCACAGATATGCAGGTTTCACCTTCCCCGCTGCCTGCAGATTTTCTTCCCCTCAGCATTGTCTTCCCCCCTCTTCCCCTTCCTCTCATCTCATTTCTGTCAAAAGTTTGGCTTCTTCGCCGCCACCGTCATTTCAGGTCCCCGGCGCGTGTTGCCTTCCTCCTGAGAGAGGAAGTGATTTGTCAGGATGTGCCTTTATCTGCCAGTGATCTGATCTGACGTGAGATTGAGATAAACACAGGAGCAGTGTAGTGTTCTTTCTCTGGGGAGCAGGGAGACAGAGAGGCAGTCGTTTTATTTTTGTGTGGGCTCGATGCTTTTCCCCCCCCCCCTCTGTTTTGTGCATAGATGGAGAAATCCAGTGGTCTTAGGCTGATTGTAGTCAGCGGTTGGAGTGTTTAAGACCTGTTCATCCAGCTTGTCTATTAAAAAGATCCCTTTTGGCACCTCACACCAGACGTTTACCAGTAGTTTGTAGCGGTTAAATAAGCCTCTTGACGGCTCACGCTATGGGAGGTTTCTGCCGCGAGCCTTTTCCTGTCTTACAAAGTTAACATTACCTCCTTTATGTTATGTGTTTTTTCTCCTTTTTTTCTCTATTTAAATCCATGTAGATTTGCATGTTAGAGCTCTTTTGGGAGCTCCTGTGCACGCGAGACACACTGCTGTCTCACTTGTGGGCCTAACATGGGAACAAGACACGAAATGGATCGGTTTTTAAGATGTTGCCTGGGGGTCGTCCCAAACAGCACATAGCTGGCCGTCTAGAGATTAAAAGAAAAAGGGAAAGCCCAGGCCCACCGAGGCCGGACAATTTTGAAGCACCTTATGAAGCACCTTAGATTTAAAAGGCCTGCTGTGTATTACTGCAGACACACAGGGAGAGGAACGCTAATAATCATTCATTTGGGTTTCCAAGGCTTAAGGGTCTATTCAAGGGTAGCTTGTTTTCGAATTTCACAAACAAGGTGAAGGAATGAGCCATGAAATGAATTTAGACCTCGTGACTTCCATCCAACTTCGAATGCATCGCCCTGAATGTAAATATGTGTTCCTCTGCTCCTCAGTTTTGGTGCTCCTAGTTATCGTACAAACTCTGCACACTCCTGATGGTTCCGTGTCAGAACTCAGTGCATCACAAAAGCCTCCAAAGAGAATTTTCGACATTCATTGTACTCCATTCAACCGACATCTCTTTCTGAGACACCAGTGTTCGCACTCATGTCAGCCCATCTGATAATCCACTAATTCACCAGCGGGAACTGGCGGTCAGTTTTAGGGCGGCCCCCATATCTGTGCGGGACCCAGCCGCCCCTCCAGGACCCATTTCACCCATTTCACGGCACTCTACATGGAATCTGCTGCACCGAAAGATTTTGTTTGCCACTTGCATGACGGTGGTCTCATTTGTCCTCTTTACCCTTCGTCACAATACAAATGCTTACATGCACTCATGCAAAAAAAAAAAGGGGGAAAAACGCCGGCTGGTGCTCCCACACTCTTCTCCCTCCCCATGCCACACACATTCGCCCTCCATCCCTTACAGACTTTATGGATGTTCCCCGCTTGACGTTTTGTCTTGCTGAATGTACCCCCCTGCTGCATGTTTTTCTCTCCCTCCCTTCCTTCCTTTTCTCCTTCGCTCTCGGCCGTCTTTTGTCCGGCATCTCTTCACGCTTGACCAGCCTTTGCCGTGACTCTTGACTTCAAAGAGCTGCTTCATTCATCAGTCACTCATCAGAAAAGGGACTTGGGGGGGGGTGCGGGATGGGAGGGGGGGCATTCATCGCTGTGCTAAAAGAGAGGGAGGCAACAAAGAGTAAGTGTATTAAAAAAAAAAGGAAAAAGAAGGGAAGGAGTGCATGAAAAGGGAGCCTGAGAGAGAAAGAGGATCCGCTCTTGACCGCAGGGGACCTTAAGAGTCACAAAAGCAAAGAGGGGCCGTACTCACACAACCACACACCCACACCCAGTCTGCCGGGACTCAGACACACTATCTTAGTCCTTTTTGTTTGTTTGTTTTTGTCCCAGTGGGTGTGTGCAGATGCCTCGTATAAGATCCCTTTTTCTGTCCATCTGCACTTTTTCCCTCCCGTCTTTTCTTCGTTCCTTTCCCCCGTGCTGGCGGCACAAAGGGACCCACCGAGCCCGTTCCCTCCCATAGTCTCTCACTGCACCTGGGTGTGTGCGTTTTTTCTAAATCTCACCTTCTCTGGTTTTCATTCTCTGGTGCTCGCTGACATTCCCGCGTTTTGAGGTGGTGGCTGGCTAGTTTTCAGGTCAGTGGGGATTGCCTTTGCTTCCCCTCCCAGCTGGAGTCGGGGCTCACTCTCAGCTGCACACAAACACACTCTCACACAGAGACATGTGCACTGATTGTTCCTCCTTCCATCTCTGTGCAAACACCCAATGCACATGCAGTGGGGTTGTGTGGTCTTGCCGGTGCGGCTGCCTAACTTGTAAAGATACTTTCCTCGCAGGTGTGTCAGGCTCCTTTTCATCTGTTCTTTTGTCTCACTCCATCTTTTATTTGTATTTCTCCCCCCCGAGTAATAAGTCAGAACTGAAAGTCTGTCACGCTCTGCATGCCATTCGCCTCGGTCTGTTTTTGTGGTTGTTCACTTTCTGGATGGAGGGAGGGCGGGGGGGGGGGGTTGTTTTTATGACTCACCGTGTTTGTGTGTGGGTCATATATGGATGTGAGCTCCAAGTCAAATGAACCTTTTCCGTGGCGCATACAGTCCGTTGCAGCAAGTTTGGTTCTCTGCAAGAATGCCAAAGGCATTCAAGGGCTTTATTTTCCTTTTTTTGTCCTGTAGAAAGTGGGGCATTTGTTCATCAGGTTGGGATCGTTATTGGTCAGTGCTTGTTTTATATTCTTCTCGTATTGAGTGGCCTTATAACATGGTCAGCCACTGGTGAGGACATCACAGCTTTGGGGAAGATGCAGTGCTGCTTCCAGACTTGTTGATGTAGGAATTACCTGGGGCTCTCCATTATCTGGGGCTCTGCTCTTTGAGCGTTTCACTGTCCCCGTGTTGCTGCTGCAAGCATCAGATGATGATGATTCGTTCATTTGAATATTCAATTATTGCGGGGTTGCCATTTTCTTATTCAGGTGACTGCGCACATTTTTCAAATACTCACTTTAGAAAAACACAAAGCCACCGGATGTAAGAAGAACAGGACTATTCTTGCCACACTTTTTGATTTACAGGACGTGAATCAGAAAAGTTTGTTTGGTGTTTTTAAAATCCTGAAACGTTTTTTTTTGCCTCAATGTATATTTTCTTTTGATGTAAAAGAAATTGAGAAAATAGAAGCAAGTTTTTGTAAAACAGGGCTACAAAATATGTCCTAGATGTATTATTATTATGTACTAGATGTTCCCAGAGAGATGTAAGTGATTCCTCAAAAAGACTGTTCCCTTTTCTTTTTGTGAATGTCCACTGTGTCTTAGCTTAGGTTTATTTTTCCATTTTTCTATTGTTAAAGTTTATTTTCTGGTTTTACTTCCTCCGTCTGTCAACACTTAAATTGTTCACGCTTTTTTTTCTCTTTTCAGCTTTTTGAAAGCATTGCTGGAAACCCGCCCGCCATTAGACAGAACTAGATTGTGTGCTTGAGGAATTTTCCGGACATTCTAGATCTGGGTCTTTATCAGTGTTCTCGTTTTTAGTTTGGTAGTGCCGATTGGGTTTTTGCAGCCTTTAAACTACATTTCGGGGTGACTAGTTTTACCTGTTCAGGTGTCGTGTTTGGCATCTCTTGTCCAGTGACAGCAGGAATATAGAAAATGGATGAATGGAAAGTTGTGTATTTTGGAGCAGCATATCACTCTGTTCAGTCTAAGTAAGAAACTTCAAAGGATCTTTTTTTATTTATTTTATTTATTTTTGGTTGCACTTTTCCACACAGTCTTATAAAAAGGATGCCAGAGTCCCCGCAGAGCAAAGCTCCCCCCCCACTCAGACACACAAATGCTGGCACCTGCCACTGCACACCAGCAGCCACAGAGAGTTTTGACAGGGCAGCTGTGGAAACCGGTGAGTCACGGCTCCTAATAAAGCCACGGAGCCGCGGAAGAGTTCATGAAACCGCTCGTTTACTCCGACGTCGCGCCGACAAAGCCCCCCCCCCGCTTCTGCGCAAAAAATCCCAGCGCGCAAATAAATAAATGGGTTTTCCGAGCATTAGTCGTTCCACACCCAGTCCTGTGCGGTGAACTTACAGGCTCTGTGCTGCCTAATAGACCTGCCTCGACATGCCCGGATAACACACACACACCTGCATACTTCTGTGTGTACACATGTTAACAGAAATGAAGGGGGGGGGGGGTGGATGTGAAAGTGGAGGGACAGCAGAGGAGCTGAATATAAGTGCTGCTGGGTAGGGAAACTGGAAGGATGCGATAATTGCCCCTCAAGCGAGTGACCAGAACAAAAAGATGGATGAGCGGATGGGGCCAAAGAGAGAGAAACGAGGGACAAGAAGGTGAAGGAAAGCACCTCTTTTTGTCTCTCCCTCCTCCTCTGATGGAATGTTAATCAGACCAAAGAGGTCAGCCCTTTAAGCATTTTTAGAGTGTGTGTGTGAAAGGGTGAAAAGGTCGGCCGTGCTTCTCCGGCCACTCGGAGCCTGTGGAACAGGACACTAATGGACACATTAGAACATCTTTTACTACTGTTTTTACAACCCCCCCCAGCTAAAAAATGCAGATTAACATTTATTTGCCTCATAAAGTTATTACGATAATGGATTACCGGGTGAAAACTTCATGATCGAAATGTTAAATATCAATGGGATATATCGTAGGAATATCGTGGGAATAAATATTTCCAATGTCTCTGCAACATTGATGAGATATTTTCAGGTTTTTTCTTTTTTTTTTTTTTTGCTTCCAGGTGTTTCCTGTGTTGATATTCTATAAGCGCTGACTTTAGACTAAGCAAGCCTGATTTTATTTAATGGAATCTCAAACCCTGACAGCCTTTATCTGTCTGCTCTAGCAGCTGGTGAGCGCAGCATGTAGTTTATCACCGAACAGCGAAAGTGTAGAAAACGTCCTCCATTTAGACGATTACAAACGCATCTTGCCATTTGCAGCTTAATAAAACATGCCAGCATTTGATTATATCTGGTCAGCGATGGCCTCGGGCAGAGGCTTCAACAGTATTGACATTTTTCCCCCCTTCGTAATTACACAAATTAGACTTGCTCATATATCTACTTGTTTATACGGCACACTAAGGATCAACTGCCCGAGAATGAGACGCTGTATAAATTCAGGGGCACAGCGATGCTTCAGGATTATTCGGTTGGATAGAAAAACTTCTATGTTGAATTTAAGTGCCTTCACAATTCCAGATTAAGATGTAGAGGACCTCGGCGTGCCAAATCTTTAACATTTAGTTTTAAGGCTGGACTGATGAAGTGACTCGCCTCGTTTGACACATTTTACACTGATGTTTTTTTTGGTGGGCCACTGGTTCAACTCAAAGGGGCTGGTTTCTGTTGGATACAGCTGGGGTCATTTTTCCAGTTAAATCGTTTTTTTCTTTCTCTTTTTTTTTTTCAAACTGAAATACTTTTCGTTATAGGAAACTGGGGCATGGCGTTTCTCTCGGGGCCAAAAACAATCAGAAGTCCAGAAAATGCTCGCGCTGGTTCAAACGTTGCCTGAACTATCAAACCGTAGAACGGAATGTGGAATGATCTTGTTTTTTTTTTTGTTTTTTTCCTGATCTTGGGATACTGGCAGTGTAATGATCACAATCACAGATACCTAATGTTTGTTCAGCTGCTAAGAAAGTTTCCGTTTCTGAAAGACGTCACAGGAGGGCAGAGCTGTTTCTTTGACTCATTAAATGAGGCTGCAGAGGCAGCAGAAGGTTGGGTTCGATGTTCATAGATTAATAAAACGCTGTGCATTATTAATGGTAACATAAAACTGATGTCTTGTCGGTAGTATTCACTTGAAGGATTATTTGGCTTATTATGATGAGCTGCTTTTTTTGGCTCCCAAACAGACTCATGGAGCACAAAGTCGGCAACAAAAGGAGTTATTTTCTCCCTGAAAAATCTGCCACCGAGCTGCTGAAAATACCTCCTCTTCCTCTTTATGGCAACAAATGTTTACATAACGGGCACCTCTTGGCTGTTTTGGTCTGTCTCAACAGCTCACCGTCATTTTTGACCAATCAGCTGGTTACCACGCAGAAAGTTTTTATTTATTATTTTTCAGTTTTACAAAACATCAAACTTTTGTTTGCCCTCTACACTTATTTGCCAACCTTTTTGTTGTCATTTTGAACTGTTTTCCAACCAGCTGACACCAGAAATTACTGCCAGCATTTTGGATCAGTTTGCTTTGGCTTTTATCTTCCACAGCTTTTGAACGTTCCACCTCATGTCCGCTTTTAAAAGCATTTGCTTTTTTTGTCTTAGTTTTTTTGTTCTCGGATTCTAAATGTTGCTTTGGCCTGGATAGTTTTATCATAACTCCCAAATGACACATGATGAGTGTTAAAGGAGAAGATGAAGCGCCTTATTAGCTGCTTCAGCCCCAGCTTTTACTCCTGGTGTCACCGAGTTGGGATTCCTGCCCATGGCTCGCTTCCTCCTCTTGTACCCATCGATCTTAGTTCACAAGTTTGTCTGCTCGCTTGATGGTAACTTTGCATTTTAATGGTTTAATACATATGTATGAACATACACGTGTCTGGTGTCAGCGTTTCAGCATCTCCTTTTGATTAATTTCACTTTGAGCTGAGAGCGTCTCCACTGCTGGAAACACACTCACACACACACACACACACACACACACACTCTGCCAGATGGTTTCTGACAGAGTTGACTGCCGAGGATGTGTTCAGTGGGGTTTGCTACCTGTGGGATAAGTGATGCCATCTCTTCCTCCTCACCTCCATCTATCTTTCTCCTGTGGTGTTTCTCTTCCCGACTCCTCGTTTCTCACTCGTGCTCTCTCTGTCATCTCTGCATCTCTCTCCTGCCTTCCATCAGATCCAGGCTGACAGCTGCCATCAGGCTTATTTCAGGGAACTGTCACACGCACGCATTTCCACCAGCCCTCTCTTTTCACACTTTCTCCGTGTTTTTCACCATCCCCCGTAATTTCACCGTCCCTTCTGTTTGACTCCCTTTGAACATACCTGCCTGGAAGTAAGCGTCGTGTCCAAGTTGGATCTCCTTCTGAAAGCTTGGACCCTCACTGGCACAAGATCTGGAGGAGGGCCAGAGCAAGCTGGGACTCGCTCCTCCGCCTATTCTTCTTTCTACCTGTCCATCTGGCTTCCTTCTCCGGGGAGGGGATTTCTCGCTGTGCGTTTTCTCCTCTGAGCGTCAGCGTCTTTGAATGTGCAGTGGCCATTCATTTATAATGAGGTGTCAAGCCTCCCTGTCCCCGTGGCTGCACAGATTCCTGCTTTTGGCACGCTGTTTCTGTCACTTCCAACATGCCCATACATCGACTTGTCCATCGCTTTCTCTTTTCCTGGTTGATACATCTGTCTGCCAGGCTGTTGGCTGTCCCGCCTGTCACTCGTGTTGTTAAAAGCGTGGACAAGTATAGTCCACCTTTCAATTTCCCAGACAGAAATGCATCTCTCTCCATCCATCATTGCATCAATTCCACCTGTCCTTTTGCTAATTCCGTCTCCCTTGTCAGACTGTCAAATTATAGCTTTTGTGGTCCATAAATGAACCAAAAGTGGCATTTTCAGCAGTGGATCTCAGAAGACGTGCCTATTTTGGCATTTTATGTGCTTCTTTCATGTTTAAACAAAGCCGCATGATGCATTGTGCCACCTTTAATTCAATGAGAGCCTTTGTTTAACTCTCCTCTCCTCTGTCTCTTTTCTTCTTTTGCACGGCGGGGCCTTCATCCACCTCATCGCGGCCTCCTCTGGAACAGGTGAGAGCTTTTTATCCACAAGTGTGTTTATGTGTGTGTGTGGGGGGGCAAATCAGTTCACTTGTTACAGATCTCCAGGTTGTGTGGCACCGCTTTGTTCAGCAAACAGGTTGCAGCACTCTGGCGGCCTTCTACACACAAACACGATCTCTAGCCCCCGAATTGCAGATACACTCATACACACTCTTGTCAGTCTCCCAGTCAACACACACACACACCCACACACATATGCACTTAAGCTCCGAATGTGTTGATTTATGAAACTGGTTAAATGTTAACATGACTTTAAAGCCCTGAAAGGCTTTATGTCTGTGTTTGCTCTCCTTTGCTGTGTGTGTTTGTGTGTGCGCAAGTGTGTTTTCTCTGTTGGAAAATTTCAGCTATCCCACCTGGGATCGGCCCCTTCCTTCCTTCCTTCCACTGAGGCTGCCTGTGGGACTAGCTTATATTTGTGTCATTTCTTTCTAAGTGTGACTGCGCGGGCCGGGAGCGTGCTGGTCTCATCCCCTGCAGAATGTTGTTTTCCCAGAGCGGTCTCTTGTGATCTGAGCCTCTGAAGCACCTCAAATTTCCCATCATTCTTTATTCTCTCCATCCACCTTTTTTTTCCTATTTTTTTTTTTGCGGGCCATCCGCCCCCTCCAGTCCCTTATCTCGACTTTGCAGCCGATTCGAGCCCTGAAACGGCACCTGTGCAAACCCACTTTATGTCCTTGCATGTATTTGAGTGTGTGTGTGTGTGCGCTTGTGTATGTGTGCGCACGCGTTGTCTCCGAGTTCACTCCAGTAAAGATGAGAAAGGTGTTTCGCCACGTTTCACTGCTCATTCCTCTGTTTGGTCCAGTTGTTTTTTATCTCCTCATCCGTCCCTGCCTCAGCCCTCCTCCCCCTGTCCCCCTGCCCTTCACTCCTACAATCTGTTGAAAATCTGTGTTTCCACCTGAGCACCCTGCTTCCTCCCGCACGTCTGAGGGGGTTTGTGTTTACCAGCGAGGGTAGTGTGCATGCGCATCTCTCCCCTGTTCAATGAAGCATCAGGCACTGCTGTTTTTTTCCTCTTCTCCTTTCCCATTTTTATCCAGCTGCGGTGCTGGTGACAGCGGTTCGGTGTCTAATCCTCGATAAGGCAACATCTTTAGGATATTCAGAGGAAATTCTCCCAGATAACCCTCTGAAGAGTTAGTCTCTTGTCGAATGTCATAGCTGCAGTGTTGTGCTTTATCAAAATGACATTTCACTCATCTTAATTCGCCTTTATTTATCTTTGAGTTGCCTTCTCTGACTGATTATACAATACAGAAAGAAAAAGCCTAAGAAAGTCAAGTCAGGTCAGTCTTACTTATGTATCTCCAAATCACAAATAAATAATTCAAGTGGCATCTACTTCCTCTGGGGGGTTTTTTAGACTCCAAACGGCTCTAATGAGAAACAACCTCCAAATAACTGTAATTTGACTGATTGGAAAATCCATCGACTGCAATCCGGTGATTGCATTAATATTTTTTATTTCTTGAGTATATTTCTACATCTAAGCAGGAGGTGTACAGACGCAGCCAGAGGAATGTAGTTGCCATGAACAGTACTCCATTCCCAGCCTGCTGCGCTGCTCCCCAGGCCGCCAGCCAGCCGGAAGAAGGGGCTCAGACACGGGGGGGGGGGGGGGGGGGTCAGGTAGAGCAGGTATTTTGTTGGAATCTCTTCCTTTTTTTTTTTCCTCCTTCGCCTTTTTATGTATCTACTGTACACCCGTAGGGAAATAAAAGAAAGGATGACCCAGATAAGTGGAGAATGAATGATGAGGAACAGAGGGGCTGCCAAAGTTTTTTTTTTTTTTTTTTTTCTTAAAGGCAGAAAAAACAGATTGAGAAAGAGCTGGAATGATGGCTGATAAATTTACTGAGGACACCTGCTTTATGCCGTGTCTCTGCTAACTCGTTCCGTTTGAGTTCTCTTCCTGTCCCACCACCCATAAGGATAAAAGGAAGAGGAGGGGACACGGAAGATTATGTCATGCTGGGAGGGTGCAAGTTCCATCCCCATATGTGCCTGTTTGTCAGTGTGTGTGCCTTTAAAAGCAGGCGCCCTTCTTTCTGAGAGAATGTGTGTGTGAGGGGGGTGTGTTTGAAGAGGGATTCTCAAACAGCATTATTAACTCATCTGGGTTTCGATGGGTTTCCTCCCATCCTCAGACAACGTGCGCACGCGCACACACACACTCAGGCACAGAAAGCAGTGCTGTGCGTCTTGACAGCTCCCCAGGCTCCTATCCTGGAAAGGCGAGACAGGAGAGCAGCCAAGCATGCTGGGATTGTAGAGGACCCGAACGTTCATCTCTGAGCCCCCCAGCTCGGTTAATACTTAATGTCTCGATGCGCACACAAACACAGGTGTGCGCACCCGCACACAAAGCCGAGCAATAACGCTTTCACACACCCGCACACACAGACGCGATAAATAAAATATTCAGGAATCCATGAAATAATGATGAACATTGATGGAATGAACCTTGCTAATTTAACTGGGACCCTCTTTTTTTCCTTTTGTCAGAGGAAGCCGACACAAGGCGCTCTGAGACTTGGATGCACTCTCGCAGACGCACACCTTCATAGAATTAAACCCAACGGGAGATAAGGAGTGGCAGCTTTTTGGGGTCTCCAAATCCAAATGTTTTTTGTTTTTTTTGTCGTTTTCCTTCCTCCCTCGTGTGTCCCGTAAGACATTAGGCGCGCCGACGTCGGCACGTGCACGAGCGCGTACACGCTCCCTTATCGTAGCCAGGGCATTTTGAATTTTACAGTGGTTTGATTGTAAGCACATACGCACGCAGTGTGTAAGTAGGGCATCCGTCCTGCTCCCGTCAGTGCAACAGCTTCAGCAGAGAGTGGGACGTGCAGCAGGATCCTCCTAAAGATTAATAATGCTGGCTGCCATTTATGGCCAACAAGATAGAAGTTTTGCAATCAGTTAATTAAATCAGCTAATTAAATCAGTTTGAAGGCGTGCGTGATTTCCACGTTTTGCTTTTCTGAATGGGGGCAAACATCGGGGGTGGGGGGGGGTGCACAGAGACGGGGAAAATGAGGGCCTGCTGAAAGACCGGTGTCCTCAACGATAAGGGCACAGGACATAGGGAGGCCCTGTGTGCGCACACGTGTCTGCACGTGTGTTAATGTGTGCGGTCAGAAGCATTTGTGTCATGCACATGTGCGCGTTTTCAAAGAGCATCAGTAGCTCATCTGGACTTCGTTCTCCGTTGTGTGTTTAACTTATACAGTCTCCAACAGCAACATTCTCGCATTCCCCAAGTGGCGTGTCACAGGCGTGCGTTGTGCACATTTTCCACCAGAGTCAAAGCCGGTGCCCTGAAGCAGGCTGCCTCGTTACCGCCCGCGTTAATCAGCGGCGTCCCGCTCCAACCGTGCTCTGCGCCATAAGCTGTCGGGCAGCGGCGGAGGTGAAGTAAGAATGCTTCCTCTTGTCCAGACTCGGTTTCATGAACAAAAGCAAATCGCACAAAACTTTACATCCGTCGTCCTTTTCACAGTTCACGGTTTCACAAAACAGCAAGGAATAAAAGGTATAAAAGAAAGCAATTAAGATTATTAGATGAAACTGCTAAGTCTGAATTCAAACCGTGACTACAGGAAATGACTATTTAAGAACAAACCTGGAGTCAAACCAAAAGTGTCTACTGTAAAAGGAGTTCTTTTTTTTTTTAAAAAGTAGGTCCAAAGGTGGCAGTAATTTTCTCAGCCTGAGATCCTCAGGCTTGATGTGTCTTCAAAGCCGCTGAGCCCAGACAACGCAACTGGGCCCAGAGGCTTATTCCTCCCCGCTTTTTGCCTTCAAACTGCAACACACCAAAGCTAAGATGCCAAAGTTTGTGTCAGCATTACTTGATGATTCTATTCATCCTGACTCTGGGCTGTTTGGGGAAGGAACAGGCCTGGAAGTTACAGGGACAAAGGGTTTCGAAATTGAATCGCACATCTGAGCCATTTGTCTGAGCATCTTTATGTGCACAGTACTTTTGGGGGGGGGGGGTGTTGTGTGCGCCAGCTGCACACATGACACCAATCACGTCGCATCCTGCGGTGCTCTAAAAGTGCGGGATCCCCCACCGCTCAGCAGATTGCCACTCCAGATCTCTGTTTGTGTCACCCTTTAATCTGTTCCCCGCGCCTCCCCATAATCCCTCCCCCGCCGACCTGCGCTGACAGGTGGACGCTGCACTGGGGTGCCCTTGACCTCTGCTGCATAGTGGGTTGGCGTGGAACTGGAACAGACCAGATCAGACCTGACTCATTCTGCCTGTGGTAGCTGGAGTAAGCAACAGGTAGCAGAAAAGCTCTGTGGAAAGTTTTTGTTTTCTATTTTCATTTTTCCAGTACTGAGTGAACTTAATCTCTCCTAATTTGATGTATACACATTGTCTAAAAGAAATTAGGAGAAAAACTAGGTCTTAAGAAATTCAGGTATGTCGTCCTAAAATTATGAAAAATCAAAGGTGTGTTGAACTTCATTCTTTACCTTGATGAAGTGAGGAGCATTTGCGCAGGCGAACGAATCGTCCAAATAAGAAAAAAGATTTGATAGTTTGCAAGATCCCATTGTGTTTTTTCAGGACTCTTTCCTGGCAGAGGCCTCGCTTTTCCTGTCATTGGCAGCCGATTGACAGTAAGCAGAGTAACATAATGCAGCAGTTATATGAACACACGGAGCCCGAGCCCAGTGAAATAACAATAACAGAGCAGCGCAGGCTAAATCAAATTAAGCCTCATGTTTGCTCTCACAGACCATAACGTGGAGGCCGACCGGTCTGTTTTTTTATACATTCAGAAAGTTCACGGCAGCTGATGGTTTCTCCTGAAGGTAGGAAAATGACCTAACCTGTTCTCATTTTCACTGACTGTGTTTAGACACCAGAAAAGTAGAGTAGAGGAGGAGAGGGGCATGGCTGTGGCCGGCCAAACACGGACACATCCTTCAGTTTAGCACTCTGGAGGCTATCTGGAGGTTTTACTCATGTAGCCAGATTGAGTTCTTCTTCATGTTGTAGAAAAGAAGAGAGGGGAAAAAATGAAAGACCTTGAAAATTGGAGTATTTAACAGACTTGTATCAATCTGATGTTTTGCCCCACATGAAGTCGAGTGAACTTTTCTGCTCCAAGCAGTCGCTGAAGTCTATAAAGGAAGCCCTGAGTTTGTTTAAACTACATGGGGGAGGGCATCTTTAGGGTGGGACACGGCCACAATAACAAACATCAGAGAGTTACACAATCATCGACTTATCTGTCAGTTAAATCAAACAAAGATTACCCCCCCATCGCCCGTTCCGCCTTTAGAAACCACTGTTTATTTACTCTGGAGTCACAAGTTCAGTGTGAAAAGGGCACCATGCACAGCTCACGGGAGAAAAATGAATATTTTATATAACAATGGTTTAAATGGAGAAACCGAAGCCACCAAGTGGTAGAAGATGTTTTTAGGGATGCCACAATTGTAGTGTTTATACGGTGTTAAAAAGCTGGTAGTGTTCACAACCCTTTTTTTTTTTTTTACAGTAAATTAATCCACCAACTATTGATAAAAATAAATCTTAATTATGTTAATGCTGTGTTTAAACTTTTTTGTTTCTGTGTTTACAATAATTAACGGTAAATGGAAATGCATACTGACAAAAAAAAGAGCAATGATTTCTGTTGAGTGACGAAAAAAAAAAGGTGCCGGCTCTACTTTTTAGGACTACTGATAAAGATTTCCAGCAGAAATAGAAGGTGCATGTATTTTCCCCCATGCTCTCTGGAGCCGACACGCAAAAAAGCTGAAAGAATAGCATTATTAGATCCGAGCCTGTCGAACAGAGGAACAGACCAGCGCAGCGCGTTTCCCAAAGCAAGCAATTATGTGTCTGTGGTGTCCTTCAACCAAGCACTCTCAGACCCTCTAGATACCAGTATGCATCTCACACATCACAAAATCTCCGTCTGAAGGCCTTGGGCTATATCTGGCTGCCTCGGAGACAGGGCTGTTGTTGCCCCCAGAGACTTGTGAATACCCTAATAATCACATAATGGCTGCCTCGCAGGCTTCAGGCTCCATAATAGTTTTCTAGCTTTTTTCATTGTCTCCTGCCGGGAAAATTAGTAATGTGGTCATCCAGTGCAGACAAGCGAGTCTGAATTCTCAGACTGACCGTCTGCTGCTATAGCTGAGGTGTGATGGATCGACATTTGAATCATCCCCCCACTCGGCTCCAGCTGGTCTCATCAGGTGAACATTGATCATCAGGTGAGCAGAAGGAAATCAACAAGTAAATCTCTCAATTGTCTTCTTTGCTCTTTGTGTGGCTGTTTTCTCATTTAAAAAAAAAAAAGTTTTAATTATTAGTTCACCTCATGAGTTCAGGTGTTGTCTACAGACTGGGACACTCTTATCTGTTATCGTTTATTATGTCTTTCTAGGCTTTTATTGTCTCAATATTCTCTTTGTGCTTGCTCATACAGACACACTCGCGCTGGCCTCTATTTTCCCCCCACAGTGTGGAAACAATACCTTGAACCGTGCCATAAAACTGAGTTTGGACCTTCTGTGTCGCCACAGTAGATGCAGGAAGCTCTGCAAAGTCCATTATGATCGTAATCACCGAAGCCCCCAAAAGCTCATGGGGTGCTTTACATTACAGTTTCCTATCCATTTCTTTTCCAGCTGGCCTTTTTCCCCACTGACACATTCCACCCTGACACTGTGGATCTTTAGTCTGTAGCATCCTGTCGTTTTCTAATCATGCAGTTACTTCTGTTTTCAGCCCTGTGGTCAGAAGATTTAGCATATAGACTTCTTACATGTATCGATCAGGACTTTATCGATCCAATCTCAAATCGGAGCTTTATACAAGTGGTTTTGTGTTGGTTTTTTTCAGCTCTTTCCCTTTGAGCTGAATTTAAATGGTATTTCATCTGCGTCACATCAAATTCATGCGTGCTTTTTCCAGCGTATTTGCTGAATATGTGCTGTCTCGACTTTTTAAAAAAAGAAATGCACCACATCAAAGCATGCAAAAAAAAGACTGTTCAAATGCCCCAGAAATGCACCTTACTGTGACCTTTTTTTTTCTCTAAAGTTAACAGATGTTTTCTCAATCAGAAATGTCAGCCAAAGAAACTTAATATCTCTTTCCTGTAACTTTCATTGAGACAAGCATCAAGATAAGCTGAGCTGTGATGTGGCTTTTTTGATACTTGATACATTTTGCCTCATGCGAACCGTCTGATCTCAGGCTGATTTGTCTGTCTTGAACTTCTTCAGAGAAGCCTTGTATTTTCTTTACTCTGTTGCCAAGCGCTGACTGAACATGGGCGTAAAGTGGCATGGAGCAGATCGGAAACCTATGGCCGAATCGAAATTCTGATAATCTAAAGGCCTACAGTAGGGTTAAAGCAATTTGAAAAGAATTCAAGCCGGGATGAATGCACAAGAGGAGGGAGAGGCCTCGAGAACACAATAAGAGCTTTGTTTCTACAACTATCGAGCTGAGGTTTCTGCAAGGATCCATTATTCTTGCTTTGATGCCGCTGTCTGAAGGAAAAGTGGTTGTCGGCGGTACATTGTTTCACCAGCTAAAGAGGATATCACTGCAGTGCCATTCAACATAATTTAGCCTGCACCTCCCTCTGTCCGACCCAAACCCCTAACTCACATCCTGCCCGCTTCCCTGTGACGCTCCGCAATTACCTACGGTGATAAATCAGAGTGTGACAGCCGTGGCTATATATGGAGCTTCATGCCCACCGTCACCTTATCAAACTTTCAGCCATGTGCCAGGCACAAACCACTCAAAAAGGGGTGGAGGCCCCTGATGAACGCCCCGGTTGCCCGGGACAACGGCTGCCGAGGGTGCCGTTTGGGAGTTTTATGGGTCAGTTGTCATGGAGCCGATTGACAGAGTCCAAGGAAGTCGGGCCCAGTTCGAGGAGGGGTGATGAACGGCACGTGATCGGAAAAGCAGCCCCCGCATTGTGTGCTATCCGAGCGCCCCGATCCTCGGCCGTGCGTGTTGTTGGGTGCACGCAGTCAGAAGCGTTGATGGGTAAAGAGTGTGACGGATATTCCTGGCTCTCCGTTCGCAACGTCGTTTCCCATCGCTCCTCTCGGCACAGATGTTCGCCTCTGCACACCCGGCCTCACAGCCCGCCACACGCATGCACGCACGCAACTCACAGAGCCCCGCATCCACCCCAGCTCCAGCTGTTGAAGCAGTTAGTGGGACATGGTAGATGCCTCTATTAGAGAGCTGCAAATCCCAGCAGAGGAAGAGAAAGCGATGAAGTGAGCGATAGATAAGGAATGAACAATGACCTCAGTGCAGCGGGGATGGCGCTCCGGTTCTGGCCAGTCTCACAGCACACATTCTGAACATTTTTGGATCCAGTTTCAGAGACGGTTGTGGAAGTAGAGGGGGGAAGAGGCTTTCACAGCAGGGGTGCCTGGAGAGAAATCTGGGAGCGAGTGATGAATAGCCCGGGAATTCTCCAGGAATGTGGGATTTGGCTTTTTAGAAGCGGCCTGCTCAGTGAGGGCAAATATGGCCCCAGGGGAAATCACAGGATCATCATTCCACCAATGCTTACCTTCAACCCCCCCACCCCCACCCCCACCCCCACCCCCCACAACACACATACACACTGACCAAACGCATCTGCACACACACATTCCATTGGAACATTCTCGGCTTTGTGACCATCAAGGGGGAAGGTTTAAGGGGGAATTTAACCCCCAGCTGTTGAGTGTGGTGTTACCTCCAACCTTTACAGATGCTTTTTATTTAGTTTTTTCAAAGATTTATATTTTTTCTGGTTTGAAGCCTCTGCCAGCTGTTTGTGGTACACTTGAGGTTATTTAGGAAAGCTACAAAATTAGTACAGGTTTAGTGAAATCCTCCACTTGTGGAGCGTCTCTTTAGCACACGAGCTCAGTGCTGACCTTTACGTGCTTTTGACATAATTATATAATTTATTCATTTATTGCTCCAGTGTCTATTAACTCTTCCTCATCTTTTTTTTTCCTGTCACCGCCCTAATTGGGACAGGTTTCAGAATCACCGATTCGCCATCCAGAGCTTTAAAGTTGGTAGATCCACCCTGCTGTCGGGTGAGACGGTACGCCATGAGTGAGACCAAACAGACTTGTCCTGTAGGCATTTGGAGCCATTAGCTATCGCAATGCTTCATACAGATGATCTTTTTTTCTGCAGTTGGCAACGCTGGGGTAAAGCAGTGTGGGTGGATTAACAGATAATAGGCAGCAAGGAGACACTGGAAAAAGACAGGGTGAGCTTTCAGCACAGTGACCCAGTGTGGGAGGGTGTGCAGGCCGGCTCTGATAAGGGCCAGACTGCTAACCGTTTCCTCCAGATTCCACAGAATGCTAATCGGGAAGGGCAGAAGACAAGATTGGCCTGTTTCTTTTTTTTTCCCCTTTTTCTTTTTTTCCGCTAAGCATCTGCCACTTCTCTCCCTATCTATCTCGTGTCCCTTTCTCTCGTTCTCTTTTTCCCTCTCATTTCTCTGCCTTTTCTTCCTCGCAGACCGAGCAGAGATAGCCGTTACAGGGCTTTGCAGATTTAGCATGAAAATGAGGGAGAGCATGTGGCTCTTAAGTATAGACATGTTTGTGTGTGTGTGTGTGTGTGTGCTGAGTGCTCTGTTAACTCACCAAATGGGGGGAGTCTCATTTGCATAGTATATTGTTCCCCTGGCACATGGTCCCCTGCGAGTTAAACCCCAACAAACTCTCTCATGAGCAGCACATAAAAATATGAACTCTAACAGTGACCCCAGCCCACAGTGTATCCCATTTGTTTTGTCCTTGATGCCCCCCCCCCCACCACCCCCCCCTCCACAGGATCTTATCCGAGAAAATGTTTGGAATCAATCCTCTCGGACTCAGCCTGATTCTCCCCCCTTTTTTTCATTGTGCTCGTGTGTCTCTTCTGGCTGGGCACATGAATATAATTACATATCACCTTCCACCCACTCAGTCTTTATAACCCTCCAATGAGACCAAACCTTGTGTTGGAGTTTTGGAGAGTGCATAACGTGCTGCCACACATTACACAAACACTGATACTACTGTTACTCCTGTGAAGAAAATGCATTGACAAATATCCACTCCAAATCACAGGACTCGGCTAATATGAGCTAATGCCCAGAACTAGGTGAAACCCAGCCTGCAGGGTTTGATGACGTGCGAGTGGGGAAAAAATAGCCACACCGGGGTAGATTTTAAGTGTTCTTTTTTTGTTTGTTTTCGAAAGATGCAGAGACAGTCATGTGACTCTTTTAAACCCTTGAGATCACTTCCTTATTTGTTTACCGAGTAAAACATGAAATCATTTTCCAAGCTTTACAAGCCCGTAGCTTGATCTGGCTGTCCTCTTAACGACAGACTCCTCTGAGGACCAGGCCGCGATATGACCATGAAAGGGAATATTTACTTGCTTTATTTTTTATTTTCCAGCCTCTTTATAGGAAGTGCTCTGGCCCTGACCGTTGGCCTGTGTTTAATTTTATTTCACGTGGCAGCCTAAACCCATCGCCCATGAGGAATATTCCTCCCCACCAGCCTTTCACTTCCTTTTCCATTTATCCATCCGCCATTTGAAGAAAGTCCTACAGTTTAGTCCCAGTTTGTTCCTGGAGGAGCAGCCGCCTCATGCCACTTCTGCTCCGACTCAGTATTTTTTATTTTTTATTTTTCCCAAATCCAGCACACGGCGTGACAATGTATTAAGCACAAGCATATTGACGTAAAACTGTGTGCAACAGCAGCATTTGCGTTTGGAATGTTTCTTAATTCTGGGGGAAATCTTCCTGGGTGGTGCCAGCGCGATGCGTAATAGTTGCTGACAGCATAAATACTTAGTGCGGCTGAAACTCGGCCCTCATGCGCCCCGTCCTCGGCTGCGCTGAATGTCGGGGTGTTGATGTTGGTAGCATTCCATCCTGCTTGGTTGACGAGAAGCGTTGCCAGGCCGACAGCTGCTCCAGCTTCACATTCCCATGCATGTGATCTGAGATTGGAAACTCAGGGGAGCATCTGCCCGGGACGGATGCACACACACACATACACACACACACTGTGTCAAATATGTACTTGGAGCCTCACGCGCACCAGCTTTCAAACACATAGACACATAAGAAAAGGAGAAGAAGAGCTAGAGAGGCTAGATGTCAGCGGCCCTATAATAGAGGGATGCCCTCTTAAGCTGCTTCATGGCGGAGCCCAGAAAATCGAACTGTCATATCAATAAGCGGCTCAGCCCACACCCCCAGCGAGAAAAGTCTCCTGTCCTCCTCACTTTTCTTTTCCAGACTCTCGTCTGTCTGCCTGCATCCCTTTCTCCATGCCTTTCTTAAGAAGCCGGTTCAGTTTCGAGGCCGACCAAAAGGCTTTTCAATTATTTTTGGTGTCATTTCTAATTGCATGAGACGGAGGGAAAAAGAGAGGAGAGAACAGAGGAGACACAGCTGAGCGTGGAGGAGGACATGTGGGGTGGCTGTGCAGAGCTGTTTGTGGCAGGCTAAACAGAGATCTAATTCAATTTTAGCTATGACCAAAGGGCAGGTTCCTTTAGTAAAAGCTCGCTTGCATCAAATGCAAATCCATGTTTAAAAAAAGAAAAGGAAAAAAAGAAAAATCATTTCCTCTCCTCGGTCCAAGACGTGAAGTTGAAAAGGGCATGGACTTTCATCCCTCCCCACGCACTTTTCTCTCCTCTAGTCTTCTTCTTTTTCTCGTTTCTTCCTAAATTATTACTTGACGGCAACATGCAGGATTTTCCCTCTGCCCTCAGCGTTGGATTTGTGCAGAATTAACAGTCTTTTGTTTCTCTGAAAGCACAGTCAATATGCACCCAACAGATGGTGCGTGGCTCTGCTGCTTTTCCTTTTCCCGTTTTTTCTTTTCTTTTTTTGTCATTTTTTTCACCTCTTGTGTTTTTTCCTCTCCACTAGTCGGTAACAATTTGCTGCTCAGTGTATTCTAGCTGCACGTTGCTTTCACTTTGTTTGTTCTGCTCCCTTTCTCTCTTTGTCACAGATGTAGCCTGAAATCACGTCTGTCACAGTGGCCTTAATCTCGGGGTTAGCAGCTGCCAGTTGATTGTGCATGTGTACGGAGTGTAAGCGTACATGTGTTTGTGTGATCTTGTGTGAAGACGCAAATAAGCAGTTTAAGTCTGTGAAACACAGACTTCGGGTCATCCAAATGGATTTAATTCTTTCTTCTCTTTTTTAGCCACTGGTCAGTCCAATAATTAAATGAGTAATTTGACACTTTTTTTTTTTTATCTTCTTAAACACGCTAGGAGGAAACTTTGATGATAGTAACATGATTATGATAGGACTATTTTTTAGTTCTTAAAAAGGAAATCAATCATTCCGTCAGTATTTTTCTGCTGATTTTTAGCTCTGATAATCCGTAGCAAACTGAACGTTTAAAAGTGTTAAAAAGTGAAAGTATGCAGTTTTATGGAAGTTTTTGCAAACAATATTTCATGACTTTGAGGACAAATGTTCCAAAATGACCTCACAGTGACTGAATTTCCATTCCTTTAGAATTCAGCCAATGTTATTAGGTTGCAAACGGTTAATAAAACTCTGCAACGTTAGCCAATGTATACTAAGATTAGGGATGGGACGGTTTCTGAAAACCGTCTGAACCGTTCGGTTCGACTGTCTCGGTTCGGTTCGCGTGTGTACCGCACGGTTCATGCACTGCTCCTTTTTCTCAGAGGGAAGCGTGTTCACTCCAGAGCAGAAGGGGGCGCTACTGCACCCAAAGCCAACCACCAGTAGGAAACCAGAAGAAGAAGAGAAGCAGCGTAGCCGATAAAAATCATCTGACGCGCCAACAGCAGTTTCTAGGTCTGCTGTATGGACCAGTTTGCATTTAGAGGGAAGCACATGTTGGAATTAGCACTGTTTCCTCTCTTGCAATGCCATAATCTTACCTACTTTTAACCTAACACTGTCACAATAATGTATCAAATGTCAGACTGCTTTTTTCTTTCAGTTTTTACTAGGGATGGGGATCGAAACCCGGTTCTATCAAGGACCTGGTTCCACTTTTTTCAAAACCCAAAAATCAATAACGTTTGGGCTTATCGATACCACTATCGAGTCTGGTTGTTTTTTTATTATTACAATAGTAATTGTGAAATCTGTGTTGTAATCGGCAGCATACAAGCTAGTTAGCTCGAAAAGTAAATAAAGTTTCAGACGTGCTGCGTGATGATGTGTTCAGGTTGGCTCAGTAAAACGACAATTAGGTTATCTTGATGCGTTCAAGTGTAACGTAAAGAAAAGGGAAATTGAGTTTTTGGCGAGAAACATGAGTAATACAATTGTATATTGCTCTAATTATTTTTAGAATATATAATTAAACTACTGATGCCAACATTTATTAAAAATTACATTTAATTTAAAATACAATTATTTATTTGTTAAATATTGTTGCATCGTCTTTCCACCAAATAACAGAAAATTATCGATAGTGGTATCGATAAAGACTCGGATCGATAAGGAGTATCGATAAAAGTATCGATATCAATAAATATTAACGATCCCCATTCTTAGTTTTAACCTGACTATACAAGACGTAATAGATTTTCCTAACAATCACCATATACCGAACCGAACCGAAAACCGTGACCACGAAACCGTGAAACGAACCGAACCGTGGATTTTGTGAACCGTCCCACCCCTAACTAAGATAGAAGGCTTAAGGTAAGGTTTTACCAATTGAGCATTCATAAGGCATGTTAATGCATTAGAGGGTTTTGGGACCGGCTGACAGTGCTTGACTCTTACTGCTGTCAGGCTTTCCACTAAGCTAAGGTGGTTAACCAGAGCCTTTCACTTACCACTGGTATATTGGATTTCTATGAGCCTGTGATCTGACTCTGCACAAGATCGTGAATGGTTATATTTTCCCAAATGTCAAAACTATTCCTTGAAGATGATCTCAAGTCTGCCTGAACAGACTAAAGGGAGGACAGAAGGAGGGAGAGGAGGAAGGATGCCACAGCCTCACAGCTCATTTGAGTCAAATCTGGAGCCGTGAGCTTGAGTTACGCTGCCTGACAATGGGCTTCTTTCAACCCAGACTCACACGCAGTCTCGCACAGAGACGCACACACACATTCTCGACACAGAAGCATTCTGTCTCGAAAACTGTTGTTGCCTCTGTTGCACAATATTTGGCTCTTATTATTTCATTATGCCCCCGTCTTGCTGCTGCCCTGCCTCTCCAGCCATTTCTGATTTTCCTCTTCTTGCCTGCTTGTTTGTGTCAGTCTGATTAGATGCTCTGTGTGTTTACATTTGTACCTTGCCACATCCATCTTGCCTTTACCATTTGATTGCGTATGTTAGCAAAAGCTGATTTTGGCTGTGAAATCCTTGTGACATTGGTTTACCCAAACTGTGGCTGCATAATGAGAGAGAGCATGAGGGGGGGGGGGGGGGGGGGGGGGGGGGGGGGGACTGGGGAATGTCATGATTATTCTTTAATACCCTGGAATTTTCTCTCCCATTTCCCTCTCCGCCTCACTTATGTGTTTCCCTCTGTCCAGGCAGTGCTCATTAGCCCCTTGGCCCTTTGTAAGCAGGTGGGGCGTGTTTGGCTCAGCCCTTCGACATGCAGTCAAGCTTAATTGGGCTTTGAGGACAGCTTATATGTACACACACACACACACACACACATACATACATACCTCATATGTACCCCTCCCTTCACACTTTCCCCTCCATTCTTAAAGAGCCAATTGTCCCCTCTGTGCTCCCTTGGGTGAGGTTGTGGCTTTTGGGCCGGACGGCAGAAATCTAGCCTCAGGACTATCTCCAGGCCTGTCTGACTCACAGACGGACTGGGGTTATGGTCCCCCCCCTCCACTGGTTGTCAAAAGATGATAACAACCACAGCTTGTGCTTGCTCCATTATGTGCAGACAGATCCCCAAATGAAACCAGGCAGTTCTAACCGTCACCTCGTCCAAATCCAGGCTCCAAATCCAAATCCTCCCCACCCCCCCATCCCCCCCCAGGGCTCCGCCCAGCTAGCCTTTCCCTCCACTTCTTCATCTTTGTTTTTTACTCACCATCCCAAGCTTTTCCCCAGCTAGTCTTTGGTCGACTAAGTTCTTTTCCTTTCTTTCTTTTATTTTTTTTTTAACCTCTTTGGTGTTTTTTTTGTGTTTGTTTTCAGTTCTCAAGGATGCTGTGAGGTTGAGACTTATCCACATGTGACTCTCCTGTTTCATGTTTGTTTGAGCTCCATGCGTGCATCTGCTGAGCTCTGTGGGTAAATGTGAACCCTAACCTAACTCTGCGTAATTACAGACAATATTTTTTTCCTTTTCCCAAAACAAACACTTGACACTACCTTGAGAGAGTATCTTCTTCAAAAGGAAAAGAAAATATCTCCTTCTCCCTCTCTCGAAGGCTAACAGATTCTACGCACGCAGGCTGAGCCGCGTCTCGTTATCCTGTTTATTCACACACGCCAATGCCACCTCTCCCGCGCACATGTGTACAGATGTAGCTCTGCAGCTGGAAGGTAAAGCAACTGCCCCGGAAGTGTGCTCGCCTCCCCCTGGGTGTTGGTCGGGTTGCACTGGGCAGGTGGGGAGGTTTTGAATGTTAACTGCCTTATCTCTCCGATTTCACACTCTCGCCTCCAGTCATACACACACACACACACACACACACAAGCTCACACACTCACACTCACAGACACCCTGTTGCCTCCAGCCTCCAATGTGACGACTGATTAGTGGGGAAACGGGGGGGCTCGCGCACACACGCATAGACACTCTCTGCCACACACTAATCCCAGCCAGAGGGGGAAGTTTTGTGTGTTTGAGTGTGTTAATGAGTGTGCTCAGCTGCTTCTGTAATGGGGCCACCTGTCTGCTCATTAGCCTCGTTACCAAGCCTTTTAATTGCCCCCAAACTCTGCGTCATCTCTCCTCCTTCTTCTCCTGCCACTCCCCTCTGGTTTTTATTTTATTTTTATTTTTTGATCCCCCCTCCTTACGGTAAGTGAGCTGTTGGGACATATCAATAGTTTGACATCACCTCACGTGGAAAGGATTACGCCCCGACACGCAGGTGTGTGAGGTGACTTTGGGTGTGGTTGTGTGAGGGCAGCAAAGCGGATATGTCGGCATTTCAGCAAAGTGACAAACTCGACCTCGCAATTGGGAGGAAAATGAGCTGGGAGGCTGCGTGAAGGGGACTTCCACACACAGTCATGCGCTCAAAGAGGGGTATCGGGTTGATTTTTGTTACATTTAACAACCTACTCTCCACCTCCAGCTTTCTTGCCCCTAGCTCTCCCCCAACTAAATAGCTGCATGATTGAGAAAATGACTTAGATTGTGATTTTTTTCCCTCTCATTTCGACTGCATTTGACTTTTTTTCTAAACTTAAAATCACGGCTTTTTAAAATGTCATTTACTCACAAAGCACGTCGTTTCCCAGAGTCCATGTTTCACTTTCTGCTTCCATTGTGGTCTCTTATACACCAGCCCAAATTCACCTATTTATTAGTTTGGGACACACCTTCAACACAAGGGCAAATCTTGTCCCAGAATGGGCAGTTATTTATCTTCACTACTGATTTTCTGTGAGGACGTTTCCCCTCTGAAGATGAGTCATAGCATTCAGCTTCTAAAACTGCAACCCAGGGTATTACATTTTGGAATGAAATATGTCACACAGCATTACGAAATGTAGTTGTCCTCCTAAACTGAGTCAAAGGTAGACTAAAGTTCCTGCTACTAAATAATATTGTTTGGTTAAGTTGTTTTTCACTGTTCAGGATCACTGGATCATTGAGATGTTAGCTTGGGGCTACTGCTACCTCCTTATATAAGGAAATGAGAAGCTCTCCCCCCTTATTTGATAGAAGTAGCCAACCTGCTACCTCGGCTAGACCTTAAATTCCAAGGATGGTAATCGACGCTTTAAGTTTTGTGTCCCTCTAGAACTCTTCTGCCATAGTTGTTTTTTTAAAAAAAAATCATTTTGAAGGATGGCTCCTTCAGCTGATTTTCTTGTGTATTTATTGTCAGATCAGAGCCAAGTGTGGTGGTTTAAGCTCCGTCTATTGATGGTCAGATCAGTAAGCGGGCTTAGCCAGTACAGATAGGGTGCCTGGTGCTGTGCCTTACAGCTGAAGGAAGGATTCGGAGTAAAGGGTGCAAAACGTTATGATGCAAATGAACATCCAGCCCTCATAAACCATTCCTCTTCCTTTCCCATTTTTGGCCTTGACTCTCCGTGTCAGTTGCATGCTGTAAATTATCCACAACAGCCAGTCGTGCTCATGTAAACATCTGCATTCTCACAAACAGCTGCTCTGGGAAACGTCAGGGCCGCATTGCACAACTGCTCACTGTTCTGTAAATGTGTAGGCGCCTAAACAATCAGAAATCATTTCCATTTATTCGAAAAGAATCCCACTTCCTGCTATGATAAGCAGCCCGCTGACAGATGCAGTCGTGGCGTACGGTGCTCCCTCAAAATTCTCATGACGGGGTTGATTAGTATACCACTGAAATTTCTTGAGAAAAACTTACCAGATTTGCTTTTATGCAACATCTTCCAACGAAGCAGACTGTGGTCTTAATTATGCTGAGTCAGTGTAACGTATTAATGCGCTGGCCTTTCGATCTGAGCAGCATTTAAGTTCACGGAGGAAGGTTTGGCATGTTTACTTGAGGCTGGGCAACATTTCTGATAGAGTAGTAACATATTTGTATTCTCCTGTTAATCAAATGGTAAATCAATCAAAGCCTAATTTCCATACAAATCTAAGAATTGGAAAACATGCAGGCAACCCAGTCGAGCTTTGCTCGATTCAAAATTCTAAAAACATTTTTTAAAAATGAGCAGCGATTACATGCGCTACTCCCCACGTTCCCCTCTCAACAAATCCATCTTATTTCCTCCCACTCGCTCCCTGTCTGTCGCAATGTTAGACAGTTATCTGGGTTATTGCCAGTCAAGTTACATGAGAGAACAGGCGGCTGTACATTCCTGCTGAAGCTTTGCACTTTGGGGAATCCCTCCCCTGTCTTTCTCTCCTCTGCCCTCTCTTTGTCTTCATGCATTTCTCAACTGGGCTGCACTTCCATTCTTCTCCGTCTTGTAATCACGGAGGGGATGGTTTTTGTGCCCAGTATGTGCATTATTTTTGCACTCATGGCATAAACTAAGCATCTACACGCTCCCTTAGTTGTGGTCCCGCTTCCATTGCCAACTTTAACCTTTTGTTAAGACTACCTTGCGTGGAGCGAGAGAGACATAGATGCTCATTTGAGCGCTCTGACTGCAGGGGCTCTGAACATTCTCCGTCTCTGATCCAAATTCGCTGCTTCTTTGGGAATCCATTTGGGAACAGAGAAACATTAGAATTGATGCTGATTAAAATCTAACCCGAGAGGATTTGTTTCATTTTCTTGGTCAGGAGACTGGATTATATTTCCATTATTAATATCAATTCATGGTATTTGGCAAATCCCGTGGTTTTCAGAAATATTGTTTCTCAGAGGCAGAATTGACTGTTAGTTTAGATCTTGTTTTTCTCTCTGCTACAAGCACAGGAATTAGTGGGGATTCTTACAAAGAAAGCATTTATTTTCCTCTTGCTTGAAAGAAGACTGTGAAGAAGTTGGCAAGATAATGTGCTGCACAAATACAACCATTAAGCCTTTTTGCATCTTTGAAGGGTGATCGTTATATTTGGCAGCGAGTCAGTAGTAAATTCTTCGAAGTGGGAGAATTTGGTCATGCACAATGATTTGTTGGTGGATCTGTGGTGGATAAATGACTGGGCCAGGGCATCTCCAAAGCCACAGGCCCTCTGGGACGTTGCAAGTATGCAGTGATTAGTACCAGAAGTGGACCTGTGAGGGGCAAACTGTGAGCCAAAGACCAGCGTCCTGGGTGGCAAATGCACATCAATCTATGTGTGGCTCAATCTTCTGAAATAAATACTGTTTGTGTGGAGCTTTGCAGCCACAGATCGGTCACGCCGCCCATTCTGACCACTGTATCTGAACATCTCTCTGTCACACTGCACAAACAAGGTCCGGTCTGATGAATTATGTTTTTTTTTTTTCACCTTGTGGGGGCTTGGTTGTGTGTACAGAAAATGAAAACAGGGGGAGGCTATGTGACGCTCAGGGGATGTTCTGCTGGGAAAACTGAGGCTCATGTAACCATTGATGTTTGGACTTGTAACTCCCCTCCCTTTTGCTTTCCCAAGTCCCCAGATCTCAATCTTACTGAGCATCTGCGAAATGCGCAGGGAAAACGAGGCTAATAATTAGAGGCTCCGCTTCACAGCTCCCAGGACTTTGAAGATGTTTTTGCTAACATTTGGACTGGTTTGGTCAGAAGAAGAGTCATCTGCTAAACGACTAAACATTAAGTTAGCAGGAGATCTACTCCAAGGCAATTGGACTTGATTCGTCCTGAAAACGAAGGTTAAAATCTGATCAGGATTTAGCAGCAACTGTTTTAGAAAAGTGTGCATACAAGCAAACTGGTAGTTGCTTCAAAACTGTGGATTGTTTAAATGGAAAGTATTTAGAAACCATAACCCCGTGGAACAAACTAAGTTCCAAGGAGAGAGCAGGGAATTTCTTTAAGTGACCTCATGTTGACTCTCTTTATAGTGGTTGATTCCCCGGTGCCCCCTCAGTGTCCCACTACTCAAACATTGTCCCCTGTCACTCCTCCTTCCTCTAACTCTGTGTGTGTTGATTATGTTGTTTGTTTTGGGTGCTCCCTCCATTTCTCAGATGTCTTCAATGTTTAAAGTCCAAATTGGCGAGGCAGCCTGTCTAAGTCCTTAGGCTGTTATTGATCAACTAGCAAAGACAGCGGTGCCGGGAGGAAGACTGAGAACATGCCCACTAAGATTTTTATTTCTTGTTTTCCGTATCTGGAGCCTCTATTTCTGTCCGTCTCGGCTTGTCATTATTGGCCCAAGTACAGCGCATGAAAAGATGGCTGACGTGCGGAGAAGAACAGCAGTAGGTGGGAGGCCAGAGGGCGAGGTTTAAGCTCAAGGGGTCATCTTCTCGGAGGCTCTCAGATGTAAATGGGATATTTTCAGTCTGGTCCGGTTGTCTGTAGCCTGAAGCCCGTCAGCTCCCACCGAATAGGTCTGCTGCCACGTTCAACCTGACGGCCCATTGTTTGCAGTCTGTGTGGGCGTGTGTGTATGCCAAATAGATGACGTGCGTTATTGCAAAAGAAAAAAAAAAAACGCAGCAGGAAGGACTCGGAGGCAGTGTGCAAAGGTTCAAGTCCCTACATGTTTCTGTTTATTACACATACGCACATTCTGACGGTTGATATCATCTCCATTTCTAACCAGAGTGCATTCCTTATGTCCATTCCCTTCTCAGCATACACAAGTGTTGACACATGCCAGCGCCACCAGGGCTTTCCCCCGAACACACGCAAACTTAGTTTATTCCCAGAATAGTGTCGGGTCTTAGATACAATCTGACTCTAACACTCCCAAAACAATCTAAACACAAAGGGTCGACAATTCTAACCAGCTTTTAATCCATGCTGCTGTGCCGTGTAGGAGTTTTTGTTTTTACATATTTTCATTTGAGAAAGAAAAAAGACATTTTGAAATCCCTAACTACCTGTCAAGTTGCGGCATGTTTAGTTCAGTTTGAGGGAAGATGACAGCAAGAGAGCTTTAGGTCTTCTGTCTGAATAGAGAAAGAATAGCTTTAAACAAGGTTTCTGTGGGCCGCGTTGACTCATTGGAGGGGTAATAAGGCTTACTGATGCCCGCCTGCCTCAGGTTAGTTCGGTAGCAAACAGCAGAAGTGTCTAATTGTTGGGGACAGACTTGGCCCTCTATTCGTTTCCCCTTGGCTGCAGTGCTGGTCGGTGCCTGAGAAGCTCCTCTGTGGCTTGGCCCCGGCCCCAACAGATGACCGTTTTGTACCCGCGCTTTCTCAAAACGTTTCCCTTCTCTGGTCCGGTGCCAATGATTGGGCTTGAACCTTTTCAGAGGTTGGGGAATCGGGGAGTGCACGGACACCTTTTTCTCGTCACGGCGCTGACCGGTGGTTCCACACTGTACCTCAGAAAGGAGCTGTGAACATACTCGCTGTGCTAAGTGGGCTCTGTGAGTACCAGCTGATGGAATTAAGGTACCCGGCATTGAATACAAACGAAGTTCCAAACACTCTCCATAAATTCCAGTTGTAAGCCTCTTTAAATCATGAATGCGGAGCTCTCGTGTTTAAACAGCTGCTTTTACTTGTGCATGTTGAAGTCTATTATTTTGCTGGTCTCTTGGATTTGGCTCTGGTACTGGAGCATGGCAGACACTACATTTTTTTTGGACCATTTATACAGTACTCTTTTCCTGGCCCGCAGCAGGTGCTTTGGCAATCGAAACAGGGAGAACTGGTCCTGATTAAGCACCGACTTGGAACCAGCTCTATAACCGCTCCCAAGTAACACACTTTCCCCCTCTGCCAAACTATGTTTAAAGTTCCAAGACACCAACTCTGGCAGGATCTGTTTTGTTTTTTTTAAGGTCAATGAATACATTTTTTTCCCCCCAAAATTCAGTGTGTAGAAAAAACAAGCAATTAATTTCCGTCCACTTGCATTATTCTGTTTTTCATTTTTCTAGTCGGATGTTGAATTCTGGAACACAGCGTGTGTTCAGGTTCAAGCTTTTTCTGGTGACCAACCTGTTTCCATACTTCCTCTTTTTTTAACCTGTTTTTACTCTTAAGCTGACCGGAGCTGCGATCCATTTTTAGAAGAGGCGAGAAGCGGTGTTTTTGAGGCGATCCGGCTTCAACAAACATGCGTGCACTATTAATAAATCATGGCTGCTCTGCCCAACAGGGTGCAGTTGGCGTCTCTGTGTTTGTGTGTCTGGGTGCTCATGATTACGTGCAGGAGTGTAAATCACACTACAAACCAACCTAACCTTATATTTAAACAGGGCCTTTCTTCACATTCTCATGAGGAAGAAAAGATATAGGGTCTCCTGTGTATTGGAGCTTCAAACTGCACACACATTTTTGGGCTCTTGACGTTTATCTTGGTTCTTCTAATAAAAATGGCTTTAAAAAAAAAAAAAAAAGGCATACTTCTATAAATAGTTGCCAAAAAACGTCAAATGCACATTAACACCAAGTTATTTATTGTCGTCTTTCCTAATCTGATCCTCAACTAAACTGATTGGTGGCGCCTACTTTTAAGACTCCTAATCTCTGGCATGAATTTCCACAAAGCGAGCTCCCAAGAAGTATGGACAGAGCTACTGCAGCACAGGAGGTGAAGGGAAGGGCTGAAGAAGACAAACGACATGAAATGAGAGATTTAAACAGAAAGGAAGTGAGGTTAAAGAGAGATGGTAAACGTTGTGATTTGTGACCCACAGGAAACGGGCTCCTTCTCTCTGGGCTCTCGGAGACCATAACAGGACCTGCCGCTGTGTGTTTCCTCTTGATAACGCAGAGGAGCCCCAAGTTACACTGCCATTAGGCCCACTCTGGCTCATCCTGATGGCCGTAGAAGCTACAAATGTGTAGACTTCCAAATGTTCATAAGTCCCGCGTCTTTCCTCATTCTGCTGCGAGGGGAAAAGCCAACCAGATTCCCACTCTTGTTTTGTCTAGCACGTGGAAACACCAAACGGTGTGTGTGAAGTGATGCTAAAAATCAGGGCGAGGAGCACTCGTAAGACGAAACGGGGCCACTTGCATGGTGGGTTCTTTTTTTGTTGTTCCTGCTTTCTTTGTGTCTGGCTGCCAGACAGCTGACAAATTCAGCACCAGAGGCCTCTGAGCGGAATTTAGGTTCACACACCCTCATTCTGATTAGACACAACTGCAGGCTTAAGAGTTGATATGTGGATTTGCCATTGTTTTGTGTGATTTTTGGCTGTTTTCCTCCATCTCTTGAAGATTTTGGGAGGAATGTTCGGCATGTAAATGCAGTCTGCAGGAAGGTCCTTCGGAGGGTGGGGGGTGGGTTGGGGTGGGGTGGCGGCGGTGTTGTGCTCGGACTGCAGATTCACACTTTCAGCCAGAGGATGATGTTCTTAAATCTGGACAGTGAGAGGCCAAGGGCCTCGCGTTAGCTTTGAAGTTAATTTGACAGGTGCTTCCACTATAAGCAGCATCAACTGGGAATGATGGAGTCTGCTGTAATGATCTGTCACCGCGGAGGCAGGCAGCCGTATGTGTGTGTGTGTGTGTGTGTGTGTGTGTGTAAGGGGGAGTGGCGAATGAGTCGATGCACCGGTGTCGGAGCATCATTACCTGCGGATCTGGGTGCACAGCCAGGCATTTAGGCGATAAGGAAAGAGAGTCTCCCGGGCTCTGGGAGACCGTGCCGTCTGTCTGACCCAGCAGACACGACCGGCAGGCAGGCCGTTTAAGATCATTTATTTGGGCTGCAAGTTTTGCTCCCGTGTGGGTTACTGTGCGTGTTGCATCCTGTCTGTGTGTTTGTGGGCTTGTTATTTATTTATTTTTTGCCTGGTAATATGCCCGAGCCTTCATTATAGCAAGAGCCATAACTTTGATAAATCACTTGGGCTCGGGGCCCTTACTGCTTTCACAGTATTAGAAAACTAATTGAAATTCTCCGCCAAACCACCCCCACCCCCCCCAAAAAACCCTTACTTTTTCCTTTTCTCGCTGCCTCTCTGTGTTTTCACCCTTTCCCTCGTTTTGCCTTCCTGTCCGTGTCGCGGGGCCCGAACAGTGCCATGTTTTTTTGCTGTGGAATGGAAGCCAAGAGGGGGAAAATGTCATCACTGATTTAATAGGCACGCTCTTACCCAGAAACACACAGCAGGCTCACTCACTCGCACACAAACACACACACACGGCACTCTGGGGAGTGTTAGGAATCCTGATAATGTCATCATAGGCATCTCCATAATGTACCCCGTTCTCCTGCAGGCTCCAGTTCGACTGCGCCTCTCCTCTGTTTCTGATTACGTAAGGGAGGGGGGGGGGTTGGGGGGAGGTTTTAGCTTTATAGGTTGATGGGATTTTGACTTCACCAACTTGTGTCCATGGCTGTGATCCCCCCTGCCGTCCCTCGGATTGAAGGCCGGTTTGGTTTGTTGCCTGGAATCTCCCAGCTGCCACTGGATTGAAGGTTTAGTTGTTTTATTGTCCATGATCCCCCGGCCGGTGCTTGATTTGTTTCATTTGCAGGGATCAGCCTGCGCCGCAGCGAAATCAGGGTGGAGTTGTTTTGTTACGCTGGAGTTGCCAGATGAAATTTGTTTTGGGGGCTGTGCAACTGTCCAGGATCTCTTCGCCGTTGCTAGATTTAGGATTTAGCTGCTCTGTTATCCAGGATCTCTCTGCCGCTGCTGGATTTTTTTTCTTTTTGTTGTTTTTTTTTTTAATATCCAGACACTGCGACTGTTTGTGTGACACTTGGGGCTTTGTGTCCACCCAGCAACCCCTCTTCTCCTGCCAGGCGAGCATTGTAGTGTGAAGCCAAAGATTTAGCGATGAAAGCAGAGAGACTGTGTGTGTGTATGTGAGGCGATTTGGTGGTGTCCTGTCAGCACACAAATTTCCCTCTGCAAACATTCCTGTGACATGTTGCAGGAAAGAGGGGGGGGGGGGGGCAGCCTTATGCGCCTGTGTGTTTTCCACAGTCGGCGTGCATCTGTTGCCCACACAGAGCCATGCCATCGCTCTCGGGCGCGCTGTACGCGTGCATGAGCCAGCACATGCTGGTGGATGGCGTTCGTGGTTAAAGAGGATGTGTTGATTGATTAGACTGCAGTAATTAGCTGAAGTGTGAAGACCTGGAAAGGTTTCCGTTCAAGTGGGAGTGTCTCCTCTTGAGAGACGTTGAACTGTGTGATGCACCACTACTTTACACACTCTCGCATGTACACACACACACACACACACACTCTTAGACACACGCCACGGCAACAGTCCCAAAAAGCTCAGATGCGGGGTGAGTCATCTCTGAAGCAGAACTAATATTGGGTGCCAAAGTGAAGCGAGAGTAAGGATCCTGAGACAGAAGGATGTTTGCTGCGTGGAGATGTGTGTCGCAGAGGGAGATGTGCTTGTGCCAGCAGTTTTCTGTTTCCGCACAGTGCGGGCCCCAACACTGATTTGATCATCTGCTGTACAAATCAACTCCCACCCCTCCCCTCCCCTCCCCTCTCCCACTTCCTTCTCCTCCTCTTCTTCATTTAAAGTTTCACTTCCCACTTCTCTTTGGTGCTTCGCAGATTACAGAGCCGCTTCCAATCAATGCAAATAAAAACGCAGTCGGTCTGACGGCGTCAGCCTTTTGCCCTCACTGAGCAGAATGTGGAGAATAAACCATTGCAAACAGCGACACCACATGGTCAGCTATAGAATTGCATGTGACTCTAATCTTTTTGTTGCATCAATTTCGCCCCCTCCCCTCATCTCTCCAGTGCCACTATGCTTTAATAAAACAAAAAGCTCGAGTCACTCATACACATCAAGTTAGCTTTTTTTGTTTTACCTTCTTACTAAAAACTATTAAGCCTCCACCATATGCAAGTTTCCATTTAATATAATTTTTAACATCAGTGTTCCTTTTTCCCCCCCTATTCCTATTTCTCCTCAAACAGAAAGTTCTACTACATCACTCTCTTGAGGGACCCCGTGTCTCGCTACCTCAGCGAGTGGAGGCACGTGCAGCGGGGGGCCACGTGGAAAACCTCTCTGCACATGTGCGATGGACGGACCCCCACGCCGGAGGAGCTGCCGTCCTGCTACGAGGGCTCTGACTGGTCGGGGTGCACCCTGCAGCAGTTCATGGACTGTCCGTACAACCTGGCCAACAACAGACAGGTACAGAGAAAAAAAAAAAAACGTTTTATTTAATAAAGTCCTGCTGCGGGGTTAAAACTGTCCATCAGCCTATGAGCTTTGCTTTGGGCTAACAATATATATTCTTCAATGTTTCAAACCAAAAAAAGAAGCCAAGCAACCCAGGTAATTCACCCCGTCACAAAAAACTGTGGATCAAGACCTAAATAATGCATGGTTTTTGTATTAATTTGTAGTGAAGAAAGAAGAGCTAAATGGGGTTTCATCATGTACATTCAGAAAGAAGGTAATGGATCTGATGAATGGAAAACAAATCGGAACACACTCTGCCACACAAACACACACCTTCACAGCAGTGTGCCTGCTGGCCATTTACAGCAAATTTGCACCTTCCTTTTTTTTTTTGGTGCCATCTCAGTCTACCACCTCAGCATGTTGACCAGCTTAGCTCATCTGAGCCCCAGGGTGTTATTACAAAGGGTCCTATGACTTGTATATGCCACACACACATACACACACACACACACACGCACACACACTGTAAGGTGTTATGATAGACCAGCAGGCTTACTTTTACTCTTGTGACTCTCAATTATCTGATAATCCCACTTCCTTTGCTGAACACTCTCAGGGCCTATGATTAATTTTGTGTCAGATGAAACTTGATACTGTAATTTGTATTTATAGCTCACAATTAAATTGTGTTTAAGGAGAATTTCTATTGTGGAGATATAAAAATTGGGCAACGTTGTCTGTCCTCATCCACAGGTTCGCATGTTAGCAGATCTGAGTCTCGTGGGCTGCTACAACATGTCGACGGTTCCAGAGAAGAAGAGGGCTCAGCTTCTGCTGGAGTCAGCCAAGAAAAACCTGCGAGACATGGCCTTCTTTGGCCTCACCGAGTACCAGAGGAAAACCCAGTTCCTCTTTGAACGAACCTTCAGGTTGCGCTTCATCAGGCCATTCATGCAGTACAACAGCACCCGGGCTGCGGGGGTGGACCTGGACAACGCCACGGTCAGTGCTACTACACACACAACAGGTGGTCAGCGATGCTGATCAAGCCTGTTTCTTTTTTTTTTCTTTTTTTTAATTGTGAGTTTTCCCCACCTCTTTTTGGTGCTGTTTACATAATAGTGCTTCACAAAAACTTAAAAAATGTCCTGGAATAAAAGCTAAATGAAATTTAAAAAAAGATAGCACAGAGAAGCACGGAATAAACAGTTTTTATATTGCTGTGAAATGGGTTGGGTTGAATGTTGCTGTTTAAAAGACGGAAGCTTCAAACGTGTTCTTCACACTTTGATTGGTCCAGTGTGGGAGTTCTTAAGCTCAATTTCCCACCCAAAAAAAAAAAAGATAAATAAATAAATAATTTCTCCAGTACACAGCAGGGACTAGTGATTTATTCATCAAACCTGGCCGCTCTGAGAGAAAATAGAATATGCACAGCTGCCAGACTCTGTGAAAAGGTGCACCGATGGTTATTATCCCAAAAAAGAGAAACATTATGCGCTGTTTGGGTCTGGAGTCTGACATGTGGGATTTTGTGTTCGGCACCTGGTGAAGTTTATAACGCCAACATTCATATGCAATTTCCAAAAGTGCTGTGTGAAACTGTGACATTATTAGATTTAAGAAAAGGCATTCTGATAACTGCAACAGTAGCTTTTGAGATGAATATTTACTCAAGACCCTCCAGTGAAGCTCCTCAAAGAGAATGTGGGCTTCTGGTGGTTTAAAGATCCCTGTGAGTCTTACCTGATAGAAGCCGGCCTCTGCACAGCGCGGTGGCTCCTCTTTGATAGATGAAGCCTTTGTGCTGATGACTTGAGCCGAGCGCCGTCCTCCTGGCTTTGTGCTGGTGCCCCTCGTGGTGCCGATCACAATCTCCCCTTTCCTAACATCACGTTGCTTCCCTCTGTTGTCACGCGCATTGCCCACAAATGGCATCCAGCACTCCATCACAGGTTTCAAAGAGGTTATCTTAATTAAACACATCTCCCCCCCCCCTTCATACCGGATTCACTCAAAGAAGATGAGAAGTTCCAATAAAGCCAGCTGCGTTACACAGGCAATTATGGAACCTCTCTCTGTTGTCTCTTCCTTGTCAAAGAAGTCTTTGGGTTCCATTTCTGTGTCGACGCCGGCAGCCAGGGGCGTCGTTTCTTTGTGTTGCGTGTCCGTCTTCATGGACAGACCGCCTGAATTCTGGAATTATTCTTCTCACCAACACAAAGGAAAGCAGCTTGCTTTTTTTTCAGAAGCATTCTTAATCAAGGCAGGGTCATCCGCTCTGCCCAACCCATGCAGAAAGTCATTTCTGCCAAAAGACTTGCGGGGACACCCTGAAGGTAACTGGAGGCTAAAAAGCTTCTGGCTTGAGAATCGGATTGCTGCAAGGGATTCTCTTCTGCATTCCCACATCACTGGCTGTCAGAAGAGACTTTTCGTTGCCCAATATTTTCTTTATCCTAGAAGGGTTTGAGGAGCTTTACTGTTCTTTTTTTAAAGTTCTCTCGCACATATATATATAGTTTAGTTAGTCAGTCAGTTCATAGTTTACTGAGACTCGGCTGTTTAAGATGGAGCTTGCAGTATATTCTGAGGATGTATAATGTTAAAGATCTGGGTTTTTATATATTTCATTTATTTATTTATGTTTCATTTGGATTTTACCAAATTTATTCTGCATGTATTCTGCATTTCCGTTTTCCACAGTTCAAAGTCTGCTCCTGTAATGCTTACACCAAAAAACGCTCTGCCTCAAACAGGTACAGAATAAACAACTAAAACCTCAGAGGTGGTAAATAAGCTTATATAACGTCTCCCATGATGTTTGGGGCTTTTATTGTTGCTGTTTTAACAGTTCTGAATTTAATCCGTTTTTAGCTTCCAGACTAGTTTATTATTAGTTTTTTAAAAATTCCAAATAGGTGTTCGGCCTTGTTGAATTATTATCGGGACAGGGAATTACTTGATGTGTATTCATGCTGTGAGCTAATTCAGGCTTTGATGTCATCACCTGCTTACTTTAAGTAAGTAAGAGATTGTGATGGGATGACTAAGTAAAGTAGAAAACTCCCGTGTCTTTGTGTTTTTCATGCTACTTCTGTTGCTCCCCCCCCCCTCTTCCTCCTCCTCCTCCCTCATCCCTAAATGTTTCTCCTGCTCCCCTTCCTTACAGATCCAGCGTATAGAGGAGCTGAACGAACTGGACATGGAGCTCTACGACTACGCCAAGGACCTGTTCCAGCAGCGCTACCAGTACACCCGGCAGCAGGAGAAGCGGCAGCAGCGCATCAAGAACCACATGCAGCAGAGCCACCTGGGCCTGGGGGTCAGCCTGTGGCCCTCCCGCAGCCGGCAGGGCATGGCGTCCACACTGGAGGAGGACGGGGAGAGAGAGGAGCGGGAGGACGGGGAAGAGGGCGGCAGAACGGAGGAGGCGGGCAGCCGGCTCCCTACCGAGGACTACATGAACCAGATCATCAACCGCTGGTAGCAACAGAATGAGAGCAAATAAGAGACACGAATATGTAATGTGAAACGCATACTCATCTACACGCACACAGTTCCATCCACCCAAAGTGGCGCCTGCCTCAAAGACCCAAACCACTGACAAACAGACTTTTTACCGGGGAGTTGGGCTGCGGGAATTGGAGTCCAAGTGGGTTGCCACGGCAACCCGAGCCCGTTCGATTGCATCAGCTCCTGTTATTAGGGCTGGCCCGGTTGTTATTGGCGCCTGCTTGGCCTTTCCGCCTCTCCGCATTTGTCTCTCCCATCATCATTACATCCTGAGCAGCCGGGAGATCATTTTTGAAAGTTGCTGACAACTGAGTCCCTCAACCAATTTGCCCGCCTCTGCTTCTTTTTCCCGTTCTCCCCGCATTCCTCTCTGGCCTGATGTGGAGCATGAGAAACTGAAATTAAGGCTGTGAATTCCCACCTCTTGCAGAAGGACCTGGTCGCTCTAATTTCAAAAGAACTCCGACGGCTCGGAACGCGCGCTCACGGCTGCGCTGAACAGAGAACATGATGGAAGTGCAAGGAAGACTATACCAAGAAAAAAACAAACACGGAGAAAAGTCGGACTCAGTTGCGTAATAAAAGCTTTTTGCTTACATAAATCAGCCATTTTCATCCACGAATGAGCTTTGGTCCTGAAATATTTTTATTCTCATTTTTGATGATGATTTCATTTGTATTTTTGCTTTTGTGTTCATGCTTTGTTAGAAGCAGAATTGTAATAACACTGAGACCAACATTGCTGCCTAAAGAAAAGTGATTCCTTTACTTCTTTAATTTCAGTTGTTTTAAAAAAAAAAAAAAGCTGAAGGATCGGATTGATGAACAATGGACCATAGCCATTACTGAAGCGTAGTTTCTTAGGGCAGGGGCAGTTTTTTCAGTAAAAAGGTTCCCAAAGCTCCTGTCGCTTAACAAGTTCGTTATTTCTCCCTCTTGCCTTATATTTGTGGGTCTCAATCCTGCAGAGAATGGCAGCCAATTACAGAACTGAATCTCACACAGGTGCGAAGAAATCAAAGGCGGGGAGAGGTGGGGGAGAGGCGGGGGAGAGGGAGAGCGGGGGTCCTGCTGTAGGTCGTTGCCAGGAAGTGTGCAGCGTGAGCGGCAAGCGCTTTGGAAGCCTTAACTCAGACAAATGCTTGAGATGTAAGCTGTGGAACTACTGGTCACCATGGCAATGTGAGCTCTTAATGTAGTGGGTGGCTTTTTTTTTTTTTTTTTTTTTTTTTTCCTTTGACTGCGTTGTGAAAGCAGCAATCTCATACAAGCCTCCGTCCCACCTTCTAAAGGGCACACACAGAACTGGTGATCTGTGGTTCATTAATGTGAGCTCTGTTTTAACTGGTTTCACCCTGAGGAACGGACGGGGCGAGGTAGCAGTGCCTCTATGTACTGGGATCATAGTCAAAATAATTATTGCAAGATATTATGTCTGCATTATAGTACAGTAATTTCTCTGACTACTCATTGGTCTGTGTGGGGAGAGTGTCGTGTGTGTGTGTGTGTGTGTGTAAATAGTATGTACAGTATGCCTTTGACTGGTGGAAGTGTATGCCTTTGTATATAGTGTGCCTGACTGACAGGACGTCTGATGAGTTTTGTGAATGACTGGTTCCATGACCAATTACCTTTTTTTTTTTTCTTCTTCTTCTTTTTAATTTGGTGGTTGAGAACCTCAAAGTTGCTCCAACAGCATGTCACAGCATTGTGACTATCAAAGCAATGCAATTCAATCATTTCCCCCCCATTACTCCTTTTCATTCTCCGTTTTCTTGTCTCCTTCCCATGACATGATTACATTCAATTGCAGTATTTCAGCAGTTCCTCAAATTTACACTTGTGAAGAAAATGAGAAAAAATCTATTCTTAATCCTGCACAAATCTGCTCAGCATGTCGCTCTTTGATTCGCTCGTGTCATCCACCATATATCAGCTTTTTAAAGGAAGAGAAAACGTATTAACCCATTGGTCAGATCTTTCTCAGAGCGGTTCGATTGTTTACCTGGACAGATAAATGTTTGCACAGGGCAGAGCATTTAGACAGACTCGGCCTGCTGTTGGCACAGCTTGGCCAGCCGCTCCAGCCCTCGGCAAACATTTTATTATTATTACGTGCAGGAAACAGACGCTTGAGATATTTGGGTCTGGTAGATTTGATAGAGCTATCAAACTGATTTTTCACTTTCCCAGGTTTGCGCAGGAAAACCTGAATAAATAAGAGACTAATGTCCAGAGCTCTGAAGTTCCAGATGGATATGACCGCCAGCCGTAGGTGATCCATGTTAAACCTATGGACAGCAAAGGTCAATCTTTTGAATTCTGCCAACGACCGACTGTCAGAGTTCTGAGTGAAGCTGTAATTATAAGTATCTGCAAAAATTAATTTCAAATATTTGATCAGTGTTTAAGCCGATCAGCATAACATTTCTGTGCACGGGAGATAAGAAAAAGGACGCTAGAAGTCTTCACTGTCAAATGCTTTTTAATCGAATACGTGAGCATTAATCTTGTTAAATTGCGAATCTGTTTCAACTAAAGATAATATTGTTGGAGTGTTTGATATTTCATACTTCACTTTCAAATGTTGTCTAGTTAATTGAAATGGATGCAATAAGGGATTTAAGAAGGATTCAGGTTCATTAATGATTTTTACTTTAATTAAAACCCTCAAGAGTTTTTTTTTCAAATGAAAAGCAGTCAAAAGCAAAGGAGACTGTAGAAAAAGTGGAGATGAGAATGTAAAGGTAGAAGGGTGAGAAAATGTTCCACAGAGCGATCAAATTTAAACTGAATGTAGCTCGGATTCTGTCGTCAAATGATGCGCGTGCATATTCTACTTCCTGTTAACAGTTTTTTTTTTTCTTAAAGTCTTAAATGCTTGTCAGCCAACCATTTTGTTTTTTAATCACACTGGATCCTGTCATGCTATGATCAGTTCTTTTTAAATCAGGAATGACTCATGATGAGAGGGAGAGGAGAACAAGGGGGGGAGGGTAATAAAAGTTATTGGTGCACATCTCTGTGTTTAGCTTTCATACTCATGCAATAGAGACATGGATATGGGAAGACAGGTCCTCTCTTTTCATATCAGCCTCCCCGTCATTGTGTTTTTGAAACTGGAGACTTGAAACTACTACAGCTCCAGGCATTTTTTAGCCCACAACTTCTTTTTGGAGTCAGACTTGCACCAGGCTGTCTTCAGGCTCCACTTCTGTGGCTGGAGAGAACAACCCATATTTTTTCAGCATCCCAGTTTTGAGTGGTAATCAGACTTGAGGCAGTCAAAAATGATCTCCGTACCTGAGCAGTGTTTCAGATTATAAAGCTTTCACTGACATGATTCCAGAAGCTGATGCTGTCAAGGTCAACTCAAGTCTTTAGTTTTGTCACTATGTGTATCTGATGTCTTAACAGCTTTTTCTTTGTGACAATGAATCAACCCCAGTGTCTCGCATCATCTTTTTTTTTTTTTTAAAGATGTGTAAAAGAGAATGTGATAGAGATTTTTTTTTTAATTGGAATGCAGTCTCTCCCTGCATTCCTCTGTATGCATCTCTCTGGGTTTGTTTTGTATGAGTGCAAAAGTGAATCATCAAACTACCGATTAAAAGATTTCTTTTTTACAGAGCTGACTCTGTCATGGTTGTTGATGCCTGTCATTTCTGATTGTGTGTGATGATGGTGATTACATTTGATTTACAGAACTTGTAAACAAGACGTATATTCATTAAAGACGCACTGGTTGATCGTTTTGACATACTGTGTGGACGTTTTAGCCCTCGAGTTTCTACGCCTCCTTTCACGCGCAGATGTGCATCTCGAGGACATTTCAACCCCCCCTGCCCCACACGAAACCATGGGACCATGACCCCATAAAGCAGCCTGTTCCCCATCTAATGACAGCCTCTCTCCCTTCAGTTTTGATCTATTGCCTAATTCAATCTGCAGACACCCTGGGCCAGCTGAATGTGCTTGCATGTAAAAATGCCTCTTCGTCTGCTGTAGCAGGTGGAAGTTTGACAACGGCAAACTGGCATAAATACAATTTCCTGTCCTTGGATACATAGAAGCACAGCCCAGGCCATGACCCTGTCTAATCAACACTCCAGTACCTTCAAACCTGACCCCTCGAGGCAGGGCAACAACAAAAAAAAAAGATTTGCCGGTCAAAGGCAACCAGACAGCACCAAGGGTAGGTAAAGTGTGAGGAAATGATGAATCCAAGTGGGGCTCTTAAGTAGGACAGGAGAAAAGATAGATTGGATGTGGTGGTTTTTTTGTGTCAGACATGAACAGAGAATAATAGAGAAAGGAGCTAAGCAGAGGAGAAAAAGAAGACCTGTGCAACCTCTCTGGCAGCTGGGAAACTGCATATTAGACTGAACGTAGTCTTTAATCCTCCCCATAGCTCTGGGTCCCTGTCATTTCAAGTGCAGCTGGACTAAACGTACAATAATGACTCTGCTTCCGCAGAGGGCTGAGCAGCTTTTGTTGGTCTGAACATGTGCATGTGAGTGTTCGAGAGAAAGTGCTCCCTCGCTCCTGCAACGGGAATCCAACTCTGAGTGATTGTACAAGCTCTGGCTGCAGTCCATTATTAGGAGGTCAAACTGGCTGTAGCCCCTCAGTGCTGGTGCCATGCTCCTTTCATGCAAACAAAGAGGCACTGGCATGATTATTGCTTATTTTTGTCATGGAATTCTGATGATAAGGTCACACCGAGTCTCCCCTACATGCATCAGAGAGCAGCCATTGTAATTTTGGAGGATTGCCTTGTAGGCGCTGATTATGATGGAGTTTAGCCTTTTGTCTGTGGTTGAGCTGTATCCAGCAGATGGCATGGCATAGACCTTCCCCATCAAATACATAATGTGGATACATTTCAATGCCTACACAATTTGCAGAGATCCAGTGCCCAGTGTTGTTATCCAGTGAATGCAGAGGCCAACCACAAGTGCATTCTGTTGTGCACATTTTTTTTCATGTGCAGGACAATAGATATGATTAGATTGGACATCTGGGGATGTTATCTGACCCTCCACTCGTGGTCTGGCTAATCTCCTAGGTCAACACCAAATCATCTCTGGTGATGATACAGAACTGAACATAAGAAGTCAAGCTCTCAGGCAGAGCTCTGCTGGTTGCCACCGGAGGGAGTCCAATCTGAGGAATCCCACAATCCTATTAAGGTTTGAAATATGTGTTTTTTTCAAGTTTGTTTGTACCTGCTTCAGGCCAGGAACTCTGATCTGCTGCAGACTTATTAACTGCACCATGAAAGTCTGATAAATGTTGATGTGGGAGAAATGCACAGCCACGCAAACTACGGGTCAGGGCCAGAAAGGAACGCTGAGACTATTAAAGGGGTAATACATCCTTTTTATACTCACCAAGTGACACGTGCACACACAGAGGACTATAGAAATAAGATATTGCACTGCACTTTCTAGTTTTTTAAGAAAGTTGTTTATGAATGTGTGTAGGTGTTAAAAACATCAAGCTCAACAAAACCCCTCTCCTCTCTGGCTGGATGTGGGACTTATGCTCAGACCAGTGTTTGGTTGCCGTTGTATGAATTAGCTTCATGTAAGAGACCTCGACAGACCTCCATTATACAGCCAGGGACACATTTAATTAGCAGCAACTCACGTGAAACGACAAAACGTATTAATATTAATGGGGGTTTAATTGAGGTCGTTTTGGTCCCCTGTCGAGGCTTTCAACCTCTAAAATGCCTGACGTGTGATATTGTGAGGAGAGGGGGCCCTGAGCCCAGGCTCCTCATTTCATATGTGACCCCGGAGAAGATGACAACCATCTCCTATAATTCATCTGAAGATGTCACCTTCTCGACAGATGAACAGGCGCTGTGGGCAGTGTGTGTGAGGGTGTTACTGACCAGGTTTAGTTATACTTGTGGGGGCTCTTTTAGTTAGGACAGTTTGGCCAGTCCTCATAGGGATATGACTAATTGTGTGAGTGAGCGCGTGTGTGTGTATGCGCACAGCGTCTACATGTGAGGTGTCCACACGTGTGCGTCAAAGTGAAGGTCAAATCCAGCAGGATAATTAATGTTGCTGCTTTTTATATAAAGTTAAATCAAACCTTGGAACTGCTCCCTCTGGAGGATCAGCTGTCCAATTTAATTTAGGCTGCAGAGCGAGTAAATGAAAAAAGCAACAACCATGTCTCTGCACCACGGGACTCTGTCTCTATACCTTTCATCTTTTCTTCTCCTCCTTCTTCTCCTCCTCCTTCTTCTTCTTCTTCTTCTTCTTCATCTTCTTTTTCTTCCTCTTCCTCCTCCTCTTCTTCTTCTTCTTCTTCTTCTTTTTAACAAGACCACACAACAGGTAGACAGGGAGTCTTTCACATTTCACCAGTCTGCCCCAAGGGAGACATCACACAAAGTTAAAGTAAAGATTCACAGAATGATCCCAGGTGCTTTCTGCAAAAGGGTAGAGTTAAGTTTCTTTACTTTTTCCGAACTAAGTGGCATAAACTAACAACAAAAGAGACAGATTTAGCCTATTCTAAATGAAGGATTTATCTCCCCTGGCTGTTAGACAGCACATCCAGCTAAGCTTATTTGCATTTGCTTCACACTTTATTGCAGTCCTAAATACATGTTGATCATCACTGCAGTCATATCTTGTTTTCCTGCTTTCCATTGACTCCTCTTTCTCACTAGGCAACAAATATGATGAGCATTTTTTTTTTCTGCAAAGGGTTTCAGTCACATCAAAGACAGCATATGCAGTTTAGAAGGCTTTCTAATAGATCTAATTATTTTTGCGTTTCCATACAGTGGTCAGAAGGGACATTGTAAAATTGACAGCTTTTTTCCCATCCATTTCCAAATTCTTCACATATTGCTTTCTCTATGGGAAATGTGCGATTTGTGTTTCAGTCACAATTTCTTTTTAAAAATTTTGTTGGTGAGTAAATAAAAATGTCAAGGAAATACTTTTTTTCCAACAATTCGAGCTACCAGAAAACTAAAATGTGACCATATCCGGATACAGTCAAATACTTAAAATAGTGTACCTTTGACTTTGAGCTTTTCAATTTATTGTTTTTATTTGATGGAGACCCTTCAGTACATATTCAGTCCCAGTAAAATCTATTGGGCTGAGCCTGTTCAAACCAAATTTCCATTATCTAAACCGTACATGCATAAAATACTGTTTTTGTTGGTGTTGGTTTTGGCTGGACAAGTGACTGATTAAAAAGTATGTATGTTCAGACAACAGCTAAGTCTCCTCCCTGTAAGGCAATCTAATAGCAGTGAAGCACTTTATCCTGCTTTACAGTTTTCTTTTGTTTTTCAAGCCAATTAAGCAAACATTTTATTTATGTATTTGTTTTTTTTATAAAATCTATAAATCATAAACTGAACATTCAAAACAATTGTTATTTCAGAATATTCAACTAATAGAGGAGACTTACATTAACGCATATATAATTTTTTTTTGTTTATCTTTATTTCCTTAAGTTTTCACTGAATTACATGCAATAAATATTCATATATTAGTCCTTGAAAGTTTGTTTTCATTTAGTCAAAGATAGTTGTAGGTGTTAATTATTGATTTCGAACAGGCACCATTGTAGTCACCTAATCCTGCTCACAAGACCCTCCCACTCAGTGGATCATGATAACAGGAAGCTACGGAGCCGGCTTCGGTGAGAAGAAATCGTGCATTTTGTATTATTTTAAGCATTTGAAGGCTATGGTTGGAGTTTGATTGAATAGGTTTATATAAATTGTCAAACTGCTTGTCTCTGAATAAACATAGATGAGTGAAAAAAGCTTTTTTTTCCTTTTGTTGCTGGAGGCGTTAGCTAGCCCCGCGGTCCTTAAACTAGCATCAGTGGTCATTTAGCATTCGTGACCTAAGAGTTTTCCGTCTAACATGCTCTGGCTTTGTGTGTAATTTGTAACGAAATGTTAAGATTATTGTAAAAACCATGTAGTCTAAGTCGTTATAAGGGTTTGTATGGAGCTCATGGCAAACGCTAATGTGACAGCTCCAAAGATCGTCATTGAATCTGTCCGGATGTCAAAACTGTCTGTTCATTGGACGACAGAGCCACGATGAAGTTTTCTATTGGATAGAGTTTGTGAACCGTTTTGTTTACTAGTCAAAATCCTGCAGGTGCAGAACACTGTTTTTTACTTTTAAAATACCTTAAATTATGCTTTCACTAAAAGTATCTGCTCTGGTTTAGATCCACTTCAATTCAGATTATGTAACAAGTAGAGTAAGAAGTGTTTGACAGGTCCCTAGTCCTCTGTCTTTGCATCTTTTTGCATGTTGATGAAGTGTGGTGAACAATCTACATTAAATATATAGGGATTTGGTAGGTTGTATAATTAGTTGATAACCATGGACTTACAAAGGACAGGAATCGTGTTGAACGTTTACTGTTTGACATCAATGGTCAAGCAAAGCTCAAAGAGTTCCATTCCTGTAGCTGTAAAATACATCATTACCCCTCGATTGCTGTGTCTGACCATCATTATGAGCATTTGTGCTAAAATACTCTATCTAGCTTTATCATATGTTATGATCACATCTCCACTGTGATCTTGTCTATCCAAGCACACTGAATACACGAGATCACCTTCTTTTTGTTTGTTCAGATGAAGCATAAACCAAAGACATGCTATGTTCTTTTTAGAGGGAGGAGACTTCCCTTTGGAAATTCTTTCAAACAACACACAGGCATTCATTGTACGTTTTAGAACTTTAACATTTTACATGTTACCAGAGGCCAGTAGAGTCTCTTTGGGTTTTCTTTTTGCTTTTTCTCTGAACATTGCCCAGTCTGACCTTGGGATGAACTACATGCATTGTCCCCCCCTGGGTAGACTGGAAACTGTCTTGAATTTTTTCCATTAATTTCCATTCATGAATAATCTCTCCCTGTTAAAAAAGTTGGACTCCAAAATGTTAAGAAAGAGCCTTAAAACCCCTCCCAGGTTGAAGGGCGGTAACCATTGCTCCCCTAAAATAAATTCTGGTGTCTTTCCATTCATACATAGTGCTGATTTGGCAGATTAGCCAAAAGCTAAATTTGTAATTTAAGTAATTGTTTTAATTATATTTTATTTGATGTTGTATTCACCTAACCTTAAGATCTTTTAAATGTTTAAAAGTCGATGTAATTTATTTTTTAGCTGCCTGAACTTTTTACTATAGTCATTTTGGGAAGATAAATGAATCTATGTTTTATCATTCACTGGAGATCCAAAACACCGCTGTTATATGCACATTCCCACTAAAAATGCTGTAAAGCACTAATGTGGCCTCTGGATCTCATAAAACTTATTTTCCTGACAAACATTTTGGGGCCCTGGTGTACAAACCTAATCCTCCTTTTTATGATATCTCTACCTCCTGCAGTTTCAAACAATGCTGGGAAGCTATTTAGATTTTTATATCATAGCAGCTGGAATTTTTTAAAAGTATTTATTTAGCACTTACATAGCTCTTTGTACCTGATCTGTTATAAGTTATCATAGTTTATCATACCCTCTCCTAATACACTTCTAATTTCCAGAGCTTAGTTTTCCATTGATGTGACATAGGCTTTTATTTGGCATTGGTTTTTAAAAATCAGATTTCTCCATCCACACAAAGCCTCCGGCTTTTTGTTTTTTATTTGGACCTCCTTGGCTAACTTTTCTCTTTTTGAAAAACTTTGGAAACATCTGATTTGATTTTCATTTTGTTTGTTTTTACTGTTCAATGAATATTTTCTTGGCTTACCTCTCCAATGTTAATCTCATTTTGCCTTGTTTTTTTATGCTGTCTCTGGTTTGATTTCTTTTTCAAAGCACTAATTGATCTCCCTCGTTTATTGGCTTTATTCCCTAAATAGTTATTATAAATAGGTTTTTTTGACACTCATCTTTGAGTTACAGTCCTTTCAGAGTTTGCTCTTTAAGTCTGAATGCTTCAGAAGGGAGGGGGGGGGTAAGTAATTACCTAAAACAAGATCTTTTTTTTTTGTGGCTTTCAGGTTTTAATAATTTATATTCCTCCCTCCCTTCTTTTGTTCATTTCATTTACCATCATGTCCTGTTTAACGTGTCCCTCCTCCGTTGCAGGCGTGAGGATGTGGCTCCTAAAAGTCCTGCTGCTCTCCCTACTGACTGCTGTTTCTGGGGCTGCCGACTCAAAGGCTGTCACCACCTCTCTCACAACCAAATGGACCGACACTCCTCTGCTGCTGGAGGCCAGGTATGGCACCACACTGCTGAGCTGAAACAGTCTTTTAGCTCAACGATTTTTGATCATATAATAATTAAATCAATGTTCTGGCCTCTGTTTAAAATGAGTTTGAAAAGCTGTGTCATTGATGTGTGAGCAAGATGCTGGCTTCTTCACAGCATCAGATGTTGGACTCTTTGTATGTAGTTCTCTGATTGTTGGAATAGAATGAAAACGTTTTATTCAGTCTGTGTTGTACATTATCAGCTCAATAAACTGCCACTTTTATGTTCTTGTATTTCCACAGTGAGTTCCTTGCTGAGGAGAGCCAGGACAAGTTCTGGGACTTTGTTGAGGCCAACCAAAACATAGAAGGAGAGCATGATGGTAATTTAAAACTGCCTCAGACTCCGAAGACCCGATTTAATTTTTATTTTCACTGCTGGAAGCAGCTGAATTTATGATGTACATGCAGCGTCTTGGCAGTAATGGCAGTGTTATTGTTTTAGGCAAGTAGTTGCGCATGCAATAATGTGATAGAGGGAGGCTGGAAACTGTACTTTTTTTGTCCGTAACTTTTGTAATAGAATCAAATAAGTAATTTGATTTAAACTGACAAAGAGGAGACTTATTCAAAATGACAGACTGTGCAGAGTTGACTCGGGAACGTTGTGCCTCTGTTCTTCTCATCCAGACACAGATCAAGCCTACTATGAGTTGATTTTGAAGAAAGCCAGTACTTTACTCAGCTCCATCCAGTTAAACATGCTGAAGTTTGCCCTTTCACTGAGAGCTTACTCCTCTACAGTACATTCCTTTCAGCAGGTAACAGAAGAGCTATTAAAGGTTTCATTTTGACAGTCACTTAGCAGACTCAGTAGTGATTCTGTTGGTGTATTGCATTTGTAGATAGCGTCCACTGAGCTTCCTCCTTCAGGCTGCTCAGCTTTTATCAGCGTCCATGGAGAGAAGACGTGTGATGTGGAAAGCTTGGCTACACTATTGCAAACCGCCCCACAAAGGTAAACACAGACATGCCCATTAAAAGCACAAGCGTTACAAATGTGTAAACCAGGGACTGGTCATGTGAGCGACATCATAATCCCTCTTCCAGGCCCAGGCCGTACCTTTTCAAAGGTGATCACAGATTCCCAGGCTCCAATCCCGATGCGCCTGTTGTCATTCTCTATGCTGAACTTGGGAAGCCAGATTTCCAACGGTTTCACCAAGCCATAATATCCACAGTCAGCGAGGGCTCGGCCACTTATGTCCTCCGTCACTACACAGCTGTAAGTGTTTCACACGCAAGAACAGCGATGCCATACGCCATAAAAAAATAGAGAACGGCATCAGATAAATACAGATTATAGACAAGAGAATTTCTTGGCAGGTCTCTGTCTTCTTTTACACGGAACCGCTTCTTTTACACGGAACCTGGAGCCCACACACAGAGTTTTCTAAATTCCCTTTTTATGAATCAGGACTCACAAGTCCTGATTCATAAAAAAGTGCCTATGAGGCAGCCAATGGTTGCTACGAGTCCATTTAAAGTCCAGCTGAAATCACAGCATTGTCTCAAGAGTTTTCCACAAATGTGCAAGTTTCTGAGTTTTCAGAGCAGGCAGGGTTAGTGATCTGCTGTCAATCTATAAACTATCTACTGTTCCATATGTTTCAGTGTACATTTATAGTGATAAAAACACTAATGGTATGTTCAAATATAAAAAGAATCATGTTTTCTTTTCTTTTTTCCTTGTCTTTGAGCTTTTGTCTATTTAAAAAAAAAAACCCAGTGTAGAAGAGCTGCTAATAATTCAGTTTCAGTGCCAGGCTGACCAGCGGTAATGTTTAACAGTAGCAATAAAATCTTAATGACACGCCTAGTGCAACATAAAACTCGAATAGACGTTTATATCACTAAACATACGGCAGAAGATACATTTAAGGGGGCTTTCCTTCAGATTTAAACTCATCTGAAAATCCCTCTGCAGTTTGTGCAGCCTCCCCATTTACACCTGGGATGAGAAATGTTTCTCCACCTTCTTATGCCAAATTATCTTCGCTCTCATGAAAACATAGCTGGCCCCCTTTTTTTTTTTCTCCTCTCACTGATTATGTTAAATTATTCTCACCAGCTGTCCGTACGAATGAAGTTTTTTCGCCTAACTAAAAAAGGTGGAAATCTTCCTCTTTATTTAATAGCTTTAGGGCCTGTCAAGGGACGGTGAGAGTTTTTTGCACTGAGCAGGCAGCAGCTGGTTATTCTGCAATAAGCAATTGTTTGTTAGGCTTGTATGGTTTGTTTCTTATAGGTGAGGTGAGCTGAACACACTGGGTTGATGGCAACTTTAATAGTTATGTTAGTCATCAGGTGACATTCACCAATATATGAGATACTATCTGACGGATGTAGTTAGAGCTTTTTAAATCATTTGTATATTTCAGCATTTTCTAAATACAACTTCCAGTGGCACACTTGCATAAGGGAAAAGGATGTCTTCTCCCTCCCATGCAATTTGTTTTACAATGTCTCCTCATTTCCAGAAATCAAGTGGAAAGAGAGTCTATTTGTCGGGGTACGGAGTGGAACTGGCCATCAAAAGCCAGGAGTACAAGGCAAAGGATGACACACAAGTCCAAGGTTTGTCCACTCACAGAACTGCACACACATGCTGATGCAATCCCAGAGGAGTCCTGACATGAATATCAAGTTAATTGATTGTGGTTTCAGGGGAGGATGTGAACGCCACAGTGATTGGAGAGAATGACCCAGTGGACGAGGTCCAAGGATTCCTCTTTGGCAAACTCAAGTGAGTGACTCTGTATTTGGCCATGGTAACAATTCAAAGCTTGGCAAGAACTTCACCAACCAGACGCAATGTAGCCAAGTATTTTTCTTCCTTCCCCAATCCGGCCCGCTCCCCCCCACACACACTTTTATTCCCTCGAAGCATCACCTCTGCTCCACTAAACTCAAACTAAGTGAATCAATCTGTGAATTCAGCCACGCTCTCTCGATTAGATGTATATTCATTACACAGGTGCATTTACGCTCTCTTTGTCTGTCTCTCACCAGGACTCTCTATCCAGAACTGAAGGAACAGTTAAAGGAGTTGAGGAAGCATTTAGTAGAAAGCACCAATGAAATGGCACCTCTAAAAGTCTGGCAGATGCAAGGTGGGCCACCGTCCAAATCACGTTTAGAGTTTTGTCTGTTGTTCTTCTATTAGTGCAGATGTACCGTAAGAGGAAGCAATTCTGTCTCATTGTGAATAATTGTTCAACAGACTGAAACAAACACATCAAGGGTGACTGAGCATGTTGACAGAGTAGCAAATAAATGCTGTGAGGCTGTGTAATATCACACGTATTAGTCACTTTTACCAGGAATCGATTTTTTTCATGATCACATAAATACATCCACAGGCCTCAAACACAATTTTGTCAGCTCTGGATGTCAAAATGTAATAATATGATGGCAGAAATCCCATGTTCTTATCTCCATCAAAACCAGATCAATTCTACATGTCCTGAAGGGGCTTTTGAGTCTTTACAGGTTGGGATATCTGATGACACAGATCGCCCTTACACACTTTGTAGGTAAAGATAGCCAGTGATACTTCCACCTGCTCATAAACCTAAAATTGATTTGAATCTCACTGCTGACTGAAAGCCTTTTTTTTTGTTTCTTTTTTTTTTATCAGCATTAAATCTAATCTGCTGACTATGTAGTTGAGGAAGCAGGAAATCTCAAGGCGCACACATTTCTACTGGAGCTTATGCTTTATATAAGCATCACCACATGACCGCAGGGACTTCCTTTGCTACATCAGAGAGTTAATGCAGTCGGTAGTTTGTTGTTTGTAACCACTTTTTTAAGACATTCGGTTTAAATATTGTAGACATACTTTGGTGTATGATTTGATCACCCTATTGCGATGAACCAGTTAGAGTTTTCCTATCAGAATTCTCCAGCCTCAGCCACTCAAAGGCCTCACAGAACAATCTGCGCTCACACATTCATACTCCAGCCGTTCAGTATCTGTACTTACATCTCTAGTGGTGGCTACTGTCGATTGTAGTCACACTTCTAACATCCCCGTTGCTGCCAGCCCACTGATCCAAACTACTATAGATTGGCCACAAACTCATGGCTTCAAGCCTGGAAAGATGGATTCCTTGTGATAATGAGTTTGAAAATCTCCCAAGAATCCATCTACCTTGCCAAGGTAATCAGAAATTGAAAATTAGTTGAACCAGAAGTTTATTGAGTTTCTGTCCCAGCTCATTTAATTTACCATTTGATCTGAATGAGATGGAGCTCCCATACGGTCTATTTTACAGTATAACACATCACTGTTCCTAAGTTGTCTTCATATTTCAGTCATTTTTTGAGAAAAGCTTTAAGGAGATCAATTAATTCGTCAACACCAGGTGAAAATCTCATAAGTACCTGTCAGCCACAGGACGTGATTTCCTTGTGTGTGTTTATGGATTCATGGTGATGCAGAATGACTGTCAATAGAACGGCCTAATCAATAACTACTCGTGTTTTCTCTGTAGCCTCATGGGTATTCCATCATTCTTTTTCAGTTTCTTTGTTAAGAAAAAAAGAGAAAATATCACCATCAAATGAGCACAAATAGGCAAAAAAAAAATTTTCTCACTCTCTTCAAATCAAGCCAGCTTTACACTTGACCTTTGAGTCTTTGTTATGCAGAATTTAAAAGATTTTGAATATTCCCTCATCAGTATCTGTATCAATTGAATCTGCGAATCGGTCTATTTGGTAAGATCTGTTATGGTGTGTCATCATTTTTCTGTTGATGCTTGCGACCTACAGTGTCTTTGAGACAAGAGCATTATTGATTTGGATGGCTTTATTTATTACTCCCCTTTTCTTCTATCCTCTTCCACGCCTGTCACCCTACAACAGATGCAGTCGTAGGCACTTTTTAACATTATTTTCTTTACCGCACACATACCGATGGTGTGTGTCTTTCCATCATACTGTTTCCCTGCACAAAAGAATCTCCGTGATAGACTCTGATCAGGATGTGGGCGCAGAGCTTGTTTGATTACGGCACATAAAGGATGCGAGAGGGATGAGGGGGCTGAGCTTGACTTTCAGACTGGCATGTAAGGGCCAGCCTTTATCTCCTAACCCATTGGGGCTCATTAGCTCAGTCTGTTTACAAAGAGAAGAGAGCCTCCAGGGGCTGATCATCACACGAGCTACCACACCATTACAGAGATGCTCTCTGCTATGAAATAATCCTCACAATATGCTCTACAACCCCCTCTTTTCTGCATAGAGACTGTAAACTGTATTTTATATTATGATCTACATCTCGATCCAGCTTTGATAGCTTTAGGTTAAGACAGGACAACGATGGCATTAAATATCTCTGTTTTTATAATAATTCATTGGACTTTGTAATTGTTAGTACATGCACTGCCTTTGCTCAATAAATGGGGAAATCTTTTAAGTTTTAGAAAGTTTCTAATGAAAATTAAACATGACCATTCAGTAAATGCCACTGATGGCCCTTTCTAGCAAGAAATAAATGCATAAAAGGCAGCAGGCTGTGTAATTTGTCCACGTAAGACAGTTTGAAAATGACCATATCAAAAGGTTATAATGGCTTTCAACCATGTTTTAGCTCTGAATTTACACACACACTCCCATAACTAAAAATGTCCTGCTTAAACACACTTTTCGACCACAATAACATGTGAGGTAAAGAAGAATCAAATTTAAGAATTAAGAAATTTGTTAATGAAATAGACTAAATATGCATCCTCCAAGCCTCTGATACAGTTTGTGAATCGAATGATCTTCACATCCTTCTCAGTTTGACTCTGTTACCAAATATTAGCGTGCTAACTCTGTAAGCCTAGAAGCTGTATATGATGAGCCATCTTTTGAAGCACTCAGTAGAGTGCGGTACGATACAAACTGACGTTATTACAGTGTGTGTTGTGTAGACTCACAGTGCTTCGAGCGTGAATTTGAAATCGTATTCTTTGGTTCACCTTACAGCTTTATTTGGATGATGCACTCTGACAAGTTCTCAAACTGCTTTAAGTTGTGGCCAAACTTTGATTCTCTCATTGGATCCTCTTGTGTGTTTCTGTACTTCTGTCCACTCATCTTTCTCCCATTTTTGCCCTTTTTGCCCACCTTTCCTTCCACCCACCTCTTCTTTTATAGATCTGAGTTTCCAGACAGCAGCTCGCATTCTTGCTGCTCCCGCTGTTGATGCCCTCAATGTAATGAAGGACCTCAGTCAGAACTTCCCCACCAAAGCCAGGTAGACACACTTTCAAACACAAGCAGTAGATGAAGGAAGGAGGAAGGAGTTTGTACGTATACTGATGTGCTCGAGGCTTTCCGGCTCAGTCTGTACTTTTGCCTTACAGGTCTATCACCAAAACAGTGGTGACCCCTGAGGTCCGCAAGGAAATTGGCGAGAACCAAAAGGTAGTTGTTTTTTTACCTTTTTTTCTTATTCCAGACTACCTGGCACATTACTACTTTTTCCCCCCTCTCTTTAAAAAAACAAATAAACAAATTCACTGGCCTCACACACACAGTTAAGCTGCATTCCACCGGGCAAAGTTGGACATGTTGGAACGGGACTGCCCGGATGCTCCCAAAGGCCCGTGATTATCGATCGCCAAAGGAATATGTGTTGTTATTTTTAGGGGTTTTTTTGTCGTTATTTTGCCCTAGTAGGGTTTCTATTTGGCTCTCTGCAATGCCTTATGGGACAATATTTTTAAAAATGGACATCAATACTGCTTTGAGCTATTCTCAGTCCTGATTTGTGTGCATGTGCTGCCAAGGGTGCATGGCCATGTGGGAGGGAGGCAGCAGAGCCCATATTCACTCTGATGAAAACACGTTTCAGCCAGTGCAGCGGAAAAAGCCTTTATAGAGTGTTCATTTCCACATGTCTCCAACTCCCTCCTTTGGCCGTTGATATGTTTTAAGGAGCTTTCTTGTCTTGATATCAGTGGCTGGCAGGTCGACATGTTGACTGAGACCTGGTTCTTCCCATTCAGCTAACTTTTCAGGGCCCATCTTGTTCCTTTCCTCCAGTTTGCATCCATAGCCACTCCTAGAAATGTTGGGACTGGTCCAGAGCGTGCTCTTGAATCGGCCTGTTCATCTCTGCCTTCTTTAGGAAGGCCTTTTTGTGTCCTGTTGATGTTGTTGGGCTTTAAACATTACAGTATCCATGCGCAAGGTATTGGGGCTTTCTTGTAGTCAGTGCAGATGGTACACAGGTTTTTAAGTGATATCTTACAGTCTTGAGGCACAGTTCTGTCCATCAGTAGCTTGTAATAAGGTCCTCAGGTGTTACTCCTCTGGGCTCCTATATTAATAAATATACCTGGCCTTTGCTACTTGCTCACTTGTTTTTTAAAAAAAAAGGCACTTCCACCTTTATCGGAAACTAACACCTATCAGTCAGTTCAACAAAGCTAAAGTAAAACCAGAAGTGCTACATCTCTTTAGGACTGTGGTGGAGACAGGAATTTTAAATCTCTTAGCAAATTTAATTAGAATTTGAAACCTTTAGCCATTGTCCTGCTCAATACAGCAGCGTTCGGTTATATTTTCTTTATCTGAACCTCTTGTACTTTTGCATTCCCGTTGGCTGGTTTCGTCGGATGGTCAGGAATAATTAAGGTTTGAGTATTTTCCAGTGCGATCCAATAAAGAAAAACAAATAACAGCATTGCATACGGCTACAGCCCCGGCCCCCTAATCCTCCCACCTGCTGTCTTTAGGGAAATATCTCAAAATGAGAACTGCCCCTCCTGTTATTGTTTACGATTTATCGCATAATAAAATGTGAGAGGAACAAACAACATTTGACTTCAAAAGCATTCTGTTTTGACAATCTGTTTGGCTTTTGCCAAGCCGATAATGGAACAGGTAATCACCCCTTCTTCTGCTCGGTGTTTTCCCCTCCTCCTCCCGCTCCTCTGTGCTCGCATTATCTTTGTGAGCAGAAGACAGGAGTTCAGGGTGGTGGAGGAGGTGGTGAGCAGACAGACGTCCTAATTACTGAATCGGTGATTCATTCAGCAGGCACACGGTCCTGTGGCGAGAAATGATTATTGATTGAAGTAGTTTGGACACACGCACACCTGCACGCGGAGATTTCTTTCTCTCACGCACCTCAGCCACACACACACGGTTAAAGTGGGATGAACGATATTTGTGTTAATCGTGTCTCGTTGTAATTGGCATGTCGAGAGAATGATTAATCTGATATCTTTGTCTTTGCGTAATGAGATTTGACTGCGCCAGAACAACTTTGAGCTTTCCTTTTTCCTCTGCAGACACGCTGAGCATCTCATATCCATGCACGCCCTCACACCCCCTTTCTCTAATAATTAGATTTGTTTAGTGTGGTGTTTGATTGCTCCAAACAGACTGAGTCGAAGACAAGAGAGCTGTCACTGCTTATTTGGAGCTGTCAAAGAGCCTTGTTACAGCTGGGTGTTGAGCGTTGCCTCTAGTTTTGCAGCGTAATTGACTGCACCATGAGAAGCTTTGACGTTTGGTGGTGCACACTGTGGCGATTTGCTCAGCTGGCATCATATATGGAGCTTTACTGTTTGATGTGACTCGGACACTCAGTTATTTTGACATGTTTTCTCTCCACAGTTCTTCAAAGGAACTCTAGGGTTGCAGCCAGGGGATTCGGCCCTGTTCATCAACGGGCTGCACATAGATCTGGACACCCAAGACATCTTCAGGTGCACACACAGAATCATAAATGCAGAGTTTACTGCCGAATTATTTCTGGGTTTTAATAACAGCTTGCAACCCACAACTTGGATGTATTCCCCCCGATGCTGTAAATTTTTATTACATTGTTATTGAGTCAAAAGAATTTACATTTTTAAAATCAGTTACCCTTCACTTATTTTTATCAAACAAATAGTCGTTCTTCTGTCTTAAACAGGAGGGACTTGGTGTTGGGCTGTGTGGTCAACTGAATATTTTGGTATTGTTTCCATTTTAAGACGTCAGTTTCGGTTCTGATGATTGCCATTACGGTTTATCAGAATTTTCACTGTTGTCTCAGATCTCACAACGGATCTCACAGCTCATCAAGAACTCAGCATTTCTTGTCCCTGTTCAATTCAAGATGTTTGTATTTCTGTGTTGTGGCAAAGAGCATAAAATGCTACACTCGGAATAGCCAGGTTCAAGAAAAGCTCAGAGGTTTAGCTTTAAAAAGTAGTCATTGTTCTTTGGATGTGCTAAACGGCTCATAACGATTGCAGAAAATTCTACGATAATGATGAGAGCGATAATGAGCCTTCAGTGTGCAGCTCTCGGATAATTAGATGCTAGAAGTGCGGTTGTTACATCCGTGCTCATGTTCACGCACACCGAAGCGCACGCTAACTTACTCTGGCCCATTGTTACCCGCAGTGTGTTCGAGGTGCTGCGCAGTGAGGCTAGGGTGATGGAGGGCCTGCGCTCGCTTCTCATCGACACCCCCTACATTCACGACATCCTGAAGCTCAACGTCCAGCCGTCTGACTCGGACTATGCCGTCGACATCCGCAACCCTGCCATCTGCGTAAGAGAGCACACGCACGGCCTCCTCCCGGCACATTGTCACACATTTAGAAACAAGAACAACGTCGAGATGTGAAAAAGGCTGCGGCTAATTAGCTGTATACCCAAAATACCCATTAGGAAAAAAAACACAGCGCTCTCCTGTTACAAACTACAATCCTGTTTGGGAGAATTTGGAGGCTTTTCAAGCCTGCCAAATAATGGCCCCAGTTTTCGGCTGCCAGCAGTCAAATGTAATTATTATTTGGAACTTGCCTAGTTAGTTTTTTCCTTTTTACCGTCTGTCAACCAATTCCCTTTCTCTTTCAGTGGATTAACAACCTGGAGACAGACCACAGGTACAGCTCGTGGCCCTACAACGTGCAGGAGCTGCTCAGACCAACTTTTCCGGGAGTCATCAGGCAGATCCGCAAGAACTTTCACAATCTGGTAAATCCATAGTTGGTTTAATGTGCCCGTGTGATCCATTTGTATGGGAAGGCCGTTGAAGAATAGTGCAAATGTGCGTTGCAGGTTATCATTCTGGACCCGACCCAGGAGAACGCCGCTGAGCTGCTGAGCGTGGCGGAGATGTTTTATTCCAACAATATCCCCCTCAGGTCGGTCTTAAACCGATACTTTATGATATATACAGATCGACACAGATCTGAGAAATGGGAAACGGGGGCTGCAGTATTTAAGAATGAGCTGAGACTGTGCACATAAAGCTGTGATAATGTAGAGGGTTTTTCAGACAATTGAAAAATTGATTGTTTTCTGATTGTACGTGCAGGATTGGGCTGGTGTTCATCGTGTCGGATGAGGACGACGTTGACGGCATGCAGGATGCAGGCGTGGCGCTTGTCCGAGCCTTTAACTACATCACAGACGAGGTCGACGGTCAGAGTGCGTTTGAAGCGGTCATCTCAGTGAGTCGCTTTCACCATCTTTAGGCTCATCTCAACATTCCCGTTAGCCTAAATTCAAATATGATAGGAAGAAAGCAGCCGCCCATTTAAAAACCAGCACACTGCTGCCTGCCCTCCGTCCCTCTCTCTCTCACCAGATGTTTAACAGGGTGCCCGTTGGTGGACGGCTGAGCGTTGCGGATGTGGTCAAAGTTCTGGAGAAGAGGTTTCCCTACGTGGAGGTCAGCAGTGTTCTTGGGGCCGACTCCACCTATGACAACAAGAGGAAGGTGAGTCAGGCTGAAAATGGGATTTTGCTACAAAAATTTGACCATCTTCATTTACATGAGTAAGATATTTCCTAACTTTGCTTCAGTTATTGTTAGCCTGACATTCAAAATATGGCTGTAATTATTTTGAAACTTCTTTAATAGTTCTTATTATCAATGTTTACCTTGAATGTCATGAGACTATCTCTGTTATAAAGCATATAATAAAGACAAGGGAATGAGTAATTAACCTAAGAACTTTTAATAACTCAGTGACTTTTCAGTGGTTAGATAAATGGTCTAATTTTTCTTTCTTACTTCACGTTAAGTAAAAAGAATAGTCTCCAGCATGTCTGCTGTTGTCAGGGTTTGGCCAGTATATCTGTACAGTGCTGGTTCATTCTGCTGTCTGTTTCTCGTGCTACTGTGGTTTTATTTGTTGTGGAATTGTGATGCACGCCTGCCTTTTGCCTGCTTCATGAGTTTCTTTACAGGTGGCCCCGGAATGTTTTCTTAATCCGCAGCCCTGCGTTCTCCTTACAGATTTTTCTTGGCTGAAACGCGTTGAGCTCTGTGTACATTTCACCTTGTTCTCAGTCAGATAATCTCCCACAGCTTCACTTTTTTAGTCTCAGTGTGATTCTATGCAAATACATTTTTGATGTTCAAAGATGTTGGAAGATCAGGCATGGAATGCAAAATTGAGATTCCATGCAGCATTGTAAAATGTGTTGTGCTTTAGATGGGTCAGTGTTGACTATTCGTTTCAGCTGCCTGTTGGAAAATGACGGTGTAGAATATCAGCAAACCCATTTTAAATAGCCTCAGTTGGTGAAGGTTTACATAGAGGAAATAATTCCAAAAGTTATTTTTCTTTTCTTTTCTTTTCTGAATATAATGAAAACCTTCCTGACTTCCAACTGAGTCACCACTGCTGTGCTGTGTTTTGTGCGAGTTGGCTACCGCTGCGTCTGATGTTGAATAGCCTATTAATACACCATGTCATGTCCTTTTTAATTTAAGTAGGCCAGGTGAATGCGTCATAGCGCTTCCACATTGTTGGTTTCATGCTGAGAAAATGTTTGTTTAACATCTACCTTTCAGAATCCCCCAAATCTACATTTTCTTTGTCTTCTGCTTTAGTTCAGAGAAAATTAACCTTTCCCTGGATGTCCTTTTTTCAGGAAGGGCGGGCATACTACGAGCAGACAGGAGTGGGCCCGCTGCCTGTGGTCATGTACAACGGCATTCCCTACCGGCGGGAGCAGCTTGATCCGGATGAACTGGAAACGGTCACCATGCAAAAAATCCTGGAGACCACCTCCTTCTATCAGAGAGCCGTGTATTTGGTCAGTTACAGCACAAACACACTCGTATTGTACGTTAAACCAGTTAACCAGGGCTGCTTCTGAGTTAAAGCTAAAGATTTTTGACTGAGTCTAGTTTAGGTTAGATTTGCTCATGTACAGCTATTTTCTTCATTTTACCAAAAAATGATTCATTTTCTCTACTTTAATAGAATTAAGTTTAATCTCATAAAAAAACTGGTAATCTGAAGCTTTTCAGATCCTGTTTTAGTGAAATCAAAATATTAATTTGTTTTCTTATTTCAAATTTTAATGATTAAAAGTAGAACAGCAGAGCTTTAGATAATTTCCTTCCTTCAAGTTAATCTATTAAAAAACTTCCTTTACACACTGTCTGGGATTGCAGTCTTGAAATAAAGTCTTTGGCACGACATTTGCGAACGTGCCATCTGTCATATTTTCTCTTTTAATGTGATCCTATCAATCACTGGAGCCAACTGCTTTATTTCACGGGCGTTAGAGCACGGTGCGCTGTTTAATTTTGTTGTTAGAACTGTTACTCTCATCAACAAAGTGTTAGTCATCGGCCATTTTTGGCTTCTTATTCTCAAATCCAAACTTTTAGAAAAAAAAAGAAAGCTTCTTGTGAGTCAACTTTGAAAGCTTTTTAAACTGCGACTCTAAGCTTGGAAGGCTCACAGAGAATGACATCCTGCAGCTCCGTCAGCTCTGCAGCACCACTCTGACTTATTGCTTTCCACTCCTAAATATATTTGCTGGGGTGGCTTGCAGGGTGAGCTGGCCACAGATCACGACGTGGTGGACTTCATCATGAATCAGCCAAATGTTGTCCCTCGCATCAACCCCAGGGTGTTGTCCACCAGCAGAACCTACCTTGATTTGTCTGATACCAGTGAGTAGAGGATAGTATGATGCTATGATAATTATAAGCTCTGTCTTTATCTGAGTCTCCTCTCATTAATTACATTTATCTGATTTACTGATTTTTTTTTAGATTCAGTATTTTGACAGGTTATGTGACAGACTAAATGTTGACCTGCCTGTCTATGAAACCAGCATCCATAGGACAACATATATCATTCATAAATCTTTATATATGTATTTTTATATTATAAACTAACTGATAATGACAATTTCATCCTGACTTTTAGATAAATAAACCAATTGTCATTTTTCTTTTCTTTTTTTTTTTTTTTTTAAAAACAAACACTTTATAGATGATTATGCTCGCTTCTCCACCCTGGACTCTAAGGAGAGGAGCACCGCTGTGGCCAACAGCATGAACTACATGACAAAGAAAGGTAAGATCATCAGAGACCCCAAAAAGGGATTATTGGACCTGTCTGTGGGGTTGGTGTCTTGTTACTCTTGACGATAGTGAAGCCATCTTTGACTCTTAACTATCCTCCTGTATTCTCCTCTTGTCCTCTCCTCCTCATTCGCTTCCATTTCTTATTCCTGTGGTTTTTAACACGTCCCTGCAGCAGGCGTGACAGCCACCAACAGCCATGGTAATCACCCTTTTACGCGCAGTTCCCTCTCCTCATCTCTTTGTCTTTTTTGGTTTTCCTGGCACTTTTTCAATGTATTTGTGGATCCACCACCACTCCTCCATCTGTGTTACATTTCTCAGAAGATGCAAATGGATAATTATGCATGTGATTATAGAATACCAGCATCCAAGTATAAAAATGTGTCCGTGTTCAAAGGTTTTTCCTCTATTTCCCTCCATGAGTGCATGGTATTCAGGCCTCAGTCATAAAGGAATGGCAGTTTTTTTTCCGGACTCCCTGATAAAGTGCTTGCTTTACTTCAGAAGTCAACCTTTATAGACAGGTTTATTGAGCGACAACATGTGAGCCTTTGTGTTTCCTCCTCTTCTGTGCTGGTCAGATGATGTATACATCCGTCCTGTGACGTTCTGGGTGGTCGGAGACTTTGACACGCCCTCTGGACGCCAGCTTCTCTATGACGCCATCAGACACATGGTAGGAAGTCTTATCTTATCATTCTCTCATAATAGGTGATGGGTGAGGTGTTTCTTTTTAATTAGCTTGTTCTTTTGATTCAGTATTCCAAGAAAACTGTAGGTTGATTTTGTGCAACATACATGTGTGGCTTGTAGATATTAAAATATCAGTCCTCTTGCATTGTTAAAAGGGAGGAAAAGATATCAGACTGTTTCCTCGAATCTCTCTTTTCATCTTTTTCTCTGCTCCACAACAGAAAACCAGCAACAACGTCCGACTGGGCATGATCAACAACCCCTCAGCTGCCCCGGCTGCTGAGAGCAGCCGCGTGACCAGAGCAATCTGGGCCGCCATGCAGACGCAGTCTGCCAACAACGCCAAGAACTTCATCACAAAGATGGCCAAGGAGGAGACCGCCGCGGCCCTGGACAGGGGCGTGGACATCGGGGAGTTTGCCGTCGGGGTGAGCGGCCGGAGGGGAGCGCGGGGATGATTCAGCACGACCGTCTTTTTCTTTTGAAACCCTGATATCCTGCCAGCGCCCGTCTGGCTGGCTGCTAGCATTTACTGAACATGATTTCTACTCCTACTTTGTCCTTTTGCTCTTCCCTTCAGGGTATGGATCTGTTATTGTTCAAAAGTGCATATGAGAGTTCCAAATTCGACTTCCTGCTCTCCCACGCCGCGTACTGCCGAGACGTGCTCAAACTGAAGAAAGGACAGAGAGCAGTTATCAGCAACGGAAGAGTGAGTCACAGGCAGCTCTGCCTTAGCAAAGAATTCTGAACCCAGTGGCAGACGTGGCTTGAAAATATCTCCTACTATCTACTATGCCATTTCAGCTGACATTATTTCCGCTCCACAGATCATTGGTCCACTGGAGGACGGAGAGGTGTTTAACCAGGACGACTTCCTGCTGCTGGAGAACATCATCCTCAAAACATCCGGAGAGCGCATTAAGAGCAAAGTTCAGGATTTTGGAATTGAGGAAGACAGGTGCTTTCTTTCGGGTCCACAACTTGCTCAGAGTCTCAGACTCTGTTGACCGCTGATGCTCTGAGCTCCCCGGGCTAACGCAGAGTTTCCCCCTCAGGGCCAGCGACCTCGTGATGAAGGTGGACGCCCTGCTCTCCTCTCAGCCCAAAGGAGAAGCGCGGGTGGAGTACGGCTTTGCCGATGACCGCCACAGGTAATGCTGTAACGCACGTAATCTGCCCAATTTCCACATGCCAGCATTCCTTTAGGGATAGTCCACCAGCCCCAGCTACCTTTGGAAGAACAGCATGTTTAACCTCCATTAAGTCCATTAAGTATAAATTATTTTTTTTGTTTGATTCTATCATTTGCTTTTGCTTGCAGTGCGGTGAAAATCCGGCCCAAGGAGGGAGAGGTCTACTTTGATGTGATCGCGGTGCTGGATCCAGTGACCAGGGACGCGCAGAAGCTGGCTCCACTTCTGCTGGTAGAGTCTCAGGCCTTTTAATTGGATTTGGGGATAATTTATCAGCTGCTTGATGGATCTACAGCTTTGATTCCATCGCGTTATTTTTTCCTAACCTGCCTCTCGCTCCTCGTCCCAACGTGTAGGTGCTAAAGCAGCTGGTTAACGTCAACTTACGGGTCTTCATGAACTGCCAGTCCAAGCTGTCAGACATGCCTCTGAAGAGGTGAGTGAAGTACTAAACACTCTCTGACCCGCTTTGAGATCGCGCTCTCTAACTCCTGTCTCCTCTGCGTACTCCCTCCAGCTTCTACCGTTATGTTTTGGAGTCGGAGATCGTATTTCAGACTGACAGCAGCTTCTCCCCTGGCCCCATGGCAAGGTTTCTGGACATGCCTCAGTCTCCGCTCTTCACCCTGAACCTCAACACCCCTGAGAGCTGGATGGTGGAATCTGTGCGCACCCGCTACGACCTGGACAACATCTACCTGGAGGAGGTGCAGCCATCAGCCTGTCAGGGTCTTTAGTGGGATCATGTATATTATAATTGGCCTCTGAAATGCGCGTTTGCATTTATCTCTGTCCTGCTGAGGTTTATCGTATCGATCTCATCCGTCAACCTTTTCCACTCATGTAATAGATAATTATTCTAAAAATAATTTAACTTGCTGGGCTTTTTTTCCCCAGTGTAACTTGGTATTAATTTACTTTGACTCTAGGAAGGTACCAGCCAGAGTTTTTGAGTTTCTGAATAAGATGAGGCTTTAAAAGAAAAGACATAAATAATTCTGGAGGGGTCCCAGTAGTTCTGCAGGTGAACCTTAAGGCTTCGTCTGCTCTGAGCACAGATACTTTCCTCATTCTTGTAAAACTTTTGACCTACTGTTGTTGTCCACCTTTTCTTACATTTTTCTCTTTTTACGTTTCTCTGATTTTTATTTTGCGCTGAGAATTTCTTCATGTTGCCCCTCTGCTGGATAGAAATCCATGTGTGTGTGTGTTTGAGCGGCAGGATAAACCGTACTTTTCTACACTTTCTCAGGTGGAGAATATTGTTGCAGCAGAGTACGAGTTGGAGCACCTTTTGTTGGAGGGCCATTGTTTCGACGTGAGCTCAGGTCAGCCTCCGCGAGGCCTCCAGTTCACCTTAGGGACCGAGTCTGAGCCGGTCATTGTGGACACCATCGTCATGGCAAACCTGGTGAGTTGGAGCTCTGCAGGAAGAGCTCCTGCCTGGTTGTTCCTCACCCCGGCCAACAGCCTCGCTGTTGTTGGGGCTTTTTAATACTTTCCGATCTTCCGAACTATCTTATTTTTTCACATTTGAGTCTTCTGATAACTGGCTGAGAGGTTCCTTTGTTGTTCTCCGTAGGGTTACTTTCAGCTCAAAGCCAACCCCGGCGCCTGGATGCTGAAGCTGAGGAAAGGGCGCTCCAATGAAATCTACAAGATTTACAGGTGAGAATCACTTCCTCCCTGAAATGATGAAACGGCTCATTCGTTTCTAAATTCAGCCAGCGCTCCGCGGACCTCACACGGGTCACCAGCTCTGCGCGGCTACTCTTACTATCCTCTGTGTCCTCTCCCGCAGCCACGACGGCACAGACTCCCCCGCAGACTCCGATGACATCATCGTCGTGCTCAACAGTTTCAAGAGCAGAATCATTAAAGTCAAGGTCAGTCCACCCCCGGTGCTCCCGGGGCTTTTCAGAGGAGACCGCCCTCAGCACTTTTCTCCCTCACTGAAAGACAACGGAGTCGTTAGCTTAGCTTCGAGCTGAAAAGAAATGAACCACCGATAATCGATTTTGCTATTTAAAAGGGAAAGCTGCTGTTTCTGAGTGTCCACTTGGTGTCGCCAAAACGAAGATCTCAGTTTCTCCACAGGGGGTTTTGATATTTTGACCAGAAACGGGTCTGACTTAAACATGTCCCGGCATTTAGCACTTTTTATTTCTAATGGTGATAAGCTGGCACCGTAACAGCAGAATGCAACTTTTCAAGTGGATGTCCACCGTTATAATCCCAAATGAGTTCATCTTTTTTTTCCCCAGTTTTTGAGAGCTTTTAACTAACTGGCTTAAAACTGTGTGTCGACCAGGTCCAGAAGAAGCCAGACAAGTTCAACGAGGAGCTGCTGAGCGATGGGACCGAGGAAGACGACACCGGCTTCTGGAAATCTTTAACAAGGTTCCTCTTGGATCGAATCATTCGCTGACACATGCAGATGAAACAATGTTTTTGGTCAGACGAGCTCAAAGATGCTCTGAAGCTCTGCTTTGCTGCTTTTTCTGTGTTGCAGTCTGATGTATAAACATGTTTACAGAGGGTTGATTTTCGTATGCCGTGGCTGTCGCATCGCACAGCCACGAGCAACAACCACCAGCTTATCTTTGTGCTCTCTCAGAGGGTTCACCGGTGGAGGGAAGGCGGAGGAGCCAAAGCAGGAGAAGGACAATGTGATCAACATCTTCTCGGTGGCCTCGGGGCATCTCTACGAGAGATTCCTCAGGTGTGGATCCACTTCCTCCATGGACTTTGCAGACTAACACTTCTGCTTCTGAGGCGTGCCGAGACTTTATTGATCTCGGCCCTCACCTTCTCTCCCACTGCCGTCGCCATCGAGGTTTTTCATTCCGCTCGCCCTGTCTTCCAGGATTATGATGCTGTCAGTTCTGAAGAACACCAAAACTCCTGTCAAGTTCTGGTTCTTGAAGAACTACCTGTCCCCGACTTTCAAGGTAGGATTTATTCCCTCTGGCGTTTGCAGAAACAGCTCACGCCATTCTCATTGAAGTGGAAATGTTCATGGGCTTCTCTGCCCATCAGTGATGTGAACTGAAAGCTCGAGTTCTGCATGTTGAGCTGAAACCACCACCAAGCCTCAGCTCTGGTCCAAATTAGAGCAGACTTTAAAACACGACCAATTAGCTTTTTGCTCTGGGAGTGGATTTTAAGTCAAAGGTGCTATAACGGCTGTTATCGTTTGTCCTCATGTGTGTCACCCACCGGCAGGAGTTCATCCCCCACATGGCAAAGGAGTACGGATTCCAGTATGAGCTGGTCCAGTACAAATGGCCCCGCTGGTTACACCAACAGACTGAGAAGCAGAGGATCATCTGGGGCTACAAGATACTCTTCCTTGATGTTCTGTTTCCCCTCGCCGTCGACAAGATCCTGTTTGTGGACGCTGACCAGGTCAGTGTATATGTATATATATGTACAGTATATATATATAGATCACACTTTTCCTCATCCTGCCTCTGTGCGGACATAAACTGCTTACACAGCGGAAATAAACACATTCAGCACAGATTATTCAGAAGGGCACTGTTAGGATTTATTAAGTAATCAGAAGAACAGTCTTCTTTGAATTCTTTGCGCTTGCTTTCCATCAGATTGTGCGCACGGACCTGAAGGAGCTTCGTGACTTCGACCTGGATGGAGCTCCCTACGGTTACACGCCGTTCTGCGAGAGCCGCAGGGAGATGGACGGATACCGCTTCTGGAAGTCCGGATACTGGGCCAGCCACCTCGCCGGACGCAAATACCACATCAGGTGCGCTGCGCCGGCCCTGGGGCAGACGCGCCCACAGGTCCGACGATTAGGCTTCCACCTCATCCTCATCCTCATCCTCATCCGCTTCGTGTCCTCCGCAGCGCGCTGTATGTGGTGGACCTGAAGAAGTTCAGGAAGATCGCCGCAGGAGACCGTCTCAGAGGGCAGTACCAGGGGCTCAGCCAGGACCCCAACAGCCTGTCCAACCTGGACCAGGTGCGTGCTTGCTGGCTCTCAGTGTTTGTGAGATCAGCTTCTCAGGATTGTTCATTTTTTCACTCTTCGCGGCTGCATTTTAACACACTCGTTTTTATTGTTTTATAGAATAGTTAGCATTCTTTTCCTTTTTAAACCTTGATTTTTTTTTTCTTTGTTAGAGTTGAAAACAATTTGGTTTTGAGTCACTGAACAGTCGTTTTCTGACTTTATGACAAGTAACGATGAGTCTCAGCTCACGTTGTGTAAGATTGCCTCGGATAGAAACTGGACAGCTGCTGAACAGCGTTTAAAACTCTCCCTTTAATCGGCGTGTTCATGTCCGTGCCTCTTTAACTTCCGTCTGTACTCTCCTTGTCTTTCAGGATCTTCCTAACAACATGATCCACCAGGTCCCCATCAAGTCTCTGCCTCAGGAGTGGCTGTGGTGCGAAACCTGGTGTGATGACAGCTCCAAGAAAAGCGCCAAGACCATAGATCTGGTAACAGAGTGTGTGTGAGAGTGTGCTAGGGACAAAACCAGACAAACGCATCATTGCAAAAAAATCTGGCAGCCCAAAAAAAAGAAGTGAAGGGCTTGCAATGTGTGTGGACAGCCACTAGAGGGCAGATAGGCTCACCGGTGTGGGACAGCTCAGGCTCTTTCTTCAACTCTGAAACAGAGTCCCAGCTCTGCGCCGCCTCCGGCACAAACCTTTGAAGGTGAGGATATTAAAAATGTAGGACATTTCCATTTGTTGGAGGCCTGGGTTCAAAAGCTGTGAAATCCCCACACAAAGTACACTTGGGGCCAGATGCATAAACGGTGTGCACAAAAAACAAAAAAAAAACACACCTGGGTGCGGAGTGAATGTGTGTGCGCGCCCCCTGACGTGTCATGTCACATTTTTCTAACCACACTCACACGTATGAGGTTGAAGCTGAGAGAGAGGACACCTTTAACGGAACGATAGAACAAATGATTCATCTTAAACAGTAAATGAGACTTTAAATGTAGAGTTGGTTGTCATTTTCTGGGACAAGACTGGGAGCAAAGGCCACATAATGGACAGGTGATGGCAGAGGAGCACGGGCGTTAACCGGGCTCTTCTGTTCCCCGGTACCAGTGCAACAACCCCATGACCAAAGAGCCCAAGCTGCAGGCCGCTGTGAGAATCGTAGCCGAGTGGACGGACTACGACCAGGAGATCAAACGCCTGCAGACCAGAGTCCAGGAGGGATTGAACCACACGCCCAGGCAGCAAAACACAGGTAACCAACGCCAGCGGCCGCCGATCCGCACAGGTCTGCTTCCTCTTTCTAATGTTTCCCCTTCTCCCATCTCTGCCAGGCGCTCACTCTGAGTTGTGAGGACCGGCCGGCCGCTGTGACCAGCCTGAGAAGTGGACTCTGTTTAAAGAGTCTTCTTCGTGGAGAGGCCTCTCGTTGGCCTCGGGGACTGCTGACAGACTGACCACGAGCCCGAGGGCCTGGTTCAAACAATGTTGTTTTGTTTGTTTTTTTTTTCTAGGGTTTTTTTTTATTTTCTGTACGTGTGGGTACCAGCAGTGAGAATGTATTTTGCAAAGAGAATCTCAATTTCATTTTTTTTTTACCTCTTTCTCCCTGTGATGGATGACAGGCTGATAGTTTGCACTGATTCTCGCTGAAGCACAAGATGAAACAGGACTTCGATGTTTATCTCTAACGTCTAATTGCTTTCATTTCCAAGGGAGATAAAGCCCTGCGGTATAAGGTACAGGTGCATAGAGGAAAAGAAGCTTTACTTTCAATTGTGAGAATCTGGGAAATTGAACGAATCCCCATATTCTTGTAGAAGGGTTGCTGTAACCCTCGGGCACAGAGGCCTGTTTGGGTTACAGCAGAAAGTGAAAAACAGAAGGGAAGAATTTAAAAGCACTGACCCTTTACCTGTCAGAGAAGAGCAGTCAGAGCCAATGGCTGCAAAAGAATTAAAAAAAATAACTGTTTCCATGTAAAGAAAATCCATGTCTTTTTGTTTCGGCCATCTGATATTTTGTCAAATAAAATCTTACAATCCTCCCATTTATCTGTGACTGGTGCATAAGTTTGACAGTTCTAAATGACCGGGATCACACTTTGAGCGTACGCTCGACACAAAACCTGTTACTGGAAGGTTTCAGACTTTTATTGTGATCCATTTGAAAAAAGGTTTTACAAAAGGTAACATTCAATTTTTACACCAATTCTTTAAAAAAAAAAAATCACATAAAATAAGGTTTTGATACAACAAATTCAGTTAACTAAGTAATGGCTTCTATAAACAAAGTGAAAATAAGATAATATACATGTAAATGAATTCTACAAACAAAAGGACAAACTGAGGAAAAGATTACATTAATTAGGATAAAAATGTAGATAAAACAATGGCATGATTGCTTTCCTTTTTGGGTGACATCTGGCAAGAACACCAACATAGCGGACTTAGCAAAAAAAAAAAAAAAAAGACCGATCCCAGGTCATCCCGCTGGAATGTTGGATGGCCGCTGAGCTGCTGCATCCTTTTGCTTCCAGCATCACGCTGGTGTGTGTTCTCCCGCCGCCGGACAGAGGCCGGCGGCCCCACACCTCCACATTTGCAACGTTGCCCTCGTCAGACGATCCCCGGATGAGCACAGAGACACGGACAACAGAGGGGCTGGATTTTACCACGACAAAAACAAAACAAAAAAACAAAAACAAAAAAATGCTAAGAAAAACAAGTGTTTTGTTTAGCTTTTTTTTTTAAATACGTGAATGAGGGGCCGCGGGGACGCTCTGCTCACACTGACCAGATGCTGGAAGAAGTTGCTCTTTCTCCGAGCGGCTTGCATCCGTTGCCCCCACCTCACCACCACCACCCCCCCCCCCTTTTGAGGTGGTCACTTCAGTTAGCGGCGGCACTGTCCTCCTCCGGCCGCATGACCTGCGCCCTGCCTGTAGCAGCAATGTATCACTGCCTTGATTGGGGACCAGTGACTGAGAGTCAACTGTTGAGTACTTTTCAGGACAAAAAAAACAAAAAAAAACATGAAAATATAAGCATTTGATGTCTGGCCAAAGTCACATCTGCGTGCTCAGTGTGAGGTCACTGGTAGCAGTCAGCTGCCTTTAAACATAAAGACTGTAAACGGGCCGGGCCCAGAAACAAAAAAAAAAAACCTGGCACCACACTGGAGTTGTGGTAGCGGACTATTTCATGGCTGGGAGCAGTTACTCTCTGGAGTCTGTCAAGATCCAACATGTGGGCCGACTACTTCTGAGGTCTTCATAGATGTTGCTCGCAGGCAAAAGTCAGACCCGTTTCCAGTCTTTGTGTTAAAGCAAAGCAAGAGAAGGAACAACAACAAAAAAACAAACAAACTGCTAGTCAACTGAAACGTTGAACCATTCCTTTAAAAGCAAACGCGTCCGTCCTCTGCGGAGGCCTCGGACAGAGCGCTCGGTTTAGTCAGACTTACCCGACAACAGTAAAACTCAGTCACCCCCCCGAGGGGTTCCCTCCCTCCTCGCCCCCCCTTTTCACAAACACATTTACCTCCATTACAGTTACATCATTTGCAAAGCTTAAAAAACACATGCACCTCCAGCATTTTATACAAGAGTATGATACAAAATAAGGCATTTCATTGTGTTGAGTATTCATGTTGTGTTTTGAGTGTTAATTTGTGTGTGTGGGGGGGAAGGGGGGTGTTTTTTCTTTTTCTTTTTCTTTTTTGCGTGTTAACGTGTGTACATAGCAACCACATTGTTTTTTTTTTTGCCCCCCTATAAAAAGACTGCAAAAACAAACATAAAGTCAAGATAACTCTCACTTAAAATATATATATTTGTCATATATATTTATGTATATATTCATATGTAAAAAAAAACAAAAAAAAACAAAACAAAGAAGGTAAAAGGGGAAGAGAAAAGCTCAAGAGGTCCCTGTGATCGGCCAGTTCTCAGAAGAAAGTCACCACCCCCCCCCGCCATCTCCCCTCATTCCATCACCTCACCGGGCGCCACGGTGACCAGCTGCAGAGGGATCTCCTGATTGGCTACGAGGTCGTGGGCGGTGGTCTGGAGGATGAGCGTGGTGCCGTCGGCGGTGATGACGGTGTCGGTGGTGGGCGGAGACGTGGAGGAGGGAACCCCACCTTTTTTGTTCTGGTGAGTCTTTATGTGCTTGGCCAGGTGGTCGCTGCGCATGAACCTCTTGGAGCACTCCGAGCACACGAACTTCTTCTCGCCTGTCGGGTCGCAGGAGACGTTAGGTCAGAGGGGAAAGGCGTGTCGGGGGGTGGGGGAGGGCTGAAAGGATGGGCCCCCTCCCCTCCAGGGGGGTGGGGGTGGGCCGGAGCTTACCCGTGTGCGTCCTCCGGTGTCTCTGCAGCTCGTCGCTCCTGGTGAACCTCTTCCCGCAGTACATCCAGTTGCAGACGAACGGCCGCTCCCCGCTGTGCCAGCGCAGGTGAGCGCGCAGGTGGGACGTCTTCCCGTAGACCTTCCCGCAGCCGGCGATGTGGCAGATGTGCTGCTTCTTCTTCCCCATTCCCGAGCCTCTGTGGGTGAGAGCGAGCGTCAGGACGGCCGGCGGCTGGGGGGGGGGGGCGGGGCCCCGCGGCGGCGGCGCCTCCGGCCGCGCGTACCTTCCCCCGGACTCTTTGCAGTTGGGGCAGGTGCAGGCCACCCGCCGGAGCCTCTTGCCCTCCCCGCTGGGCGTCTCCATGTCCTCGTCTCCCATCTGCACGCGCAGGTTGTTCAGGTCGCTGGGGTTCAGCGTGGAGTCTCCGCTCAGCTGCCACTCCTCCGAGTCGGGCTCCTCCTTTATCTGAATACCTGAAGCGGGAGAGAAGGGGGTCACGGGGCTCATTTGGAGCAGGTGGAGGTAACGGAGGATGTGCACGTGAAAATGAAGCCTGGTTTCTGTGGCCTTACCGGCCGGACTGGATCCGTCATCTCCCTGCGAATACTGAACTCCAGACTGCGTTACTGAGTTGACCGTGACGGTCTGGAGGTTGGGCAGGCTGACCTGGCCCGTTTGTCCAAGGGGAAGGGTCTGGACCGGGGCTAGGGTCAACTGCTGGGCCTGTCCCTGTCCCTGGGGCAACTGGAGACCCTGGAGTGACTGGACGCCCTGAACCTGTGGAAAGGAGAGAGAAAAAAAAAAGGAAACATCAGTAATCTTGAAATATCTCACGGCTTTGTTTTGGCAAACGGGTCTGAAAGACATCAACCCTACCTGGAAGGTCTGCCACTGGATCTGTCCGGTGGCAGTGACAGTCTGGGCCTGGATGAGGAAGGTTCCTGGGTTGACCAGCTGCACACTCTGGAGGGTCTGGCCCGCCCCTGCAGTCAGGTCCTGGCCCTGGGCCACCTGGGCCTGACCGTCCCCGGACAGCTGCAGGATGGGCTGAGAGATAGTGGTGGCGTTGGAGGAAGACACCTACAAAGCCAGCGACAGGCGCCACTTTAATGGGATTCTTTTTTTCCCCCCTAAAGGAGCGCTCATGTCACTTCTTGAAGCAGATAGTGAGCCTTAAGCACAGAGACTTTTAGAGGTTCACTGATCCACATCAATAAATGTATGACATAATCCCCCCTTTTTTAAGTCCCCACAGGCAGGGACAACCAAGCAGAAAAAGGACAGAACACAGCAGTCTCATTACACTCCACTTTACACCGGAGAGCAGTGTCTGTGCTACCTGTTATTTTCACCCTTAGTGATGTAGAATTACTCCCATCACCGGATTTCTTTAGAAAAAAAAATCCAATATCACACTGGATGAAGCAACGAGTTTAATGATTGCCCCCGGGTATTGAAAAAGCTAATAAAATGGACCCTTCTGGTTCTGTACGTCCTCCCTCTGTTAGAGGGCAGCTTAAACAGCCTCAAGAAAAAAAATGAACAGCTAACAGCTCATTTTCACACACAGGTTGGGGAATAGATCCAAAAATTGATCAGTGTGATGAAACACAGAACCTTGTGTGTAATCCATTTAGCCTTCCTGTTTCCTGCAGGAAGTATAGCTCAGGGGAGCTCCTTCGATTGTTGTTACTGAAACAACACAACCACCATGAGCTGGGATGTTTGCCCTACACACAAAACAAGTTTTCTACGTTTTGACCCTTAAAATATATCCAAGCCGAGTGTACCCTGAGCTTGAACTCATCCCATACTGTAACGGGCTTTCTCTTCTTCAACAGGATGTCTGAAAAATAAGGGCTACCTGGTATATACCTGCATAACTGATGGCTAACTAACTCTGCCACAACGTTCTGGTGGCAAACCTAAACCTTGGTTATAACGGGAAACAGAAGCAGGCTGTGGAAAGCTGAACAGATTGTTCCCTGAATGACGCAATAGGACCTGATACTCATTATGGATCCAACTGGTCCAGACTCTGAAGACTTTCTGTGTGCTTGTTAAACAGCAGGGAGGGTGCCCTGAGGCCTGGCGTGCACAAGCTGACTGTATGTGAATGCACCACTAGAACATTCAGGAGTAATTTAGGGGATAGGGCAGAAAAACATTTCATAAAAACCTTTTAAAAGGCCTGTAAAGACCTTTGCAGCATCTGGGCTACACAGACACAGTGAAGGCCTATGAAACCTTTCAGTGAATATAAAGTCAGAATATGAATCAAAAAGCAAAAGCTCTGTCCAGGCTGGTACCTCATACAGACTTGAACCTAAACTGGGCTGTAGATTGGCAGCCTTTGAGATGGACCCCTTCTGATGAGTGCAGAATGACAGCTTAATAACACATGTTTTTTTACCGATTGGCATGATGCATTAAAACTGTCGGACCAGTCCCAAAAAAACATCAAAACACCAACGGCCCTGGTGTGGATCACAGAATGAAGCCCCCCCTTCCTTTTCTGCTTGATTTTCAAGAGCCGAACCAGGGACAGAACAACTCCCCTAAAGCACGTAGGCTTTACACACACCTGCAACCACACACAGAGTTAGAGACACGGTTGCTGACCTGGATTTGCTGCAGGTGGTTGTGGGAGTTGAAGTTCTCCGAGGAGGGATCGGACACGCCTGCCGACACGGCGGTTGCCTGGGTGAGAACGCCGGTGCCGTCTATGGTCTCGGGGAGGTGCGAGGGGTTGGAGGAGGTGGAGGTGGGCACGTAGAGCTCCTGGCTGGCGCCCGGGTCGCTGACCGTCACCAGCGACTGCTTGGAGACGCCGTCTTGGCCTTGGCTCTCCAGCGCCTGGCTGCTCATGATGAGCTGGCCCTCGGGCGTTACCCCCGTGGCGATGGGGACTGTCTGGGCTCCGGTCAGCCCGAGCGACTCCAGATCCACGCTGTTGATGGGTACGAAGGTAATGTTGCCGGGAAGCCCTACGGTGCCCGTGTAGGCCGAGCCGCCGGCCAACGACACTCCTTGGATAGACTGAACTTGGCCCCCCTGCGTTAAAAGGTCTGTGGTCGCTGTTGTGGCGCAGCTGATTCCAATGCCGCCCTGGCTGCCATCTTGGAGGAGCTGAATCTGCCCCGTACCATCATCCAATCCCTGTGTTGAGAATCCTGAAAGCGTCCCATCTGCATTCTGAATCTGCGGGATGACCTGGAAGACGGGCATTCGGTTGTTGAAAACATCTTTAACTGAACTGGGCCCTGGTGGCATTCCGACTGTGCTTGTGTGTGTTTTTACCTGATACTGGATGCCCGACACTCCGTTGGCGGCAGCCTCACTACCGGACGCTGTAACATAAATGGGCTGGTTGGGGAGATTCCCGAGCGGAAGCACAAACTGCCCGTTGGACGTGACAATCCCAGAGTTTTGAATGTGGACGACCCCTTGGTCCTCCTTTCCAGCCGACACAGGTGTTAACACTTCCCATCGATCCGAACCCGTCAGCTGAATGGCTGACATATCTGTCGTCTGCGAGGACAATAAACACTCAGATTAACAGAGCACGCTTCCACAAGGAGGCGGTCATTTATCTCAGCTTCAGATTAGATCAAAGGAGAGAAGGAACAAGCCTGGCTATTGTCTGTAAATCAGTTATGATTTGGGAGACTGTGCTAGTATATCAAAGACAAAGTAAAACAGGAGCAGTAGGGGATTGTGCAGAATTTGCTCCGATGCAAAGAACGGAAAGTCACGAGACAGAAGCAGCCTCCAACACAGAATGAAGATAACAGGCTCAGAAATGGTCGACAGCAGAGAGTGGGGGATGGGTGGCCATTACAACACAATTGAACGCTAGTGTTATGATTATGGACGACTCTCCTGTAGCATTTCAACATCCCCTTATCCTCCGAGCCTAAGGTACACCGGCTATCTTCCAGCGAGCCGACCCAAGTGACTGACTTCAGTGTCCTACCCACTATGGGCGGGTTTTACAGGGGTAAAGTGGGTGGCCGTTATTGAGGGGAACACAGGAAGTGTACGGCTTTCACCCCATGCCATCAAAATTTTAAAACGTGTGAACTTTATCCTCTCAAAAACACATCCAGAAATCGATAGCGAGCGAGCTAGAAAGTGTGGGATACCTGTGTTTCAGCTGCGCCACCGGTTTGCAGAAACTCGCTTTGACTGCTGTCCACGTCCGCGGACGCCATTTCTCCTTGTTTCAGAGGCTGCTCTGGCGCTAGCAGGGAGAGAGGGGGAAACTCAGCAAAACTCTGTAATCTTCAACTCCTGCCTGCCAGAAAAGCCCGCAAAGCATCCCCACTCTCCAGTCCAAAAGGAGCTCACTGCGAAATTCAACTTTGCAGCGGAAAATGTGCGGCTATTTCAGTCCAGATCGACTGTTTACTTTGTCAACTCCGAGGCTAGCCAGCTAGCTCAGTTAGCTAACCATATCTTGCTAGTTAGCAACGATAAAAAGACGCAGCTCGCTCCGCTGCAGGCTTCTCAAACTCACCGATTAGTTGCAGCTTCGTGGGCTAAATGTTTACGTACCAGTCATTGCGTTATTGGTAGTAACCAGGAGGATTACCAGATCTACTAAACTCCGAACATGATTATTTTATCAAAGGCGGGCTAGTGTTGATCGGTGAATTCGGGTCGATTTTTTTCTATTTTGATTGACGGTGCGGGAAACACAAAAAGGTGGGACTAACAAGCTTGACCGTCGAATTTGCATCACATTACAGGACATCCCGCCTTTCTTGTCTGAGACTATTGGTCGAGTGGAGGAGCACGCGCGATATCATTGGCTAGTGGAGACGCCAATCGTTTTTTGTAGGACGTGTGTTTCCTGTTTGTTGAAAGAGTCGGAGAAGGAATGCAGTTGTCGAAATCTTAGCAGATTTAATTGGTAAACGACTGTGTATGCGTCCCAATGTCCCCTTACTTTTACAACTATGTTAAACAAAAATAAAGCAACTTATTCCACATTTCAGTATTCTTTAATATAAATATATTTTGCTCAGTCTTTCAGACTAAAATAAGCAGGGACAATTACTTTTTATTTTGAAACCAACGTTCAAAGTAACTGAGGATATGCTGGTTCAGTCTAACCAGTCTTTTTAAATCTTTGTCATATTTAGATTATTTAACTTTTTGCTTCTGCTTCCCCTCATTGAGTTGCAGGCAATAACCTTTAACCTTAAAATGTTACTGCTCCAGCATCCTTTCAGATGTCATTAGAGAAGCAATTTCAACTTAAAACTGTTCACAAGACACTGAGCTAATTCTAATTTGTGTGCAGATATGAGATCAGAATAGATCCGGTCGGACACAACAATTTCATGTTGAATGGAGGGCCCAACTGACAGAGAGGAAAAACACAGAGAGTCTTTAGAAATTAAATTTAACCCAAGGCAATAATCTTAACATCAAAATTTAGGAAAACTCGTGACCTCTATCCAAATGTGACATTCATAGCCATCAGAGCCTTGCGTTTTAAATTAGAAGAATCTTTAGTATGGAAGAATTTCTGTACCATAATACCAGCCTCAGCTATTGTCCTTTTACTTCAAATGAACTTTTTTCCTCACATTTTTATGTGCTTTGCAGTTAGTTTGCTTCAGCATCTTCTGATGCATTCATGTACATCCTGTTGTTTTACATTAACACCTCCATAGGTTGTGGGTTATCCTTCATTATCAGTAGGCCTTTAAAAAAAACAACTATAGCCCACAGATATCATACAATTAAGCTCTTAAAAGCATTATTTACATTGTAGCACCTCTCAGGTTCACACTGCCTCCTGCTGTCTTAACATACTTTAGTCATCGCTACCAATAAGAAGAAAACCACACAAAGAAACGTCAGACTTTTCTCCTTTTATTGACACGTGCATATTGATGAGGATGACATTTGTTCTTCCTTTGCTCCCTTCAGATAAAAGATTCAAACTTTAGTCCAGTGTGCCTTGAGGCCATGGTGACTAAATAATGAATGAAGTGAGGTTGTGAAGCTGTTTTGTAGTTGTGCAGTCCAGGTCTTCCACAATTTTAACTAACCCAAAAGTCAATAAAAGCATTGTATATAATCTGAATTAAGCTCAGGGGTCCGATCAGGCACTGTCAGCTCGGCCTGCCTTGCTCTTTTATAAAACAACATCTCCAGCTCATTGTACAGTTGAGCTCTGATCCCAGCAAAACACAGTGATGGCTTTCATTCTTTTCTTTGAAGGAACAAGTTCGGGAGAAACTCTCAGACCATGTATTCAATACTTTTCTTAAATTTGATTTAATTTGTAGTAGACTTAAAACCTTGAAATTAATTCATCTTAAGATGAGTTTAACACTTTTAGGATAAAAAAAAATAAATTGGGGTCAACTAATGACAGATGATATGGTTTCTAATACTTGAACTAATGCAGAAAAAAGAGGAAAACCCACCAAAAGTGGCACCATGAGCTATGAAAATAATGAAAAGTGTCTTGACATTATAAAAAACAAAGTATAGTTTGTTCCAATAAAGGTTTGGCTTGAAAATCTGAGAAATAATTTTGATTTCATCAAAGAGAACTCTTCACTCAAACCAAAGATTATTCTCCAAACCGCAAAGGAAAGAATGAAACCCAGCAGACAGTGTGCAGCTCTACAGGTCCTCCCTGACTGAACTGTACTCTGAGTTACTCCCCCGTTCACCGTGTGGTCCCATTACTTCTTTTTGGGTGCGTTGGGAGTATTGAATTTGAAAAAAATTATGTCACCGTCCTCCACAGTGTAGTTCCTGCCCTGCTGTCTGTACTTTCCAGCAGCCTGAGAAAGAGTAGAGTAAGAGGGGGGTGTTAAAACAAGAACACTTAATGGACCCCCTGTTTTTCAGAGGCTCCACAGTTACTCACATAAATGCAGTTAAGCACCTGCATTATTACAGAGACACACACCTTGGCTGCAGTTTCGCTGCCCTCCTCTTTGAAGTCACTGTATTTCATCACCTCAGCCATGATAAAGCCTTTCTCAAAGTCAGTGTGGATCTTTCCTGCAGCCTGGGGAGCCTTGGTCCCTTTCTGTTGGAGCCACATGAGAAATCTCAATCAGGAGCAGAGATGCTGCATATACTCCCTGTACACCGAGTTATGATGCCAGCAATAACTGTGTGAAATGCCATGTAAACCCAGGCCTCCACAGTAGACAATTCCTGTGGGAAAGCTGCATAGTTAAGTTTACATATACAAAGGATAAAACGTAATCATGAAATGTTTTCAGGAAGTAAAAAAAAGAAAAGAAACTGATTTAAAAATAGAACATAAATCAGATGCTATAATGACACTGTTGCTCAGATCTGATTTAACTTCTGCTTAGTTCTACTTTTAGTTTTTCCTGCTGTAAACAAAACAAACAAAAGAAAAATTAGGTATTTTTAGACAGCTGTTTGTATTCTAAAAAGTTCTTCTCTTAGTACTAAAACACTGGAATAAAATTCAGCCGAATAAATATGCTCTCAGGTATGAAAATCCTCTCAGGAGAGGTCAGGAAAATTCCCGCTGAGGTCGTGTGCGCTGCAGCACTCACCCTGATGGTCCACGCTCGCACCTCGTCTGGCCCCGCTGTGAAGAAATACTCCAGCTGCAGCGCCGCGTAGCCCGTCTTTATTATTTTGGTCAGCACACTAGAAACGCACGCACAAACGGAATTCCTTCACTATGACGGAGAAGCTCAGGAGGAAAAAGACCAAAAGAAATAAGAGGAAAAAACAAAAACAAAAAGACACCTCACATCCTTTAAAACCTGCTGGTGTTGGCCATAATTATCAAGTCTTTGGATTAGCTTGTTGTGAACATGACATACAAATAAGTTAGAGGCCAGACGATTATTTTTCCTTACTGAAAATTTAGCTTAAACTACTTGATGTCAGTTAACTTTGCCTTTTTTTGGTTCATAAATGCAACAACTGGTGCCTTTTACAGTTTTCCTAAACTGGCTGTCTCTGCATCAGTGATTCCAACTGAAATTACATTGATCTCAGCCGGAATAAACTATTGTCAGATTGATGATAACTGTAACATTGTGTCTACTTTGTAAGTTGCTTTGGATAAAAGCGTCTGCTAAATGCATAAATATAAATAAACATGTTTGCCCGACCTCTGTGTCTTTTGTTCCTCGCAGTACTTTTCTTTCTCCTCATCCTCCATGTCCAGCAGTTTAGACTCCACAGCCCCGCTCAGGGGAATGACCAGCGCTCCAGGATCGTGAGCATCAACCCACTCCTTGATTTTTGCCAACCTGAGCATACAAAACATAAAATAATTCTAAAAATTCAGGCTGAAGGAAAATAATGCTGTAACACAAGCTAACTGTAATGGAGGGAAAACCTGCCATTTGTTCTTTTTTCTGATGTAATCTTTCTCTGAGAGATTGACCAGGTAGATCATAGGCTTTGAGGTCAGGAACAGGTATTTGTTAAGTACCTCAATCTGCGAGGAGAAATTGAAAAAAATAAATAAATAGAGCAAGTGAGCTTCATTATCAAAAACACAACTGACCACAAATATGAATAGTTCTGTCATATAAAAAGTAAAGGAATCTGTTAACATTACAGTAGGAAACACTGTGAAATCACTGCTTATTAAAGCCAAATTCAATCTTTTGGAACAGTAGCAACTATTTTTATCCAGACGGTCCACAGTGGAAGGCGACAGTGGCATATTTCACCAATACAAACACACGATCACACTCAAACCCACATACATGCATATATGGAATGTCCTAACCTCTTTGTCATTCCAGTCGTGGTAAAACCTGATGTGTTTCTTCTCCTCCTCCACCCAGTTCTTTATCTTCAACATGATGTCCTGAGGCATCCAGCAGAGGGTTAGCTGTTGTGCACCAGCTGGGACAACGGACAGGACAACAGACCAAGCTACAAGAACGTCTCACTCACAAATTCAGGTTTGAGTTTTTTGTCTCCTCCTCTGACGGCCGTTTTCTCCAGTTTGTCAAGGATTGGCGCGATCATCTCCTCGTCCTTTAGCCGCAGCTCCTCGTGGATGATCTCAATGTCTCTCACGGGGTCGACGTTGCCCTCCACATGGATGATGTCCTCATCATCGAATGCACCTTGAAAGCAAACCAGCAGAGCGATGACCAATTACAGAAATAAAAACAAAACAGATGCTAAAACTGGAGAGGCAGAATGAGACACATGATGTCTGATAAAATGAGTGTAATAACTAATCTATCAAATCCCGCCATCAACTGTGGCAATGATGGTGGCTACTTACGAGTCATATGGAAGATACCATCACATGCACTGATGTGGGACAGGAAGGCGTTTCCAAGTCCCTGTCCTGAATGAGCTCCCTTTACAAGACCAGCAATGTCCACAACATTTAGGAAAGCTGGGACCTTACTGAAGAAATAAATAGGGGGACAGGGAGTATCAGTAGTGGAGAAGATTTTCCTATGGGCTCATCAGCACAGACTGTCAGAACACACACCTGGCTGGCTTGTGGTATTGGCAGAGGAAATCAAAGCGCTCATCAGGTACAGGCACCCTGCTCTCATTTGGATCAATTGTGCAGAACGGGAAGTTTTCTGCAGCTGCTTGGCTTTTAGTCAGCACATTGAAAAAGGTAGATTTCCTGCAGAAGAATAGCCATGGTAATGCAACCATCAAGCATTAGTAACCACGCAAAGTTTTCAGAAAATATCCACGATTTTTACCCAACATTAGGTAATCCAACTATTCCAATTTTCAAAGAGGTTCCAAAACGTCCGATTAAGGGAGGTGGTTTGGGGGCTTCTGTCTTTTTTGGTGGCATCTGGAGGAGATGACGACAGTGTTTACACGATGACACCCATTACTACTTTCTCCAGATAATTCAAACATGCTTATTAATGCTGCTGAACATTTTATCTGGGCATGTAATAACTTGCAGTTACACCGAATTCAATTAGATTTAATAGAAGGGTGGTGGGTAGACCCAGTCATATGCTCATTCAAACACAGCATGCTAGCGTTAGCAAGAGGCTAACTGGGACCATCTGATGGTAAGGATATCATACCGATCAAAGCATAAAATATGCTACTTATACTAACAAACTTAAACAACGTTACAGTTGTTAAAACCAAAAGTGTCTTATTTTCTACCTTTCAGTCTCTTATTAGCCTACGGGCTACGTGGTGTTCGGTCCTGGACTATCTGCTCACACCGGGCGCTCTGGTGGAAAGGCAGGTTGGAGAGCAAAGCGGAAGTGTTTTGACGCACAATGTCTCTGATTGGTCAAACGTGCGTACGCTGCAATGGCACGTCAGAAACGTAAAACTGCCTCCGGGGTGAAACAGTCGCTCACCTAGACATGTGTATATATGTCTATGGTCGCTCAATTATCGGTTTTCCTAATTTAGCACATATTTAGCTGGTATTGTTTAAGTACTTTTTTATGCATTGCTAATTTTCAAAATAACGTAATGTCTATAAAAACAGAGTGGAGAGGCAAATCTTAAGCTTTTAGAATTTGTCTTAAAGGGCGGCAAAGACAGATTCCATCCACTGGTATACAGAACATTATACTAGGATACCTGGTATTCTTAACATGGATATATTTAGTGAATATTTATACAGCTGCACTAATATTTTTCTATGATTGAAATGTGATTATTTGACATAACATCTAGAACCACCATTTCATTGACACGATTCAGTAACTTTTACAATGTTCATCAAATTGATCTGATTTCATTATTTGCTTAAAGCATTTCAAATCATGTATGCCAATAGCTTGAAACAGTGGCAGTTCCATCCATTCCATCATTGAAGCGACTTGAATTTCATTGACCCTCAAACTCTGAAAGAGCCACAACATTATACAATGCAGCTGAGAAAGGACAAAACAGATTGACCAATGTATGTTTATTGTTTATGTACAACCAAAAAAGTACTTCCACCCAGCCAAAGACCAAATCAAAAAGTAATTCATAACGTATCAAAGGGTAAACTAGGATCATGACAGTTTAAGTCAAATACAAACAGTGAAATAAAAAATGTTCAATAAAAACAAAGAATCGCTTTTAGATAAAAACAAGTCATTTGAGCCCATCTAAAAAAATTTCAGCGTTATCTTTTGGAAGACAGGCTAGGTTTTTTTATTATATCCTGTCTTTTCCCATTGGAATATCCAAAAGAAAACATTGTGATGACGGGAAAAGCAATGACAAATGGTGCACACATCTGCCAACTTCTATTTCAGCTGATCTTATTACTTCATTTTTTGGGGAAAAAAGTCTTCATTCTACAACTCTTCCTCCAAACTTAGTGAAGCGTGATCCATCACTGGCAGAACCATTAACACAGACAATTTTGGTAAAATTGTTCCACTTTCAATACATGAACATATTCAGAAAGCCTATACACATATATAATATAGTCAAAACATGAAGAAAAACAAGCATCCAAAAAGTTAACACTGTAGACTCTGTCACTCCCGCTTAGTAGTGCCCTGTAAAAAATAATAATAGGTCAGGTTAAATAAAACATTTTTTAAAAATGGACGAAAATATTAGTCGCTAAAATCAAAAACAGCAGAAATGTGATTCAAACATACTAGGCGAGTAGGATCGAGATCGTGAGCGGTATCCTCTGCTGTAGTACGGGGATGGCGATCGGCGTCTGACAGAAAAACAGACACTATGACACATCGTGCAAATGTATCATTTTACAACATTCTTTCATCTTTAGCTCTTCAAGCTGGACCTGAAATACCACAACTGCTTCTTTCACCAGGATAGAAGACTATGAACTCACCTGTATGACCGATACTCGCGGTCATCATAACGATCATAGTCACGGTCGTATCCTCTGTCATAGCCCCGCTCGTACCCTCTATCGTAGTCCCTGGAGCGGCGTGATGAACCACCACTTCCACCACCACCACCCCCACCGCCGCTGCTGCCACCGCCGCCGCCACCTCCTCCTCCTCCACCACCACCACCACCACCGCCACCACTGAAGGTTCAAACAGAATAGGACATCATTACACTACGACCACAGCTTACACCAACAACCCGCACATGGACTTTGGGGCACAATGACCAACAACCCACACTAAATTTGAAGCCATTAGTTTGCCATGATATTTCATTTACGAAGTTATAAAAAAACAAAAACAAAAAAACAATCAATTACATCTCACCCAATCATTACCTGTGCCAGATTGATTGAGCACCCTTAAAATCAATAAAAATACTACTGAAAACCTACAGTACCAAACACTCACTATGTTGGGCGTCCCATATATATTCCAGGAGTGGGGGTGTGCGCTCGTTTGGTTATGGAAAAATCCACACGGATTCTGCGCCCATCAAGCTCCATGCCGTTAGCTCGCTCCTTGGCCTAAACATTGTATGATTAGCATCTCTATCATTTCAACAATTTCTAAATGTAAATATACATTTTTACAACCCGTACCTCCTTAGCGTCTTCACAGTTGTCAAAGTAGACGAAAGCAAATCCCCTGGAGCGGCGCGACTGCTGGTCATACACTATATTAACATCGCTCAGTGGGCCATACTTCGAGAAAACCTCCCTGAGGTCCCTCTCAGTGGTGTAAAGGCTCAAACCAAACACACCAAGGCAAGTGCTAGGGTCAGGGTTGCCCTGTGAGAGGTGTGTGAAAATACAGTTTAGTGCTCTAGTGTCATAGCATTAATATACTGAATTAAAATAACTGCAATGAGGCAGCACTCTACCCGGTTGCCAATGTGCCTGCGGCGATTGGACATTGGGGAACGGCTATGGCTCCTTCGTCGACGGTAGTCTGAGCTACGTGATCGACTCCTAGAACGGCGGCGGCGGGAACGAGATCGAGAACGGGAGTAGTGCCTTCGTGAGCTCCGATGGGAACGGGACCTAGAAAAAGGGGCTCAATCTTTACGTTGAAAATAACTCTTCCAGACTGCAGATATCTTTCAAAGATTTGTCTTACCTGGACTTGGATCTGGATCGCGAACGAGATCTGGACCGTGACCTTCTGGAGCCATCTTTTGAACGTGCCGGGGAACGACTGGTGGATTTGCCTGAGCCCCGGGGGGACGCACTCCTTGAGCCACCCCGTGAGTCCTGGGCACACCAGAGACTGGGGTCAGAAGCATTCTACAGCCAAGAGATTACACAAAACTAAAAGGGACAGGAGGTGATGACGCTCACCGCCTGAATGCCTCTTTCAGAAGGAGTTCACCATGGTATGGCCATTAGCAGCTTTGATACTATTTTGAAATAGTTTAAATAAAAATATATACTGCATCAAATATTTAAAACAAAAATGTATATTCAGCCGACAAAACAGTATAAAACTGAATTTAAATAATGGAGGGACTGATCAGTGATGTCTGATAGAGAAGGGAAATAAATCGAGCATGCTAAGGAGAAAGAAACAGGGTGAAAGAGTAATAACATAGCATATTGTTGAGAAATTACCCATACCCATGTATACTTCTGATCTTAACTTCATAACTTCTTTTACTTCATTACTTCATAACAACCCTTCATTTCTTCTTTCTTCCGTTTGAAATTCTGACTTCTTTTTCCTCTTCCTCTTCCCCCTTTTACCATCTGCCATTACAACACTAGAAGTGGGGTCAGATCTTGATCGCCTCTTTTCAGCATCCAATACATTAGCATGCATCAACACCATCAGCTTCAAACATAAAAAACTTCTTCCGCCTTTTCTTTCTTCCAACCTTAACCTTGACAAAGAACAAACAAGGATGATAAGGCATGTTGGTTTCTGTTTATACCAAAATGTGCAAAGAAAAACAACAAAACCAGGAAAACAACAAAATTAAGTTAGCATATTGAATGTCTTAATTTATTAATCATAGAAAGCTGAACACTAACATTGCTCGATATTAAGTTACAAAATACCTTATAAATCTTGGCAGTAATCGAGTTTTATTCAATTTATGGCGTAAATCAATATGAATGAAGTAAACTAACCCTGGCGGCAAACCACCGTTTCCGAAAGCCATGGTTAGCAGGCCGCATGGCTTAGCTTAGAAATTATGACCGATATTGACGAGACATCGACACTTAAATACGTTTATAGATAAACATATGCAAATAGCCACAAAATAAATTGCAGTCTCTCACACATTAAAAAAATTCTCTTAACTTTTTTTCTTTGTTTCATACTTAACCGTTCGCAGATACACGACAGCTGCAAACAATCAAGCTAACTAGCTTTAGCTAGCTTACCGTCAATCAAGCATCTCTTTTCTTGCAATAAAAACTCACCTGCTCTCGGAAATCTTTCTCGTTGTCACTCATGTTAAAGAAGCAAAATTAAATTTTTGCTATAAAAAGCGAAGTCAACTGAAGGCTGGATGAGCAGTATCGCCAGCTGACTATCGAACTGGACCGTCGACCCGCTCTACCTAACAACAGAAACCTTCTCCAATATTCTGCGCTTGAAGATGCAGCTTCCTGTTCCGGTCTGATTCTTACCAAAAAAGAAAAAAACTTTCTTACGCGAATGGCAAAATATTCATAGCAAAGATATATTAAAAATAACTGTTTTTTCCATTGAAGACTTGTGAAAAACTCGTTCATCATCAAAACAATCAAAATCAAAACAATGTCACACCTTTACAATAAACATTAATTGTCACCCTTTTATTGCAAGCTTTAATCGTTTTTCTTATATATTGTCCGTAAATATTACATATCAAATAACTAGCATCTGATTGTAGGGTCTCTTTTCAAACTACTGGCCCAATGTTTTTTAAAAGTGGAATCAGTCAAATTTATGTATGCAGCAACCAGCAAAATGTGTCTAAACAACTCTAAATAAACATTTGATAACTGTTACTACATGGGGACCACAATCTAATCAGGTGACAGCAAATCCAGATTGCAAATGCCAGTGTAACATTACTCTGCAATGCAGAGTCCCTTGCGCAACAGGCCTTTTTGGGAGTTTAAAAAGGCGATATTGCTTCATATGCTCATTAACATCTAAATATATCTTTGGGTCCACTAAAGATTTCATATAGCCTCTGGAAAACAGGAGAGTAACTGAAAACTATAAAAGGAAAAAGACTTTATTACAGGAATGGGGGGGGGGGAAATCACATTTTTAACATTATCACAGACATGCACATACAGTAGTTAACTATGGCGCATACCATAAGTTATTGTAATAGCCCTAAACAGAACAATAATATCTGCCATACTCCAGTCTTGGAAGAAAGATGCATATAGCCCAAAAGTCACATTCTGATCCAATCATGTCATAAATAATTGCAAAACAAATTGCATTACACCGAGTGCTCAGTCATGCACTTAAAAAAACCAACAACAACAAAGGCTTGGATAGGAGGCAATAAGTGATTAGACAGATTACATCGCAACATTATGAATTGTAACTTATTTGTATTTCAAGTCAGGTTCTTCTAAACGGATGAGCTGCAAATAATAAACCAAAATAACAACTCAAGCTGAGAGTTAAAGGGCAAAAGGCACTTCAAGCAGTAGATCAAACTGTAACATTAACAATCTTGCGTCAGTAAAAAGCCATTTAGTCAGTAGTGACAAAGTCTGGGTAACCAACGCACACACACACACATGCACACACATCTTACATCCCAATAATGCCTCCAAATACAACTCAGAGACAACAAACCCTCAACGTGTCCTCAACAACACATAAGACATAAATAATTCTTAAGACTTGTGTTGAATTTTTCCAGAACTGGGTTAGGTTTCAGTCAATAAAGTTCATGTCTTTGGCCCATTCAGTCTTTGTGAGATGAACTTGTCGCCAATAAAAGGTTACAGTGTTCCTTCCACGATGTTTCTGTCAGTGCAACCCTCTATAGCAGCTTCTGATTAAGGATTTCCCACATCATTAACTTCCTGAAGTATGGCATGTGACACTGTGAAATAAGAGAAAAAAATATGTTCAGTTCAAATTAAAACAAATTAATAGAGTTAAATTAAATAAAGAATATTTGTATGTACCTGTTTAAAATTTAGAGGCCGTCCTTTTGCAATATAATCTGCATATTTACAGGCAAAAACACCACAGTCACTCCCATTTTTCTGCTGGGGAATTTCCTATTAGCAAAATAGAAAAGGTAACAGATCACACAATATATCACAAAATGTTCAAAGGGTTATGTTGATCATAAATTAACTTACAACAGCCTTTAGGCTTCCAACAGTCCATTTGGCACCGTCAAGCTCCCTGCCTTTCTTCACTTTGTGCTCTTCTTTCAAATAGAGTCTGGAAAATGTGTACAGTGAAATCACCAACTGTCAGTACAAAGGAAAATAATCAAGATTGCTGGTCGGGAGCTTGAGGAAAAAGTGTGGACTCACAGTAATAGATTGCAGATATCATCATGTCTCTGACCCATCGAATCATACGATTTGACAGTCTTCAATTTAAAATCTATCACCTAGAAAGAAGCATAGGAGTTGATAAAAGCCGAGCTTCAGCGAGGATTAGTGAAACTGATGCTAAATATACAGCTCAAAAGTTCTAGAGACTGACTCACAGCCAATGCCCAATGGACACCCAAATGCAGGGGGACCAGTACGAGGTCAAAGAGGAAGAGGTCCACCGCCTTGGTCCAACGCTTCACTGCAACATGACCGCCGGTCTGCCCTCCTCCTCCACCACGCAGCTTTGGGAAAAAGAAGGTGCTGAAGGAGTAGACTTTTATTCGAGCTCCTTCTCCAGAGCACCGCTCCATGATCAGGGAAAGGTAGAAGTTTATTACCTTGCAGGAAAACACAAACACAAATTTTGTGTATTGAAGGCATAAAAGATTTGTTTTCTTCTTACTGACTTGCATAAACATTGAGATTTATCTCACACAGCACAAATCTGTGCTGATTTGGGAAAACATGAAATGATTAAAAACAAGGACAAGGAACTCGGTTTATCATCTTTACAAAGAAGGTCTTAGCCCTCTAATGCTGATACATATAGTACATATTCATTAAACATGTAATACTTAAAGCTTCTGTCTAGAACAAAAGCCCTGAGGCAGAGGCACAATCGACAATAAACAATTCCAGAAGAAAAACTCTAAAACAACTACAAAAATCAAAATTATGTGACTTTAAATAATCCTGAACATGTAGTTAAACTGTCGATAAAGCCATGTCCCTATTTCTACGTTTCCTCAAAACTGATTTTAAAGTGTGTAAAAATCCCTAACTGTGCAACTGTAAAGCATGTGTACAACACTGACTGTGGTGTAAAAAACAAAAGTGACTTTGTGCCCATCAGCTCTAATCTCATCTTCTTCTCTTTGTCGATGCATCGATAAACATTAATAACTGCTTTTCACGTTTTTAAAAATGTGTTTGTTCTCAAGTTTCATCTAGTAAAAAATGTCAATAAAATAACAGTGTGTGACTACACTCACTTCATCGTTGAGCCAGCCGCCTTCTTGTAATGTGGCCAGGTCTCGCCGTGTGATACGAAGTTTGAAAGCTGCACTTAAAACAAGGCTGGGATCACTCTGAGCTAGAGCTCCGCTCACCTCTGCTGCCATATCCTACATAATGAGAAAACATGTAGGAGGTGATCGCAACAGAAGCAATGCCTGTCTCCGGCACAATAACTGTTCATTAGGCCGATGCTCTTCGTCTCACCTTGGTCAGTCTGGGTATGTCCTCATCACTGTGCCTTGCTTGTGTTGAGTATGCAGCTTGTGTGGTAGAAAGGCTGCCAGCAGGGGTATCTCTGTCTACTAGATTGAGCCGTGTGGCTACTTCTGTAGACAGATCCAACTCTGTGGCTTGTTTCTGCTGCAACACAGATCACCATCACTCACAGGATATGCAAGACTGAATGAATGCTTTGAAGTGTCAGAGAAGAAGGAAAGAAATGGCTACCTTCGTATATCTAACAGGCTGCGTTTCCTCATGGGCTCCACTGAAACCCCTACTGAAGCTTAGTCCACTCCACCTGAGGATGGATTGAGCTGAGGTAACTCAGTCAACCTTTAATGATTGTGCATCCCATATCAACATAAAATTGTACTGGACCTACCTGTCTTTACTTGCAGATGCATTCCTGAATGTAAACACACTTGGTGCAACTGTGAGGGTAAGAGATAAAAAAAAGTCATTTGATAAAAATAAAATAAAAACACTCAGCAAACAGCAGGTTAACCAGGGATCATTTAGAAAACCGTTTAATCTGTAAAATATGTTTTTCAATGTAGACGTCCTGTAGACTATAGGACAAACAGAAGAACTAGGACAATTTTTGGAGAAAAAAAAAAAAAAATCCCCTTGTACCAACCTATAGCAACTAAAGTCTTGTAATATGTGTAAATGAACACATATAAAACAAGTTAAGTTCAGTTGTACAGGACACAATCTCCATACAAGCATCTTACCTGTGCATCCCATCTTCCTGGATACTGATTCAAAGTTTCTTCCAAAAGTGGCTGTTTTGTGATCAGCCTGTGACTCTCTGGAATAAAAGAAAACAAACACAGTTTACATTTTTCAACTCATAACATGAGGTGCATTAACTGCAAACTGACGTAACTCATATTCCCCACAGACAAAAAGTCATACTCACTCCAGTGGTTTTGTTTGGTTGAAGGGTAGTGGCTGACTTTTACTGTATTTCTCCGTCACCATTTCCAACAAACGCCGGTAGTGCTCCTTATTGTTCTGCTTGATGGTCTACAAGCAGAAGCAAAAGCAAAAGGATCATCACTTATGTCATATTCCAATTTTTTTTTACTCATTTGTCCTACTTGCGCACATTTAAAAATAATAAAGTACAATGATCACTTTATAAAACTTTTCATTGTTAGTGTTTTTAACTGTTTTGTATCCATTATGATTCATCCTTAGTTATTTTTTATTTTGTGGAAGATTGCTCCTTCATTTAGTATGACAATGTCCCACTGTCGGACTAAACGAACAATTAATAACAGTTACCCACTGGATCTTGCCCTCATCCGGTATTTACCTCCTCCACTGTGAGACTGGGCTTGTAGCAGCGGTTGTGTCCGTGGCCATTGCATGCAAGTTCAGGGTTAGAAGTTCCCACCCTGACAGTAGGCCTGGATGGCAGCAGCTGGAGGGAGCCTCTCCTCTCCCTTTCCTTAGCTCTGTCTGAAGGCCCTGCAGGGAGTGCTGGCCCACTGAAAAAAAGAGGGAGATGCATTAGTAATTAAGTGTCACTAAAGGTGCCACGTGTGTTAGCCGAGTCTGTGAGTATTAAGAAATTATCAGATTTTGAAGTACTTGCCTGTATTTTCTCATTAAAGGGGGTAAAGAGCTCTGAAAAGGATTTTTCCCACTCCTGTCAGTCACGGGACCAAATGGTTTTTCTTTGAGAATAGAATACAAATACATATGAACAGCATCAAATTATTAGAATTTGAAACCCCTTTTGGATGCATCAAGTATTTTTCCATTTAATTTGCCCTCGCTTACCCATCCTCCACTCAGTATTTCTCATCCATGACATGTGGAGTTCATCTATGCCCATTAGAGTAACAGGCTGGATCAGAGAACAAGGAAGATACTCAAATCAAACAAGACTGAGTACTAAAAGTGGATATCAGTTCTCCCTATACACCACAATCTCTCATGTTCACACATGAGGTTATTTTAAATCCATCGATGCTTTCAGACTACAAAACAACAACAGAGTACCCACCTGAGTGTCCTCATACTTTTGTGGATTGTCACACTTGGTGGGCAGAGGTTTCCGCAGCCTGAGTAGACCTGCTACCCCAGCTAGAGTCTTCTTCACAAAGCTGACTACTACATCTGAAACGCAGGTCACTGCAAGTCAACCATTACTGACATTTTAGTCTAAATGTATTTGTTACAAACCCAAAAGCATCGTGTTTCATGTGCAACATACCTCGCTTACGTCTTTTCACCTCTACTTGGTCACTGTGGCAAACACCATCTGCAACATGCACACTGCAACAGAGGACATGAGGCTTAGGTTTGTTTGGTGCATCTTTTAATCAATTAAATTAAAAATGTCCGTCCATTTGGCTGTTATTGCTGAAAAGAGGAGTTAGTTATCTAAATTGAGAAAAATCCTGTTGCTGTTCCAAAGCTGTCTTCTCAAACCTTTAGTGTCATCATGTTTGTTTACATATGTCAGCTAAGTTTGGGTTAGCTGGTCATATTAACTTTAGCCACGAAACGTAGCTCCCCGTAAAACAAGCACATGTTTCTCCAGTAGCTCGACTGCATATATAATTCAAAATCACGTAGTTACTTCGTCCACAGACCTCTGATAGTTCCGTTTAGCCGGTCTTCCGTGGCTCTCCTGACACCTTACAGCCGCTTTCAAGCATGGTCGCGTGGGTTCTTCGTCGGTAATGTTTCTTTTCCCGGGCCAATCGTGGGAGTTTTGCCCCGTAACGGGCTCGAACAGCGACGAAATTCCGTCAACTATCCATCCATACATCCCAGACAAATACGATAGAATTGAAACGAGGTCTTCTACGCGGGCCAGGACGATTTCTCCACGGGTAAGAAGTCAAACAACAATCTACGACACAACCTCTGCTGATGCTTAGCTTAGCATAACTGTGCTGAAAGGATGTGCGTCATTACGTAACAGGGTTTCACGAAGTGCGAATATTTTGTACGTAAGTTTAAAATGGATGGGCGGAGTTCTAAATGACGACTCACGGGCGTAACAGACAAGAAGAAGCGGCATGTTCGAATATGGCAAGCCGTTTTAACATAAATTCGGTTTTGCCGCCCTTACATTCCAGATATCTCAAATTGTATTATGACTATACGTTTTAGCGATTTAAGATATCTCTAATTATATTTTGACTAGTCAAAATACCTATTTGAGATATCTCTAATTACATTCTGACTAGTCGAAATGACGTCAGATTTACTATTGAGTTGTATGGAGACTTCAATTCAAGATATCTACAATGAATTACTGACTATCTGAAATACACGTTTCAGATATCTACAATTAAATTACGACTAGTCATAGAGTAAATTCAAGATATCTCAATTTTAGTTTTGACAAGTCATAATTCTAATTAAAGATATCTCAAATGACACCATAATTCAAGATATCTTAAATGTATTTTTGGATAGGAGAAATGTAGTTTTGACTAGTGAAAATTTAATTATAGATATCTTAAAAGCAAATAATGACTAGACAAAACGAAATTTAAGATATCTTGAATTGTAATCTGTGCTGTAGTAGTGACTGGTGGTGTAATCATGTAATAATTCCTTATGACTAGATTTTGTATATAATTTTGCATATTGAAGTCGACATGTTAAGAGCAATTTGAAAGAAGAAATATAAAATATGATTAAAAAAACATGTTTGTGTTTATTTGATTCCTATTCAAGACACTTCAGATAAGATAAGAATAAAATAAGAATAACTATAGTGTTACTATAGGCGGCTACAGATTTGTTTAACATTTTTGGCTGGTGGTGTGCCTCGAGATTTTTTCAATGAAAAACTGTGCCTTGGCTCAAAAAAGGTTGAAAAACACTGTTCTAGGCATTCTAGCCTTCGGCTACTTGATTATGCTATCAGTGGTCCACAATGTCAGATCAGTCCAACTCAAATGCTCGTGTTTTCAACACAATATTCAGCGCTGCAAATCGTGCTCGACATGAATTAAGAAATACAGATCATTTATCTGTAGTAATAGTAATCTTAAATTACCATTCCGGATAGTCAAAATGTAGTTTTGTCTAGTCAAAATGCAATTTTAGATATCTGGAATGTAATTACGGATAGTCAGACGAAACCGAATTTATGTTAAAACGGCTTGCCATAGTTCGAGTGACATAAACTATCGTACCCTCACCGAGAGGGTAAGAAACGTCAATTCCAGATCATACACCCATTGGCTGACGTAGTCCTGCCCCAGAGCCTGTGTATTGCATTCCACGTATCCGTCAAATAATATCAAATTTGAGTGAAATAACTTTTTAAAACTAATCTGATCCTGTTGATGGGAATATGGGAAAAGTTCTTTTCTTATATCGTAAATCAAAAGTTGCATGTTTCATGGGTTGTCGCTTTAATTGATCATTTTATTGTTTCACCAGTTTAAGTAATGATTACAATGTCAAAGCCTTTTTTCATAGTTTATTAGAAAGCAAATAAAGACTAAGAAAATAGTTTTAGTTTAAAGTAAAGGACCACGGGAGTAGATCATGGAAGGCAGGAGAGGAGATCACGGAAGGCAGGTTTTAAATCAATTGAAATATCATCAGGATGTGACATTGTCCCCGACATGAGTCCTATAGGCCAAAAGCCTCTGTCCAGCGAGATTCTCACTTTATTATTCAAGCTTCACTAGATTACATTCCAATTTTTCACAATGTAGAATTTATAAGTGCCACCTAAATATGGCCAGTTTTGTTTAATGATATTAGCTTTAATTTTTCATTTTCATAGTTTTTCATTTTTCAGCATCACAAACACAGTCTCTTTGATTTGTTCTAAAATGTAAAATCTTTAATAATTTTGTGGAAAAAGATAATACAAAAATCACAACAGTTTTAAGAATATAACACTAGTTTGATTTACGTTATAAAACCAGTGCACATTTAGACACCTATACAGTGAACATCAGCTCTATTTACATAAAGCCAAAGGTTTTTGTGGAAAATAAAAGCACTAAAAATTATGAAAAACATTTGTTCTTAAAGTTTCACAAGAATGACTTTCCAAATACTAAATATACAAAGGAATTGAATTAGAAAACAAAATAAGTTATGTTTTTTTTACACATAAAAGTCACAATTTAAAAAAGTGTGATATTCTGTCATTTCTCATTGAGGGTATAAGGCATGGACGGTTCTGGAGGAAACTTTTTCTTTTTTTTTTTAAATCAGTTTTTCAGTGGTCGGACGACTTTGGGCCAGATTGGGAGGCAGACGAACCTAAAAGAATGCAAACAAACATAAAAACCAACAATTAGTAAGATTCAAGTTAATGAAAACCCACTATAACTGTTGAGTGGTTTAATTACAAAACAAATTCAGTTTCCAATGTATTTGGCTTTAAATGATCCAAACTGCTGAATGATCTCAAAGATTTTTTTTTACTCTGATGATAATAATAATAAAAAAACATACACATTTATTAGAAAACAAGTAATTGTACACTTTTGAATACATCCGTTTTATAACCTGCAGGGAAACGGCTGTATGAAGGGCACAAATCGGTAGGACAGCATGTTCAGAAACCAAAGTGTAAACACCCCCTCAGTGCCACAGACTGACCTCGTCTCAGTCAGACCTAAGTGGTGCATTTCACTGCTTTGTGGTGGGGTGAGTATGTAACACTCACACTCACCTGGACCGTGCAGGTAAAGGGGTGACAAGCAGCTCAGGTACAGCCACGTTCTGTTCTCCTGCAGCCAGCGCTGCCGATAACCAATCATATGAGGGGAACAGGCTGACTGTATCCTCCTGTCCTCTTTAGGGGGCTGGGCTAGAGCACAAAGGTTTTGTGTGATCTGGAAACAAGCTTTTCTACCCAAGTTCCAGGACCAATGAAGGCCACAACACAAAGATGTTGATTTATTTTATGGTTATTTGGTTTGAAACTAAAGTGGAAATGGAAATGTGCCGTTTAGGAATGACTGAGAAGAAAAGGGAATCTTTATAGAGAAGTGACAGTTTTGCCATCTTTTAAGTGGAACCCAGAATGCTGTGCTTCATATTCAATTGTGAGAAGACTTCAAATGTTTAGATACTCCATGGTCTGTCTGCACCATGAGCTCCCTCCTCAATGTTCACCTCTTGTGCTGAACAGGAGAAGACAGCCATTTCCTTCAATACACCAAGTGTTCACCAATTTTGTGAAGGCCTAATTCACTGACTCTCACCTTGCCTGGCCCCCACCAGACGCTGCTGGACCTTCTCTAGATGATGGATATATTCTGTGAGAGATCGTTCTGGATCCTGTGATGTCCCGCCTGTATGAATGGAGGCCAGAGTGGTGCTGGAGTGTGACCTGAAGATAAACAAGAATTGATTGAAGAAATGCAATTCAATTCAACAGTTGTTTTACAACTCAACATCTATTGAGAGGAGAAAAAAAAGTCTCCAGAAACCTGTTGTGCAGCCTGAAAGGTGATTTACTGGGTGGAATGAGAGCTGATATGGTGTCTCTCTGGACGGTGTGGTTGCCTCTGCTCTGTGTAGAGTCAGAATTTGACCTTGGCTGCTGCTGCCTTAAAACATCAGGTTTTGGCACTGTTGACCAAAAAGACCCACCTGTCACATTTGTATTCACACACAAACATCTATTGAGATTATTTAAATGAATTTTTTATTCAGGGCTGACCATGAGCATGTCCATTGACGGTCCCAGAAAACGATAATCTTCTGATGGCTCTCTGCCATTTCCTTGTGAGGAATCTCATTCTGAGGGGGAAAAAGTAAAGCAGCACGAGGTTAATTCTTCATGCAGGGCTGGGGTTTCTAACAACTATATTGGTGTTTGTTTCCTACCTTGAAACTGCTATGACTGCTCTAACAGCAGCCCTAAATCGTCCGAGGGGCCGGGGCTGTGATGACAGAGGTGGGGAGGGTCGTGCTCCCATCTGAGCGATGAGGCACAGAGTGGCCTGCTCACAGTCCTGGAATCCTCCCAACAGCAGCAGCAGGTAACGCTTCTGGAACACCAGAGCTTTCCGGTAGCTCTCAGCACGCAGGTAGCGTTCATAATAACGCTGTAGCTGCAGACCCAGAAACAGAGCCGGTCACTTTTACACTCTCTAAACTGGTGCATTTCGCTGCCATTCACGAGGGCAGCCCAGATTATAGTAACTATATGCATGTATGGCAGGGAGTACTGACCCTGCCGCTGTTGGTCAGATCACTCATGGGTCTGTTTTCGGATTCCGTGGTAACCTTAGCGAGCTCATTCTCTGTGCGCCGCAGCTGTCGCTCCAGGACGGCGAGTCTGTGTTTGTACGTGACCCTCTCCTGACCAAGAGAAGCCATCCGCTCCGACAACTCAGAGTTCTCCTTTAGTAAGGTCTCCAGCAGGTCCGATGATGACCTGGATGGCATCTATAGTGATAATAAATACAAAAAAAACAATACATTTCCCATTTAAAATCTGACAAATAAAATAGGACTTCAGTTTGCCCTGATCAGTAAACACAGAAATACCTGTTGGTGCTGCTGTGAGCCGCCTGCCTGGACCCCCACGGCCGGAGAGTGACTGTAGGAATTCTGAGTGAGGGCAGATTTATGTTGCTGTCCTGAGGTTTGTCCTGACAGCCGCTGAGCAGCCATCTCTCTCTCGTCTCTTTCGAGCTCGGCCAAAGTGCGCTGCAGCTCCTGCACGCGTTGCTGGTCCTGCTTCCTCAGTAACTCCAGCTCCATCTAAAGAGAGAAATATTTGTAAGCTTAAGTGCCTATGTGCATCTGAAATGATCTGAAATTTTCTGAAAATCAGCTTGCTACATTTGTCAGAGTAGTGAATGTATCAGAGAGGAATCCAGGCTGACGACAACTCACCAGTTTGGAGTTGGTCCTTTCCTGTCGCCTTTCCCTTTCCATCTGCTGCTGCCTTTCCCTGCTCCTCTCCCTCTCCAACTGCTCCTCCCTCTCCCTCTCCTTGTCCTTCAGCAGCTTAATTCTCTCTTTCAGCTCTGCCAGTTCAGCCGCCAGGCGCCTGGACTGCTCCCTCTCCGCCTCTAAAGAGGAGACGCATTCTCGTCTTTGCTCTCGTAGAGTCTCCAGCTCAACTCTGTGCCTGGAGGCGACCTCCATCTCCCTCTGAAACTCCTCCATCCTCGTCCGAGCCTCTTCTTCCCATTTCCTCCTGCTTTGAAGTACATCAGCCCTCAGGTTGTCCATCAGGGCTGCCAGCTCCTCCCCTTTCCTTCGCTCCTGCTCTAGCTGGGCGTGCAGGTCTGTGATGAACTTCCTGTCTCTGGCAGCGTCGGCCTCGGATCTCCGGCTGAGCTCATCCACCTGCCTCGCCCATCGGCCTCTCTCTTCGTCAAGCTTTCGTTGAGAATCTGCAAGTTGCGTTTGACTTTCAGCCAGGCGAGACTCTGCTTCATTCAGGAGGCACTCGGAGCGACTTTTTTCTTGCAAGTTGAGCTCCTGTTGGCGGGAGAGAAGTTGGCGTTCGTCTTCCAGCACCTTCTGGGTGTCTTCCAGGCGTTTCTCTAGCAGCATGCTGCGGGACTGTTCTATCTGAAGCTCATGTTTGAGGTTGCTGCAGGCCACCTTCTCCTGCTCTACTTGACCTTTCAGAGTAATGATCTCAGACTTGTGTTTCTCAGAAGATACCTGGACAGCCTGAAGGAGGGAGTAAGAGGGAGGGAGTGGGTTACCTTTCAGATTTTACAAGGGTAACGTCACTGTTTGTTGTCTTTGCAAAGCACTGAGTTTTATCTCAAAGCTTGACAATATAGCCGAGCACTCTATTCAAAATGTTATATGCATTTCTTTTTTTACCCCTCTCCTTTCCTCCTCTTCTTTATCTTTACGAAGACTTAGGGCTCTCTCCTGGTCCAGTTCCCGTTGTAGCTCCTGGACTCTAGTCTGCTCCCTCCTCACAGCTTCCTCACCCTCCTCTACAGTCAGCCTACAGAGGAAGAAAAATAAACATGTATTTTTTCAGTAGACTGCTTGCAGCAGAAGTCAGTTCATTTAATTTTTTCCTAAAGAAAGTGTAATATACCAATATAGCCTATTGAAGTCAGCATTTGTACATTATATTGATGTTTGAAGAGGATGAGTGCAACTTTTACAGTACCTGAGCGACAGGATTTTGTTCTTTTGCTCTTGCAGAGTATCATGAGCATATTTAAGTTGTTTCTGGCTCTCCTCCGACTCTGCTTTCAGTTGGGATTCAAAGTGATCAGCCTGGAGCTGAGCCCGGTGCCAGTTATCAGTGTAATCAGGCTGAATAGAATTAAGAAGGTTATTAGCACACTCAGAGAAGTAATAAGACTAGGTCAAATATCAATTAGCCATTTACCTGAAATCCAAATAAAATCCATATATCACAATAGAAATATACATATAATAAGAATAAATCCAATTTAAATAAATTCTGTCTCTGTGTGAACTAACTTCTGTGTGTCTCTGTGCCATTCGACAGAGGAGTTCTCTCAGAGCTATCACAGTTTCCTGCAGCGCCCTTTTCTCCTGCTGCCAGCTCATGGGAGGATTGGCCAACGGTGACTTTTCCATGTGGTCCAGGGAAGTGCACACATCTTCAGAGCGATGCTGTGTCTGACTAATTGAGAGCGTTCTCGGGTTTGAAGCATGAGGTTGAGTTGAAGGAGCTGCACGATGCTGGCTCAAAGTGAGAATTCTACAGCTCTCTTGATACACCTTTTTCAACAGACCCTGTAGGAAGATAGACAGAGTTAGTAAACTCACTCTTAATGTCTTTCACAATTTACTGTCAGTTGCTTGCAAAAGCCTACTTGAAGCTCAGGTGACAGCAAATCATCACTGTAGCTCATACTGCCTGCAGCACTGTCTGTGTTAACTGTGGGGTTCATTCCCCGGCAGCGGAGATACTCAATAAACTGAGCGTCCAGCCTTTCGGTGTGCTCCAGCTCCAGCCTGAGCCTCGCACCCAGTTCTGAGCTCACATCTGAAACAAGAAGAGAAAGAGTCAGGTCTTTGCAGCATGATCTTTGTTGACTCCAGAGTTTAGTTTCCATGTGATCCTCACATGACCATACCCTCCTTTTGGCATTTTTAAGCTGCTGAAAATACCAGTTTAATACTTTGAAAACCACTTTGGTCCTACATAGCAGCTGTTGGATGGAACATCAAGGATGAAAGCTGTGCCATTTAAAAGATGTTCCCTTCTAAGCAGATCTTGTTGCCTTCGTTCAACGATAACTAACACATTTAACTCTGAAACGTCTGTCTTACTGCTGCCGTAGCCATCACTGGCCCATTCATGTGCTGACAGGGAAGAGGTGGAGCCAAGTGGAGATGAAGGCGTTGTTAGGTCAAGTCCTTCCAACTCACGCACCTAGGATGAGGAATCACATAAATAAGTTAACTACATCCGATTCAAACAAAAGATGTGAAAAAAAACATTTAACATATTAACTTGTGAGGTTAGCATACTTTGTCAGTATCAAGTGAATCCAGCACAGAGAAGTTGTCAGACACAGATAAAGACCCTGGTGAGCGGGTACTCTGTGTGGCCGGCTCTGGGGTGACGGTCTTGGAGTGGTGAGGCTCCATTATAATCCTGGGAGTGGTTCTGACCCCGGTGGAGTCAACGCCAGTGATGTTCAGACCGCTGAGCTCAGACAGACGGGAATCTAGAACGGAGGTGTGGAACCGTTCGCCGATTCTGTCTTCAGGGCACTCATGTCGCCTTAGGACCTCTGGGGAGCTCATAGAGGCTTCGTCATGAGAGACGGTCACAACATCCTCAAAAGCTCTGTGAGAAATGTCTGTGGTGAGAGTAATAATGATCACGATTAGAACAGGAAAGGACATTTTGGCTCATACCCACTTCTGAAAATAAGTCACTGTTATGTATATGGAATATATCTATAAACACACACAAAGTAAAGTAAAGGCTATTTGTGTTTACCCTTCTGTGGATATCCCTGGTGGAGAGGAAGTGTGTTCCGTTTTTGGCACCGTTGGTGAAGTTGCTGTAGCTCTTCTTGCTGATAGGCTAGTTCCTCCTCCTGTACAGCCAGGTCCTCTTGAAGATGAAGGAGCTCCACCTTTAGTTGCCGATTGTCAGTCTCCAGATCGATGAGGGCAAGGTCTTTGGTCTAACAGAAAAAAAGAAGAAAAAAAACACCCAAATGTAAAATCCAGCTCTCAAGAAAATAATTCTCAAAAGACACAGATTCAGTCACACTATAGATTTTGGTTAATTTTCTTTGCTGAGCTCTCATTTTCCCACCTGTCCTTCCTGATGAAGTTTTTCAACCCCTTCTGCACTGGTACTCAGCTCTTGTTTCACTGCTATTAGCTCTGCTGTCAGTGCCTGATTATCTGCCCTCAGCCTGGCAAATTCAGCCTCCTTTTGTCTCAAAGCAGCATCTGCTTTAGCAAGGGTCACATCTGCATGGGTCTGAGGAAAATATGAACAGTTATAAGTACCATGAAACTACAATAACATTGTCGTATAACCATTATAATGGTATAATAGTACAGTTGTACTGTATCTTGACTTGGAAAAAAAAAAAAAAGCATGTAGTGTTTTAAAGCTTTCTTAGAAAAGGTAGCCCATTAAGTCTTTACAGCTTGAACAACTTGCTTGCAATCATTTACTACAATTACAGGGGAAATAGATTAAGTTTAAGGTACCAAAATGGCTAAATTTGCCACTAGCAGCTATGCACCACAGCAAAACAGACATGTTACAACCCATCCACTGAAGTGCTGCCATGTGGAATACCAAAGCTGCTTCTTACCACATCCTGCCGCTTCAGAAAATACGTAAAGCGAGAAAATAAAAACTAAAACCCAACAAAGTTTTAAAACAAAGAGCTTGCAAAGATTTTCCTCATGCTTCCTCAATCTAAGGCGACTTCCTCTGTGCGAGCTGGTTTCTGCAGCGTCTGGGTTTTAAAACACGTCATAACAGCAACGCCCCTAACTATTACCAGATGTGGTCTTGCCCACAGCAGTTAGCACAGAAGTATGCTGAAGAAAAAAAGAAAAGTCCTGTCCAATGTTTTTTGATGAAGCGGCTTTTTTTCAGTCATCTGTGAAAATGATCGTTAGTCCCTTTTAAAATGAGTAAATATGGTTTTACTGGAAAGATCCACAAATTAAAGTAGTGTTTCTTTTTCTTTTAAATGTGTGAAAATGATTAATATACACATTACGACATCAAAGGACACACAACATCTTAATATCGCTGGGATTTTAGATATTTCATATCTTTGCTTCATGAATTTTTTTAACCGAGGGTAGTTAAAAGGTGAAAACATTGTGCCACTGACACTTACCAAGACTTCTTTTTGCACCTCTTTTTGATTAATTTCTTTTTCATTTAGCTTAGCAGTCAGGTCCTGGATAAGGGCTTTGGCTGATGTCACTTCCTGTCTGAGCCGTTCAATCTCCTGTTGTAGCTGTCCTTCTCTGCGTCTCAGCATCTCGAGTTCAGCATAAAGCTCTCCTTTCACAGTTTCAAGGGCTTTAATCTTTTCTCTTCCCTCAGCAACCAGCTCCTCCATGTCCACCATCTCCGCTCTGATCTCCTGGACTTGCCTCTCAAGAGTGAGACTGGTCTCTCTGAGGACCTCCACTTCCATTTTCATATCCTCCTCCTTAGATTTTAAGGTTTCGATCTCTTTCCGTCTCATTTCTTCCTTCTTTTGCAATTCCAAAAACAGAGAGTCGAGATGGACTTTCTCTTCACGCAGGGCTCCAGCCTCTTCAGCTTCAATTTTCCAACGGTGCCCCTCCTTTTCTGATAGTATCCTCTTCTCCCGCTCCTCCTCTACTTGGGCTTTGATCTCTTCCAGTTCAGCTTCCTTCAGATTGAGGAGACCTTGCACTTCTTCAGACTTTTCCCTCTCAGCTTTGAGCCTCTTTCCAAACTCTTCTCCTTGTCCTCTGTACTCTTCCTCCTGGGTGTGCAATAATCGCTCCAGTCCCTCTTTCTCTGCCACCGCCATCTCAAGTTGAGTCTTTAGGGTCTTGAGACGAGATCGAATGGAGCGAGAGGCGGCCGAATGAGACAGGCTGAGCTCGTGCTTCAAGCTGTTCGGCTCTCCCCTTCGTTCCGGTTCCAGGAAAGCATTCAGTTGAGGCTCTGGGCTGGGAGCAGGCGATGGGTTAATGCTGTCACCGTCCTGAGAGTCGCTGACTTCATGCAGGTTGGGGCCCAAGGTGGCGAGCTCTGCCTGCAATGTGCTGATGACCTCGTGAAGGCGCTCCTCTTCTTCCTGTTTGTCATGGCGCACTCTTGTGATTTCAGACTGAAGATGTTCCACCTGAGAGCGCAAATCCTCAAGCTCCAGATCCAGAGCCTTTACAAAAGAAAAAATTATAAATGCAATAAAGTTAGATTGTATAAAGAATCGGCCGTGTGTATAAAAATCCTGCCTGTGTATGCTTACACTGACCTTATAGTCTTTAGCATTCTCCAGTTCCTGCTCCAGTCTTTGGATCTCATAATTAAGATGGTCGATCTCCTGGTTTTTCTCCTGAAGAAGAGCTGACGGGAGATTTTCCTCCACAGCTTCCTCCACCTGCATGTGCTCCTCTTTTTCCTCATTGAGTATGGTGAGAGCAGACACCTTCTCCTAGAAGGAGTTTTATACCCAGATTACTAAGGATTCAATTAAATGACAGTGAACCTGAATGTATAACAGAATTTTGAGAATTAATGAAAAGGTTGAAAACTCTGCTGAATCCCATTACATTGTGTGTGTTTGAAGCTCGCTGAATTGGAAAATATATTTACTTAGGGAATAAACGGTTACGAAAATTGATGGATGGAAGGAGGGAGGGATTTACTTATTTGATCTGAAGACTGAGCAGCTCTTACCTGAAGAGCAGAAATCTCTTCTTGGAGCTCATTAACGTGTTTTGTGTTGTTATTTGTCTGTAACTCCAGCTGAAGTGTGAGGTGTTTTAGTTCAGCCTCTTTGAGGCTGAAGTCTCTCTGTAAGGTCTCCAGCTGACCAAGCATCACCTCGGCCTAGAGGAAAACAGACAAATAGGAACACATTTGTCAAAGAAATATATGTAACTGCTAAAGGTCAGAAATAAAAAAAATTGCATTGTGGTAAAAATGAAACAATGGCAAGAATAATTGGTGGACAGCAGATATGGATACTCATTCAGGTTTGTATCAGAAGGTGTCACTGCAGTCAAACTTTTGAAATGAACGGGCCTCACTCACCTGCCAAAAACATGCATAAAGGGGCTTTTACATGAAATACGACCCACCTCTTGCTCTTTGCTACGTAAATTCTGCTGAGCAGCATCCAAAGCTTCCCTAAGCTCCTGGGTGGGGTCACGTGTGTTGTCATGGTAACAGTGCTTGGTCTCATCCAGTTTGGACTGCAGAGCTGAGATTTGAAGCCTGCTGGACAGCTGCTGCTGTTCTAGTGCGAGCTTATCCTACCAGAGGAGAAGAACGGTGAAAAGCAGCACCTCCACTGACACGCTGGCTGAACTGAAAGGAGGCGTTCGGAGCTTACCTGTGTGAGCTCCTGTTCCTTCAATTTTGCTCTTTGCAGCTCTTGCTCCAGTTGGCTGACACTTCTTGCACTTTCAGCACTGTTAAGCAGCGCCTGTTCCAATTCTCTGATCCGCCCTGCTAGCTTGTCTATCTCCTCATTACGCTCAGCTAAATCGTGCTGGACTTGTTGATGGGCAACAAGTAAAGAGGCGTGGTCCTCCATTTTATCTTTGATAATAGTTTGTAGACTCTCCACCTTTAGACACAGAGGGAACATGTGAACAACAGGTCTCCATCATTTCAGGAGGAAGAGCTAATTTGGAGGCGCAAAATTATTTGAGGGTAAATGATTCCAAATCTGCAGCCAATCTTGCTACAACTATAAGCCATTCCAGAGAGCAGGTGAAGTGGAGATAAAACAAGATGTGAAAAATAAGACATGAAATACTGCCAAATGGACGATGAAATGGGAAAGAAAAACTTTCAGAAACTACAAATGCGAGCGGAACAACATGCACAGCCGGTTAAGGAGAGATGAGACTACGCTACAATTAGATTTCATACCTGCAGTAACAAGTCCTCAATCTACAGCAATCCATTCAGCACAGGGATAAACAAATGGCAACAGTCAGGCTCATGAGCAAACAACACATTCATTACTTCAACCTCTGTAAGCAAGACTACAAAAGATTCAGCCTTCTAATATATCATTTAATCAGCAAAACCCGGATAAATCACACAAGTAAAAAGCCAACGCACACTCCAAATGCCACATCAACACTGAATTAACCATTCCCATGGTAAGAGGGACTGGCTATAGATTTAATGCTGCTACAGAAATAAGGGGCTTAAAAAAGAAAACATTTGAAAAAAAAAAAGAAAACACTTAAGTTAATGACCCTCACCCTTTGCCCTTTGTTGTCCACATTAGTCGTCTGTCTGAGTTGAGCCTCAAGCCTGAGAATTTCCTGCTGGAACTCGTCCCGCTCATGTTCCCGCTCCACAGCCTGCTCCTGCACGCATCAGAACACATCCCGTTACGGACCTTCCGATTTTTGTTAGGTTTCTTAAATCTCCTTTTTGAATTTGTAAAAACTGACTTCTATAAACTGCCTGTCGTGCTTCAGCTGTTTCTCGAGTGCTTGGACACGCTGGTTGAGGTCTTCAGTGTGGGTTTTGTTGTGCAGCTCCGTCTCCAGGCCCTTTGTTTCCTGCTCCTCAAGGTCCCTCTCCAGCGTCCTGAGGCGCAGTGAGAGAGATTTGTGGTCTTTCTCTGCCTGCCGCTGCAAATCCAGCCTATCTTGGGTCAAACGTTCCGTCTCTGCCAGCAAAGCTTTACGGAAAAAAAAAGAAAAAGAAGCTGTTGGTCAGTTGGTACATACTAACAGAGGGATCTGAAAAGCTTTAACGACTGAAGGGGATATTAAATACCTACAATTACACAGATTTTGCATGAAGAAATAGAGCAAGAAATAGCACTGCACACCAATAAGATTTGCTCAAATCTGCCGGCACTGTCAGTTTTACAAACGGCAACCTCACAGCACTGCAAATTCATCCCCAGCCCCCATCACACACTCATAACTCCACTCTGACCCACAAACCTGCGTCAGGATCTAAACTGAGCCTATGGCCTGAGGAGAAAAGGCACATCCGAGCACAGATATTATGTAAGCGTATGGCCAAGTTCTCTTAAAGAGGTCATGTTCTTTACACACACATCATTTCACCATTTTAAATGTATTCCTCTCACCTTTCTCCCTCTCCCCTAGTCCAGCAGAGAGAAGCTCCTTCTGGTGCAGGAGAGCCGCGTGCTCCTCACTGAGCTCCTGATGCTTCGCTCTGAGACCGTCCAGCTCTGTGGTGAGGCTCTGCATCTGGTGTAGCTTCACTTTCAGATCTTCCAGTTCCTCAACTAGCCGTTCCTCCCGGGTCTCCTTTTGCTGCAGAGCCTCCTCCAGAACTGCCTTTTCAGCAATGTAGCCGCCCAGAAGACCTGAAAACCACATGCAAATGCAAGTGTAAATAGAAGGCAAAGACGCTTTTGGAAAAAGTTTTCCAAAGCCATCATAGTTCAATATGAAATTGTGGTATTACTGGCAGACTGTTTATAGTGGGGGTAGGATGTTGCTCTTTCACTTTTAAAAGGCTCACCTTCTGCTTTGTGGAGCTCCACCTCAAGTTTACTTTTGTGTTTGGCCTCCTGATCAAGCTGCTCCAATACCAATTTGTGCTGTTCAAGGAGCTGGGCAGAGTCTTCTCTGCCTTGTGAGAACTTTTCCTCCAAAGAGAGATGGACATTGCAAGTCTGTTCCAACTAAAAACAGAGAAGCTCAATCATTTGGAGGCAAACAACTTTAGGGACTCAAGGAAAAGGGGAGGAAAAGGAGGAAAACTCCCCCAAAAGGTTTCTGTGTCAATCATTTCTATACCTGTGCATTTGCTTGATTGAGCAGATCCAGAAGTGTGTCTACCGTGTGACGTAATCTCCCACAAGCATTCAGAGCAGACTCTTCTCCTCCAGGACTGATCTGAGCATCCGAAACTAGCAGACTTTCACAGAGCAGATGCGTAAGCTCCAGGTCATCAGATGACAAATCTGGAACTAAAATACCTGAAAATCAGTGGATCAAAATGCACATCAATTCATATCCAGAGGAAACACTTGTTACTGCTGCAACGGAAAGACTGAAGTGAACTGGAAACCAACAGACCTGATTCTTGGGGATCTGTGCTCTTCTGATATGTCACATGGTCAGATGTCAATGTTCTGGTACTGATCTTCTTCCCAATCAGCTCTTCTGTTGCTATGACACTGCGCAGCACCTCCATCAGTACCTTACCCAACTTTTCATTTGCATGGTGAAGTTTGCACCTAAGGGAAGAAGAGGAAAAAGTCAGACTCGAATACAAGCTTTAGGACAGATGCATGATACCGTTAGATGCATTCTAATTCGATATGGCCGAATTTGATCAAATCCAAATTAATTTGGGTGCATTTGATGTAATAAAAGACACTGACATATTTAAATGCTGTAGCATTGGCTGAAGCTCCCAGATTTTTCTTACAAAATTCACCCAGCTTCTTAAATGATTCAAATGAAAATTGCATGGTTCAGAAAGATAACTTACTTTTCTTCTTTAGCAGTCTGCAAATCATCAGTGAGCATCTTCAGAAGGTTGCCCCCCTCTTGACTCTCTCGCTCTCTTCGCTGAAGGAGGGTGTCCAGGGTATCCATCTCTGCGCGCTTCCCTTGCAACTCTCCCTGCAGACAGCCAACCTCAGCACGCAACTGGAAGAAAGTAAATCAACACACGGTTGACTTGGTAATTAATTATATCATTATCTCCGACAAAAATCAAAACTCTTTCTCTTGCAGATTTAAGACCTGGAGTACTTCAGGAGCATCCGAAATGAACTGAAATCATCAAATAGAATGTAATGCATTGGGATAATTCAAACCCTGAGGAACCAAGTATCAGATAAGTCTTCCCAGGACACATTGGAACACCATGATAAAATGTATATCCTGGATTCAGAGGAAAAGAACAAAAAAAACTAAAACGGAAAATTGTGCTTTTCATATCACATTACCTAAAATGAGTGCCATACGTATCCTACCAGAATAATTTCCAGGTACACTTGGCGTTCCAACTCCAAACAGATTAAACCCAGAGCTGATGAAAGACAACTGCTGGATCTACCAGACCACGCTCGAGTGCTGACAAAGCCTTCTTGCAGATATGTAGTCCTTATTACCTTCAAGTCCTCCACCACTTCGTTCTCTCCCTCTGTTGTCACCATGTCTTCTCGCTAGTTCTGCCTCTCCTTCCCTACAAATTAGTTTCATGCAGCCATCTGCCTCAACAAAACAATACCATTGCCATGACAACACTCCCCTCCCAACCTCTCAAAATCCTCTAAGCCAGCCTCATGGAGACCTGAGAGTGTGTTAATGTTTCACAATAAAGCGTCCAGCTGCATAGGTGCCATGGAAACAAATGCATACAAATATTGCAGACCTAACCAACTGTCACAATGAAAACTGGTTTGCAAAAATCAGTTGAGGACTACAATGGGAGATTTAATTCATTCACTCACTTTTACACCATCAGAAACCATAATTTTGTGAAAACGATGGCGAAAGTAGAGGAACTACCATGTTGGTAAACAAGAGGAAACAAACATAGCCTTTTACTGTTCAAAATAAATACCACCAATAAAAATCCAGGTTTTCAAAATAAATACCACCAATAAAAATCCAGGTCTTCTGGGTAAAATCTAAGCATTTTTGCAAGAAAGATTAGAAAAAAAACATCAACTACCATGCAACACTAATATTCATGAAGGACTACTGAGCAACTCATTAATATTCTAATCTCCTTGACAAACTCTAATCTGATGTAAGGATAAGAGGAAAATCCAGCCTATGGATGCACCGATTTACAGAAATATCTTTTCACTCTTATTACCCAGCCCTGCTATGACAAACAAGAAGTACAAAACGATAGATTTTTCTCATTGGTGTCAACTTATTCTGTTCTTAAAAGTACTATAAATATAATGCAACATTACACGGGACTGCTTTCTCAGAGTAGAACATTGCAACACCCGATCCAAGCTTTATCATGGCCATTCAATGTAAATCAATGCAGGAAGTGTGGAACGTGAGCATTGTGTGGGTGTGTGTTCAGTACCTGGGCCACCACAGCATCCAGCTGCTGCAGTTGGGCAGTGAGCTGACTCATTTTGTCTGTGTAGCTCTGCTCCTTTTCCTGTTGTTCTATTCTGAAGCTCCGCCTTAGGTCTTCGAGCCCCGCCTCCTTCTGTTCTTCAAATTCCGTCTTCAAAGAAAACAGTGTGGAAAAATGTAATTGAAGAAAAAGAAAGGAAGAAAACTAAAAAAGGTCTCCAGCACAAAAGGTACAATGCACAGTAAGCCTATACTCTGATCAGATCTCTGCCATGGTCATGGTCGTATAGCAGATTACTGGCTCTGACATTTCATATGGTCAAATGCTAAGTGTCTGCCTAAAATAAATAAATAAAGCAATATCCATCAACCTTAAAACCTTTTGACTTGGAGGATAGAAAAATAAAAACAGATTAGATCCATCCCGTTTAGTAACTGTTCAGATGGCAGCAGCAGTAGCACATGTAGAGCCAGGAGCACACAGATTGAGAATAATGAGACAGACGGATGGGACCGCTTCTACATATATGCCGGTGGGATTATGAGAAAACTGGCTTTAAAAAAAAAAAGCTGAACTGGGACACAGTCCAGGAGAGGGACATATCCCTAGAATGGAACTGGTGCTGCAGCTTAGAGGGGGCGGGGGGGCACTGCCACCACTCTCAAACACTGAAGCTTGGAATAATCCACCATGATTGCATAATATGCATATTAAGCACGCAGAGTTAAACAACTCACATCTAAAAACACAGCCATGGGAATCATAATAGTTTTGTTCCACATCTTTTTTTCTTCTTTAAAAAAAAAAGTTATTACGGTTATTGGTTAAGGTACTAAAGAGGGGAAAAAGTCAACAAAAACAAGGGAGTTTATACAAAATCAAAAATAAATAAATCAAAGAAAAAAAACCCTTATAAACTTCTCCAAAGTGTGTGGGTGCTCCACTGCGTCCACGCGGATGCAAACTAACAAGTGGGATGAATATCCTGCATGATTATGGGCGGGCAAAAACCTATTGCTTGCGCAAGTAAAAGTACTGAGAATGTAACAGTATTGCCTGGGAATGCAAAAGTTTTGCGAGGGCAGGCAAAAGTATGGCATGGAAACACAAAAGAATTGCCATGTTACCTGGGGGGCTTCGTAATCAGATGACTCAGCATTGGAAAAAAAAAAAAGTCTTAATTTCATGGCCTGCTAAATATCGCTGTTTTAATTAAAAGAGGGGCCTTTTTTTTTTCTTTTTTTTTTTTTTTAAAGTGACAGTACATTTAGTTACATGGCTTCATTTGAAAGGTGCTTTACATTCCGTTTATATTAATCAAAATGACACCGAGCCACCAGTCTTTTTGTACAGTGTCCAGCACATTTCGTCTTTTACCTTCAGTTGATTAATCCTGTCCTGTAGCCGCTCTTCGGATTGGACTTTAAGGAGCTCCACCTCTTCTTGGTAGTGTTGCCGTTGCCTTGAGGACTCCTCCTCCAGTTCTCTCCGGCATGCCTCCAGCTCTCGTGCAGAGGTTCCCCTCAGCTCCTACAGCAGAAATATGCATTATTAAAGCTGCAATATGCAGACGGTAAAAGGGTCACAACTGAGGGGAAAAAAATCCATTCAAATACTGTGTCACAACAAACGTATACACCATTACAGGGGATTAACAATGACTCAGAGCAGTCCCGTCTCCCACAACCCACTAACATGAAAACCCAAATAGCAGAAACAGAGGGGCATACAATCCACCAAAGTCAAGAGATGAGGTGAAAAGACAAAGGTAATCCAAGAGTGACACAAACCTGAAGTTGGAGTTGGTGCTGTTTGATGAGCTGTTCCTTTTCAGCCGTGTAGCTTTGCGAGAGCTCTTGCAGTGCAGAGCTGTGGTGCTGCTCCAGTTCCAAAACCTGAAAGAAGGGGGTCGGAAAAAGAAGCATCAATCTATAACCCTAGACTTTCTTTGTATTGCCAAATGTATTCCAAAAAAAGGAATCCAAAATGTGGAACAACAAACTGTTGCCAATTTAGGAATTAAGTTTAGTTTTCTGCAAGCATGTAGGTTTCAAACATCCACACCACAATTACACATGCCTGACATGTTAAGACATGGAAATCAAAATCATAATCACATGAAAATGTGGGACAACAGTAAGTACCTGCTTCTTAAGCGTTTCCAGGGCTCTGCAGTGTTCATCATCTAAAGCCTCTTTCTGAGCAGCCAACTCTGTCTGTTAAGAACAAATCATGGCAAATCCCAACAACCGTTATCTCACAGCGCTTTCCGAAAAGAGCAGGTCAGACCATACTCTGAAGTTGTTTACAATTCCAACTAAAAGCAAGGACTAGGCGACACAGGCAAGGAAAAACTTCCTCACCTGTGCATTTACATAAGAACTGGCCGACGCCGGCCAAAATGTATCACCTTGTGAACGTGGCTGAGCTCTGTTGCCATGGCTTTAAACTTCTCCATGTGTAGCTGAGCCAGCTCTTTTCTCAGCTCTTCTCTGGTGGAGAGCTGCTCTGCACTATGATGCTCCATTAGCCGTTTGTGCTCTGAATTTAAGAAAATAATGTCTTGCCGATGCTTCTCCTCAAGCTGACCCATCTCATCACGTAGTGCCTGAGTTGGAGACAATAACAAAGGGAAGATAAGAAAACAAAGCCGTTTATTTTGAAAGAATTTCATGCACTGCTTCGACAAAACACATTCATATTTCCTTAAAGGATTCTGTCTCCTTACTTGAACTTCTTTAAGGTAAGCGGCCTCCAAAGTGTCCATGTTCCCCAGCATCCTCTTTTCCAGTTCGTCCTTCTCTTCCTGGTGTTTTCGAGACAGTTCTGCTTCTAAAGCCTCCAACTGGGCCCGACTGGTCTCTTGAAAGACGGCCTCCAGACTTCGAAGGCCCTCCTGACGTTTGTAATTGAGGGCCGCTTCCAAGGCAACAAACTCGGTGTTGTGCTTCGCCTCGAGCTCTGCAGCCATTGCTGAAAGCTGATCTCTGTGACTGGCACTGAGTGAATCCAGTTGTGCTTTGTGTTTGGCACCAAGTGCGTCCATCTCCAGGGAGTGCTCATGCACAAGTGTTGTCCTTTCATGTTCAAGCTCCACTTTATGCTTGTTCTTTAGCTCGGCCACAGATGCTTCATATTTCTCAGCCAACTGCTGCTCCAACACTGCCCTTTCCTCTTGGAACCTGAAACACAGATATTCCAGAGGAAACCGAGGTTGTTATAACAACAATATATATAGATTTGCTAACAATCTGTGTAAGACTATCGGTCTAGCAGTCTTATAACCAACAGGAGGGTGTGATCTAATCTACATGATTCAATTTCACAGCATGAATGTGAAGCTAATGCAGAAGTGCCAGCACAGGAGCCCAGTGTTCACTCATTTATCTGTTTATTGTTTCAATACCACATGGAGAAGCTTTTACAATTTTGGGTTTTATAGGCTCCCAAATGATTTACAATCACTTTTTGCAGACAGTCATTTTAATATTTTGCGCATTTAGCTTTTCTCCGTCTCTGGTTCAGTCGTTGACTCATGGCAATGGGAATTCAGACCATTTTATTCATAAAAGGGCAGACAGCTTTCCAAAACGCCAGTTGAGTGTTCAATGTAAATGCTTTGTGGATCTATTATACACAAATGGGCCACAATAGAAAAAAAACAGGAGGGAAATCATCACATCTCTGCACTTAAAATAAAAAAATGGTCTGAATTCCCATTTCCTTTAGCCATTTATGTCATTATGCTATATTTGTGACTAGAAAAAGTTTTACGTGCAAAATTTGGAACGGTTTAATTAAACAAAACAAACCAGTGAAAATCATCAGGCACTTGCTGTGGGATATATCTCACCTCTCTTGAGCTTGACGCACTCTGTCCTCACCCTGCTCCTGAAGTAAAACCGTGAGCTCTTTGATTTCAGCAGCCATGCAGCTCTTTGCCGTCTGCAGCTCGTTGTCATATTGAGCCTGCAATTCCTGTCTCACCATTATGACCTGCGGGCCTACAAATACACACACATTCAGACACTGGTTTAAAGTCTGAAAACCAGTGTGACGCTTTAAAAAAAAATAAAATAAATCATCTTACTTTGGTTGCAGTCCGGAACAACCTGTAGAGCCTTTAACTTCTCCTTCTCATCTTGGAGCGCCTTTTCAAAATGTGCCCTCTCCCTCTCCAGGTCTGCCCTCAAAGCAGAAATCTCACCATCATGTTCCTGTTTGAGCTCCTCTTTCAGCTTCTTTATGCTTTCCTGCATAGCCATCCTTTCCCGATTTACACTTTCCTCAAGAGAGTCGACCTGTTAAAGAGCAGTTACAGAATGACTGAAAAAATATGAAATGATGCGTTTCTTTGAAGCAGTATGGACCACTGACATCATTTTATCACTTCTTTAAGGAAAACCTTAATAGCATACAGGGTTATATCTGTACCTTTTCAGTGTTAGGCTGCATCTCAGCATCAGGCTCTTTATTTAGAGTCAGCCTGTTTTCCAGCATGTGGATGATCTTCATCCTCGTCTGGAGCTCCTCAGTGAGACACCACATCCTCTGTTCTACCTCCACCTATTCAAGAGATCATCATTCTTGTAAGAGTCGCCAATTACAGCACATGGCGGGCCCGTGGCAAATTTTCAAAGTTCACTCTCTCACCTCAACCTGTCGTGCGGCTTCTAACCGGACATGTGTAAGCTCTAAGACAAAGATATAAGAGTTATCAAATAAGAGAATCGTTTGAATACATAAAAATAATGTTTATCTAAATCATAAATGTCACTGGATGGGGCACCTAATAAATGGCTGTCGCAAAGTTTGGCTGTGAGTTTCTCCAGTTCCAGAGCATGACTGGTCTTCATCTTCTGCAGCTCTTCATAGTAATGATCAGTGAGGTCCGAACGCACCTGACAAACAAGGAATGGTAAAACACATGCAAGGACAAGACTAAACAACCTCTGTGCCATTGAAACCTTAGAGTTGGTGTCTTACCTGCTCCAGCTCTTCTTTAAAAGAGAGCGACAGGGATGACTGCAGAGTGGAGAGATCCATGGCATGTTTCTCCTCAAGCTGAAGCCTCAGAGCGTCAAGTAATTCCTGGATTAGAGAGATCGTATGCTGCTTTATATCCAATGAAAGGACCAAAGATGTAAACAAAACATAAAAAAACATGAAAACATAAAAAACAGGAGGTCAAATATGTGTACTTCTCACCTTGTTTTTCTCCAGTTTAACACTTTCAGATGCATAATTTCTTTGCTCCTCTGCTTGATCCAGAGTGCTGAAACACAGCCCAAACCGCACAGTTATTCAATGGGATTTAACAAAGCCCCAACTGGAGGAATCTTATGTCGTATGACATCCCGCTGACATACCTGTCATTTGCGGTTTTAAGCACAGACTCCTCCAAGGCACTTTCTACTAGCTTGAGTTGGAGCAAAGCAATTTCTTCTTTGTGGCTCTCTTCTGCTGCATGCAACCGCTTCTCAAAATACCTGAAGAAGGAAGAAAGGAAAATAGGTCAGTTTTGAATGGATGACAGAGGGAAAAAATGCATCAAGGCTTTTTATCCATCTGCTTGTGCTCTCACACCTTCTCAGGTTTTCCAGCTCAGTCTCATTCTGCTCTCTGATTTCTCGTTTTTGTTCATTAAATTCCGTCTTAAGGCGCTCGAGGTCCTCAACACGAGAGGATCGAGTCAGCAGCTGCTCCTTGAGCTCTGTTAGATGGTGCAGCAGACCGAAAAAATAAGGACACAACTGGAAATACACACATTCATTGGATGTCTAAGTAGTGCAACTTATTTTCATCATTGCCATTCGATGATCTTCCTGTGCCAATAGGACCACCAGCATCTTTTATCATTTATGTAAATACATGAGTATTTAAGTAAAGGCAGCTGAAGGAAAAACAAGCCGGTGTATAATCTGACCTGCTAGTTCTTGACGACTAGTCCTCATGCTCTCCAGCTGGGTCCACAGCTGACCTACTTCCTGTTCAGAGTTCTGCTTGAGCAGTGCCTTCTCCTCCTCCAGGCGCAAAATCTGATTGACAAGTGGGAACATCTTTTTGATATTCTAACTGTGATTAATCAGAATTTAGAACTCTATGCTTTCCGACTCGTGACAGAAATGTCAAAGTGAAAACAGTGGGGAAAAAAATAATCTAAAAATCAAGAGGAAATCATTCTTAAATCAACCAGGGATGTTGTGATTTGATGCAAAAAATTCCCTTAAGCAGACTAGATGAGCTGACCTCTTGCTGCAGTTGCTGTTCTTTCTCCTGGAGGTGGAGTACTTGATGCTCTTTTTCCTGCAGAACCGTCTTGTGACTACATACCAACTCCTCCAGAGAGTCTGATGAGCATGCAGAAGGAATAGCATTTACATGACATTAGGTTATGGGTGGTTTGTAGTTTTGAGAGACCTGGAGGAAAAACTGACCACTCACCGACACCTGCATCAGCCAGGGCTTGTTTTAGCTCCGCCTCAAGTTTGTGAGCCTGCTCCATACTGGAAGTTTGGAGTTCTTCCAGTCTTGTCTGGGAGTCCAGCAACTTTGACTCCAATCCAGACCGAGCTGCATGGGCTTCAGCCAAGGCTTCGGTGGTCTCAGTGAGGGCGGCCCGGGTTCTGGTCAACTCGGCCTGGGTGGCGGTGAGATTGTTTTGGGTGTCTGAGAGAGACATTTGCACGTCTGTCTCCCACTGCGCTCTTACAGCCTAAAAAAAAGAAGATGGAAAAAAAAATGTCTGAGTAACTCAAATCATAAAACTGCAAGATAAAATATAGGTACAACAAAGTTTTTACCCGCATCTCTGTGGTCTGCTTTTCTTCCATGGAGGCTCTCTCCTGAGCAAGACGATCCTCCCACTGCTGCTTCAAATCATCTGGACAGATATAAACACTGAAGATTCACCAGGTCCAAGAATTCAAAGGTAAAAATCCATCATTCTGTGCCATAGCTACCCATAATGCTTTTAGGAGAAAACCCTCCCGTCCACACTCACTTATCTGTTGTTGGTGCAGCTCATGCAGTCTCTCCTGCTCCTCCTGGCTCTGCCGTTTGACTTGGTCCAGATCCGACTGATGCCGGGCCTGCAGGAGCGCGCTTTCCTGGGCAAATCTGTCCTGCACCGAGGACAGGGCTTTGCTAGGAGCAGACTCCTGCTCCAGTTCCGGGTTTCTCTCAGAGCACTCCAGCTGTGACATGTGGACTGTGGTCAAGCTCAGACGCAAGGCTTCGAGCTCCAGGATCTTTTGGGCCTAAACACAGCAAAGTGGTTTGTACTGGGGAAAAACTGACACGTAAAAAGAGGGATTTCCCTCCCTTTTACACTGTTCAACCTTTTCCTCTATAATCATTTAATGGGACATAAGGAAAATTAATTGAATCCCCAAAATTAGCAGTGTTGACTACAGACCAAAGGCATGGCTAATACATTTAACTAAAGAGCGTGTTTGTGTTTTACTTACTTGTGCCTGCTCCAGCTCTGCCTGGTGGGCAACTTCCATGCTCTCCCTCAGCTCCATGGACACCTCTGTCCTCAGCTGATCAAGCTCCTCGTTGTGTTTGGCAGTCAGCTCCTGCATCATTCTCTCATGCTCACGCTCAGTTACCTGGGGATGGAAATGAAAATTACATGCAAACATGCAAACTCTTGATATCTCGAGAAGGTGTAAAGTGGCCAACTGATACCTGTTTGATCAGGCTGATCTGCCGCTTCTGTTCTTCCTCCATGCTGACCCGAAGCTTCAACAGTTCGGTCTCCAGGTGGGTGTTTAACTCAGAAATCTAGGTATTTAATTCAGGAAAAACACAACAATAACGCTGTGTGACCATTTTCATCATAGAAATACACCGTAGCGATTTAATCAGTCATGTAATGTTTGTATGAAGTTTTTAAAGCCCACCTCTTGCTGATGTTTCTCCATCAGGTCATTTTTTTCCTGTTGGTGAGACGCTTTGAGTTTTTCGGTGGCTTCTTCCACAGCTAGGGCCTGTTTCTCAAGGACAGCTTTCATCTCCTCCTCCTTCTCCTTTATCTGCTCCTCCAGGCGATGAGTTACATGAAGGAGCTTGTCCTTCTCCTGCTTCTCTTCCTCCCATTTCTCCCTCTCATCAGCCAACTTTAAAATAATTTTGTACATCATGTTAACCAACAGGATAGTTAGTACAAACAGGAAAGTAAATTATGCGACGTCTCACCTCCACCTCCTTGGCTTTCAGTATGTGCTCAAACTGTTCAAGTTCCTCCTCTAGGACTTGTTCCAACTTTCTTATCTGCTCGTCCATCTGTTGTTCTTTTCTCCTGTCGTCCTCCCTCTGCTGCGCAGATTGAGCCTGGGCCTCTTCCAAATGGGCAAGGGTTTGTCTCAGACAGGACATTTGAGATTCCAGTTCGGTTTTCTCTTTTTCAGCACAGTCCAGACTGTCGCTGCTCTTCAACAAGTCTCTGTGCAGTCTCTCCACTTCCGTTTGGGCGTTTAGAAGCTGTGCGCGTGCCGTTTCAAGCTCTTTTAATACACTCTCCAGCTCAATTGTCCTTTGACTAAGCAAGTTCGATGTGTTTTTATGGTCCACTTTTGTCTCTTCAAACTCTGATTTGGGATGTTCACAGGAAGCCTAAAGAGAAAAGGCACAAATGGGAAAAAAAAAAAATTTTAAACAAACGTTTTGTGTAAATTTGTACTTTCTGTCTTACGTCTCTGGGATATCTACATAATATAATGAATGTATTTGCATAAACAACTATCACAGTATACCTGTAATGTTTGTGATTGGATGTCATCAGTAGGCTTTGGGCTTTCTTTGGTAGCACCAGCAGGCAAGTTAATCTCCCACAGAGATGATACCTGCACCTCCTGCTGATTTTTAGGAGAGGCGAGAGCAGCCTTTTCCTCTTTCATCTCCTTTAGCTCTCCTGTCAATTTATCCTCCTCTTCTAATGCTAACGGATCAGAGACGAGCTGGGAGGTTCCGGCAACGCTTTGAGCTTCTTGTTCCATCGATATGACAGCATTTTCCTTTTCCTCTTCTTCAAATAAGGCACTATGTTTACCGTCAAGGCTGTAATGCTCACAGGGATGCGAGTTAATCTTCTCCTCGACAAGTCTCCTCTTTTGTCTCTCTTCCTCAAGTTCCCAGAGAGCTTCCCTGAGCTCATCTGTAACTTGGGCCCACCTAAACACAAATTTAAAAAAAGTTTTACTGATCAGAGAATCAAAGAACAGCTTTGGGTAACCGAGCATAACAAAAGATAAAACATAAAAAGATTAACATGTTGTGGAAATAATTTTGTCACAAATCAAAATGTTGGAATGATTTAAATATATTGTTCATGTTTTTATTAAAATTTTCCTGAAAAGTTACATTTGTTTAACTGGGGAGAAGGGTCAGTTCTAGACACTGTTAACAAACAATGAACTAAAGAGTTTTTTGGCATTATGTCTTTAACGTTCCATGCTTTATTTCAGTTGGAAGCATTTACGTTTAATCAAATAGAGAATGAATTCAGAAGGTAATCTCATATACAGATGCATAAACTTTGTTACTGCATAAGGATAGAATTGAATAAGATTGAAAGTTATTCTTATAATATTCAAATACATAAAATGTATTATAAAATGCACTGTTTTCTTTTTTTTAACATGCCTGTATCCTGTGACTTTAATGCCATTACCTGTTCCTCGCTTCTTCCAGTTCTTCTGCACTCTTCATGACTTCTTCCTTTAACACATTCAAGTCGCGCTCCTTAAGAGCCAACTCCTCACGGAGCTCCCCGCACTGCTGATTCAACAGCTCTTTTTCCAAGTTTGTCTCCTCAAACTGCTGCTCCGACATTCCACTCAACCCCATTTCGTCGGAGGCGGACTTGTGCGGCCACTGGGAGAGAAAACCAGGACCAGGACTGGAGTCACCTGCCTCTAGGCCAAAGCACTGCGAGCCCGTGATGTTTGGAATACTGTCATTTTCTTCGAGGAGACGGTTTGAAATAGACAGTAGAGGCTGATCTTCAAACACTTCGCTATTTAATTCAAAACTATGGGGGGGCACAGAGAAATGAAAGGATTTAGATACAAGCCTGTAAAATATGTGAAGAGGCCTGTGACACCAAATAAACAAAACCAAAAAAAACTGTCACATGAATGCTCTCACCTGCAGTCTGCAGTTACATCCAGCTGCTCACAGTGTTCAAGGCTTTCATTTGATACTGAAGACTGGAAGTTTGCAAGGGGGGCTGAGGACAAATAACGTTCCATCAGAAGATCCCCAGAAGCTGATGTGTTCATAATTGCATGATCAGGTTCCCGTTCTAGACCCACTTCATCTGCAGCCATCACGTCAGAGCTAAAGCCAGCTCTTGCCTGATTCTGACGGTTCTTTGAAGCTTTAAGTCCTTCAACCTCTTCCTCCCTCTTCTTAAGCTCTTGTTCCCTCTCATCCAACAGTTGCCTGACATGCTCAACCTCCTCTCTGTGCTCCTCTTTGAGCTTCTTCATCTCCTCCTCTTGCCGCTGCCTTTCCTCTTCCAGACTCTGGAGACGTAGGGCAGAGCTTTCGACCTCCTCTCTAAATCTGCTCTCCGGTTCCTCTCCCTGAAGTCTCTTTCTCAATTCCAACACTTCTCTGTTTAGTTTTTCTTTTTCCTCTTTGTACTGCTGCATTGCAAGGCACTGACTCTGGACTTGGCTCAGTTGGGTCTGAAGGTTTTGCAGCTGAGCCTCCCTTTCTTTCCGCTCTTCTTCCATCCCTTGTCTCTCCTTCTCCAGTAAGTAAAGCACATGTCGGTTTTTCTCCACCTCTTCCTCCAGTTCTGCACATATGCGCTGGCTATTCTTCCTCTCTTCTTCTAGCTCCAGCCTAAGCTCGTGCAGAGCAGAGTCCGTCTTTGAGTCATTGTCCATGATGAAGCCTTCAGGAATAGGCTGAGAGCCATCTGATGGAGCCTCATTCTGACTGATGTTTGCATGCTGGGACTGGCCACGAGGAGGCTGCCGTAAATTAAGGACTTCAGCCCCCGATTCCCCTTTGATGCGTAGAAACTCTAAACTGGTCTGTATGGAAAGCAGTATGAATATAATGGGGATGCAGTAACTGTACCGATTAGTTCATTATTACCAGTCTGTGTGGCACTTACCTGCTGGAGCTGCTTCTGCAGCGCCTGAATCTGTCCAGCAAGTGTCTGTGCCTCCAGCTGGACCTGGTCTCTGCTTGCCAGGGCCTCTTGCAGGTTGGAGCTCAGTTTGGCAATGATTTCATTACGCTTTTCCACAGCTTGCTGCAATTGCTGCAGATTTTTTTTTAAAGAAAAAAAAAGTCAATGAGTCAGATTTATAAGCAAGAAAGAAAATCCTCTCATACGTACATTCACATTGTGCAACACGTTATCAGAAAACCTTTTTTTTCCCCATCCTTGGGCATTCAGAAATCAAACTGAACATTGTTCCTAATGAAAAACCTTCCAATAACCAATTAGGAAAGAAAATGCATTAATCCAGAACATTAAGCCTAAATGGAATATCTCAAAACTATAGTCAAGCTCATTTGTACTCAGTCTCCCTAATCCTATTCCACATTATAAACCAACTATGCCACTTTCAGACCAGAACAGCCAAGCAGAAGGACAATTTCAAACTCCCCACTAGTTGATAACATAGAAATGTATCAATCACCAATCGCACATAATGGTTCCAGTTCCTTCATAAAGGGTAAAATCATGATCCCAAGTACATCACATAAAATCACTGTTTTGAGTCCGTTACATATTAGGAGTTTCAGCTTTTAAAAGACTTTTTCTGATCTGCCATTGAATATGAATATCTAAATTAAACCCAAAAAGTATAAAGATGTTAGCTATTAATTTATCGTTACTGAAGGCGAATACCTTGAGCTGCTCTTTGCCAGTGAGCGTAGCTAGGTCCTCTTCCCTCAGGTCCAAAACTTCCACGGGAGATGGGCTTCGCTCAGGGGTGGGCGACTGGTCCTCCTGCTGTTCCTTCTGCTCGTCTTCACATTTCTCTGGCCTTTGGGCCTCCTAAAAGATCATTTCCAACTGGAATTAACCCTTCACTTTCTCAGTGTCAACAAAAACATCAACATAAACTTTCTATAGTTGGCAGGGGGAATTAAATAAATAAATAAAAAAAGCCAGTAAATAGTGCTTCAGTTAATCCTGGCCAGGTTGCCATGGCAACATGCCCTACAGGCAACGTGATGGGTAGTGACCCAATTCTCTAATGTATGTTTATCAGAGGCCCAACCAACATGTTAAAATACATGACAAACACTGGATGTCCACTGCTGTGCATAAGCCTGCACAAGATTTTGAAAAAAAGAAAACAAGACAAATCAAATTCCTGCTCTGTCTTTCCACCGCCAAATGGCCAGTAAGCTCGGCGCCACTGGTGGTGTACCTCATGGCTGCTCTGGCTGTTCAGCTCTGTGGCCTTGGCTGATGGAGGGGCTGGTTCTATGGGTCCGCCTTGCGCCGGGCCGTCATTCTTTTGGACAGTCTGACCCTTCCTCTTCTGCGTCTTTTTCGCCGCCCCCGTGCCGTTGCTTTTCGCCCGCTTCTGTCTGAAACTAGCAAGCTGCGCAGGAAGGACAGCGAGAGGTAGATGGACACATATGTCAGCACCACGGAGCACCACCAAACTACAAGCATGGTGAAGCTCGGTGGGGTGAGAGGTAAAAAAAAGGCAGGAGTCCAGACTGACCAAATCAAGGCCAAAACAAAAGATTCAAATTGGTACCATCTGCAACACCATCAAGCATAGGGTTATACATAGAGTACAAGAGCTGGAATTGCTTATTTTGATGAGTCAGTTGTGAAGAGGAAAAAAAAAGCCACTGAAGCAAGAAGAAATCCCAAACTGAAACCTAAAAATAGACCACGCCATATCCGAGTTCAAAATGGGTTAAGGATGTTAAAAATTCTCGGACCCCTCGAGAACTGTAGCACGCCCATGAGAAATGCAGATTTTAATGAGTCATGGAGAACCTCAGCAGACCGACGACTGAGCAAGGCAAAAAGAAAAAGAAAGTACTGAAGAATGATCCGTCACTCCACATCTTCCATCTTGCCGTAATCAAAGAAACCCAATGGTTGACAACACTTTTAAGGATTAAAAACTGAGAAGTCCCTCCATACATTTTTAAAAAAGAAGAAAAAGAAATAGGAAAAAGTGTTATTCTGCTTAAACTCCAGAGGAATAGGGTTTTGATCAAAAATCTTTTTTTTTCCACATCCCAACACGCCCCTCTTTTTATTGCTGCCTTTCTCTCCTGGACAGTCTCCTCTTTAAGCAGATTAAAAACAAGCTTACAGCCCTCATTGTGATGATGGAATCGGACAGAGCTGCCCATCAATATCTGACAATCTGCGATTGACTTCTCCTTTTGCTTGCAGTCGGATCTGTCAATTCTTCCTCATCAAACCACTATCCCAGAGGTCCAATTGTAGAGCCTGTAGTCTGCCTGCATCAGTAAAATCTGCCCAAACGAGTCTACAACTTGCTGTGAAGCAAATGCACGGAGCAGAGGGATCCGCAAACTCTGTACAGAGGATGGCATATGTCTCGACCAGGGATGGAGGGTGGAGACAGGGAGATGCATTCACAGGGAAGGAGGAGACAGAGCTCTGTGTGTGGCAAGCAGCATCGGAGTGTGTATGCTCAATTCAATTTGAGATTACATGATCCCAGTAGACCTACTTGTTGCTATGTACAATGAGTCACACACAAGATGCGCGATTGTGTGCATGTGCGGCAGTGATTCTTCAGGTAGCACGACACTGTCATGCTTTCTCCTCTTTGTACTTCGCCTCTTTGTACAGGTTTTGCTTGGGACTCTGGTTTAGCACTGTCAAATGCTTCCAATACCCCACACCTTTCCTAACTTGAATGAATAAACAACTACCGTACATGTGTATGCTTACATCTCAACACCAGCTTTTTAACACCGGCTTATTCATTAAATCACCCCAAACCCCACCCATCCTTCTGCCATCATCAGACTCAGAGCCTCCGCCTGCTACCAAACATCACATCTCAGAAAGAAATCCGCCTGATGAAGTGTGTTTATAGCCCAAGGCCACCTCCCTACACTGATTGTCTGACTAAACAGTTAGTTGGATGTTACAAGTTAAATCAGCTGTGACTGAGCTGCTGTGTGCTGCTACATTGTTCTCAACTCCCAAAGCCCATGTCACCTGCAAGGTATTCTCTGCAGGCAATTTACACGCTCATTTATGGTGTGCTGCGTCTCATCTTTATACATGTGCCCCACAGTCACATCATCCGGTGTAGCAAACAGAACAGACAGTTGACAATGAATGAGCCCTCCATTACCATAGCAACATCATTATGGGAGATGGGAGAACAAGGCTGTCAACATTCTAAAATGTCTTGGCTCAGTATGCCACCTGCTGGACCGAAACCAGCACAACAGTACATGCTGGGTGCACATTTGAGCTTGTTTTTTTTTTGTTTTTTTTAAATAATGTTGAAAAGACATGTTTATTTTCAGACTAACTTTTGTTGCTGATTGGATGTTCCATCATTCATAACAGTGTATAATTAATAATTAAAAGAAGAGGACAATAACAACATGGTGCAGAGAAGTGGAGGAGTCAATGCTACCGTCCCCACTTGGCCTGTCACAACAACCATTCTGTTTGGGCAATTTACCCCAGAAGTAAATGTAACTGTGTCTTTTAATATATTTCAATACCAACATATGTCACAGATATCATTTAAAATGGTTAAGCAAGAACTTTTAAATAAGTGACATTACTTTACATTCTTGAACTCCTGACGTCATGTCAAATTAACCCGGTATGTTAACAAAATAATCATTGTGACAGGCCTAAAAATAAAGGAAAACAAAACCACCACAAGGACAGAAATCAAAGTAATTATGAATCAGCAAACTCAGCAAGATGCCATACGTCTCTGCCAGTAACCACTTTCAATACTTACCGACTGGCTTCGAGGTATGTTAGATGAATTCTGTTATAGGAAATATAAATGTTTTAGTGAATTATCTATAAACATTAGGCCTCATGTCTATATTGTAATATGTTGCACGATGAAACTGAAATACACTAAACTCAGTAAGTCCAATAAACTCATCAGGTGTCCTACTTTAACAGACAGGTTTTTTAAAAGTGTTTTTCTGCTATTCTAATTTATTTGCCTGTGACTAATGTGGACATATAATGGCTGCTTGCCCCAGTTAAAGAAACTGAAATTAGTGAACATGCCACTAGGAAATACTAACAGATTAAAAAAAAAAAGAGAAAAAAAAACACCCCAACAAAAAGAGCTTTATAAAGGATCTGGGATACCGTGTGCATTTATTAGGCATATATTACATGTAACAGGAAACATTTCCCTCTAAGATTTGTTATCAGGAAAATGTTTCTGAAATTGATGGAGTGATGCGACACATGTTTGCATTCATTAGTCCCACAACCTACAGAAAAATCACGTTTATCACATGGGAGAGTAATCCAACTGCAGCAAAATGCGATGTAATAACTGTGAATAATCCAGACCAAATATTATTTACAACAAATCCTCATCTACTCTCTGAATAAAGTACACTTAGCGGGAGCACACGCAAAGCTATGACACAAAAGAGTTTGCTAGCAGTTAGCATAAGTGTTAGCATGCATTAATTGTTAGCCACAAACCTTGGCTCTCCCTGCTTCTACTTTCCTTCGCCGTTCATCTTCATCCATGACTTGGTTTGAATTCAGTCGTTAAAAAAATAACAAATATGTTCTAAGAGCATGATAAAACACAACGGACCTTCGATCAAAAGAAAAACTTAGCTTAAACAAAATGTTTGAACCTCCTAGATACAACTGTCAACAGATAATATTCAATATGGCCGCCAAGAAGGTTGAACTCCGCCCTTAACGAGTTTCCCTGAATAAACGGTCCAATCAAATCGTTATGTTCAACATCTTTAGCCAGTTGAATTTTTGCTGGATTTGTAAAACACCAGCACCTCCTATTTGGCCCGCAGTCCAAGTTAGAATGTCACTGACCAATCAGACGTCTATGTGAAGTTCACAATCTTTGATTGACGTTCATTCAAACCAACCGAGAGTACGTCTTTTTTTAAGACAACCGCCTCTGTTTTGAACGCGGAACACTCTTCTGTGCAGTTTCCAGTGTGGTATCTACAGTTTTCCTTTAGCTTATTTTTGCAAATTTTTATGTGCCTGTTAATTGCTGTATATTCTGAAAAACAGGCACGTGTTTATGTATTTTTTCATTTAAAATGTTGAAGTATATATACTGTATATATAGAGAGAGTATAATACAAACAGGAGAGACAAAGCGAATAGCAATATTGTTTCAGTCGCCCCCTTCTGGCCACGGTGGCCAACATTCGTGCATATGAAAGAGAATGAACAATAAACAAAGATTGAATTTAGCTAATGTGATATTACGTGTTATTGACACGGTATCCAACGAGTGCATTTACGTGTACTTGTTATCTAACTTGTAGATTACTTCGATATTCAGAAGATGGATTTAATTTTACATGATGGACAATCGAGCTGGAATGTGTGAGGGTTATGAAATAACTGCCGTGTTATCAAAGATGTACTTCTAAATTCTGAGAATTTTTACATTTCTGAAATAGGTTGCATACAATTTTGTAGGAAAAGTCGCCCACAATCCAATGAAAAGAACTATCGCCCGAACAGGGACTTGAACCCTGGACCCTCAGATTAAAAGTCTGATGCTCTACCGACTGAGCTATCCGGGCTCTGTACGCCAGGTGAAAAAATTCCAACAGATTTTTTCGCAAGGTTGACAACACAAAGGAAGACTGCCTTACTATGATTTCTGTTAACTTATGTATCTCGGGTAACAAAATAGGAGCCGATTCGATTGTTTACAAGTCACACAACAAACAAAATGATTGTCATGACTTTAATAGATTAATTTACAATTATATAAACTTGTATTTTACATCATCTTTAAAACAAAACCCGACAGTAATCAGTTTTTACTTACTGCATCTAATCGTAGCTTCGCTCAAAAGTATTTGCCATTTCCAGTAGCGCACACGGTGGTCACATGCTTCAGTCCCTTCTGGCTTTTAACATGGCACATGCCTTTGACAAATGAAATAACCTAAACTTTTTTTTTTTTTAAACTACAATGTCAAAATCAAGAGTCACCTTCCACATCGACAAATCATTAAAGTGCATTATTCTTCATTTAGGAAGAATTAATAAATTGGCGTAATGATATGGAAACAGAGCCATGTTGTAATTAAGATGAATGTGTTATTTGGGGTGATCTAGATTATACTTTTCAGATGAATGCGTAGGCAACATTCATGCACTTACATTTGAGACCAGTTTCTATCGCAGATAATGAATGTTACATGCTTGAAATGAGCTGCTTATTCTACTGAACCCTTCAGCAAGTCTATTTTAAACAAACCAACAGTTAACATGCAAAAGATTGGTGACAGATTGAAATAAGTTTAATACAGTATCTCTTGTGACACATCGAGGAATGGTGGCCTTACAAATGTGAAAATCTGAATATATCAATATTCTTCACATGTGTATACAGAATGGCACTGATCTGTACAAGTTATCTTTTAATTTAAATTGTATCTGAGCAAACTGAATGATATTTAGTGAAAAAGGTAAAGGGATATTTTAGAAAATTCCCATGTAAAGCAATCAATCCACAGAGAATTTTAAAAAATGCAACAAAAATGTTGTATCTTAACGTGTTTTATCAGTAGAAGCCCTCAGATTTTGCAAAAAGGAAAAATGCATGTCAGAATAAAAATCACATGTTGAAATAGGCATTCCCTTGCTTTAGACGAAGAACACATATACACAGATTGCACGTTTGCCAAACTGTTGGCCTCACACTTGGTATGGCAACACAGCATTGCTGAATGTTTATAATTTCTCTTCATGTAGAAACCCTGTATGTACTTCGATTTTTTAATCCTGTCATCATAAACAGATTTATTGTGACGCTGTCAATAACTGTAAAAAATGACTTGATCCTTTAGGTCCTCTTCTGGCCAGATGTTTACCCTGTCTGCCTGTTTAGTCCTGTAAAAAGTCAGGATGATTTATGGATGTCATAAAGCAGATGGTTTCACTACTCAAGTGTTCAAAGGGTTTGCCATAAACCCCTTACACGTGTCCATCTTCCTCTGAGCAAAGATCGGATCAGTCCAGGGAAAAGAATTTGCACAAGGATGGGTATGTGAGTTGGACTATCAGTGAAACATAGCCTGCAGATATTTATTCACATGACTTAATTATATAACCTGAAATGAGAAAAACAGAAACATATATCAATCTCCTTGCAGAACAAGCAGGTAGTTACATTGTGACACTGTAATACTAAAAAGAAATTCACTTTGTGTATGTGAGGAGGCATTTCGTCCTCAGAACTCTCCTCTAGAAGAGGCTCATGGTGTTTGGGGGCTGCTTGACCATCCTCTGCCCATCCACCCATTGGCACACGGGCTGACCTTGTCACATTTCCACCTGCACTGAAATGGTCTGAAAACCAGACACAAGCACAATGTGGTGGAGAAATGTCAGAGCAGATCTCATATGTGTGTAACACCTGAAAAGCTTCAGGGCTTCAAGTGTGAGACCCACTAAAACAGAACCAGAACTACCCTTTTACACTCGAGATAAAGAACTTCTTCTGTTTTTGCATATTTCCTATCAATGAAATATTTTTTTCTAAACCAAAACTCTGACAAATGTTTTCTCCTCTGAATGAGAAATATCAACATGTTTTCATAAGGCTAAAGAAACAGCCAGGAATGCTGAACCATGGGTTTATCGTGCAGCGTTCTGAAAAGTGATGATAGACACCTGTGGTGGGTCCACTGTGGCGCCGCTGACCGGTGCTGCTCTGTGGCTTCACCCTCTCCTGACCACTGGAGGTGCCGCTGGTGGCTGAGGCTGAGGTGGGAATGGCACTTGGACTGGGAGCCGTGGTGGGGAAAGTGTGCGAACGTGGGAAGTTTCTGGAGTGAGTGTTGGGCTCACTCCGTACTTCATCTGGGATGCTGTCACTGCTTTCGTCGCTCTCCTGTCTGTGCCATGTGTGACGGGACAGATCGGCACGAGACTGCTGTTTGTGGAGCTGCAGTAAAAGGAAAACAGGACGATAGGTGAACAGGCCAATAAATGGAGGGAATCCGTCAAATGTGTTTTCATGCAAACGTACAGATTTACCTCATGCATGTAAAGTGCATGGATGCTCATTTCAGTGGAGGCATACTCTGACAGGACCAAACTGGTAAGCTGACCCTCCCATGCGCTGCTGCCTGAGCTCACAGTTCGGGCATCAGTCCTTATGAGAAAACAGCAAAAATGAGGAGGAAACAGAACAAAACAAGGAGGAGATAAAGTGTTGAACAAAAGCAAGTTAATAACAAAATCTCAATTTTGTAATTGAAAATCCAATGGTATATCTCAGCACCCCAAGATGTTGTTGCTTTAAAAGGGCGTTGAAACAATTCAGAGGGGGTGTCGACTTACCCAGAACCTGCCATTGCCCTGCTCGTGAGGCCACTGGCTCGATGAACGGCACTCAAACTGCCTCTAAGATGAAGACTGCTACTGACTGGGGAAAGAGAGCGCAAGGCAGATGCTCCATCGCTCATACCAGCTGCTGCGTGATTGGTCAAGCTCTCACGGCCAAAATGAACAGAACCAAGGGTGGGAGGGCCTGCTAAGAGGTTTGCAACGAGACTTCTTGGCTATAAGAAAGCAAGCACACGAAAGAGTAAACTCTTTTTTGTCTTTCCTTCTGAATAACTGTGGTGATAACGGGGTATAAATCTTAGCATGGCGCCATACTTCAGACTCTGACAAAGATAGTGGATGTGTGTCTGCTGAAGCCCCTGTGGCTTCTCTGTGAACTCTTTCTTTCAACTGGCTGATGAAGTGAGTGGTCTCCAGAGGAGGCTGCCAGTGGGGGTTGGTGATGGCAAAGTGCATTAGTGATAGTTCTGTTTTCCCATCTTCTGCTTGTTGGTAGATGGACGCTTCCGTTTTCCCCTCTGACATCCACTACAGAGTGAAGAGCAAACTCTAATTAATCTTCCTCATAACAGTCCATACCTTTGCCTTCAAATGTGTCTTCGTCTGTGAGTCGGTCCCATACCGCTGGATGTCCATGCTGCCTTATGTCCATCTGGGCAAAAGAGCAGGTGTCTCCTACCCCAATGACTTCCACAGTGAAGTTCCTGAAGAAGTCAATGATCTCCAAGGACTTTCTCCTCAAGCAGAAGATGAGGATGATTGGAGTCACCACTGGACTCAATAGCTCCTCTAGAATAAACACCTGGAAGCAAATACATAGGAAAGCTAATAATAACTGCTGGTAGACGTATTTATGATGCTGCTACCAGGTGTCACATGCTTAGCAAGTAAAGTTTTAATAATTGAGTCTTGGCATTTACAACTATTTTATTTTATGTTTTTTTTACTCACTGCTTTGTACTGAAAAAGCTGTGAGAACTGGTCTCTGGTCTCATATCTATGTGCGTTGCCCTGCCAGTGGTCAGGCATGTAGTGGATGTGAGCCAGGATGACACGCAACAGCTGCTCAGGACAGAACACCATGTGTTTATCAGGAATAAACGACCTAAAGAGAGACAGAGATAGGAAGACATTATATACAATAACATGAGGGCAATAACTCAAAAGTGAATCATTTTCAGAAATTAATTCAAATGATTATATGTGATTAAATGATTATATATAGTGGATATTGACGGAGGAGAGTAAGTGATTTTCAGTATTGCACCGCTCCGTACCTACACACTGTGATACACACACCAAGCAGGGTAATTGATGAGAGAACGTGTTCCACCGCGAGAACATCCTCGTCATAGATTGTGAGGGCAATGAGGACTGCCAGGAGTGACCCAGCAAAAAAAGCCACGTTTTTGGCCACCACTGTCAGTACAGGTGAAAGGAAACAGTTCATATACTTAGATGCAGCCTGAAAAAGCAAACAAAGGAGAGAAAGTGGAGAAGCAATTAGGAACTCTGTGACAACGAATGACTGTACCATCCAAATATGAAAAATATACCACAGAACGATCTCACTACTGGCCATGTTTAGAATGAGGTGATGCTCTGACCTTGTAGCCTTTGCTGAGGCGGGACATGAGTTCATGGTCGAGCTCATTAAAATGACGCAGGTAACATCGACCGTAAAGAGACCAACATCTGGCCCCCAAAGAACCAGGCTCTCGTTTGATCACCTAAATACATACGTACACAAGTCCACTTTAATGACATATGAAAGTTAAGGAAATTGTTCAAAGTCTTGACGTGTGTGAGCCATTAACCTCAGTGTAACTGAAGAAGGCGTTTAGAATCTGCCACAAAAGAATGACTGGACACAGCAGCAGGTTGGCGATGCCAATCCACAGGATACGAGACGCAAGGCGGTCTGCAAGTTCAAGCCTGTTGCCTCCCCTCTTATACTCTGGTTTCAGACTCCATTCATTCTCAAATAGAGAACCTACAGAAATGAAGACAAAAGTTTTCATAAGCAGGTGCATGCATAACAAAAATCATATAATTTTACCTAAAGCAGATCCTCCATCCAATGCAAGACAGGAGTATGTGAAACTGAACCCACGCACACACATACTTCAAACACACCTGGCCCCCAAAAGAAGATGAGCTCAAAGTTATACTTGAGACCTCGGGTGTAAAACACGCACTCCCCTAGTACAGGAAGCCGAAATCGAACAGGAAGGAGTGATTTATTCACCATGGCAACCTAGAAAAGAACAGGAACAATGGTTAGGTGCGAGGTCACTGCACTTACATGAGCTTGAATTGAGTCGTTTCAGCAGTCGGTTCCACTGAAATAGAAACAATGCACGCACCATATAGTTTTTGAACCGGAGGATACGGTGGTAAATATCAAGCTCTGTCAGTTCTTTCTTATGTATACAAATCTGGTGCTCCTTCTGGATCTCAACTATCCTGGCCTGAACTTCTTGCCATGTTGCATAGGGAAGTTCTGACTGGAACACAAAGACACGACAAAGGATTATGCACAGACAAAATAAATAACAGCAACCTGAAATGTATTTGTCTGTCTTACCATTGTCATCTTGAGGGCATTTATGTAGAAGGATCGAATCTCCCAGTAGCAGCAAACATTGTAGATGAATTTGACAAAACGATGTAGCCAAAACACCCCAGAGATGATGAGCACAAAGATCACAAAGCCATTGTGTCGGATACTGGGGGAGGATGAATGTACTCTTATCAGTCACATGCAAATTCAGTATTCGACAGAATAAAAAAAAACTTACTGTAAAAGAAATATTCAAATTTTTGGATTAAATGTATTACATTTACCAACTACAGCAAGAAAACTCACCGGGCACTGCATACATCTGTTGGAAGGAATGCATCAGGCAAAGTGACTTTAGATGAATCAGTGTGATTTACAAACTTGTTGGCAAAGAGAACGTCATAATCCACACAGTTAGCTAAGAACACTGTGAAGCCAACCACAAACAGCAGCTGACTGCACAGATCGGGGCAGAGAGAGGGAGAAAACAGAAAGGAATGAAACCATCACGCCATACAAGTAAGAGATTTAACTTCACAGATGTAAGTTAAATGAGCTACCAAAATTCTAAAAAATATCGCATTCATGGAGGGTGAGATACATACATCAGTTCAAAGATCTCTCCCATCAGCATGCAGGTGAATCCATTTTTCTGGTGAAGATTATAAACGTGATGCATATTAAGGAAAACTATTCCTGCATATGAGGTTAGACAATACTGTTTTAATTTAATAAACTTTAAAATGATTGATGATGCAACTCAGTAAACAAACCCTCTGCACACAATGTAAAGTGTAAAGGTTCAACTAATAAAAGGATATCCTCTGGAAAAACAGGTCCAGATTCTCTATGTGGTGCCACTGAGCTGCAAAAGATTAAATTCAAATGAGTACAGATGTTGTCAGGCAGCATGTGGGTGTGTTTAAGTCTCTGTTTTGTTTGTGATTTGTGTGTGCATCATACATTTGGCTCCTTCAGCCACATGCATCAACAGGTTCTCCTCTCCCGGGGGAGAGTCGCTGTAGGACGCTTCTAGGCGCTGGTACTCTGTGTCAATGTGTGCCATAGTGACAGCAGCTTCACAGTCTCACAGAGCAGCCACTGCTACAGACTGGGGAGGCAAGTACAAGGAGGTACAAAAACATGAAGAGAAAAAGAAAATGAAGACACGGCATTCACTTAGCTGACCAGAATCAGCCTATACATGTTAACTTTGGTTTTATAGGGTTAGTTCTGTTGATAAATGCTATGTGTCCAGGCCCTGTCAGAGAAGTGAACAGTCTGTATTAGCATCCGAGAAGTAACACCCTGCAATGAGATTGATGCTGGCTATTTAGGCATCCACTACAAAGTGCACATTCCTTATTGAATACTCAAACCAGCACATACTCAGTGACTAATATCAACTAAACAAAGGGACCCTGAAACTTTATTGAAGGAGTTTTGTCAATGCCTGCTCATTTGTATACAGTTATAAAATTCCTCTGAAAAAGTTTCTTAGCTAATAATAATACATTAAGAAGTAGACAAACAGATCAAAGGCATACTCTATTGACTTAAAGCGGATTAAACAAGTCTTAAGATACATACATTTTACCCCTCATTAATCTAAGGATCTATCCTTTAAACAGACTACAGCAGAAATACAGACTTACATCATTTTTGTACTTTGCATCTCATGCACCTCCGGTGGCTGCTCAGTACTTCCAGCTGCAAGAACATGAAAAGAAAAAGGAACATCTATTTTTCTCGCTGTGTTTTCTGATATAAACAGTGTCGAATTGGGAACTGTTTTACTTCAGAGGCAACAAACACAAACAGAAGAGGTCAGAAATAGCTGCATTATGAGTAGTGTTTGTCCAGTTCGCACAGAGCCATTACAGAGCTGATTTAGATGTTTTTGTTGTCATGGTTTGACAGCACAGGCCCGCCCCACTCACCCAAACATGTCAGCTTTTGAATCCATCCGGCATTGAGTCTTAACGGTGTGAGTCTTCTTCTTCCAAACTGTCGTTCTATAACAGCTACTATGCGGGGATTTTTCTTATAACTGATTTATTTTCGTTTTCCCAGGCCCTCCTGTCGAAGTCTGGCACGCACCAGTTTCATTTTCGAAACAGCTAGCAATGTGACGTATGTCACGGCTGATGGACAGAAACCTAAACAAATCAGAAAGGGAGTTTACTGTGGATGAAAGTAATAGCCAATCAGATTCGAACAAGGGCGGGACCCTAAATGGGTGCTGTGTAAATAACACGCCCTGTTATGAACGCCTCTCCTATTTTTTAACGAATGTTTACTACCATCTAGTGGCCATTTTCATTACTACAATAATTTCAGTGGAGTTGTTCATACAAGAAAGTCAGAAAGCGATTCGATTATTAATTATTCCGTTGAATCTTTCCTTATGGTGGAAGGGGGTTGCTTCGTGATGATCGTTTTCTCTTGAAGTCTTGAAAGCTATTCTCCTTGCAGTTTGTGAGGCAGCAGAGACAGGACTTTGGAATGTTTATCCTAGAAACTCTCCAGATAATATAGTGGTTAGGCATATAACGGCAATAAAAGCAACTCCTCAAAAATTCTTTGTACAGCACCGAGTCATGGTACCAGGAGATTTTAACGTTTTGAGGTGATATTGCAAGAATAAGAGAGATGTCACCATGATCAATGTGTAATCTTTGAGGTCTGGTCGAGCTGATTAACACACACCTGAACAAATGAGTAGACTGGAGAACCAACACTGGAACGAGGCATAGTAGATTGATTTGCATTCCTTGTTATGGTTAACAAATACCTCTGAATTAAGATTTAGTTTACCATATGTTAAATTAATGATAAATAATGCGCTGAAAAATTAACGGTACATTTAAAAATTGAGAATGAGAAATGTTTGGTCCCTTGAAATAAAACATCTTGTGTTTGAAACAAAAGGATTTTAAAAAATCTGACAGAACCACATGTTTTTTTTTTAAGGAATAAAGAGGAGAAATGCTCATCGTATTTAAATGAGTATACAGTCAATGAGGTGCAGGAGCTGACTCCACAGTACCAAGATGATGCTTTGCAAAGCCAAGCTCACCTTCTGTCGCTCCCAGCCTTGATGAATATTCATATTTGATTGTTAAGCCTCGGGAGTGACAGCTGTGCTTTTGTCCACCACGCCACCGTGTTGCTCCCCTGTTAACATCAGTGAGACTGTGTGGTTTTTTACCATTTGGAATCAAACCTGGTAACCTCATAAAGCAGTCTCCCACACCACCCATCACAAAAATACAGACATCACTGTTTCAGTTTTTTAGCCATTTCAACCATCTTAGCTGTATTTTCAGAAATGTTATGTCCAATTGAAAGACACTCAAAGGAGCACGGGTGTCTTGAGTTTCGAGTGTCCCATTATTCCTGTGATCTGGGTATTATAATGATCTGGGTAATTTAATCTCTCCTGATTAGGATTAGGCTTCATTCAACTAAATCCACTGAACAAAGCTTGTCACATCAACACATTAGCTGATAACCCACAAACAGTAACTGAGATTCAAAAGTACAAACATTGTGTTCATGAGCATCACTGTGCCTAACTCGCCAATCTTTTCTCTTTGATATTAATGTTTTAGTAATATTAAAGATGAGGCAGATGATCCGGGTTAAATTATGTCATTACACAATTTGGATGACTCAGCATTTGTTCTTCTACTTTTTCTAATCACAGAATATTTGTAATAAAAGCAGTGTGGATGAATGTGCATGTATATGCCTGTAAGCATGTGTTCTCCGCTGCAGGCAATAACTGACCGATTGAATTACCCCCCATTCCCTGATGGGAATTACAGGGGTTGCACTGCCAGCTAATTTCATTCAAAGACAGTCGTGGTGCTGTGCAACCCCGTGGGTGGTGGAGGGGCTAGCAAGGGTGGGGGCAGGGTGTGGCAAGTGGGGGTGTTAGTGCAGGGGTCTGAGTGGGGGGACAGATAAGAGAATCGAGATGAAGTCATCTCCCTGGAGCAGTTTAATCAGATTGAGTTCATTCCTGTAATGTAACCTTGCATTTAAATCTAGCACAGCAGGTAAAAAATGTTCACGCACAGGAAGACAATTCACATGACCCATATATGTGACTCGTTCTGAATCTCAAATATAGTGTCTGGGCGTCATCTACCTTTATCTCTGTAAATATCACGGATATTGAAATATACTGAAAAAAGAATTTTGTGCACACACATGTAGAGTGGGATGACTAATGGTTTATTTAAAAAATAATTTCAGTGTGTCATTTTTTTGCTCTTTAATAAACCCATAATACAATTTCAGGTGTGAGAAGACTTTCCTGGGAAAAACAAGGCAAACAAACTACTCAAACATGGCATTAAGATTTAGTCACTTATTTCTGTTGGCCATCAATCTACATAACTAGCTTTGTGACAAAGTTTGGGGATGAAGGTAAAAGGTTTTCGACTTGGTGAATTGTATCTATTACTTTATCTGAACCACTGTCTTCCCTTATTTGATTTAACAAATGCGTACACACATGTACAGGAAGAGAAAAAGAGAGATTGGATCAGTTCAATATTAATTTCCTGTCTGTTTTCAGTGGGTTAGGCTTAGGGTTAGCAGGTAGAAGAGGCGATATTAGTGTCTTAGGTCTGCTGTATTTGATAGTGGCAGTTACATACTGCTCTTCCTGCTAATAGTATTCCATTTTGAACAGCTGCCCTTTTCCAAAAGCAAGCCCCAAAACAGTTTCATCTAAATTGTGTTTCTCTCTCTAAGTCCTTCTGCTTCAAACATCCAGAGCCACAAACTGCCTGAGCCAGTTGAGGGAAGGTTGCCATGTAACATATCAAAGACCAAAATTCTGGTCCAAGTTTCATCAACAGCTGTGATGCCCAGCAATTGGACATGTTCAGCGCGGTTTCCCCGGTGATGAACACGGTGTCAAACAGCTGTGCATCACAGGCAGCTTTCCTAGTCGTTTAAATGACCGACTCTAATGTTTCAGGGGAATGTTACTGTCTCCCCTTGATCTCGTAGCAGAGCGCACTTATTGTCTATCATCCCATGCATCAGATGAATGAATTTACAAAACACTAACCAAAAAGTTGACTCTCTGTGTCTATAAGATTAGCAGTGGATAAAAATTCCAGCATTATAATCGTCCAGAGCTAGAATTGGTTCTAAAGAAGAAAAAGAGTACACATTTAAACAAAGATCACATAACATGCCTAGTGTATTAAAAGAAAAAAAACAGTACAACTTCAAACTATGAGTTGAGAACATAAACTGAACAATGTCCTTTTTAATCTCTGAAATTCAATTGACAGACAGTGGTTAAAACTGAAAATGACTACGTTTATTGCTCTTTTTTGTTTTTAGTTGTCCATGCATGAAAAGTTGTTTGCCGAGAACTAAGTTTAGCCCGAAGGCCTCTCGTTACATTGTTCCACTTTAGCACCTAACAAAGTATGGTTAATGATAAATCTGGGCATTTGACTCTAAGCATCTCTTTGATTCAGGGTGTCTCCTCGGGCTCTTACAGATGTGTCTGGAGTGAAACAGAAGAGGGTCACATAGGAGGACAGCCTGGAACAGACAGAGGGTAATAAATGAAAGGGGATTTATGGAAGCTCTGGTCGTAAACACAATTGGCTGTGACATTGTGAGGGATGTCTTTTAGCACACGCAACATATGTCATGCACTCACATATACATACTCACACCCCTAACACATATGTACTGCCTGCTATGCTTTGTCTTAACTGTATCATTTGTCCCTCTTTAGAAATATACATAAAGATGAAGGCTCAGCATCACGAATGGGGAAGCTGGCTCGGAGCTGTTCAGTAATCTGTACCAAAGAACCTAATGATCATCCGTCCACAGCACCAACCAACACATACACTCAGGGTGAGGAGAAGTAGACATTGAGGGGAATGGTGGAGGTGAGGCCAGATGAGTAAGCAGCGTCCTGTTTCTTCTGACTAAACCACTACGCTAGGGGTCATACAGGCCCCTTGTTGTCATGGTAATGAGAAGTACAGGTTCTCTGTGTCGTTCAGTGTGCATGTTAGAAGAGACATTTGTTATGCTGGTAGCTTTCAGGCACGTGACCATGGAAAGCAAAGATTTTTAGTTTTGTTTTGTGGGAGAATAGAAGTCACTTAAAAAAAACAAGAGGAAAATAATCAGTGACCCTAAGAGCAGGATTTGGCTAAAGAAATTTGTCGCTGCAGGGCATTTTATCAACTGAAACAGCTGGAATTTCTGTCAAATTTTTTGGAAACAAATGGTTTTATGCACCTGAATGTCAAATAAAAACATTTCCCCATCACACTCTTCTTTCAACAAATATTGAAATTGATAGCCAATGCTTTTGGCAATAGCCAATACCCATTTTTAACTATGAGTAATAAAGATTGTCATTACAGATGCTACTTTCATAGCTCTCGAAAGCACAGTCCGGCTAATGTGGACTTACTGGCCGCATACCCTGTTTCACCACTCCAGTGTCCAGCATGTCTCAGGTTCCCTGTATTCTGTGAACCCCAGTGGCCTGTGCTGCTGCCATGCACTTTACTGGTTCCACATAAAGTCTACTTCACATTCATTGTTGGAAGGTTAAAATCAGGTTTCCTGCACGTTGGACTATGTGTCCACACACACGCACACAGACAAATACGTGCACTTCCAACTAAGCAAGCACCCCGATGTTAGATCCAGTATTTAACTGGGATAAAAAGTGGCCATGAAGAAATACTTCCAAGAATAAGGCTCTCATCCCCCCTTTCCTTTACCTCCAGGGCTCCGGAGGGATCAGGCTAGGCATCATAATACTCAACCCCATAGAGACTTTAGACCGTTGGCTTTCCTGATGGCAGCACCTGGCCCTGACAGCCTGCTCCAGTCAAAAGAAGAATTAAACCACACAAGCTCTGCGTCGCAGGGATCAGCTGCTCTCTGTTTCCAGTTCAGTCTTACAAAAATATTGTCTGTTGGAACACAGTGTTATTGTTTATGATTAACGTTACTGCTGTGATCTTGCATGCATAAAGACATTTTTCACCCAAAGGGGACTTTGGCTAATTATTTAACGAGCTGCTTAAAATAAGTTTGCTCTTATCACTTTTTTTCTTTGCCTGTCTAATTTTGAGGAGGCACCGGTGTTAATGACTGAAACAACTGCTGCCCTATTGCTGATTTACACATTAACTTCCAGGATGGCTTCTTCCTGCATATTCATCAATTCAATTTCATCTTCTTTGAAAACATAACAACACAACACAGCACAATAACAAAAAACTAAGGCATCTGGAAATAAACAGGCACTTTTAAACAAGGTTTAATCATTTGTTAGTATCTATTAATTACAAATAAATTACCCCTTTCAGGGATATGAATATGAACTGTTTTATTTTTCAACACAAGATGCTCTACTGTACCAAGAACTGGCAAATTTCCAGATATTTGAACAATAAATGCAGCTTGGCTAAAAAGAAATATTGCTTTGAAATCAAATGAAGTTCTGACTACTGTATGGTGTGAAATAAGACGACCAGGTTCCTTGCACAACTTTTGCTCGTTCGTTCAGTTTTTGTGTTTATTGCAAGAGCTTCCTGACTTTTTAAAGAAGCCATAATAAGGATGGTGCGACTCTTATCTGTTTTATTTCAAGCCCAACACCAGTGATTCGGCCACATTGGATCGCAGTTTGGGTATTTTTCCCCTGCTCTGACCTACCAAACAAGGATACTAAGTATCTTTGTAGTGGGATGGAAGAGAGGAAAAACTGCCGTTGAACAACGCGGTGAAGCTACAGCTCTTGTGCATGTTCCTGTACTGAAGGAAGCTGTGTGTGCGCCGCCCCGTCTGTGTGAGCAGCGTAAAGCGTAAAGCGGGTTGTGCCGCGGACTGGTCCGCTGTCAGCAGACTCACACATATGCACACACCCAAACACACGCGCACACTGGGTCATTCAAACGAGGCAGACCTGAAAAAAAAAGAAGGGGGGCTCTTTAATTGGAATTTTTCCGACGGATCCCTGGCGAGGACATTTTCAATTTTTCATCACAGCCTCTCTCTCTGGATTCTCTTCATGTGCTTTTTCTTTGCGCATAGCGCCCGAGCGCTGATGAGGTGTGTTTGAGCCACTGGGCCATTTGGGGGATTGGAAATTGACGTTTGTTGAATGGGAAACGGGAACACGGAGCCACCGTCAGCTCTCCCACCACGACCAGCAGGCGCACCTTTCCACTGTTGAGATTCGCTCACCTGAGACCGGAGCCGGTGTGCGCGCTCCGCCGGGCCGAGCGCGCTTCGTCTGGGAGGAACGGGCAGCATGGAGTCATTTTTTACGGAGGTAAGCCATTCATGTGATGTGTCGATGTAACGGAGCTAAACGCTGATGTCAGATTAGGCGTTCGTGGCACGAGAAAGCCTGAACTGGCGCTCGTCCACACCGCAATAGGCTTTTACGATTTATCGTTTCGATGCACGTCATGGCAGGTGTTGATGGACCACCGTCGGCATCACACCGTTTCCGACACGCCAAAAAGCGGCCTGGTTTGATTTAATGTGCATACGTGTATCGATTATACATATAAACCCCCGTTCATTCCATTATCACTGCAGAGCATCAGGGCCTGGCTCGGTGGATTAATTCAGAGCAGAGCCGCAGAAAAATTGGCCAAACGAGGGCTGACACGGGCTTTTGCATCCATAAGGCTGGCTTTCGGATTAAAGCCAATCTGCTATGGGAGGGTAGGCAGTGATGGCCTCCAGCAACAACCCTCCCACACCATACTGCTGTGGAGAGACCCTTTCCTCCGACTGTATATCCCTATGAGTGGGATGGAGAAGGGGATCCAGGGGTTTGTATTCTGGGCGATACAGGAGAGTGAAGAAGGACAGAGAGTGGTTCCTTGTTGAGGGAGGAGGAGCAGGATGAGAAATATTTGTGTGTAGACTCAGCATGTGAGTCAATAGGGGAAAAATCAACAACTGGTAAAATTAATCCAGCTAACATTGCCAGGCCGTTTGAGAAAATCTGGTATTTTTTAAATCTAATCCAGAGTAGTGGGGATGTATGGTTTCAATTTTGCACCTCTCATTTGATTCAAGCCTCTTACTTTGAACCTCTTGCTCCATTTTTGTTCCACATTCGCCACAAACAGTCTTTTGAAACAGTCTTCTCCTCTGACTTTGATGCCAATATCTTCCCTTTCCAAACTACTTATCCTCCCCCATCTTTAGTTAATCTGATATGGGTTTAAATGCCTTTCACATTGACAGTGATGTCATTTATCAGTGTGTGCAGTGGTTGTGAGGATCTATGTGAGAATGAAAAGCTCACAGGGGTCACTGCTCTTTATTTGAGGCCCTACTTTGCAGCATAACTCACCATAAAGATTTTTGATAATCAGAATATACAGCAAAATTTACCAACCACCTTTCCTGCTTCATTTCCCATCAGACTGTCTGTAATTCATTGATTAGAGTATTGATTCACAGACCCCTGTATGAGCAACCCCACAGCACCACACAGCACACACTGAAAGCCTCAGTGAGATCTGAAAATGGAGTGATTTATTGAGTTATGATGCTCAGGCCCGCTGCCCTGCATAGACTGCATATTTGATACCCAGAAGCTTGACTCCATCCAGTGTAGCCCAGAGTGATCAGTCCTCCTGGGACATATCTGTCCACTATCTACTTAGTTTCATTCCTCCACTGAGTTCATCCCTCCGCTCCCCAGTCTTGCAGCCCTTACTGCAAGCATCTGGTTACTAAGGGAACGTCCGGGGATAGATACCCCTTGACTTTCCCCCTAAAAACCAGATAGAGAGAACAGCTGACTCCTCCTGCCGTGGCTCTCTCAACCCAGGCAGAAAATGTGATAGCTGGCTGATCGGCCAAGCATGAAATGTCATGTGGCTTCAGACTACTGTATGAAACACACATATATCATATTTGCTTGAATAGCAATAAAATATGGCAGGTTTAGTGAGAGTATTTACAAACAAGAATCCAAAACTTTGAGTATAACAGTCAAACAGCAAAGGAAAGAGGCAACGGATTCAACTATGATGAAAAGTTAAGGGGGCATTGACAGTGTTGTGTTGTGACGTTATGTGAACCAGTCATAAACTTCCCGAAGATATCTTGGTTTTTTCCACTAAAAGAAAGACTTAACAAAACTGACACAACTGAGTTGTGACACGACTGGAACGATCCTGCATTCATCCGAAAGATCAGATATTAACACCAATGTACAGTCTACAAATATAGAAACATATTCTCAGTATCATCAGGATTTGCATAAGACCAACCAACATTTTGTAATTCAGGAAAATTGTGTTTAACGTTTAATCTTGACCATTTATTGGTTACTGATTTTTATTTTAACCAGAAGTAATAACCAGGGAAAGAAAGAAAGAAAAACCTTATTTTTGTGCCTGCCTGATTGCATTTAAGCTGATGGTCCAAGCTGTTTCCTCTCTATCTGACTTTCTCCTTTAAGTCGGTGAAACCGAACAAGCTGTAAATCTATTTACCCCTGAGCATTCAGCCACTACTGTACTATGCAGCCACAGCGTGGATAGCTGTTGAGCATCAAAAGCCTTTTCTTGCTGGGACTGAGGGTCGTTGCAAATAGCATGATTTATTTATTTTGATGCACACAAAACTGTTGGATATGTAATTAGTGAAACATTCATCCAAACTGACCAGAAAAAATCACTGTTATCTTTCGCGGTTGGATTTCGCAGTGTTTTAAACTGCAACAAAAAAAAAAGGCAGCCCTTTCTCTTATTTTGTGCAATTTAGCAGGGCCAGTGTTCACGCCTTGCGCCCCAGATTATGTAGTGTCTCATATAAACCACATTCTGCGTGGAAGGTGGTTCAGTGGAGGTAAGGAAGCAGTCACAGAAGATGTTTGACCTATATTCAGCTGCTCCAAACACATTTGCTCTGCTCAGGAGCTGCATCAGCTCCCCCTCTCTCTTTTCCTTTCCTTCTGATGCTCTGCCTGCAGCCACTCTCTTGGTGCAACTCCATCTCGCTCTCCCTCCCCCTTGTGGCAGCTCTATGTTTTATGTTTCCTTTTTTCCCCCTGTTTTTTAATTGCAGCTCAACCTCAGTCAAATCACATTAAAACCATTTAGCTGCGACTGAAGCATCTCTCAGAATCCATCTAGTCTCTTTAAAAGAGTTTGCACTGTGGCTAAATGGCCAACCACCGAATGAGAATTGCAATATTTATAATGATATGAATGGTCTCTTTTAAAAAGATCATGCTGCCAGAGCGTGTGTACGGCATCATATACATACATAAAATAAAAAAGCAAATAAATAAAAAAGCAAAGCACTTACATTTTATTCCTTCAATCCTTAGAAGAGGGCACTTTGGTCCCATTGTCCTAATGTCCTACCAAAATCCTTATTTATTATTATGAATAATGAAAGTAACTATACAATAAGGGATGCAATAACTTTAATATCTTTATATTTTTCTTTAATTATTTTAGTAAATGCACCAACACAGCTGCTTTGAAGGTGTGATGTACTGTGATATCCTTCTGCTTTCAAACCTTTGAAGTGTTCACTTTATGTCCTGAAAGACTGCACAGATGGATGCTTTAATTTCCATTCTGAAAACAAATGATACTTGCCAAATACCTTGCAGTGCATGCATGCGCTATGTTTTAGGAGCTTATAAAGGTTAACAAAGACTGAAATGTCCACCATTCACAATGGATCTAATAAATTAGTGTTATTATCATCTTTAGTTAGAGATGTTTAGTCATTTTGTTCAAGTCATTTTTTGGAGGAAATGACAAAACATAACATTGTTAATGAAATGAGATAGAATGATCCTAGAGATATTTTTTTTGCACATTCTTTATGCTACAGCACAAATTCCAAGCATCCACTAGTACTTAGATGAGAAAAGCTGTTTCCATGGTGTCCTGTCTCCACACTGTTACTGAGGAGTCCTGTTGCCAGGGTGTAAGTGGGGGGGGTGTGACGGTATTTTAATCAAAGATAACCGAGAGTGCAATACTAAGCTAAGTTTTCCAACAGGATGTGTACAGTATAAACAATAAACACCAAGAAAGTACAGTTAACAGCTGATATTATTCCCTGCTGTGAATTTGGTTGTAGCTTTTCACCCTCTTTGAAAAAAGTATGGTTTGAATCATTCATGTGTTTATTTTGCAATTCAGCACAGGATAAAAGATCAAGTATTAAATTCGTAAATCAGCCAAAAGAGCAGCACAATACATTATGTATGAGCTTCAACTTCATGTGTATAGAACAAGCTCTCTCTCTCTTGCATGGCTGGACTGATCTCTGCATTTGTGTGCCAAATTAGTCATATGTTCAGACATGAAAGTAAAAGAGGGGGCATTTTGATGGTTTAAAACTAGTAAGAATTGTTATCTGTGTTTTTAAGTCACAGTGAAGTAAAAAGTTATGTTTTGAATGGATGTTCGACATAAACCATTCAAAGTTGGTGTGAAAGGAGACAACTGAATGATGTTGTGATGTCATGAATATTTCTCTGAATATTTTGTGTCTTCATGCTACTCTGTCTGAACCAGGAAATGTGCATGGCCATCTTGCTAAAGATGGAATTGGATTAAGTAGGTATTGAAAGTAGATTCATCTATGGATACCGTCTGGATTTTGGACCATTTTGTGTGTACTTTTATATAAATAAACTGAGATCGTACATTGGATTGCTCTCTCAGTAATTGTCAAAAACTGCACCATAATCTCTTTTAGTGACAGATGTGACTTATATATAGGCAGGTGACAGCCACCCACGCAAGCCCACACACATAAACATCTGTCGCTCTCCTCCCAGCTGCCATAATCTGCTTAAATCCACACTGTCCTGATTGTATTATCACCTTTAATGGAATATTGCTGACACAGTTTAGGTCTCTTTGGTCACAGCAACACAGAGGTGAGTGACATGCCAGGAAAGACCAGGAAGCTCTATTGCTGCCCAGAAAAGGTTTAGTCTCAGTTTGACCTCATACCTGAGATGCCAGGTAAAGCTATTTTTCAGAACTCTCCCTCGAAAAGGTTAAGAGAAGACAGCAGCTAAACTTTGTACAAAAAGTGTGCAATGGCATCCAATTGAATTTCTTTCCTTATTTCTCCTATATTACTGTTATAATTAAGGGGACCTTTCCACATGCACTGTTCCCTTTTGTAACGGGTTATAATTGGTCCGTGACTATTGAATACACAGTTTAAGGATCCTGAGGTGCGTACACAGTCTGGTTGTATGTTAAAAGGAGGCCTCATCAGTATTCCCCCTGTCGTGTTGTGAGCATCTACAAAAGGGAGGGCTCTTCGTCAGAGGCTGCCCTCAGGGAGATGCGCAATCAAATTGTACAAAGGTCCATCCAATTGCCTGGGCTGAAACAATTACTTTATCACACAAATACGTGTTTACTTTATTTTGCATGCTCAGTAATGAAATATTATAAGATGGTCAGAGTTTTTGTCGTACTTCTCCCATTTTTTGGTCTTGGAATAAATAAACTCTCTGCTCTCTATTTTGCAATTCAAAAACCTAGTTAATAAAGCAGTGTCAACAACTGCTTATCTGCCACAAATTTTATTTCAAGAGCGACTAAAAGATGCATTAGTCCATACACAGTAGAGCTTTCCGTTAGTGCTTGTACTTTGTTAAAAACAGGTCACTGGAGGGTTTCTTGTCATAAAGGGATGTTGTTTTGATGCTTTGATATCAAGGATCAAATGGCATTGATGTCTGCAGGCCTGCTAACTTAGTATAATTAGATACTACATAAGGGGCAGGTATGATCAAAATGGATAACGCTAAATTCAACATGTGCTTTATTGCTTATTTTCTCCCCCTTTTTTGGTTGTGATCAAATATACCCTTTATTGGCAACAAATGACGCTTTCCCAAAATTCCTTTCAGCCAGCCATTAAATGCAGAAGGTTTGACCCCTTTATTAACTGCAAATAATGTCTCTTCACAATCTTACTAAATTGTGTTTACTGAACTTTTAGATGACGCTTAAGCTTTACATGTTTAAAATAGGATCAAAATTCATGTCTCGTCGTTAAAGGAAAAGGGATAAGAGGTTCTTAAGTAGATTACGTTTTTTTTTCAGTGTGGCTGAATCTTGAAAATGATTCTCAAATTAAATGAATACCAGATCTGCTTCCAGCTTAAAGAAGGGTTGTTTATACCATCGGTCATAACAATGACCAATATATTCTATTCTTAATTGTATCACTATATTTGGAGTCCAACTTAACCACCATAACTAGCACAAAATAAATCATCCCTACAGCACAATATTGTGGCACTCTTTCAACACTGGAGATCAGGGGTCATGTTTGAGGTGAGAGACACAATGAGGTTGAGCCAGACTTAATAGAGCTTGAAAAGGAGATAGATGGAGCTGGAGGCTCGACTTTAATTCTTTGTGTATAAATATATATCACAGTATATATCACAGAATGTAGAAACAATTGGGAAACAGAGTGCAGGAGATGGTGTTTTAGCTGCAGACTTGAAGGCACCCGAAGGATGGGAGTTTGTTTAAATGCATGACCATTCCTGTCTGTCTGGGTCTGTAATAAAAGGGGGAAGGGAGAAGGACACCAAGAGGAGGAGAGGATGGCTGTAAGTGTAATGGTGTGTTTTTTTTTTTTTTTACTAGTGGCAGGTCATTTATAACCCTCGTCCCCCCTCCCTTCACTGTGGTGAACATCAGTCTAGGAATGGAGACCAGTTTCTCTACAGAGGAGATAGACAGAGCGAGATGAAAAGCAGAAACATGTTGTGAACTATGGAGTACGGAGAACCCATGTCTTTATTTACTTATTTGTTTGTTTATCCGAGGTAAATTTATCAGTTCAAGTAAGATGTGGTGAAGTACTGGGGAACTGTGAATAACAGGCTTCAGGCTGGAGAGATCATCAGGTCTCTATCGCTACCCAGAGGTTCTGGGAATGTAAAAACTGGTTGCTTATGGCTTACTGTTTGATCCAGAAGAGGTTTTAACAGAGGAGGGGTGTGTCCAAGATTCAGGATTTCGTAATGTAAGACAATTTGGCAATGGCAGGAACTCTTGCAGGTCTTTATAAAGCAGCTTCACATCTGTGCAGATGGAAGGCAGGTGTTTAAGCAGGGGCATGCAGACTCTGCCCGGGACCTTTCAGATGCCTGCTCTGCTCTACCTGGAACTCAAAGTACAAACAAACACCACATCCAACGCACTTATGACAATATGTCTCTGCTTTGCCGTAGCAGGGTGATTGTATTACACAAGAAAAGTTCAATAACATGAGTCATGTATGAAGCCACCTCTACACTCTTTGTGTGGTTAGACTGGCAGAGTACTGTGGCAGCAAGAGAAAGACATGTTCAATATTAGATGGGTGGTCATAAAGTTGTGGCTGTTTACCGTAAAGTAATTTATGACATACAGTCAATAAGTAATACAGTTCAAGTAAATTGAGAGGCTACAGTCAGAGCTATAGTTGTTAATGAATACATATATGTGAATGCAGCAGATTTTAGCAGCAGGGCACAGTAAGAACTTAGACTTAACACACATTTAGTTATTTGAAGGTTATTGACTATAAATATACTCCTTGTAAATAGTATGTGACCTGTGATGAATATCACAACGAATGATACAGCAGCATATTATACTCTAAAGTGGTCCCCTGGTATATTTCACAGTACTTCAGTGGTGAATATCTTTTTTGCCTCCTTTTCTTGTCCCTACTCCTTTATGCTGTGCTCCTTTTTAGGGTTTTTAGGTCAAAGATCAATGACTTTCCGAGATAAATCTCTGTCTGTGCGAAGAGTCTGGAAAGCATATACTTCCTTACACCTACTCGATAAAATACAGTGACTTCAGCAGAAGTTAGTCTTTCATTTGTCCACCTTTATATTTACCTACTCTTACTCATTACTTCCTATATTAAAATGACTATTTGGTAGTGTTATCAATCAAAGAAACTGCAACATATCAGGGACTGTGTCAGCATTTAAACAATGGTACTATCCAGGTTACTGCTCCCACCTTTCAAAGTTTGTTTTGACGAGGGTTTGCTACTCTTAACTTTGACTAAATTTAAGTCTTCCTTTTGTGTAACTACTGTGTTTGTGTGTGTGTTTGTTGGATCCAGGGGGCCCGGGTCTGGGTCAGAGAGAAGGAGCAACTGTTTCCTGCCACCGTAAACTCCTGTGGAGATGGAACTCTTGTGGTTACAACTGATTATGGAGAGGTGAGTAAAGTAGGTAAAAAAGAAATCTGCAAACAAACATGCAAGCTATGACAAAGATGTCCAAAGATGGCTGTTCAAATTGGAAAACATTCTCTTAATATAAAAATGGGATAGTCAGCATCTCATGATGAGGCTGGTGTACAGTGTAAACTGCTTTCTGATGTTTAAGAGCACATGATTTGCCATCTGCATTTTTTAGTCACACAACGGTCAGTGTGATGGTAAAGCAGCTGCACAGGTTCATGCTCTCCTGTGCAGATCAATAGAAACTTGTGGCCATGATGCTCCAATTTGCTGCTCCAGTTCCTTCTTTTTCCTTCTTCTCCTCTTTATCCTCATACATATTCAAAATTCTTCCCTGACATAGATTCAGTACTCAGAGGAGAGCTAGAGTCAGTGGAAAGTGTTGTGAACAAAAACACATGTTTTTTTTTGTTAGATGTAAGACAGTGTTACCTGTAATGGTCAAATCCCAGAGGCTGTGCCAAGCATAGCTTTTCAACACCACTGGCACAATAGTTGAATTTAATGTTTAAAATCTCAGAAATGTCTGTATGTGTGCTCATACCATTTGAAATATTGTGCAGAGACACGCACACATTGCTCTTTGGATTTATTTACTTTTTTTATATGCCATATGTATTTGGCACACGCATGCCCATGCGCTCTAGTTGGCAGCTTTTAAAGAAAGAGCTAAGAATAGACTTGGCTGTTTTGCTAGAATTCAATAGTCTCAGTTTTTCCTTTATACCCTCAAAGAAAATCTGGACTCTCTTTCAATGACATGCAGTGAATTCATGATGTTGTGGCCTTTTAGGTCTAAACTGCCTAAATTCTGTTCTAAAAGCTCCCCCTCCCTCTTGTTGCAGCTGCCACAGTGTTCCTGTTTGACTAAATAACAGGGATGGCAGGCATTTCCCAAAATAGAGGTTACAGGAGCAGGCATTCTATTTGCTCTGGATTATGAGCAGCTTCCCAACCCCCATCCTGCTCTGCCTCTTCCTCCCTGTGCTTCCTCTGCTATCTGATGGTGTTTAAATGTTAGCGCTGCAGAAGGTGGTGAATATTTGATGGGAAATCAGCAGGATGGGGGGACTATATGCTGTTGTAACAGGATCAGACCAATGCAGTCCCAGGCTACCCATCCATCCCTGCTGCTCTGCTTATGTTCTCCTGCATGGTCAGAAATGCATGACCACTGAGTCCCACGGATGCTGGGGGCATTTTTGATACTGAAGAGTAAAACTGTGAACTATGTATTGCGACTGCAATTGGTTGCTTTGGGGATTTTGTTCATTTTCCTCCCTATTCTCTCTTACCTTTTCCATTGCTCGGTCACCATGGTTCTGTAAAGTAGTGACATTGACCCAGTTGAACACATCACAGATTTCTGTTCATATGTAGCTCGTGAAGACAAATTTTGTGTATGTTTGTGAGCCATCCAGGACCTTTTCAAAGTGACTGATTTCAGTGGGACGTATGCTTCGAGTGCCCAACAAGGATTGTGGGTTTTAGTGTGGGTGTTGAGTTAATGCAGGAAAGTGGGTCAGTTGTTAGAACATGTTTTTTGAAGTACAGATTTTATTTCAAACTTTGGTGTTTTCTTTGTTGATGAAGACGTTAAAATAATTGATTATCACACACAAACCTTTATGGGATTGTAGTTCCAATGTTTAAAATGGGCTCACCACTGATTTCCTTTTAGTAATGATTAGAGAAGAGCTGTCAAGAAAACTGTTCAGCTGCTCATAGTTGTAGTATCATTCTTTATGTCATTACCTAAAATCTGTGACCATGAGGGAAGGTCAAAAGGGAAATTTTACTGGAGAGGCAAGATCTAAAACAGTGTCTCTTGGTTTACAAAATCCCACAAGTGGAAACATGTCAGCCTTGGACCAAGACTGTAGCTTTTGTACCTTAAAGCAGAGTATTATTAGACCAAATCAGATTAGTGAAAAAATTAATGAACTGGTGGTGAAATTGGGTCAGGACAGGACAGTAGATAAAGATAGAGCAGATAATACTCTAGCTAAAATTAAAGCACACAAGATTACAGTTAATTATTTGCTTTTACAAAAGAATGTTTGTTAAATTGGACCTTATTATAACCAGTTAACAACCACAACATTTTTTGTCTGCATACTTCTTCTTTTTTTTTTTTGCTAAGACGATTTCTTAACAGCAACATTCTTTTTTTTTTTTAATTATTTTGTTTTATTGTGAAGTATATTTCAAATAAAAATTTTCCCATAAAAATGTGTTTTCCCTACACTTACATGGTATGCACTCGCTTACTCCGACATGCATCCGCACACACTAGTTACATTACCATGAGTTGGCTTTGTTTGACCTGGATTTCAATAGCTAGCGTAAACGCTGCAGCGAGAGCTCACGCAAGCACACAAAATGCTGCAGGGATGCGTTACTCGATGTCTACACTGGCAAAACGTCCACACTCTCAGATGCCCTTTCAATGCACCTAATGCAGAGTCCAGAAGGACATGCTTCGTTGACACAAACTGATGCAGTTGTGTGATCTGTTGACTTGCATTCCTCTTTGCAGCTTCACATCTCTGACCCCCTGGATTTAACTTACTATACATTCATCAAACATGTACATAAAGATACCGGACCACCAAGAAACCATTTGCTTTTCTGTGTTAGTGGTTTCCTTTGTCCCAGAGTAGTTCCTATTATCTGTGTGGAAATGCAGCGATCCCTTTTTGTATTTGGTTGGCAAAAAAAAAAAATGGACGATGACTTATTAAATGTGATACGTAGCCTAGTAATGAATAGGTTCTGAGGGTAATAGGATGTAATCATAGTTCATGCTTGATGTTTGTTTCTTTTTTCTCTTAATCCAGTTTTTTAAACTTGTTAGTCATTAAAGCCTACCAATGGTCCATGAAAAAGCCAGGTTTATCTTCACGTTTCTCCCTTTAAATGGCCCTATGCTTCTGTACTCTGATTTCTGGGATCAGATTACGTCCGTGTTGCCCAGGCCTCATCAGCCACGATAGGAGGCCTGACAGATAGTAACAAGGTCAGACAGGGAGAGCTGCAGGTACGTACAGTACAGAGTGATACTGTAGTTCATTCCGGTGAACAGTATATATAGGTCACTGTGCCCACAGGCCTCGTCTCCCTGTCTCTCTATTTTCTAGCTCTCTGGGCTGCACTCCTCACCGCAGCTGCAGCTAATATGTGAAGTCAGATGAAGAGGCTTGTCTCCCTTGGCCCTGCTCCTGAATCATGCAAAGCAGCTTCAGATATCAGAGAGCTTTGCAGAGAGAGAGAGAGAGAGTGCATGTACTGTATGTGTCTGAGCAAAAGTGTGTCCATACAGCAGGTGGAATGTGAAGCAAGAAGAAAGAAGATATAAGAAATGATGGAGAAAAATCAGACTGAGAGTCTGAATATTTTTGAGAATAAGTTATTTCATTATCTGTCTTATGTGTGAGAAGTTCTTTTGATCATTGTTCAGAAAAAGGAGAGAAAGGTATGATATACCTCAACCTGATCGAAATTTAGACTTAAATTTGGACTATATATCTGGTCTTAATTCTAATAGACATTCCTCTGTATGCAGTTGTAATATGTCACCGTGTATGTGTAGGAGACTGAAATGATAGCTTACAGACGACCTTCAGTGAGTAATGCAAACCTGAAGACAAATCAGAAGTGTTCCACTTTATTCACTCTCTTTCTCTCATTATTCTGTTTTTCTTCTAGCTCGCTCTTGAATAATAAATTATTGAGTTTGAAGCATTCCATTTTAGACTTTCTGTGTTCTCAGACCTATCAAGCGTACATCAACATCACATAGAGAATAGTTTGAGTATTTCTTGAGTTGTTTTTTTCTCTGCTAAAGTGCAGCGAGGAGCTTCACATGAAATGTGTGTTAAAACCCACCAGAGGGCGAATGTGAAAAGACAAAGACTTTTCATCTCACGTTTCAGCTGTATTTAATTTCAGTTACTGACATACAGTACTTTTCCACTTTGTTGGAGCTACTTTCTCATAATTTTATGGCTTATGAATCCTCCCAATACATTTTCTCTTCAGTCTTTACCTGCTTCTTCAGAGGTACACGTTTTAAGAACAGATTTTGATTCAGACGCAATTGCAAGAACCTGAATTGCATCACAGATAATTATGTGTTTTCATCTTGTAGTGGAAAATGTTATCCTATTTGGAAATCTCAATATTCATAGTTTTCTGGTGCTGAAACTGCCGTGTTTTCCACACATACATCTGAGGAAGATCCAACAACTTTGGGACCAGATGAAAAGCTACGCAGTGACCTGCTCTAAAGTGTTTTATTTTTACTTCTGCAACTGGCCAACATCCTCATTAAAAATGAAGAAAAAGTAAAAGCTATGCCCGAGAACTCTGCTACATGAATTGCTTCCTCTCCCCTGGTGCTAGGCATGCCAGTTGTGGAGGCATTCCTTCCTTATCGCCCAGGACACACTTATAAATTCTCAGATTTCAAATATTAGCAGCATTTTATTGATGAAGTCGTGCTCAGATAGACAAAGAAAATGAATAAAAACTCATTAAAGCAAACACTTCATTTAGAAAAAATTAACATCTTGCCATGCAAAAGGTGAAGACAAAAATGAATAAGGACTGAGTTAAATCTCAGTGTATTGTATCATGCTCAGTGAAAAGTGACAATTTAATCTCAGCTGTGTGAGAAAGGTCAGTGACTTCATGGGCTGGGCATCAACATTTGCCTTCGATGTTCAAGATTCCAATACATTTACATTGAGGAACTTGAGGAGGAGCAAGCAAACGGCAACACATTGCACATGTCGGACGTCCACAGCATCATACATCCAGACAGATGGCAAATGAGGATTCTGTGTTGAGCATTTATGCCCTGAGAGAGCTGTCTACATGCAACAACTCAGTGCTGTGCAAGACAGTGCTACTGGAGTGAAATAGATTTATTTGAGAACAGGATGCCTGAGCGCCAACAGCAAACCCTTCTGCCACTCTCAACAGATTCCCACCACATCTGTTCCTGCAGCACACACAACATAGTGAAAGCCGTCTGTGAGATGTTTAATTGAATTAAAATCCCACTATTGTAAGTGCTTTCGTTTCTGTTACACTGATCCATAAAATTTGTCTCCTAGTTGTTTGCATGTCTTTTGAGTCTACACAGTGGAAGCAGACAAAGATTGCAGCTTCCGTAGGTGACCTGAATTCACACTTAGCTGCTTTGACCTGTCAAGTGTTGCCACTTCAAATCAGTTAGCATTCTTGGCTTTTCCCCCCACTCTTGCATTCCCTTCTTTTTATTCCCACAACCTCACTCCACACCCATCTTGTCCCCTACTCTCCAGTTGCCATGGTAGTGAAGGACATATATGAGATGGGGGTCTGAAGCTCTATAATCTTATCATGTTGCATGACAATTAGCCTGTCTGTGCTGGAAATGGAAAGACGTTGCATCCTATTTTCTATGTGGCATGAGCACACTGACTTGCTCATTATTCTGAAAAGGCTAATTTTATCCATCATAAATAGCTTAACACCTAAAAAAACAACAGTTACGGCCTTATTTTACTCAGTAGCACTAAAAGCCAATACAGGAAATGTTTCAGAAATGTAAAAAGCATCTGCAGGCTGATATAAATAAGCGTAAAAAGGGATAAAAATGAACAGTTTTTCCTAACAGTTTAGTGCACGGTTTCTCATGGATTTTAATGAAACATCTTAAAGTCACGATGAATGACGGTCTGTATGTCTCGTTCTGAACAGGTGCTGTACCTACAGCAGGCTGAGGTCACAAGGGAGCGGGTCTACGCTATGCATCAGTCCAGTATTGATGGGGTGGAGGACATGTCTGCGTTGGCTGAGCTGCATGAGGCTGCTATTATGCATAACTTGTACCAACGCTATCAGAAAGATAACATCTATGTAAGTGCATTGAGACTGTCACATGTTTTCGTATGTGTGCATGGCTGTTGGAATGCCCGTGCATTTTCAACTCATCCTTTCACACACACAATGGCTTAAGATCAAATCTGGAACATACAACTGGAGAAATGTTATTGCTTAAAATATAGTAGTTTGAGAAGGGGGAAAAAATCCAAAACAAACCTGGAAACCTGGAAGATTACTGAATGGTCTGCCTTTCATCTAGATGATGAAATATCATGCGGATATCCCATAATCTGATCATAAAATGTCCCATGTGATCCTTTTGTGTGACTGTACCCATGTGCTTGTGTGTTATATGTGTCCTTCTGTGCAGATTTATGTGCACAGTCACTTTGTGCACTGACAAAATAATGTGAGACAATGGAGGTACTGACAGAGCAAGAAATTGTTTTAAAGGAAATTGTATCACCCCTCGACCATCATCACTCTGATTTGACCTCAGCTTTCTGATAAAAAAATCTTGTCACTTTTGCCATCATACAGTATCTCCACCCTGCTGTGGCTGCTCAATCTATTTGCGTGTCAGTCATTCTTTTATTTATGGCAATTTGGAAGAGAACCATAAAAATAATATGTGAACTGAGAAGAAAAGAAAGGAATAAAATTAGCAGATTATTCAAAATATAATAAGATGTCACCTCTTTGCTGATTTCAGACCAATATCGGCAGCATCTTGGCAGCTGTGAATCCATACAAAAAGATCCCAGGTCTGTATGACTTAGAGAGAGTGGACTTATACTCCAAGCACCATCTGGGGGAACTCCCCCCACACATTTTTGCTGTGGCCAATGAATGCTACCGCTGCATCTGGAAACGCCATGACAGCCAATGTATCCTTATCAGGTGAGTTTAGAATTCAGAATAATAATGGACAGAATTTTAGTTTTACTATTCCCTTGTCTGTTTCACTGAGAGAGACTGGGAGTTAATGAAATATCTCACCTCACTATCAATTTAGTTAGCCGGACCAGTCTAAGACATTGAAATGTCAGAGAAGGTCAGTGTGCCTGCCTCTAATTGAATTGGATTGTGAATGTGTGCATGTCTGTGTGTTCACTCCAGTGGTGAATCCGGGGCAGGGAAGACGGAGAGCACTAAATTACTGCTGCAGTTTCTGTCGGTGATGAGCCAGAACTCCGCCGGGACGCCTCCATCAGAGAAAAGCACGAGAGTGGAGCAGGCCATCGTGCAGAGCAGGTATGCAGGAGCAATTTGAACACTTAATTTAACAAATGTAAACAAGACAAAATCCCGAACATGTTAGTTTACATGTTTCAAAATTACTGAAAAGTTTCCTCTTGATAAAAGAAAAGAAACAGGATTTTAAACTTTAGCGAGTTTGATTCTTTGACTCTGTAGAGCATAAGCAAAAGTCGTAGGAAAGTTATGGAGTGTATTTAGACATCCCAGCACTAAACACAGAATATCAGGGTATTAAAATTTTAGGTAAATCGTGTCAAGTGTGGTCACATTCATGACAGCAGTTACGTAACTGAGTGCTATTGAGTGGACTTACGTGATCCAGAAATGGTCAGAATATAATTTTCTGCACAGGTTAAACATATATCTGTTTCAAAGTTGATGTTTTCTTTACAGTCCAATCATGGAAGCATTTGGAAATGCTAAAACCGTTTACAACAATAACTCCAGTCGTTTTGGGAAGTTTATACAGCTTCACTTTTCTGAGAGTGGCAACATCCAAGGAGGTTGTGTCATCGACTGTATCCTTTTTCTAACCGAAACAATTACATTTAAATCATGTGTATCCGAGAGCTTGGAATGTGTTCATAAAAAATAGACAGGTACAATAATTTAGCTTTTTGTTTTTTTGGTCTATCATTGAAAATCTAGTTCAAGCGAAGTTGTTGTTTCCTTGACTTTCCTCTTTACAGATTTGCTGGAAAAGGTAAGCATGACTGGTGATTGTCATGTACAGTTTAGATCTACTCAGAATGCATTGTGAGTTTAGCATTGTGTCTCACAAGGAAATGGTAAGAGTGGCTTTGCTGCATTCTTTTTTCTGTAGAACCGTGTGGTGCGACAAAACCCAGGAGAGCGAAACTACCACATCTTCTACGCTCTGCTGGCAGGAGCTAGTAAAGAGCACAAAAGTAAACATCCTTCAAAAAAAGCAATGTTCATTATCAATCTTTTTCATTTGTTTTACCCTTTCCACAAAGATCTTATCTATACTGGTCAGAAATCACTGTGCCTGCACATATATGTAAAAAAAATCAACTAAAATAGGCTCCTTGATGTCATTTTGTGGTTCCTGGAATGATTTGAATTCTTTGCCTAATGGCTATAATTGCACATTAATCCATCTGTGCACTATTTTAATCCTTTGGCAATAGAGACACCAAATTCAGCACTGTGCAAAAACTGTCTGTTATTGAGCACATCTCTTGAAATAACTATGTCTGTATAGCCTAAAGGTACATTCTTCTGTCTAACAGGTCTTTACTGCCTGGAGGATCCTGCAGAATCTTTCCACTACCTCAGCCAATCAGGATGCCTGAAAGACAAAAGCCTGAATGATAAAGAGCTATATAACAGTGTTATGGTCAGTGTGGTCTTTTTTCCTCTTTGGTTTTGACATTGGTCAAAATTTGTAAATCAATGTGGTTAGAAAGAAATCAAAGACAAAAATATTTATTGTTCTTTACCTTGCACAGAATTAATCCCAATGCTTTTCGTGCAAAGAACTGAAAAAAACTTTCAGAGCAGCAGCACCTATTCATCTATCCATCTTAATCTCTTTCGTTTTCTTGTCCTTCTGCAGGAGGCACTAAAGGTCTTAGAGTTTACAGAGGAGGAGATCAGAGACATGTTTAAACTGCTATCAGGTGTTTTACAGCTCGGCAATACCGAGTTCATGACTGCTGGAGGAGCCCAGATCACCACAAAGCAAAGTCAGGCATTTGTAATACAACAACAAAAACACACAAAAAAAGGTCAAACTGAAACGTGGCTTTAATGCATCCATGTCTCATGTTTCCAGTGGTCACTAATGCCAGTGAGCTGTTGGGCCTGGATACCTTCCAACTCTCTGAAGTCCTGACTCAGCGCTCCATAATCCTCAGAGGGGAGGAAATCTGTTCCCCTCTCACTATTGAGCAGGTCAGCATAACTACACACATTTTATTTTTCCCTCTTTTGATTTATCCCTGCCATTTCCCTGCACTCACACACCTGTCCCATCTCTTCCTCTGGTTTTCCTCTGTGTTATAGGCCATTGATTCCAGGGACTCTGTGGCCATGGCGTTATATTCTCAGTGTTTCTCCTGGATCATTCTCAAGATTAATCAGAAGATCAAAGGGAAGGAAAACTTCAAATCCATTGGCATTCTTGATATTTTTGGTTTTGAAAACTTTGAGGTGAGAACTGTCTTTTGAACATTCCTCCCTTGAGTCTTCAAATGACTACTTTTACTAAGTTGGTTCAAATGAATTTGACTACTACTCAGCACAATGGCTAAATGAGAAATCATTGATGTGGTATGTGTATATGTAATAAATACATTTCTGATCAGAATTAGTAGAAGCTGTTGAGTGAGTACTTAACTGGCAAACTTGTGCTTGATTCTCAGCTTTGTCACAAAAAATATTTTCTCTTTATACTAATTGTAAGTGCATTACTTATTCATAACTGTTTAAGAATCCAAAGAATTGCCTATATTGCCTCCATCACGAAAAAATAAACTGTACTCTTAAGAAGCTTACATATTCATAAAAATAACTGGTCACATTCGTATTTTCTTGACATGCTAAATGTTCTTGTATTTGCATCACTCTCCAAACTGAACACAAGATTTTTGAAGAAAATAAGAGCACGGTATGTGTCGCTTTGCTTGCAGGTGAATCGATTTGAGCAGTTTAACATCAACTATGCCAATGAGAAGCTTCAAGAATACTTCAACAAGCACATCTTCTCCCTGGAGCAGCTGGAGTACAACAGGTAAAGATGTGTCCTTCAAGATCCAACAGAGGCATGGAAATAGTCCATGGCACGATTATTTTAGTGAACGCATGCTTGGGTTTCTTTCAACAGGGAAGGTGTTCAGTGGCATGCAATTGACTGGATGGACAACGCAGAGTGTCTTGACCTCATAGAGAAGGTATGAACTGATAGTACAACAGTCCAATGGTAATGGTAAGATTCTCTCTGCCGACTCATCTAATATTTGATGTCTCAGAAGCTGGAGCTGATTTTGCTTAATCCAGTGACATGATGTTTTTTTCCCCCTCTTGTTCCAGAAACTTGGCTTATTGGCACTTGTGAATGAAGAGAGCCGATTCCCCAAAGGAACAGATTTCACTCTGCTGGAGAAGTTGCACAGCAGACACTCTGTGAGTTACTTACTCAGTTTCAATTCATTATAACTCACTGTATGAATTACAAAATGCTTAGCCGCTGAAGTGCAATTTATTTGACATTTTCTGATTCTTTTTTCCTGCAGACAAACCCTTATTATGTGAAACCCAGACTTGCCGATCATCAGTTTGGTATCAAACATTATGCTGGAGAGGTGGGTTATAGATAACTGAGAAATATAAGTGTCAATAAACTGTGTAACAAATCATTTTAGGTGCAGAATAATGATGTCTTGCTTTTACAGGTTCTATATGACGTTAAAGGAATCCTGGAGAAGAACAGAGATACTTTCAGAGATGACATCCTAAACATGCTCAAGGACAGCAGGTACTAAAATCAGACACATAAGGAATGGTTCTTTTGTCTTACCAACATGTGTTAATCGATCAGTCACACCTAAGGGCAATATTTTTTAGTTTTTTTATTAAGCTGGTGTAAATGTTTGTTCAATTCCATATACTCATGTTGGAAATGATGGAAAAAAACGTTTGCAGTCTGGTGAAAATCACAAGTCAAAAATGTTTCGACAAAGTATGTATCTCTTCCTTAAAGGCTTTGAGAGGACCCATTTTTATGTTTTACATGTCTTTTTATAGGTGTCTCATTTGTTGTGACCCAACTAAGGGGTTTCCACTCTTTTTTCTGTGGTTTCTTTTGCTCACAGACTGGACTTCATCTATGACTTATTTGAGAAGGTTGGCAGCAGGAACAGTGAGGAGAAGATGGGAACTGCCAGACGTAAACCCACCGTGAGCTCCCAGTTCAGGGTGAGTGATGTCTATGCACTCTGTAACAGAGGATGGTCTGGGAGAGTTCTTTGGTAGGCTCTCATTACAGATGGAGGGCTGAGAGGAATATTATGTAGAATACAATAAGGTCTGAGGTACACCAACAATCATTTACAGTATAGTTTAGTTATTTTTTACTGCTTATCTGTTTCATTAAATCTAAAGTACGTAATTATTAACTGTATGGTAAAAGCATGGAAATGTTACTTTGATTTTCTTTGTCTCCTCAGGACTCCCTTCATGCTCTCATGGCCACTCTTAGTGCATCCAATCCGTTTTTTATTCGCTGTATTAAGCCCAACATGGAAAAGGTCAGCCTGTTTGTACCTCTAATTAATGCCCCTCTATTAAAACATGAATGTACATTAATGAAATGTGAAATTTTCTTTTTTTTACCCTTGTAGAATCCAAATGTGTTTGACCCAGAGGTGGTCCTGAACCAGCTTAGATATTCTGGGATGCTGGAGACGGTGAAGATCCGTCGTGCTGGGTTTCCCGTTCGCAGGACATTCAAAGATTTCTTCTCACGGCAAGCATCTGACTTTTCATTTCTGCCGCTTTTTACCCTTAAAGGCTGGATTCTTTGTCGTTATCTCATGTGTCGGTTCTGATTTTGTTTTAGGTATAAGATCGTTCTGAAAGACAAAGTACCGGCAGCAGGAGACGACAAGAAAAGAAGCACAGACCTTTTAACTAAGTATGACAAGGTCAAGAAGGAGTGGCAGTTAGGCAAGACCAAGGTAAGACTAAGAAAAGGTTTGTGTGTTGTTGTGCGCACTCAAAACTAAGACTAATCTTTTTATTGTCTACTGTTCATTTTGTAGGTGTTCATGAAAGAGTCTTTAGAACATCATTTAGAGAAGGACAGGGATGAAGTTCGGCGCCAAGCTGCCATGATAATCCGGGCACACCTCCTCACTTTCTCTGCAAAGTAAGACCCACCCTACTTCATGTTTTAAGGTTAAGGATGCAAGTATGAAGACCTAAGCTGGTTCTAATTGCTTTCATTTGCTGTCTTGCGCGCAGGAAGCATTTCAAACAGGTACGCACCAGTGTCGTAACCCTCCAGAAGCACTTCCGGAAACACATCCAACGTAGGCGGTTTGTAAAACAACGCAAGGCAGCACTGGTGCTTCAGAAACACCGACGGGGTCAGGTGGCACGGGCCCGCGTTCGAAAGCTCAGAGATGAGAAGAAGAAGAGGGAGGAGGAGCAACGGAAGAAAGAAGAGGAAGAGAAGAAAGCAACGGGTGCGGAGGGTGAGGAAGGCGCAAATGCTGAAGAAGACAAGGCAACAAAGTCCTCAGAGGCAAGTGCTACATTTTTAGGATGATTTACGTCAATACAGGAGAAAAAGCCAATCAAGCATCTGGCTCATGTTTTTTCTTTTTTTAATGCAGAATAAAACAAATGTTTGTAAAAATGACACTTGAAGCAACATTTTCTTTTAAACACCCCCATCTTTCCCGTGTAGGAAGAAGCTCGTCAAATGGAGGAGATCCTGCAGCTGGAGAGAGAGATCGAACGCTTGCAGAAGAAGCGAGAGGATGAGGTGTCGCAGCTCTGCGAGTCCTCCAAGCAGGAGCTGCAGCTACGCCGGGACGCCGAGCTCAAACGGATGAAAAAGGAGGCGTCCCGCAAGGCCACAGAGCTCATCGACCTTCTGAACTTTGGAGGCGTGGACCCTTCGCTGGGAGCCGCCGTAGCCAAGCCTGCCGCCGAGGCGAAACCCCCAAAAGAGGCGGGCGCCAGGAGAGCTGGGTCCAAAGAAGAGGATGTGGATGAGGGCTTTCACGCCGAGGAGGAGTGCATCCCTCTACCGGACTTCCCTCCTCCCGCCGAGTCAGATGCTCCTGTGGACCAGGACATCTTTGTCCAACTCCCTCCTCCCCCGCCTGCTTTTGCAGAGGGGACAGTCCCCCCCGCACCACCTCTGCCCCCACCCCTTCCCACGGACGACACGCTCGCTGGAGGAATTCCCCCTCCCTCTCTTCCTCTACCTGGAGACGGCGCTTCTGTTCTGCCGACTCCTCCTCCAGCACCACCACCTCCCCCAGGAGAGGGGGGGAAGAACGACGGAGCCAAGGCAGAGCCGGAGAGGAAAGTGAGCATGGTGGATAGCCTGGTGGACGGAGAGGAGCCCATCTACAGCATGCCGGCTGACACGGAGTCAGACTACGACCAGGAAGAGGAAGAGGGATCTGTGACAGCTGGAGATGACAGTTCTGTGTCTGGAAGCAACCGCGGAAGCGCCGCTGTGACCGACGAGGAGCACCCAAGGAAGTCAACGTGCACAAACGCCAGCATCGAGTCCTACAGAGGCAGCTCTGACTCTGTGAGGACACACACTTACACGCATCCTCACACGCGTGCCCGCAAACATGTATGAGCAGCTACACAGTGACATCCTCAACATTTTACTCACTCTTCTGATATCTGATCGTCTGTGATCATTTCTACTTTTGAATTAAGTATGATCGTATTGGTAATTGACTAATATTTTGCATTATGGCATTGCAGTATGCTGACAGTGACGATGAACACGATGGTATGATGGACACCGATGAAGAGGTGACAAATGGCAGAGTGACTTTGCTTAATGGAAATGCACCACCATATTTCCACGGATACCTTTACATGAAGGGTGCGTATATGTCGCCAATGGTTTCTGGAAGATGGTGGACCTTTCTAAAGTTTGGGGCTTTTTTTGGCCTTTTTATCATGAGGTGTGAATCTGGCTGATATAAATTATGATGATGCCCTCAATAACTCAAATGTCACCAGCGGGGCTTCTTCTCTGACTGTAATTGTGTCCCTGTGTGCCCCTCTAGCTGGTTTGATGATCCCGTGGAGGAGGCGCTGGTGCGTGTTGAAGGATGAGACTTTTATGTGGTTCCGGTCCAAGCAAGAGTCCCTGAAGTCTGGCTGGCTTTACAAGAAGGGAGGAGGCCTCTCCACTCTCTCACGGAGGTTGTTGTAGTTATTACTGAGCGAAGCTGCATGCTAATAAAATTAAATCCTGCATTACACGTCTGATTTAAGTGCACTGTAGTACAATCTGATGACATAGATGTTAAATTAAGTTATTTAGAATGCTTCAGTTAGATCAATTTGTAGCATTCAAATGCTTTTATAGGAGTCTCATGCAGGCTTGAATGCATTTGGACGTTTTTCTAACAGTTGGAGTTCTTTTCTCTAGCTTCCTAATTTGAAGAACTAAACGCTTTACAAAGTGAAACTGTGAATGTTTTACTGAATCCACTTTCCTGAAACTTTGCTTTGTTGTTCATACTTCATTGAATTTTTGTAGAAAAATGTAGTGAGTTTTCCTTTTTTAATTTTTTTTAAAGATAAAACCATGTGTTGTCACAGCGAACATTAACGTTTTATTTAAATTACTTTTAAGTTACTATTTCTTTGACCCTGTGAAAAAGGCATTTATGCCAGAAGCTCAGCACCAGACATCAACCTCTGGAATAGAGAGAAAGAGATCTCATGACTTATTCGCTCATGGTCTCTTCTTTATTCTACACCAGGAATTGGAAAATGCGCTGGTTTGTACTAAGAGACAGCAAGTTGATGTACTATGACAATGACAGTGAGGAAAAGCTGAAAGGAACCATCGACATTCGAGCAGCCAAGTAAGACTCCAAAATGAGTTAACCCAACTTTTTCCTCTAGCTGACTACTTTATGGTAATTGCTGCACTTCTTACACACCTATCCTGTTTTCTGAAGGGAGATTGTAGATAATCATGAAAAGGAGAATGCTCTGAACATTGTGACTGATGAGAGAACGTACCAGGTTTTTGCCGAGTCGCCAGAGGATGCAAGGTATGAAGGGGTCCACTGCGATAGTACAGATCATTTAACCAAGCTGTTGTTTTCAAAACTTAATATGCTAAAGCACCTTTCTCTCTCTGTAGTGGCTGGTTCAATGTGCTCAGTAAGGTGAGAGTGTGCACCCCTGAGCAGCTGATGGAGATGTCCCACGAGCAAGCCAACCCCAAAAATGCTGTGGTCAGTATTCAGACATGTAAACCAATATACCATTGACTTATGACTTCTCTCTGTTTTGAAATGTTGTCATCTTCGTTTGTTCAGGGAACTCTCGATGTAGGATTGATTGACTCCGTTTGTGCATCAGACAATCCTGATAGGTAAGGTGATGAGAAACAAAGATAAATGCAGGTCACTTGGTGCTTTTAGCCTATTTTTTGCTTTAGATATAACTTTTTCGGTGATAATAGTATCTATATGTGTATTTATGTATGTACGTAAGTTTGTATGAACAGAAACAATAAAAAAAATGTTCACTTCCGTTTTGCAGGCCAAATTCTTTTGTCATCATCACGGCCAATCGTGTGATTCACTGCAACAGTGACACACCAGAGGAGATGCATCACTGGATCAGTCTGCTGCAGAAACCCAAGGGAGATGCAAGGATAGATGGACAGGAGTTCCTTGTCAGAGGTAAGTGTCGTGTTTATTCTTATCTGAAGTTAGATTTTACTGTTTGCTAGCACCTGTGGAAAATAGCCATCAAATATTCATAGATGGCCATTATGATAGGCTGCAGTTAGTTAATGCATCAGAATGTAAATATTAAATATGAGTTGTGTAGTGTTGTTGCTAAAATGTTTCATTCATACATTCACTCATGCCTGCATTCCTCTTAATATGTCTCTCTCACTTTCCTCCACTCATGCCTCATCATGCTCAGGCTGGCTCCAAAAAGAGATGAAGACGAACGCTAAGAGCACCTCCCTAAAGCTCAAGAAGCGCTGGTTTGTTTTAACCCACAACTCCTTGGATTACTACAAAAGCTCAGAGCGAAACTCCTCCAAGATGGGAACTCTGGTCCTTAACTCCCTCTGCTCTGTCATTCAGCCGGATGAACGAGTGCACAGGGAGACAGGTGAGGAGAAAACTAAACGAAGGAAGTCCCTCAAAGGGCACCTTTAATAAGGGATTATCCATAGGATGTTCAGGATTTTTTGGCAGATTATTAAACACGTTAAAAAAAACTACTTTGTGGATTTACTTAATTAGATCAAGGAGATCACCGGTGAGTCATGAAATGTAATTACCCCTTTAATACTTATGTTTCTTGGTTTATAAATGCTGATATGTTCCTGTTTCCACAGGGTACTGGAACATCATAGTGTATGGGAGGAAGCATTCCTACCGCCTTTACACTAAGATGCTGAATGAGGCCATGCGGTGGACAGCTGCCATACAGGGAGTTATAGACAGCAAGACGCCGATAGAAACACCAACTCTGCAGCTTATCAGAGATATCAAAGTAACACAGTCACACAAACACGTTAAGAGAGAGAGCTTCATTATAAAAGTAGAAATATATATTTAAAATGGGTTTCCATACATTGTGTCCCCCCAGGAGAACAGTTTGAATCCAGACATAGTGGACCAGATGTACAGGAGGAACCCCATCCTTAGATACACCCAGCATCCTCTGCACTCCCCCCTGCTGCCCCTCCCTTACGGAGAGGTCACCAGCTGTGAGTAACATTAAAATCCACTTTTCCCTTTCCCATCTTTCCATCCTTTTCCTCTTCCTCACCACACTGAGCTTTGAAAAGCTTTCTCGTTGGTGTTTTTACGCAACTTGTAACCTTTTACATAGGCACTACAAAATTGTATTTAGTTTTGTAGATACCCTCCCTGGGTTTTCCTCATGAATGTACATTTTTCCTTCTATCTTGACCGTTGTTCCCTTCATATCTTTCAATACAGTACATAGGCAGCAGGGCTACGCCAGTCTGCAGGATGAGGCGGTGCGAGTTTTCAACTCACTGCAGGAGATGGAAACACTGGCAGACACGGTGCCCATCATTCAGGGCATCTTGCAGACCTGCCAGGACCTGCGGCCTCTAAGAGATGAGGTATATTCTGCTGTACTAAAAAGATCCTCTACCCACAGAACAAAATTTAAAAAGTTTTTTCGACAGCCTGGGAGTGAACATACCGAAGTGTGTAATTCTCATGTAGTGATAATATGATGTTTCTATATTGCTGATTCATACTTTGGATTTTTTAATAATTTTTTTTTTCTTTCCATAGGTCTATTGTCAGGTGATCAAGCAGACCAATCATGTGCCTCAGCCAAACAGCCCAGCCAATCGGGCACACTGGCACCTGCTCACCTGCATGAGTTGCACCTTCCTACCCAGTCGAGCCATCCTCAGATACCTCCGCTTCCACCTCAAGAGGTGTGTGTCTCCCATATCAATACTTCCTCTTAGACGGATTGCTAAAACAAGAGCAAGCTGAATGAAATCTGTATATTTGGGATTCAGGGTACGTGAGCGCTACCCCGGCACAGACATTGAGCGCTATGCCAGTTTCATTGGAGAATCCCTGAAGAAGACCAAGACTCGTGAGTTTGTTCCATCTCAAGAGGAGATTGCTGCCCTCCTGGTGAGACAGGAGATGAGCACCACGGTGTACTGCCATGGTGGAGGCTCCTGCAAGATCTCCATCAACTCACACACCACAGCTGGAGAGGTGCACACACACACACACACACACACACACTGAAATGCCCTCACATTCATGTCTTAGATCATTTTCACATATCTTTTAAAAAAATGTTGTCCTATATTGTAGATTTTTTTTACCATTTAATCAAAATGAATGTCAAAAACAAAAGTTTGAATTAAGTAAAAAAGCAACAGATACATTTTTGCATCTGCCTTTGAAGTAAAAACATACAAGAAAGACACTCTGAGGAGGAAGTGTGTACAAATTAGATCAGAAATTGTAGGTAACTGTGCTAAGAAGAAGGGTAAATCTGTTTTGAATATTGTTGCAGGTTGTTGAGAAGTTGATCAGAGGTCTGGCCATGGAGGACAGCAAGAACCTGTTTTCTCTGTTTGAACACAACACCTTTACTGACCGAGCTCTGGAGAGCAGAGTGATTGTGGCAGATGTTCTGGCCAAATTTGAGAGGTATCTTCCTGAACTTTAAATGGCAATTACATCCAGTGCTTTACTGTATTTATTCATATAATCTCTGCAGGTCATTTTGCTATCTGTTGTAACTGCTTGTGTGCTTTATCTGTTCAGACTGGCAGGCAGTGAAGAGGAGGAGGAGGAGGGAGAGTGGAAGCTTTACTTCAAACTATACTGCTTCTTGGATGTCGAGAGTATGCCAAAAGAGGGAGTGGAGTTTGCCTTTATGTTTGAACAGGTAGATTTACTGAACAAACATAATGAATGACTTTGAAAGCATTTGTATTTCTGATGCTGTCTCATTAATGTATTTACCTTTCCAAAGTTTTTCCATAAATATTTTTAAAGGTCCAAGTTTGCCTAGCAATTTGTAATTTGTTTTTCCTCAACAAGACCAAATCTCCACCCAAGCAGGATTAAGCAAATTATTCTGATGTATCAGACATGTGACTCAATGTTCATTTGGATTATTTCATGCTACATATCAAAAGTCAAACAAGTTTGTAGCTGCAAGTTTTTTTTTCAAATTCTGACGGAACAACTTCCAGTCATTAAAGTTCACATCAGCCTGTGTTTATATCAGGAAGTTTTATTCCTGTGTGTTAGGAAAACCTCATTCTTAGTTGTTCAATATATAGACTTAAATAGTGTTAATTAACCCAATAAAAACTGTAAAATATCATACCCTCTCTCTGTTTCTCTCTCAGGCCCATGAGTCATTGATAAGTGGTCATTTTCCAGCCTCAGAGGAGACTTTGCAGCACCTGGCTGCTTTGCGTCTCCAGTACCTCCACAGTGATGGGGCAGGCCGGGCCGGATGGAGCCTAGGAAACGTTTATCCGATTGGACGTCTTCGCAATCGCATCCTGCACTCCACCAAACCGGGTGTGGCAAGTGGAGCTGGTGGAAGAGGAAGTGGAATATCAGGCGATGGAATTGGTACAATAGGACAGGGCATTATTGGGATGGGCACAGAGAAACGAAAAACTCCCAGCTTCCTCGATGGCACACTCAGGAGAAGTTTCAAAACAGGCTCACTGAAAAAGCAGAAGGTCAGTGGTAGATGTTTTATTTGAACTAAATAAAGCAGGCAAAACACTCATCTGAATAGCTTTATGCATTACTTTTCCTATCTGGCTGCTGATGTTCTAAAAGTTGTAAAAGCTCTGTCTGTTAAGTATTCTATAAACACAGAATCTATTTCTCAGCTTTACTTTTAAACCATGATATTAAACCAATACCCCAAAAATCAGTAGAAATTAAGGTTTCTTAACTGTAGCTTCCCGACCTAACTGTGCTCTTAAAGTCACATTTCTTTAACCTTTGTGAGAATTGCATTGGTGTTTTATGAATGTTTTAAAATGAAAAAAGCATCTACATTTTCTTGTTGAAAAACCTCCTCAATGGCGCCCCTCAGTGTCAAAATATTTCACTGTGAGACATGGCAAGGAAAGAGAAACCCATTTTCAAGTTGCATCTCTCAAACTATTAGGAGTAGAGTTTAAAAGTAAAGATGATTACCTGATATTTAACTCGTACTACTTTTGGATCACCCATGCAAGGGGCCTCTTTCTAACAGTGGACATGTAGACGGTGATTGTATTTTTAGTGTTCCAGATGTTTTGACGTGCAATTTGTTCACAGCCGAGATTATCTATGTTGAATGGCATTGGTCAGTTTTATATAAATAATACACATCCACATTTATATATATCTTAAATATACAAATAAATACTTTAAGCCTACAAATTGCTGTCTGCTCATAACCACGCAGTGATGCAACTCTGAGTTGCATAAATCTCTGCACTCACGGGAAATAACTCCCTAAATGAATGAGTTTGTTGAGTGGATTGCTGTTTGACTGACTGACACTTTAACTGAGGATTGTCCCGACTGCTCCAGGTGGAGGAGGAGCAGATGCTAGAGATGTGGGTAAAGGAGGAAACGTCCGCCACACGCACCAGCGTACTGGAGAAGTGGACGCGTCTGCAGGGGATGCCGCAGCACCAGGCTATGCTTAAATATATGAGCATTATTAAGGAGTGGCCAGGGTATGGATCTACGCTATTTGATGTGGAGGTGAGAATATAAGATAGCCCAACGGAGTTCAGCGATATGCATAGATAGAATATTGGGAGAGTAATGTCTTTCCTCTTTTCTTGGTAGTGTAAAGAGGGTGGTTTTCCTCATGATCTTTGGCTGGGTGTGAGCGCTGACAATGTGTCTGTGTATAAACGCGGTGAACCCAAACCACTGGAGACCTTCCAGTACGAACACATCACCTTCTTTGGAGCTTCACAACCCTGCACCTATAAGATCATCGTGGATGAAAGGGAGATGTTCTTTGAGACTCCATTGGTAAGAGTTCCTTATTCATCTAATTTGTTGTACATTAATGGACCATAATTAAGATTTTTATGGATACACTGAGAGTGTTCTTAATTATTTACTTGATATCTGGGATTTCTGGGCTTTTTAAAATCAGGATGGCACTAATTTATCAATTTTTACCCACTAGGTTGGAGAGATCACCAAGATCATGAAGGCCTACATAAACATGGTGGTGAAGAAACGTTGCAGCATCATGTCTGTGACCAGCGTGGCCAGTTCTTGGGTCAGGTGATCTGCACTAACCAATCAAAGCTCTTGGTTCATCCATCAAGCAGCACGAGACGCCTTAGCCAGCCGCATTGGTTTGCTGTTTTTGATGAAGGCAGTCGCATCAACCAGCTAATCCTCCAAGTAGAATGAAGTGCGGTGGAAGAGCTCCGATAGCTAAATGAGGAGAAGTGGACACAGAAGTCAAATGCACACTCTACTGGCTGCTGTTTCACATGGGATTAAAAATAAGCATGACAAAGAAAGCAACCTGGGGCTGTCACATCTAAATACATAACCCTCAGCTGTAGTCCTGCATGTAGATGTTCAAGCACACTCCAAACTTCTTTTGGTTTTCCTTTCGGAACAAAGGAAATTCAGTCAAAACAAGCACAACTCAGCCACCCAGTCCCAGTCGGTCCCCGGTGACTCCTCCACCCTCTCTGCGCACTGCCATACAGAAGAAAGCCACACTTTCTCAGTTGAATTTCTTTTTCTCTCACTCTTCCTCTACTTTCAAAGTCTCTCTCTTTCTCTTCTTGTCTCTTCACCTAAGCTGTTTTTTTTTCTATTTCAATTATGTTGTAATGCTTAACTATTGTTCTTGCTTGCTTTTTTCACAGTCGTTCTCTCTCTGTCTTCTCTCTGTAATGTCAACACTGTTGCATCTGACAAAAAGGACTTGGTGGAAAAGACTATTCTTCGTTGGGCAGCTGCCCACCAAACCACACAGTGTTCACTTGCTCCCTTGTCAGTACCCCTGTATGGCCACAAAATGAAAATATATCCAAAAGCAGTGGCTTTAAATACTGTGAAGAAAAAATATTACTGGGAGGAGAGAACCAAGGTTTTACATTGGGGGCTCTCTAATTGTATTCAGATTGTGTGAGGAGTTAAATTTGACTCTACAAGGTGATGGGTGTTGTCCAGATTAGAGCAAACATTTCTCATTTTTATGTACTTATAACACAAGTTGCATTAATCTGTGTAGCCACAAACGTGTACACATAAATTAGACTAACATATTGTTTTGTACTGTACATCACGCAATATGGCAACAAATATTTAAATCCTTGGTGGACACTTCTCTGTAAAGTCTTTAGACGCTATTCTAAAAAGAAATATGTCTCCTGTCATGTAAAATACATGCAAGTATGTTTCGAAATGCTCCTCGTATGTGTGAGTATGATGCTAGTGTTCATCATTCTCAGGCTGTGCCATTAACTGTTGAGCTCACTGAAAAACTGTTCGTGAAAACACAGCCCATACACAGACTGGCTGCTATTACGGTCCTGTTTTCGCTGTGTTTGATGAATTTATCATAGTTGTTGTCTGCTGGAATCACAGTTGGAGCCATGAGATTATGTCTACCCTTGTCTTCTCAAGCTGTTTTGTCTTGTCTTTTTTACTCAGGAGACTTCAGCAAATATGTGTACAAGCTCAACTTTTTCTGTGTTTCCAGCCTCTTAATGAAAACATTAAGACTTTTATTTCTGATAGTATTATTATCATTGTATATCTTAACCACCCTTAGGTGCGATGTCTGGATTGCTGCTGTGTGCGTGAATGTGTTCAATGGTGTAATTCAAACTGGTGGAAAAAGGAAATGAGAAAAGAGAAATGATTTTACTGACTGTATTGCTTAGAGATATGCTGTATTTACATGACTAATACTTGCAAAGAATGGTGTTGTAACTGTGAGTTAAAGGCAAACTTGTGGGATAACAAAGGAGGGTTAGGGGTTATTTATTACTTCTTGTACTGTATGTATTGCAATGTTTATTTGGTAAGATTGAAAATATACTTGACTAGTATGTATATGGGTCTTATATGGGTGTAAGAGGAGAAGAGACACTGACTATGCCAACAGCCAACACTGCTTTGTGCGTTTGCGTGTGTTTTGGGGCTGAGAAGTGGAGAAACAGTTCTTCCCCTGGACAACTTTTTCCACACATCTCATGTCCATCAGGGACACTTGGATAGTAGTGGCAAGTGCAACCCAATGTTCCAGTATAGTCTATTTAATTGGCTGATTAAGTTTAGCTCAGGTTTCTAAATTACTTTACAAGGCAATAACACGTGTGACTCCAAAGACATTTTAAATTGGTCTTTTCACAACAGATATTTCAGAGAAGTTGAACTTCTTGAGCAGAATATTTCTGTTGTTTATCTGAGGTACCACACACTGTACAGGGCTGTAACAATGTAGAAATACTGAGATTGTGAATCCTTAACACTAATACATTTACAAACACATACAAGCACAGACTTACAAAACATCTGGTTACAAAATATTTAATTATACTTTCATACTCAAATACAGCGTCTAACAACACGAAATTAGCCTAAAGTATTCACCCTATGAATGGTTTTATGACCTCAGTGTTTTCAAGTGTAAACACTTCCCAGGGGACACACACACCCTGCTGCGGTCCAGCCAACAGAATAATCAGAACTAACTCTGCTTCTTTCTTAAATTTGTACATTGGGCTCGTACGTGCAAAAAGAAGAACAAATTACATCAGTAAGCCATAAAAATGAGCTTCTTCTCATTATTCTATATCTATGGCTCTGTCACAGGTTTAAAAGAATAGATATAAAGAGTAAGACGTCGCCCTGTTGCTGCTGAGGTGTGGTCTGGTTGTAGAAAGTCAAATGAGTTTAAGAGTTTAAAGTAGGGGATCACTGTCTTCAAGGGCAACTTCATCATGAGAGGGTCCTGAAATCAGCCGCAGGCGGCCTGAGGGGCCCGTTCTTATCTTTTGTTGTGCATATTATCATCTTCGCATATTAAATCATAGTGCTTGTTTAAAAGAAAAAGAGAAAGAGAGAGATATGTGTGTGTTGTACTTTTTTATTTGTAACTGGCTTTACAAAATTATGCTCTAATAAATTATTGAAAACGGTCCTCCGTATTGAGTTTGATTTAGCCTACTTGGAAGAGCAAACAAGATGATTTAGTTTAACTTTCTTTCCACAGTTTTATTAGGTCCGTCAGCTATGGATTTGCGCAGAAACAGGAGACAAAAATTGACACCATTTAAACATTTTTCTCTTAAATTAAACAATTAAGATTGGCAACAGTTTGGAAAACTAGTTTAGAAATATGAATATGATTCAAGAAGCAATGCTCTGTTTCAAAAGCCTGCTTTCCGCCCCTGACGACGCCTACCTCTGCTTTATGTTCAGTGCGTAACGAGCGTGCGTCACAATTAGCGCTCAGTTCCTTCTCGTCAACTTCGTCTTTCGAGTTTCTGTCGTCGATCCGATCAGTCAAAACATTTCTTCCTGTTTCTGTAACATTTTTTCAAAGCTTGTCAAACACAGCGCCGCAGTCTAAGGCACGACACTGAGAATAGTCTGCGTCGTGGAAGCAGGACTACCTGGAAAATGGATTTACGGATTTTGTTCCCTGCTCTCCTTCTCGTTCTCGGTCTGGCAACTGTTTTTGCCGACTCCACACCTGGGGAAGGTAGGAATGGGCACTGCTCATGATTAATGGCAGCTAAAAAAAAAGAAATAACTTAACCTTTTCCTTCGGACTCACTTTTAAGCGTCTTTATTATCCTTTTAAAAGGTTAGAAAGGTAACGAGTCCTAGATTCTTAAAATATGAAAATGTTCTTGTATCCTTTTACTTTTGCTCATTGACTCAGTGTTACCAAGATATGACGTTTTGATTATTCAATGGATACGAATATGGGCTTCTAAACATCTACTTCTGAAACTACATATAAGAGAAAGATAAACATATGTGGAACAATGGAACCTCTTCAGGTCCCTCCTTGGCCCTTTTAGGGCTTGACTTCTTTCAGAGTTTAAATAGCAAAAGAAGCAGCAACAAAACAAAATAACCACGAGAGATGGAGGCTGTTTTTTTTACAGATATATTTCTGCCTTAGCAAATAATTCATCTTTTGTCCATGTGTTGTCTCCTGAGAGTAATGTGACTGCTCCAGATTGTGAGTGTTTGCTGTGTTTAGCCTCCATAGAGAATGTCCCAGGAGGATTAGCCTGGTTACAAAAACATGAGTGCAAACTAAACCCCACCATTCAAGTTTTCCTTAAATCTCTCCTATACCAAAGCCACTTGTTCTTCCTTTTATGAAGGCTGTATTTCTTTTAACACTCTACTAACCACTTGCAATTATACAAGTCATCTTATTTAAACGTATTAAACAAGTTTTTGTTTTTGCAGTGTGTGAGAAGACAAATGCGACAAGCTGTGAGGAATGTCTTAGAAATGTGTCGGTAAGACCAAGCAGAGAGCTTTTCATTTCTGCTCAGCTGACTTTAAATTGTGCTCATCGATTGTTTGTCAGGTGTATATGTGTGTGCATAATGGAAAAGTATCCCTGGTGGAGGAACTGCAGCTGGTAGCTCCTCCTCGGCCCCTACACCTGTTAGACTGGTTTGAGGAGTAACTGATATGACGTCCCCTCCCAAACCGCCCCTTCTTGTATTGTCTCTTTATCATTCAGTTCATCCCTGAATGGCCTGAATACCTCACGTTTCATTTTTGCCTTTTTCTTATCATTTTGCAGTGCCTGTGGTGCATCACTACCAAGAATTGTGTGACATATCCAGTGAAGACCATCCTCCCCCCCCACGCACTCTGTCCGCTCAATGACGCCCGCTGGGGGCTCTGCTGGAGTAAGAAACACTTAAGACACACACTGATGCATGGCTTACCACATCATATCCATGGCAACCCAATGAGTGGTGTCGATAGCAGTTTTAATAGTTTGTTTTATTGAAAAGTCCTTTGATGATTGTCTGCACTGGTTTTTGAATATTCTTACTAATCTTTAGACTAAAGACCATTAAAAGTTCAAACTGGTCATTCACTTCGATGTCTCTTCAGAGGAACAGAGTTCCCCCAAGTATGGGCGAATGTCTGGGACACTGTTCATTCCTTGCTTATTGGACAAAAACTTTGCCAGTTGTACACCTCTGGTACTATAAAATTGAGCTGGCAGTCAGTTACTTTGTTTTTAGAAAAACCTCTGACAATACCTAGGATACAGGCTTTTACTTCGCACCATTACATTTGTCCAACATACTTAAGTTTAAGTAATTAAGATTAAATTCAATGTTAAATATTAGATTACAAAATTATCTGTTGAACTTCTACTTTTTTTTGTTTTAAGGTACACTGAGCACAACTTTTAAGAGAAACACACCATGACCATGAAGGGTTAACAGGAAGTGTCAAAAACATCAGCTTTTCGTACATATTATGTGCACAGTTATCAAATAACTATCAAATTCTCAGTAATATGGGTTTTGTTGTTTGGTTTTGTGCTGAGTTTATTCTTGGATCATCTTCATCATTGGCTCTGGGCCCCCTCAGTTTTTAGCAGGAAATCATTAAGATGAAACTACCAACCTAGTTAATAAGAGGAGCATGTACTAATCTCAAAGCTGATATTGAGTGACCCAGCCAATATGAATTTTACACAAGAAACACTTATGTTATATAATTAGCTCAGTTTTAAGATTTTTTAAAAAGATTTACAGATTTATTAAAAGCTATTTTCTTCATACAGGTACCAGTGAAAAAGCTGTGCTTATTGACCTGCTGCTGTTCAGCTTTATTCATTCACACATATCAAACTGCAACAGCTCTCCACTATTAATGCACACTGTCATCAAAAGTAATCGAATTAGCTGAGAAAATATGCAGTGTTTACTCTTGTGTAACCTTTTCTGTGGTAAGGTTAGGAAAGGCTAAATTTAGTTCGCCTGGGGTTTGTCCTATTGTTTTGATTATTGTGAACCTCACGGCAAAGTCTGCATGCATTTGGGGCTAAAAGTCCTATCTGCCATCAAGGGAAGGCAGAACACTTCTATCATGATATAGATGCATACATGTTCAGCTCCAGAATGACTATCTTAGAAAATGCCCAGGAGGGATTAAAATAAGAGCAATGAGAAGACAAGACTTGGAACCTGTTTTTCTATCTTGAAGTACAATCTGTTTCTGCTCATTCCCGTATGACGTTGTCATTCCTTCTTTAGTGAACTTCCAGACACTGATAATCACCTTGGCAGTGATTGGAGGAGTTATTATCATCGCCTTCCTGGTCTGCCTCTTCTGCTGCTGCAAGTGTGAGAAATTTGGGTAAGAGCCCAGCGGGTTATGACACATCGCAATCACAAGGGAAAAAGTAACCACACTCAATATTTACAGAGTTACAGAAACTCTTTTATGCTAATTTATTCAACAGTGCCTATTGGGTAGTTGAAATGGTTGGAAATGAATCCCTATTCATGCTTGTTTGTAAATGTAGCTACAAAGTACTTTCTTGTCTGAGCTTGGGTGTGGTTACATTAACATTAAGCACTGCACGTCAGTGAATCGTTGCCTAACACAGATCGTCTGTTTGTGTGTTTTAAGATCCCAAAGGTTTGAGGCCAAAATGGCGAAGCAGGCCACTAAAGTTAAAACCAAGCAGGAAGAGAGGTAAGATTTTTTAAAACAGTTAACAGTGACATTGTACTTCTAACAAAGTTTAGTTATTTATTTTCTTATCTTTTTTATATTTGTAATCATTTAATTACCTGATGAATATGTTTCAAATTTTCAGCAAAAACACAATATAGATATCTACTATGTTGTCTTAACTTTAAAGGCTTATAATAAAGCACAATTATTCTCACTTGAGTCAACCATTGAATACATTATGGCTTGTTGTAAAATTCTCTTTTCTCTCCGCTATCAGGGCACAAATTTAATAGTCCTAGCATGTGTACTGTGTGGTTTTGGGCGTCTTTATTATCCTTTTCCTTTCATAGCATAGTACAAATGAGGAAAAAATGCAGACCTCATATCTGTGCAAACTAGTTTGTGGCCACAAAAGTGGAAGTGAGAAATGTTATTAGTCTCAGTAAGACTCAAAGGTTTGTTCTGCTTTACAGGAGGGCTGAGATGAAACAAAGACATCAAGAAATCAGGCAGAAATACGGTGAGCCATTTCATACTTGTATGTATGTGGGAGGTCATAGGTGTATGGATAATATGTAGTGAGAAAAGTTTTACTTGCAATGATTCTGGGCTCCTTCTTGCTTAGAGATACATTTGTATCAAGCCCTCAAGTGGGAAATATTGAACCCAGGAATGCATGTTAGGAGTGCTTAAACAGGGTCCAGGCGGCAGCAGAAATAGCATGGCTGTGAAATAAGCTGCTTTTTCTTCCTTGTGGGCTTTAAGCTTAACTAACTATCTCCTGGTGGTGATGATCCTTTTAATCTAAGCAAAAAAAAAAAAAATGTGCATCTCCGAAAACGTTTAACTATTCATTTAAGTTCTGGACATTGTGATACTTATCGATGAACTTTTCCAGGTCTAAGTGGGCCAAACCCGTACTCCAAATTCGCATGAGATCACTGAGCTGAGACTTTCCTCCATGGACACAGCTGATGCATCGCAGCCTGCCTTTGGTTATGAGACCACGTAGAAACTACGAATGAATGTAAACTGTAACTATGGAAATCTCCACAAAACTGACAGAGTTTTTGTACACACAGCCTCTAGCATCGTTCAGCTGATGAATATTTCCATTTAAAAACTGCTGCTCTGTAAGAGGCTGGAACCAGAAACTGGAGTGTTGTTTAAAACTACAGTTCTCTGTCATATGGCTCCTACAATGTCAATATACTTATGCTATTTATTTGTCTTTAGTTTATTTGAACAGAATGTGTAGATGTTTGTTTCAGACCTGAAATATTCTATCTTTTTGCTTTAGAAGAAATGGCTTTTGCTCCTAAATTGCAGTTATTAATGAGTTAAACTTGAGATATAATGCTTCTTTTGTACTTTGTGTGACTTTTCTTGTTTCAAACTTCTTAAGGCAGTTTTTATTTAGTTCTTATTAAAGGGTTTTCGCCCCATTTTAAATGGTGTTTTAACCCATGGCTGCAAAATTTATTGATACTTTTTTTTTTTAATGATGGCTTCATCTTTGATTGTTACAAATTGTATATCTTTCCTGTGAAGACAACTAATAAAATACTTTAGACTGGTTATGACTTCTGTTACTCTAATACCCACATTTGAGTTACACACTGCATTACACTCTACCTACATGTGAGGCAAACTGCAGGTTTAAATCTAAAAATTTTACATTTTACTTGCTCTGGTATCCATGTGTACAGTCAGAAGGTGTTCACATTATTTCCCTAACACACTAAATTTTGAGATTTTGCTCAATGCTTAATATAAAAGATGTCTACTAAAAATACTGTTTTGGATATTTAAAAACATAATCTTTTTGTTTAAAGGCATGATTTGATTATTTCAGTTTTTATTTTTAATGGCATGATTATAAAACAAATTTGATCAAATCAAGTGTTTAACAACGAGATAGATATGATTTTTGTTGTTTATTTTTGTGTTTTCAAGCAACAGATATGTTCGAGGTGGCTAACGTGACCCCCTTAAGTGTAACACTAAAGAGTTTGGCTTCAGTTTCAGGATGTAACACCACTATCATAAAAGAGTTCCTTCTTAGGAGCGCTGCTTCTGCATAGTCATACACATTAAATTGTTGGAATGATACAGATGACATAAAAAATATCATGTGACAATGTGATCCAGGGCTAGAATCCCCAAAAAATGTAAGCGGTTTCTCAGCCCATGGCCTTTCCAGGTCAACTTCATACAAGGAGATTGTCATTCGGTAAAGATAGTGTAGTTGCGTACTTTTAGTGTTGCACTTAAATGCTCACTCCATAGTCTCTAGAAGAAATTTTTCTAATATTAAACTGTGCCATCAACTTTGAATTTACCCAAATTAACAATCCAAATAACACATTGTTCAGAAAACTTATGTGCCCAAACATTTTTTTATAAAAAAAATTTATAAAAAAATGCCTCAAGACAGGTTAGAAAGACAATTTGGCTCAAAAAAAGCTTTTTTTCAACATGGATACAACCAAAGAATGTGTCGTGCCATCAAACCTTTCTTCTCTGGCTGTCAACACGCCTGAATAATTTTAGTAGCTGGTTCAAAAGAATCTTCATCCTTTGGAGAAGAGACATGGAAGCTCAAATGACCCCCAATTTGCAGCCCAAACCAACCCAACATGGCAATATTTGCTGGATCAAAGATGACTTTTTAAAGAAATGAGCCAACTTTTTTGTTAAACTTTTGTAATTGCGGTTTATATTGCATTTGCATGCAGTGTTTTTTCAATTCATTGTGTGGACTTTGACTACATGCTCTCTCGGTTCGCGTGATCGAGTATTTAGGATAGATGCGCGCTCCCGCGTCCGCGCCCCCGCGACAGAAAAACCACGTGGACTTGTCAAACCAATTGTGTATTTGGAACAGCAGTTCTGTGCGCGTACCCGCAGTGGGGGGAGAAGAGAGGACAGAAGGCGGCAGGAAGACAAATAAAGCCGTGTAACAGAAGATTGTGAAAGTCGTAACACAAAATACTGCAAAGATGTCGGAGGAAAAGCCAAAGGTAAGACACTGAGGCTCAATGAGCTCTTTATTTGATACGATGGCTGGGCCAGGCTCCTGCGAAACCATTTCTCTGATGTGCAATCTAAAATGGCCTGGTTTGCACGTTTCTCTAAATCGGCGCAATGTTTGTTTCGCAAATGAATGAGCTCCCGCACAATCGTACTTACCCTTGAATGCGCTTATACCGTACGGTACTTAAGGAATTAGAGCATAGGTAGTCCCGATAACTCGTGTTGCGAAGGTTGTAGGTGGAAATGTCAATTGCACCATGATTGTCATTTGCGGGTTTTTTTTCCCTTTGTCGAAACGGGACCACGCTATGTCCGCAACGCTGCAACCGCCGCAGTGGCAAAAGTGCGCAAACGGGAGGTGACGCACTCGTTTAAAACCAAAGTGGCGGCGCAGTTCTTGCTCCCCATTTTGTGTAAACGCTCATTTGAGGGCAGCGGGACGAAACGGAGCGGTTAGCCGGCAGCGAGGCTCTCCATCCGCCGCTGAAGGGCTGCCGAGCCGCCCGCCGTAGCCCGGAGCTAGCATGCTAACGCTAGCATCATCCGGGGACTGCCCCACACACAGAGCCCAGAGCCCCAGTTTCTTTTGTAACCTGATTGACCAATTAATGACCCCCCCCCCCCCCCCCCAACTTATCTTATCAATGAGCACATGTTACAATACAAAGCATACATCGTTTACACATGCTTCCAAAATGTGAGGCAGAGGAGGATTTAACACCAAAAGTGAGGAAATCGTGGTTAGACACACACATTTTCTCTTATTTCATATGGTCAACCAAACTGTTTTGAGTCTTGATATTATAAGGGGAACCATTTTTTGTTGTTCTGAATAAATTAACTTTTTTTTTCTTTGTCAAGAGTGTTTCATTCCCTCTTATGTGAAATGTAATCTTAAGGTCCAAACTATTTGTGAGTTTCTGGTTAGGCTTTACTTAACCTTGTGCTAGTTTGGACAATATTAAGCCTATTTGTCTCCGCAGGAGGGAGTAAAGACCGAGAACGATCACATCAACCTCAAGGTTGCAGGACAAGATGGATCTGTGGTCCAGTTCAAAATAAAAAGACACACACCGCTCAGCAAACTTATGAAGGCGTATTGTGAACGGCAGGTAAGCAGAAAACCAGCCGGGGTCACTTTTTTGTATAAACCTGATTGAGATATCGCAATGGATAGGCTGAATATTGTTGCAAAGGTTGCATGTTCATCCTGTGTTTGTCTTCGTCTGTAGGGTCTCTCAATAAGGCAGATCAGGTTCAGGTTCGATGGCCAGCCAATCAATGAGACGGATACACCCGCACAGGTAGGATCATGCACTAAACAGCTTGGTATTCCCTTTAACCCTAATGAAAATGTCTTTTTCTTTCTCCAAGAAAAAGCACAAAAACCCCAACAAATGACTGAGGTTGTATAATGCTGTTTGCAGGATGTCTATTTTCACAACCTGCCTTACATTTTCTCACTCTCGTTTGTGATCCTGTGTTGTCAGTTGTTGGATGTGTTCGTTAATTGGAGCGTGTTATCTTGCTTTTCTCAGCTGGAGATGGAGGATGAAGACACCATAGATGTTTTCCAGCAGCAGACAGGCGGGCTCTGCTAAGCCCAACCCACCTCATTGACGGCCACCTTCAGACCACGCCCTCAACCACCTTCACCGTCTCTCCCTCCTGATTGCCCCCCCCCCCCCCTCCCACCCCCAGCTTATTATTGTTATTATTATTATTGTTATTATTATTTCCTCAGTTTAAAGCTGTCCGTCATAATGTTTTGCCAGGTGTGTGGTGGGGCTCCTCAGCTGTTAATGTACTGTCTCAGTCAGGACTGAACTTCTGTGTGTGTCTTTCTGCTGGCCAATCAGGATGACCTTTTCCTCTTGGCCCCGCAGGCTGTAATTGGACCAATAGCTCATCATCATCATCATCAGCTCCTACTGTTTTTTCACTTCTTCGGTCCAGTGAAAGTTTAGTATCGAGTAGATTATAATGGTTTTCATCCATTGGGGTTTGAGGCTCTGCAGTTTTTTTTTGGTTTGTTTTCCTCTCGTCCAGGGGTCCCAGTTAGTAGACAAGAACACATTTTGAAGTGAAAGCACTATCTGAACTTACTACACACCTGCTTATCATTTCACGTTGCTTTCTTGTTTGTTTTTTTTCTGAATCAAGACCCCTGTTTTTCTGTCAAACATGTATTTTAATTCTCTTTGCATTTTAGGTGCTTCTGCAATGTTTTTGTACTTTTCGCCTCTTGTTTTAAGAACTAACACCCACAGGGCTTGTGGATTTATTTCCTTTCTTTCTGTACAGAAGTATCAGTATGGGTGTTAGATAAAATTGTGGAGCTTGGACCAATGATCCAAAGACAGAACGTTGGCTTCATGTTTGATGTACATCTCTCTTAAGAGCTAAATGCAAGTACAAAACTGTTCCACTTAAAGGTGTTTAAAAGCTGAATTGCATCAATGTATTTTCGCTTATTCTTCCTCCACAGTTAATAACTCAGAATGATTACTTGTAGGTATCCGTGGAGTACATGGCAACTTGCTCAGGCAGATAAAATCCTTTATTTAGGGAACATAATAAGAACTTTCAGGTGCATCCTAGTTTGCCGATGCCTGGATGGGGGGGGGGGGGGTAGTCCGTGGCTATGTAGATAGTCTTTCCATCAGAGTACATAACATCCCCAATCTTTCCTATATAATGATTGACTTTGCCAGTGACCAGTCCCTGGGAAGTTGTTCCTCAATGCTGTTGTGGGGTCAGCTGTCTCACCTCTGAATTGTTGTTGCACATGTGGACTGTCCGGCCGACTGCCTCTAGATGAGCTCTGAAGCTGAACAGATTTCCAGTCTAAGAAAGGATTTCCTCCCAACACCACACATCAGACACTTCTCACTGTTATTTCAACTGCTGAGACAAATGTTGCCGGTGTGTATTTAAAATGTTTCGCCGCAGTGTTACGGTGAAGACATCTCAATTCTCGAGTGTCTTTACTCTTTTTACGGTTTGAAGAGAGATGCGTGTGTTCTGTTGCATATCAGGACAGCATGGAAGGTCAACCAATGGGATTTAGAAGATTAAAGTGTTCTGTGCCCACTGGGCCTCGTTCTTCATACGCAGGTTTACCAGGTTGGCTGTAATTCATCCTTCGTGATCCCACACAACAAATGTCTGTTCTTGAAATGAGAAGAAGTTGAGCTCAGCACCTGCAGAAATGGAAACTTGTTCCGCGGGTGTTAGATTGTGGCAGGTCTTTTGAAGTTACGGTTAAAAGACTGCACCTTTTCTTTCAGGTTCTAACAGATCGGTTGTTTTTGTAGTAAGAAAGGTTAAGCTGAATTCTAAACACGCTTCCCAACAGCGAATATGGTCGTACACAGTTGAAAAAATTGTTTACCTGACGGTGTCCTCGGCCATGTTGGAAAAGTGCAGTCCTTTTTCCTCTTGTGTAGCAAACGATTTCCTTCCATGTGTGTGGGTTTTATTTTTGTACGCGTACTGTTTAATAGTTAGTCAATGCCAGTATCCTTTTTTTTTTTTTCTTCTTAAATGACTACATACCTGATATCAAGCTTAATTTTTGTTGTTTATTTTGACCAGTGGGAAAGACATTTTTATCTGAGACCCAAACTCCCAACCATCCAGTCGTAGACATCTGTTAAACTGCATGGTACAGAGACATGCTAAGTCTTTGAGCCTCTCGCCTCTGCACGGAACAGTCACAGGTAACGATTGTGATTCCATCCTTCTTCCCACAAATAAGAGCACAGTTTTAAATGCCAATAAATCAGCCTTCCACCTTCATTGTAAGAACTGAGTTAGCTGGACAGTGGTCTATGGCATTCAGCTGAACTACACTGTAATGTATGAAGAACGGGGTCCAGGTCTCTTCATGTTATTTGTTTCTCTACTGATTTGTACATTATTTGTGGTCTTTTACTACTGTATACAATAAATATAGTTTGGTACTCAGATTTTCTGCCATGTCCGTCATCATTTTTTGTATTCACAAGTGGGTCAGTTGGTGGGGGAGTTATCCAATCTGTTGTTGGTGTTGTAGCTTTCAGTTTTATTAACTCTGTTTGAATGTCACCGAACTGTGTATAGTTGGTGTATGCTTTGCTTTCCAGTGTTCCTTGACTGAGATTATGCAGAAATATTCATGTGTTGAGCAGTAACCACTAGGTTGCGCCTCTGAGTCATGGAAATCCGTGGCTTTCATGGTAAGCATAAACACATATACACATAACATATACACTGGAACAGTTTTCATCACATTGTATGTATGTGTCTGTGCATATATACATATCCAGCATGGAACAAATAATGTGGCTGCATAGGAAATACAGTTACCTCCACTAGTTATGTGGAGATGTATGTAAAAAAGAAAAGATTTTGCAAGAAATGCACAGATCAGTAAAATCTAAATCGCTTAAATCAAATTTTTTACATTTAAACATTTTTAAAAACGTAATTTTTTTCTTGTCTTAACCAGACATCTGATGTGTAAGTCCCAATGGAACAGTGATAAGATTAGTAGTGGCACTGATGAGTCAAACCAGGAATAAGGAAAAGCATGCACATGTGAAACAGTCTCCATCAACTATTCTGGAAGCTAAAAAAAGAAGTTTAACACCCACCTGCTGCCAGGACCAGCAGGAACACAGATTGATGAATGGATAAAGAAAATGTGTCAGAGTAGGTATCTTGCTACCTGATCTCGGTCGTCTGTGATCCTAATATGAATGTGGAGACCAGAGACGGAGAGCATTTGCCTTGTAAATATGCTGGCTGGCAGGATTCTAAATGAGATCTGGAACAAGCTCTAATGCACATTCCTTTTATGCAATTCGTGAAACCACAAAGCCTATCAACTTGAAACCATTCCATAATTTTGCTGTGCAACTACATTTGAAAACTGTATGTGAAAAGCAGTGTGAAATAATCCACACAAGATCAAATCAATGCAAATTCTGTCAATTGCAAAGACAATTTTCCTTAAGTACGTTATCGTTGAAAGTGCAAAAGTAATCTTAAACAAAAAAGAAATTGGAGGTCAGAAGAATGGATTTTGGCTTACATTTTCAAAATAAAAAAGACCTACAATTTTCTTTCTATCTGCAGTCAAATGTTGTCTCATTTGACAGTGTTACATGAGGTATGCATGTAAAAGGTGAGCGGCTCACCCCTTTGGCTGAGCTGTGTTGTCAGATTTGACTGGTTAGTGATTTGCATACCTCTAGTGTTTAAAAGGAGGTGCAGGTGCAAGACTCACCTCACAGATGCCTGGATTTCTCAAAGCACAGATGGTGGATCTTCCTAATTCTTTAGCTGAAGTGCATGTGAATCAAGGTAGCCTTAAACTTCATGCTTTCCAACAAGACTTCTTGACTGGATATTTACTCTGAACAGTATATAGGATGTTTACTGTTGTTATACTTATCATCTCTTAAGATAGAGTGAGCAACCAATACTCTATTCCAAAACGTCTTGAACAATGGAAACACTCCTAGCTGACGGCAACTGAAGCAAACTAATTTTCCACCATGTCGACGACGATATCTGTACTGTTCATCATCCTGAGTTTATGTTTCTCTAACTCCACCACGGACACATTGAGACAGTGTACAGGTTGGAACATTTTATTTATTTTCATCTTTTCTATCTTCAACTTTATGTTCCATTAGCTATGATATACAGTTAGTAATTAACCAGTGAATTGTTTATGTGAAATCTGGGTAACCCCTGCAGGTAAAATTCTTTGGGATAATTCCAGCTGTCTATGTCTGCATAGTGGGAGTGCTTGGCGGTCTGCAGATGTGTGTAGATTTGTGTATCACATTAACTTAAATTGACATCCACAAGCAAGTACAGACATTGCATGTGGTTGACTATACACATTATGATAGGACAAGGGGGGGGGGGGTAATTTTTCTTTCTCATTAACTTGAGAGTATTGCTTCTCTTTTAGTCTCTCTCTCAGCGAGAGCATGTCAAATTAAACATAACCTCACCCACATTTCATTAAGCTCGACCACCTCCTGGGGCTAGTTCTCA
>CAJRST010002224.1:10872438-10899275 GCA_907169785.1 Menidia menidia | reverse complement strand
GTCTGTCTGTCTGTCTGTCTGTCTGTCTGTCTGTCTGTCTGTCTGTCAGCAGTATGTGAGAAATTAAAACACTTTTTTATTTATTTTTTATTTTTTAAACTTCGCATCAGTGCCAAATCTGATTGGTTGGTTTCTGTTTTTCACACAGACCAATGAGTATGTCCTTTCATTGATGGAACCAAAACATATAGATAAAAACGCAGCTGATGTAAAGGAAGACGCTATTGGAAGAAATAATATGAAGAGGTTTGCTGGAGAGGAGCAGCAAATGAAAAAGAAGCAAGTCAAGAATACTGGGGAGCTTGAGCGAATAATTTTTGGACTGAAGGTCTCAAAAAAGCACCTACATTTTCTTTTTAAAGGTCATGGAGAGGCTTTAGAGCACTGGGTGTTTCGAGGCATCCATCTGGCTGATAACCAGTGGCACACGCTTGTTTTAGCTATAGCTCATAGCCACATGAGGCTCACAGTGGACTGCAGCTCACAGCTAGACATGTGAGTTAAACTTAATGTTTTTTCTTGCTCCTCTCTGATCACTGTCATACACCATCACCTCTTTGTTTTCCTTGAAGCATAGTTTATCTTTCATCGCAATAAAATGCTACTGCACCCTGCAGCCGCATCACAGTGGTTTGACAGTGTGTGAGAGATGATTTGTAGTGGAAACTCCCTCTGGCAGACTGAAGGGTGCAAGATCTGTAGCACTTCTAAATGTAACATATTGTGCATCGCATGTTCTCATGTTTCAATTCTGCAAACTGAACAGTGCAATTCAAGTGCAATAATTCAAGTGGGAAAAATAGCTTTCTTCTTTTAGAAGAAATCATTACAGCTAATGATGTTTTATGGCTAACAGCGTTCTCTCCAGGCCTTTTCCTTCAGACCTGAACATTCAGGGATCCACGTTCCACATTGGAAGTCAAGGGAGATGGAAAGGCCTATTTTCAGTAAGTTTGTAACTTTGAAATAATACTATCATTCCTGAAATGATGCTTTCACTTAAACCTTTTTTTAAAAGTTAATATTTCACCTTGTGCTCCATATTCAGGGGCTGCTGAGACAGCTGGTTCTGGTCCCAGGCTCAGATGCCACTCATCAAATCTGCCCTTCCTCCAACCCAAAGCTTGCAACCCTGTCAGTGCCGCCGCTGCTCTTAGACCTACCTGTTAGAGGGGGGAAGGGCGGTGGACATGTCAACTCCTATGGTGATTTGAACATAAAATTCACATGTTACACATTTCATATCATTTTCATTGGTCAAAAAACAAATGACCATCCCATTTACTTCTCTATATCCTTGATACATTAGAAACTGAGATGCGAGTGCCAGTGGGCTCTGAGAGGCCGTGCACAGGGTTACTAGAAGGCCAGCTGTTGTTTAATCCTCTCAAAAAGGGCCTCTATCTCTGTGATGGTTCAGTGTGGATTACAGTGTTGGAAGGTGAATATCCAACAACTACATGTGAGCAAATGTTTCCACTTGTTAGCGTGATGAGTAATGAAATTGCCTTTTCATTAATGCAGATCATAAACGGCTTGATTATGTGTTGGAGCATCAGGTCCTCACCACAAGCTCTGAGACGCATGACATAGAGGTATTCCCCTTTTCATACTAATGCTCTATAAATCTTGTGTTTCTCATAATTAAAACGGCACATAAGGATACGTTTTATTGTTTTATAAAAAATATTGTGATTAAATTTTGTCTCCCTTTTTGCAACCTATAAAAACACAAAACGTGTATTTTCAATTTGTTGTTTCAATCCGAACCTGGACTGAAATAAAATCCTGTTCTCCAGGTGTTCCAGGTACCTGGCATAGGTCTGATGGCTGCTATGGCTCACCGGTCCCCAGCCTCGGGGTCGGCTGTGTATCTTTGGACCCACTTAGGTTTCAAGCACTACCAGAACATCAGCACACATGGAGCTCTTGCTTGGAGACACTTCAACATGGGCAAGAGGGTATAACAGTTTGTTGATGAAATCTCAGATCTTTTTAAAGACATTTTTATTTGAAGTTAAATTCCCAGTGTTTTTTTTTTCATAGGTATTTCTCGTGGTGTCTAATTCTGGGACTGGAACAGAGAAACAACTTAACAAAGAGTCAGAGGCAGACTCTTCTGTCATTTACAAGTGGAGCAAACGAAGAAAACGATTTGTGCGGTTTCAGACTCTGCAGACCTACTGTGCACGTGACTGGGAGGCATTTGACATCAATCAACAAACCTACCTCGCTGTGGCAAATCATAGACGGGGTAAAATGAAACTAAACACCCCCTGTTACCTTCTACAGTTTCTAGAATGTCATAGATAAACTACTCCATCTATCTCATACTGGATTACCTTTCAGGTAACAGTAACCACACAATAGACAGTGTGATATACAAGTGGAACAGATCAACAAAGTCCTTTGAGGTCCACCAGATGCTGCATACTTCAGGGGCCTACGACTGGGAGTTCTTCACCGTGGGACCATACCATTTCTTAGTGGTTGCAAACGCTTTTGATGGAGTGACCACCTCTGTAGACTCCGTCATCTATGTTTGGGTCGATGGAAGCTTCCAGGTTTTCCAGACAATTAAGGTCTGTGTCAAAAACATTATGGTATACAAAAGCTTTAAGTAATCTAAGGTTGTTGTTTAAATTCTCCAAAGATAACCACATAATGTTACACTCATTTTAAGGCAGTTAGGCAGCACATCTGAAGGATGTTTGAGCCTAGGAGGGAGTTATTCTTAATGGCACTTTTAAGGTAGCACTTTGCTGTATGATTTCCATGCCATTCATCATCACAGCAGATGCCCATTTGATTTCCTCTGATGAGATCTGTATCTCTGGGATGAGTATGATAAACTATCTTGTCTGCACAGATAGAGCGAAGGGAATACAAAGATGAAAGGGAAAAGATTTTGGAGGCGAGGAACAAGTGTCTAAATGCAATCAAGGCAGAGTCAAAAATAGATTGTGTGGTTTTGCATGATTTGCTTGTGTGATGGAAGTACTTTGTGACTGATAGTGAGTGATTTAACTGATTCTTGTCAAACTGGATGTGGGCGCACTGACACATTGAAAACATAGATTTGTGATTAAGGGGAACTCCACAGGTACATATGAAGATTCACAGGAACCCCTTAGGGCTGGTGGAAATAAATTACCTGAAATCATTAGATGAGAGAGGGAAGATAGAAAACTGATCTCTTTGGCTTTATGTCTTGATGAAACACTGTCAGACAAAAATTTTGACACATCATCTTTCCAAATGTATAGTAAAAAAAATGTCCAAACGTACCATACATTAAAAGTCTGGTGGTCTATATTTTAAACAGACATGCATTGTCCCCATACACAAACTTCCTTTTCTTTTCATATATTGTATCACTGTTAATTAGTCAATTATTACTATATTATTGATATAACACTTTCCACCTGAAACATATTTAGTTCAAGTCACAAAATTAATCAAGGCTGAGTAAAAAAAGGAGAAAAAAAGTTTTTTTTTATGAAAAGCACTGTTACTGCAAATCAATTTTACTGTTCTGATGTTCAAACATATATTTATGCATTGATGTAGCTAATTCTAGCTTAAGTGTAAGTGAGACATAAAACCAATCTTAAATGTTTTGATAATGTGCTGTTTTTACATTAGGGATTGCCATCCTGAAGGAAATCACTCATTAAAGATTTCATTGCAGGAAAATGGTGATGATGGATGGTTAGGCTTATTTAGCATTGGCAGTGTATAAATGCTAGAGGAAGAGTGAGAGTTAATTGTAAAATGTTAATTTCCTCTTTTCCCCCTCGCCCCTGTATCCAAATGTTGTTTTTTTACTGTTCAGTCTATGGTAGTTCACCACCTCTGTCTCGGCTTTCATGTGCACACTTGTTGACCCGTTGACTACACTACAGTATGCAATGAATTTCCCCTTGAGGGATACAACACCTGACTCATTGATTGACTGTTTTTTTTTTTTTTGTCATGGTAGACATTCTGTGCAACAGACTGGGAAATGTTTCAGATTGGCAGCAGAGTGTTCTTAGTTGTTGCTAATGGACACAGACTCCATGGTAATGGGCCAAGTCAGTACACCATCAACTCAACTATCTACGAACTGGACATGAGTTCACAACTCTTCGTCCGCTTCCAGGATATTATCACCTACAGGTATTACTGTGTAGTAGCCCAAATTAAATATATTAGTTGCAAGTTACAAACCCAGAGCTTAACATAATAAATAATAATAAACACCGAAAAGACATTTCATGATGTTTGCTACCATTTTACAACCAAGCATTTCATAACCACATACTTTCTTCTGTTTCTCAAGTGCTGTGGACTGGGAGTTCTTCAGCCTCAAGGGGGAATATTTTCTGGTTGTTGCTAACTCCTATAATGGAGAATCTTACTCTCTCAACAGCATTCTCTACAGGTATTCAATTTGTCAACAACTAGCCTGCCTCTCTTTCATCAGTCTGTTTTGCCATTTGCTATCTGTCCCCTGACCTGTGTCCAACTTAAGATATACAAACAATATTGCTGTGATGTAGATGTATTTTCTTACAATGAGCTAGATAAATTATAGAGTAGAAACACTTTTGAAGTGAACAATAACTTCTACTAACTTCTGTTTCTTTGTTTGTTTATTTTTAGGTGGCAGGGATATGAAGGATTTGTTCCTGTCCATTGGCTCCCAACAATTGGCTGCAGTGACTGGGAGTTTTTCAGTTATAAGGGAGAGTCATATCTGATCTACTCTAGTGCCAAAGCACCACTCTCTAAAGTATTCAAACTGAAAACCTACTAGAGAAGTGTGTCTGTTTATGTGTTTAAGTGTATATGTGTGTGTCTGTCTGTCTAATTAGACTTAATTTGTATATTTGTATTAGCTTCTATGTAAGTTTAGATGTTGGTTAGATTTATCCATAGTTTTGATTGTGATTTAGTACAGTTCCAAACCATGTTGACCACTATACAATTATATTTTAACAACTGGTGACCCTTTTATAAATCAAACTTGAGAGAAATGAATAGAGCTGTGCCCCTGTAAAAATAAGTATCTGTAAGTCACAGCATATGGAATTAAAGCGATTTAACATTTTGCTTGCTAACCAGGACGTGTGTCCAATTTTTCTTTGACTAATATAGATATGTAAGGTCCCAGTATATTATCTAAATTGATTAAACTTTACTTGATACGAAACATAGTGTTAGTTTAAGTGTTTATTTGAGTATTTTTTGTTATACTGATTTCCTAATGAGCTGTGTTACACAAAACTATGTAAAAGTACATAATTAGGAATACTATTGGTTCTCGTAAGACTACAAGTCCCATAATGCACAACTAAAAAAAGGCACTTTGCCGGAAACAAAGTTTAATTGCGTTGAAAAATGTCGTTCTTTTATTGCTATATCATGGAAAAATAACTTATTATAGATAAAACATTTTTTCATTTATTAAATTATCTTAAAAGGTCTCATTTTTAGTTGGCGTCTTTACAAAACGAGGCACTACAAGTACCATAATGCACCACTGACTGCTCTCCCAGGAAGAATCATGGCTGCTTACTGTTCAGCGATGGTATTTATATTTACAGTTCGTTTGTTTCCCATTTCGTTGCGAACTGTGGAAGAGAGAGTTTGTGTCCTTCGCCTATCTTAGTAGGATTTAAGTCCACCTATTAGTTCGAGTATCTGTTATTTTCCAGTTGTTTTAACACCACCATTAAGAACTGATATCTGTATTTTTCGCTGAGCTGTCGAGCTGCTCATCGGAGAGGGGCTGTGATTGATTTACCTTTGATAGCGCGGTAAGCTAGCTCAACTACACGACCGCGAATTCACCGCATACACAACGGGCAATCTTCGCAATGTTTAGTCCCGTGAAGTCTTCTTATTTCAGAGTCAGTCCAGCCATTGTCAACCGAGAACTCGGTAAGACCAAGATGAGATAGCAAGAGGGCACGTTAGAGTGTTAAAACACGCGTTTGACTGGGAGACGTCAATCCCCGTACAACTGAGAGAAAAACGAAGCAATAAAACCCCACGCAACATGTTTGGGAATCTTTTTGAAGAGGAGGGGGATGAAGGTTCGTCCTTGGCCTCAACTAAAGGAAGAATTGTGAAGGGTGGAGATGAGCCACCTCCACCCCGGGGACGGAGCAGTCTGTGCGGCATCAAGAACCAGGGTGGGACCTGCTACCTCAACTCTCTCCTCCAGACTCTGCTCTTCACTCCAGAGTTCAGAGGTAAAGACTTCCCCTCCATCAAACCAAGTGGCAGCTGACCTCTGCTTAACCTCTTGGTTTGTTGGTGTGTGTCTGCAGAGGAGCTGTTCAGTTTGGGGCCAGAGGAGTTGGGACGTCTTGAAGACAAAGACGAACCGGAGGCGAAAGTGAGGGATGCAAGCTGCCCATATTTGTCACCGCTGATCCCGCCTGACTTCACAAATCGTATCAAAGCCTGTTGTTCTTTCCCAGGTCAGAGTGATTCCGCTGGAGCTCCAGAGACTGTTTGCGCGTTTGTTGCTGGTGGATCAGCAGAGCGCCTCCACCGCCGACCTCACCGACAGCTTCGGTTGGAACAGCAGCGAGGTCTGTCAGAGACAGCAAGGCTCAAGTTATCTTACAGTACCTATGTTCAATTTTCCATAGGAGCCATCGAGTTGAGTTTAGGCCAATTAGCGTGCAAAGAACCATGACCAGAAAGAAACAGACTGGCATGCTGCCACGCTGCATTGTAACCTGATTTTGCCTACAAAAATCATTCGTAATGATATGATTAAACCACAGAAAGTGTTTAAAAGCATTTATGCTTCTTTCATGTAGACCTATTTGTTGAAGTTGGACAAGTTATAATTACCTAGCTCTATATATAAAATCGATCAAAATTACATATAAGCAGAGTTAATAAAAAACTGAATCTGATGAGCATTTTATTTATCTTGGTACTAAAAATTTAAATGAAAACGAGCATTCGGAGAGCAAATCATCTCCCATATCCATTTCCGAAGGTTGCTATTTTAATTCAATATGGTTAAAAAGCACCAAAATTCAATGGGTTAATCTTCTTTCCATCCTATAAACTATAAACCAAGCTTTATGAAATTCATCAAGGTGTATTTAGCATAATCTTGCAAGAGGGTCAGTTAGTGGAGTAAAGATGCTCTATTTAAACGGTATTACTGTCATGGGAACTTGAACTGTGAACTGAACACCTCTCCAAACTGAAATGTGGGATCAGTCACACATATTGTGCGTCTTGCACTGGTAAACAAACAAGCTGTAACCTTAGCCATTGGAAAAAGATAGGGAAAGAAGTTATTTTATATATACATTTGAAAATATTATCTCTATCCTTTTTCTTTTGCTCTTGTTCTTAAAGGGGACTAATCAACACGATGTGCAGGAGCTGAACAGGATCCTGTTCAGTGCATTGGAGCACTCCCTAGTGGGCACCAACGGCAGTACATTAATCCAACGGCTCTATCACGGGACCATTGTTAACAGCATTGTCTGCAAAGAGTGTGGAAATGTCAGCCAGAGACAGGTGTGTGCCTGTGGAAACCTGACCCAGCTTTTTTCTGACCTGAGGCAGAGAAAGCTGTCGTTTGATGCAGGGATTTTGCTAAACGGGCTTTGTCCTTGGCCAGGAAAGATTGAGCTTTCTGAGTAGTTGGATAAGCGACTGCACATTTAGGTTAGTTTCATTCAGCTATGTACTGTTTGAAAGATGTGTTTGTTCCATCCCCAGGAGGACTTCCTGGACCTCACAGTGTGTGTTTGTGGTGTATCTAGCCTGGAGGATGCTCTGTGGAACATGTTTGTAGAGGAGGAGCTGTTTGAGGGGAACAACCTGTACCGCTGTGCTCACTGTGACAGATTAGTCACTGCTGCCAAGGTTGGTGCCACATTTTGAATTCTGTTACAAAGGTAACAAATCTTTAAATTCATGAAAATCCCTCAAACAGTTCAATAGAACAGAGATTTTTGTAAAAACCTTTTTATTTATTTATTGCTGTCATCATGAGCATATTCATTTTGCTTTGCTATCATCTAGTCTGCCAAGCTAAAGAAGCTGCCTCCATTCATGACCATGTCTTTGCTGAGATTCAGCTTTGACTTCGCCAAATTTGAGCGATACAAGGAAACGGGTCGCTACAGCTTTCCTCTCACTATCGACCTACGACCATTCTGTGAACAGGTACTGGACAGATTTGATCCGTTTTCCCAACAGAAATTTGACAGTTGACGCAGATGTTTTAAGATGTCTTACACTGGTTTGGCTTTACAGACGGATGAAGAAGGCTCCGACTTCACCTACGAGCTGTTTTCTGTGATTATCCATAAGGGCGGCTGCTACGGTGGCCATTACCATGTTTACATCAAGGATATTGATGAACTCGGCCAATGGGAGCCACCCGTAAGATCACCAGCTTTGTTTCATATTAAATAGGTGACAGTTTTAGCTGTTATCCGCAGTGTATGCTTCAGATGAAGCAGCTTGAATTCATCTTGTCAGGAGGAAGACTGCAAACCCACAACTTTGACAACAAAAGTCAAAGAGGAGGTCATGGAAGCATGTGAGTCGAAAATACAAGATGACGACCCTTTGTCTGTCCTGACTACTCTAATTGCTCAGGTATACCCAAAGCTACTTTACCTCAGACCTTTGTGTACGCCAGTCTTTAACTGTGCAGACAGTAGAATTAGATTTTATTTTATATCTTTGCTGTCCAACAGGAGGCATCAAAGACTGTTCTGGTGGATCAGCTGGGTCAGAAACTTATGGACAAAATTGGCTTGTCATGGAACAAAAAGTTTAGAAAACACTATGGTCAAATTGGAAAGGTATGATTGTTTTGAGATTTTATTTTTTCGATCTTGTATTTAATTTCTGTTAACTTCTTTTTTAGGTGTTTATGCCGTGTTGTTTTTTTCTTCTTTAGTTCCTGCAGTCCCACAGTGATGTTTTCATGCTGGTGTCCAATGGTACTCGAGTGGCACTGAAAGCGAATCCACCCAGCCCTGTGGCAGAACCTCCTCACCCAGCAGAGCAAGCCTTCAACTGTGATCCTTTAACAGATCCAGAACCACCTTCAGAAAACCCCAAATCAAAAGCAGAGGTAGTAAAGCAACAGCCATGCTCAGAGTTTACTTTAAATTGTTGATCATAAATCCCTCAGAGGCTCTTTCAGTTTTATATTCCCTGAGCCAAGTTCTTGCTAGTGAGGATCTTATCATTCCTTTGATGCCTGTTTTCCCACGGTTCTCCTTCCTGTCTGCCAGCAGGGTAGCCACTGGTTTGACCTTAACGACTCCAACGTGACTTCCATCAGGGAGTCGGACATAGAGAAGCAGTTCCAGGGCAAAGAGAGCGCCTACATGCTGTTCTACAGAAAAACACAGCTGCACAGACCTTGTGAAGGTAACCAGTACTGTGTTTAGCATTTGTAATGGAAGACATCTGCTTAGTGTTGCTGGTGGAGAGGTAAAAACGGTCAGTCAAAAGGGGAACAATTTTAGCGGGCTCTTGTCAAAATCCATCTTAGTAAACTTAAACTTTGGGTCTGTTAAGGAAATAAAAGATGGGGACAACAAGTAGTTTTTAACTTTTTTTTTTTTTTAATGGTTCTTTTCAGCCCTCAACAATCCCCAATATAAAGTTCCCTCTCACCTCATCCAGATGGCTCAGGAGGAGAACATCAGTCTGCAGCAGATGCGGTACAGAAGTTAAAACATTAAAACATTTATCGTATTCCGTTATTTGACTCTGTCATGAGGCCTCACGTGTTTGACATTACTCAAACTGATGAGTGAGCAAACAGAAAGTGCAGCACCCAGAAATAAAAAGAGAATGAGTTTGTAACAAACTAAGGTTATATATATCTTTGTTACAGTGAAAAATCTGAGGCCACAAACAACACAGTGGAGCTGCGTCTGCACCTGGCTTCCTCCTACAGGCTGGAAAATGGGGCCCTGCAGCCAATTAAAGAATCAAATGGGTGTATTTCTCTTAATTTTGACCGGAGAAAGCCTGTGGGGGATCTGCGCATCACTATCTATCAGGTATTGTTCCAAAAACAGCAGCCACTTTGCGTTGAAATCATTAAGGTAACAGGCTGTTTCCTTGTACGTAGATGCAGGAATTCTGGGAAGGAGATATGGCTCTTACCGTGGCCAAGAGTCTTCCAGCAGGTTTACATCTTTACAAAACTCTCACAGGTTAGACATGTAAAAGAAATAATCGGCCTGAAAATACCCCGAGAAAAAATTAGGTGTAAGTAATCTTTTTTTTCTCATTGTCCTTGTATTTGTTCTTTACAGATGACAGTGTATCCCTGTACAGTGCAGGAATCTACACGAACACTGAACTCTTTGTCTGGAATGGCAGAGAGGTAAGAAAATGCTTAGTTTAGCTAAATGATTTCTTCCGTTTTCAGTTGTGTTCAAATCACAGACACAATTGACTTCTTTCAGGTGTTTGGCAAAACCGTCCAAACGGGAGCGGAGTGGGAGCCGGTCTTGCTGAATGTCGTCCGTCCCTTTCTGGGTGAAGATGCGGATAGAGAGATGGAGAATGGAATGGACTTTGACAAGAGCGGGGGAGACTTTGAAAATAGGGGGCCAGGCCTTAAAAGGGAAGCGAGAGGGTTTGCAGGTGGCTCTACTCTTGGGCAGGTGAGGGAGGCACTGGGGGAACCGAAGGAGAGCCTGCTGTGCCAGGAGCATAAGGGTGGGAAGGGAAGAGAGCAGGAAGCAGGAGAGGGAGGGGGTGCCAGTGGATGGCGGGTCTTCCCTCCTGACGACATGCAACGTACTCTGAAGGAGCTGTCGCTGAAAGATGGAGATGCTCTGCTGGTGTTGGAGCCTCAGTCCTTTGACAGCAGGTCAGAGCTCTGCAGTCCTCCATGTGTTTGCAGGATGTCCTGTCCGTGCCCTAACGCTATCCCGACTCCTTCAGTGTGTTCAAACTAAATGGAGACGTCGTCACAGTGACCACACCGTCTGACTGCCGCTGGCTCCAAGTGGAGTTTCGACCGCATTTAAAAGGAGAAGAGGAAAAAGAGGATGAGAGGAAGAAAGTCAAGGTTCCAGCCACAGGAAACATGGTCAGTCATTTGTGTCAATTTAACTTTTTCTCACTTACTTATTCTTTTTTTTTAATCTGTCAGGGAAAGTGTTAGGCTCTTTTTTACAAGTTTTTCTTTCATTTTTCTTTTCTCCAGCTGCTGTGTGAAGTCAAACAAAGGGCCAAAGAAGAGCTGCAGCTACAGGATCCTCCCTCAGGCAAGAAGCACATTTTTATCCAAAGCTGCTGAATTGTAGCATGAGATGCACACCTTGAAGTACAAGTGCATGAAAAAAAAAAATATTTTTTACACTAAATACATTTACATACTCTCTCAAGACACACAATATGATAAAAAACTTTAGAGAGTTGAGGAGTCGGTATAAAGGGTCAGAAGGAGAATTTAGAATGTACATATTAGGGTCCAGGTTACCCAAACTGGTCTTTCTTAGTAATTTTCTTAAAAACACAGCTTTTCCCAGACGTTTTCAACTGTGTCTTTTCATTACGTCTGTTTGATTGAGCAGTTGCATTGAATGAGTGTAGGTCGACCTCAAGCTGAGCAGGAAAAGTGTTTTTGTTTTTGTTGGTAATATTTCTTTTGACACACACAAAGTGCTTTTTATTGGGTTTTGATTCCTCAGTTGACTCATGTTTCCTGTGCTGCTGACCAGGTGCACAGTTCTGTCTGAGGCAGCTCGACTGCACGGGGAAACTCCTTCCTCCAGGTACTGTCATTTGTTTCCTGGGGCTGATTTCAGGGGTGAAGAGCACTTAAGAGGTGGAAATCCCCCTCATTTTGACAGAGTATCAGAAGCACTTTCTTTTATACTGTCCCACTAAAAATGTTTAAAAGGAACTCCCCCTGCTTGTAATTTTCCTTCTTATCATCTGCTTTTGAAACCTGAGAGTGTGTTTAAAAAGTTGGCTCTCGTTGCCTAATCCTGGTTTGCCTAACAGTTTGTGAGGAGCTGAGTGTTCGGGAGGCAGGCGTGCGACTCATGACCACACTGACTCTCTGTCCGGGAAACAGCCCCAAGGCGTCACAGGTGTGGCTTTTATTTCCTCAGTAAAATCTTGTTTCTATCCTGCAGCTGCACCGATGAAAGGTGCAGAGCCTTTAATAGAATCCCGCACCATAAAACCAACCCAGGAGATACACGGGTAAAACACCTGACTGAAGTTTAGCTTCTCTGTGCCTTGCAGCTCTTCTTGTTCTTCACTGTGGGTTCAGCTCCCTCTGCTGGCATGGAGATGGACATAATTGTGGAGAAGAACTGTACCGTCAAAGAAGTGAGGGAATTCAAAGATTCACTGTTTACCCATCTACATTACACAGATTTGAAGTGTTGAAATAGTTCTTAATTGTTTTTATTGTATTTCCTTTTCAGTGTCTGAATGCAATGTTGAATGCTGTTGGACTTGAAGGTAAAACATCTTCTTACGAGTGTTTTGTTTCCTGTTTGCAATGTAAATACACCACAAACAAGATGATGGTTAAACAGATTTCTGTCTTTCTTTCATTTTTTTTTTTGTTAGGCACATGTTGGCATTTGAGGAGACTGGATTGGTGTGAAGAGGTTGGAGAGCCTCTGATGGATGAGGCAAGTCGATAGCTGTTTTTGTACATCTGTCATACTAAAACCTGCCTCCTTGATTTTGTTTTTTTTTTTAAGTGAAAGGAATGTGGTTGTTGGAATCATAGTGACTATTTTATCTTCCATGGTGTATAAAAAAGGATTTAAAAATGATATTTTTTGGGGGGACTTTTACATGGTCGCATGATAATGGAACCTTCTTTATTCCTAGGATGTGTGCCTATCAGAACTGAAGATTGTAAACGGAGAGACTTTAGTAGTCGCAGAGGGACTTTTACCTCCAAAGGTACCTAACTGTTTTGGGTACAGCTGCAGATTGCAGATGCATTACAGCATCATAGTTCTTTCTTCAGCTGTTTTTTTTCTGTTCTTTTTTTCTTAGGGGTTTCTGAAGCTATCTATATGGATGTGTTTGGATCCAAAACACATGGAAACGAGTGTTAATCACACACATAGCAGCTCTGCCGGACAGCAAAATCTGGGGGTTGAGAGTTCTGATGGAGCCCACTTTCAGTCCCCTCACTTCTGCAGCAGGAACACCCCAGAGCCGATTAGTGTGGGGCTGGTGGAGATTTCAGATGAGGCCACTCTGGAGGACCTCAAGACTCAGGTAGAGTCTTAGGTTTTGGTCAATTTCTATTTTATGTGTGGTTTTTCCCACAGACTATCAGGGATTCTGCCCTTTGAACTGTGTGCTCAAAAATTAGCCAAGTGATCGCTTTCCCTTTTTTAAAATAAAGTAAAAAAAGTTACCAAACTGTTATCATTGTTATTACAACATTTTATTACAATGTTATGATTGTGTTTGCATTCATAAATTGTATAATGATAGTGAGGCTGGGATTTCTACAGTAAAATGTTTGAGCTGTTCCAGTGTTTTTCAGTGTCTAAAATAGATGTTAGATATTGAATTGTAAACTAAGTGTCTCTAAATGATATTCTGATACTTCCTAAATATTTCATGTCAGGAAGTGTAGTGCACCCCTCTTTCTTACTTGGCAACTTTGAACGTGTATTGTCATGTAATGCTCATCTTATTCTCTCAGGTGTTGACACTGCCAGCCCTTCAGGATGTGTGTGCGCCAACCTCTGGGTTTGTGCGCCTGTGGCAGATGGAGGGACAGAGGCTTGCGCGTATTCTCAGAGGACCACAAGTCACACTCAGGTCGCAGTACTGTCCTCTTTGACCATTTGACACCTCTATGTTCTCACTTGTTATCAGCAAGAGAAAGTAAAAAGAGATTGAGAGACTTGAGTTACATTTTAAATTCTCCTCAGGAAGTTGAAGCTCAGCAGTGGTGCAGACCTTTGTGTGCAGCACCTACAGAAGGAAGAGGATCTTGGGTAAATTTTTGTTTTATGTTTATTTTCTAATAAAGTAAATGTTTTTTTTATTGACATAATTGAAATACTCAGTTTCTCTATTTATTTATTCATTTTAATTCTGGGTTTAAAGGGCTAAGCAAGTTCTTCTGAACATAAAGATGGGAATACCTGGAGAGAAGTCTTACTACCCCTCAGAGGAGCTGGTCTGGGACGCGTCTCATGATTCCTCCCCCCGTTCCCTACGTACATGTCTGGCTGCACACTATGGCCTCTCTCCTGACTCTCTACTTTTGGCCAAACACCAGCCAGAGAAACACACCTGGGAGGAAATCTCCAACTGGGTAATATTGAGAGCCACTGTTAAAAAGGAATTATTTTTCACTGGGTTCTCAATTTCTGCTTTCTCACTGCGTTTTACCGTCAGACACAGCAAGTATCAAAAAAGAAGAAGAAGAAAAAGGCAGAATCACTGCTAGGAGCACCGTTCCACCTCAAAGATGGAGATATAATTGGTGTAAAGGTAATATCAAAGTTCTTTTTTATTGAAGAGTTGTATTTTTTACTGAATTTTTATGAAATGGCTCTTTAAAGATATTTCATTTTCTTATCTTTCCAGAACCTTTTGGTTGACAACAACAGGGACTTCATCACCATGGAGGACAAGCAGGGACAGCAGAGACTCAGGGATCAGGCAGAGCAACGCCGGAAAGGGTGGGAGCCCTTAAAGAAAATGCGTAGAGATCATGTTTTATTCTCTGTCTGTATTCTCTTTATTCACAATCCTTTTAATGAATTTTGCTTATTTTCAGAGGGCAGACTGCAGCCTCTGATGGTGCAGAACGAGCCAAATCCAGGAAGGCAGAAGTGCCACTGTCAATCAGCGTTGGTGTATTCAGATAGCATCCTTCCTCCATCGGTGTATGGACAAATCAGGACTTCTGTAACAGTATATGTGCACACACAATTAGATATCACACTGCAGATTAGGACAATCCAACCAAATCAGTATTCACCGGTTTTCTTTAAAAAGAAAAGTTTTAGTGTCATTCTCTTTAAACCTTTTAAATATTACAAAAATATAACCATAAATTCATCCCTTGTACTCATCTTTGAAAGGGTGAGAAGCAAAACTTTTTTTGTAATGAAAGGTCGTCATACCTTTCTATATCGATATGCATCCCGATAATGATCCTTCTTTTTTAAATAGACATAATTACTTGCTGGAGTTGCTACTGACTTAAAAGTTAACAATTTATTTAAGAACACTCTCCAGTGGTTTTTAAATTATTTCTTTCTCTGACAAATTCAAATTCAGTTTAATGCAGGGAATTGCCTTCTCTAAATCTAAAACATAATCTTTATAAGGTACAATAAGCCTGATTTTATGATAAAAGGTGTCACTTTGCATTATGGTTAAAAACCTTTTCTCTAGACTGGCTGTACGGATGATGTTGTTTTAAGGTTTTAGGGGAGAGGAGAGATAGGCCTTAATGTGGAGAAGCTCCTGTGCTGCTCTGCGCTCCCTACCTCACTCTCGACCTCTCCCACTTTTCTTCCTCTACCTCTTCAGCCCTGTCTGTAAATAACTTTTTTTCCCCTGATCCTTAACTTTTCACCTGTTTTGTTTAAACAAATAATAGAAAAGGAGATACTTTGAAAACATTGTTCAACATTTTAGCCTTGAGCACTTAACGCTAGAGGAGCCATGATGAAATAACTTGGTCAATGAATTCCTGCCTTTTTCAGAAGTGAAGCAGGAACCACAGGTTTCTGCCATTTTTAATTTAAAAAGAGCTGTTCAGAGTTGAAACTATTTGAAAGTTATATGGGTGGTTTAAAAAAAAAAGCCCAGAAATATACTGTAAACCTTTATAATCTCTCGGATTTCATTGAGGAATATGTTACGCTTCATATTGCATGCACTATATGTGAGCATCACGGAATCAAAACTGAAACATTTCAATACTGTATGAATTAGATTTTTTTGGGGGAGGATTACTTTTGGTATAGAAGGTTTTCACACTACTGGCCTTGATCAGTGCCAATAATTATCTAGAAGAATACAGTGTATAGATAAAAACAGTTTGGTAACAGATTCAACAATAGGAAGGGGTTACATTTTGTATCATATGGTTTCAATGACCAGTGTTATTCCCATTCTTGGTGTTATTGATCGTGACTGATCTGCTGTTTTCTTACAGAAGATATATGTACTCATGTCAGATTGTATCAACAGATTTTATGAACAATAAAGGTATGCAGTTCAAACAGTTTATCATGGTCTTTCTACTAAACCAGGATATCTCTGTTCTCTGGCAAAGGAGGTTGCCTTTCAGGGGATTGGGATGAGTAACTTTGCAACTAGTCATCACGACAGTTTGTACAAACAGTAAAGATAATGTCTACAAATAAAAGCAAGCTTCCCTTTAACCCTCGCCGTCTGGGTCGTGAATTGCACAGGAGAAAGTAAGTAGGTACACAACTATGTCTAAGGACGATGGTTATCAAAACTTACAGTATATTATGTCCTGCTTCCGACTCATTGTTAGCATTGAGTATGCGGCCACGCAAAACCGAAGATGACCAATGCTTTAGCATTTTGTCATCACCTACTTTACGACAAGGACAAAACAAATCTCCGCTGCAAATAAGCCCTACAATGTTACATCTCCTTATCAATCGAGTTCAATGTGAAAACGGCGTCACACCCTCTTGTTATAATTCCTCCTCGCGTAATTACTATGGTTTAACAGCATGTTTCACTTCGACCAATAAGAAGTCGCGTAGCTTCTGGAACAGCCAATCAGTTATTGGCTTTGCCGCTAATGTTCCCGCCTTCTGCTACAGTATTAAAGGGACGGTCAGAGACTCTTACAGGGATGCTGAGAGCACTCAGAGCGGGAAGACGGTGACAGTTTGACACTTAAGTGGAGCGATAACGTCTGCAAAAATGGTTGATGCTTTCTGTGCTACGTGGAAATTGATCGACAGCCAGAACTTTGATGATTATATGAAGGCACTTGGTAAGCATGTTGCACTTATTTTTTTCATTGACATGCACTACATGCACAGTTAGTGTCCAGTCAAGCATTTCTATGCTCAGGAGCTTTGATTTTCAGGGGTTGGTTTTGCCACGAGACAAGTGGGGAATGTCACCAAACCCACAGTGGTCATCGGCCAAGATGGAGACAAAGTGGTTGTAAAAACTTTGAGCACATTCAGGAACACAGAGATTTCTGCCAAACTGGGAGAAGAATTTGATGAAACCACACCTGATGACCGGCATGTCAAAGTGAGCTGGTTTAAATTTGGCAAGATGTTCTCTACTGTCATTTAAGCATGTTCAGTGCAGGTTTTAATTTGAGTATTGTTTCTTCTTACAGTCTACCTTCACCATGGACGGAGACAAATTTGTGCATGTGCAGAAGTGGGATGGCAAAGAGACCAAATTTGTAAGAGAACTCAAGGATGGGAAGATGGTGATGGTAAGATTAAACATCAGCTCTGTGCTTTTCATGACTTTTGTTCTTATATTTGTCAGTTTATAGAGAATTAAAGTTAATGAATTCAATTTGTGAGCTTATTCAATTCTGGTGAAGGTTTCTTTTCTAACAAATCTACCATGACAGTTATGAATAAACTATTAATCACATGACCCCTTTAAAACATTTCCAAAACACTCAGAGATTATTAATAACTGCCTGTAATCCATTTGTGGTTTGCATTATTTCTCCTCTTCTCCTAGACATTAAGCTTTGAGGGAGTCACAGCAGTCCGCACCTATGAGAAAGCCTGAAGTTTACCGGCCACCTGAAAGTGCAACTGATCCCAGACCTGTGAAGGTGTTTCATTTAAAAATAAAAATAAAAACAAAATTAGTTGTGTTTACCCCAGGCAGTGATTTTCACTTGACTTGTCCTTGTATCATGAGATAAACCTTTTTTTGGAACATTTTGTAAGATCTTTTGTAAGAAATTTGGATGGTGAAAGTCCTGAAATGTCTCAATCTCTGTGTTAAATGTTATAAAGGGAAATAAACTGATAAATGAAATGCTTTTTTTTCTTCTCAGACCTTTGACTTGTTTCCACATGTCATCCGTGTTAATATCACAACCCCTTTATCTCAGCGTAGCTCTCAGTCACAATCAGTCTTTATGCTGTCAGACATTTCTGTTCATATATGAGCCGTGAGAAGAGTGCTGTGCCTGTGAAGGCTCTGTTCCAGGTGACAGCTGCAGGGTGACCATGCAGGCCAGAGCTGACCGTGAAGCGGCAGCCAGTGTGACCATTGAACTTACTGGAGTGAATGCCCTCTGGTAACCCACAGATGGTCAGAGGCGATGAGCGTTGGGGGGGAGGAGGGGACGCTGATGTCACTCGCCTTTGGATAATCCGGTTTAAGTTGTGGTGTCATTACGTGAGGCATCATACGATGGTGTGTGGACCAACCCTGACGGAATGCCTCTGCTCTCATGATGTGCAGATGATGATAACAGAGGACACATTAAGGAATGTAGCAGTTTTGTGTTAATTCCATTTAAGTGATTCAAAGTTCAAATAAGAAACATGTATCATTACATCCTTGATGGAACGTTTTTAGTTCACTGTTAATTTTTTGCATATTTTGAAAGGTGAAGTACAGCCTTCCCGGTGGTTGCTTGGCCGAGCCTACTGAATACTGTTATAACTAGCGGCTGTTTTACTGATCTGAGCGCACTTGTTGCTAAATCTTAGCCACTATTGAATAGCCTGGGGTACAAAGAAACTTAACTGAAGTGGAACTCATTTGGGGTTGCCGAGTGAATGAATTCAAATGAAAATAAATGTCTAACTCCTGATAAAGGCAGCCCTTACTCTCACAAAACAATTTGTATAAGTATTTGGGCTACAGCGAGTTATGTCACAGCTTTCTCATAGGTATCATTGCGTTGTAAATGCAGAGGGAGCCTGTTACCCTCTGTGCAAGAGGAACAGTAAAAGATAACAGTTCAGCATACTTGCTCTTCTCAGGAGAGCAGCAGGAGTCTCCTCTTTGTGAGGAATCTGTGTCAGTGGTGTAAGCTGACCTAGATTAACCCTTCTCTGGGCTCATGAGGGAGTAAGATGACCGGGCCATCTTTAGTTGTAAAATCCAAATGACCAGTAAGAATGATGAGACAACTAGTTCATTTGTGTTGAATTAAGCAGATTATCTAAAAAGGCAACAGCAGACTCACATTGCTAGGGAAATTCAGTTCCTTAAACACTGTTAAACCACAGGGATGCATATCTGCTGCCAGCAACTGGTCCCAGAACAGACCCTTTTTCTATAACTGAAAAAAAGGACTGTGGCATATAAAGTGGCCTCACTGAGAAACTTTCTGGTTGTTTGAATAATTTGTATTCAATTTGTGGATTTTTATTCAGCTTATAGTTATTGAGAAATGTTGTGGTTGGTACTTTAAAGAAGAGACAAACACTTGCAGTGCCATGTTTTAATGCTGAATTGTTTCACAAGCATTGAGGGTATAATTGAAAAAAATACACCTAATGGCACTTTTACTGCAGATAAAAAGCAGTAATTGTTTGAGGTAAAACAATAAATTTCCCCCCTTTTTAAACAATCTACAGGAAAATGTTTTTTATTTATTAAACAATCTAATGCCTGCCTCAAAAATACTGACAGACATTTAATTTGAAAAATCAAATTAGTTGTTTTGTAGATTCAAGTGCATCTGGCAAGTTTAGATTGAGAGTAAATATTACATAAATGCTAAAGCATGATAGGCACATTCATATACTAGCATACATCATGCATAGTTCATTCAAGGACTATGAGACATACACAATAACTACTGACATTATCTAAAACAAAAGTATTGCACATATTCACCGGTAAAAATGAGTGTTTAGGTATAATTTAGTTTGAAGCAAATGCACATTTTCTCACACTTCTGCAGTGTGTCGTGTAGATATTCAAGGGACAAGACAGTGCTGTGTCAGTCAGGACCCAACTGTTCACATTCTTATCAGTCACAAGGGGAGCATCACTGTGAAACTGCAGCTGTAACAATTTAGTAACAGAAGCGCTGTGAGCTGCACAGTGTGCATTGTTACTGTGCTGACAAAGAGTGTGTTCCCATCATTTCACTTTAAAAATGTAAGTGGATTTGCGTGTGATTCAGGATTAGTGCCATAAGCTGTAGGAACTGTTGTCTGAACAACATATGGAAGGCCACTCAGAAGCTTTTGAAAGAATCTACACAGTTTACAATCAATCATTCAAATCATTATTCAACTCTTAACTCTAAATAAACCGCATTGGTTTTCAGAGGCTCTGAATACATGATTTGGCTGCCAAAGTGAGACCAAAAACAATCTACAATAGAATTTTTCAGCCCTCACTACAAATATCCAGAACAGGGTAATCAGATTTAAAAAAAAATCATGCTTCTATTACCTCTGTTTTGCACTGTTTATATGAGATAACATATAATATATGCATCCATGTAATATATGCCTATAGCATAAAAAGGACAATGTTACTTTGGTTCTGGTATAAAAGAACCTGCTAAAAAAAATCAACAAAATGACAGGTTTCTACCCCTTTTACACAGCTAAACAGTCAGTGACAAAGTCCCTGACAGTGTGTGTTTGGTCAATCAAGGATTCACAGAATAAATCTGATACCTGATGGTAGAAACGATACAAAATAAATATTCTGCACTCAAGCCTCCTTTTGAGAGTTGGTGCAGATGTCCAGATGGTTCGATTAAATAAGACTTTCAACATTTCAGGTGGTGTTCCGCCATTAAGTTGGGAGCTCTCATATACATTGCATGGTCATTCCTTCTGACAATTAAAAACTGAAAGATAAACAAATGGAACAAAAACAAAAGAAAAACATTCCTGCACCATGTTAAATTTTGATATCATTAAAAAGAGATATCATTTAAAATTATATAGCCATAAAAAATAGCAAGAAACACAGTAAATCCAGGCTAAGCAGAGCATTAAAAGCTTTGGTGATGACAGGGAATTAAATTCAATGCAGGTTAACAGTTAATGTAAAAAAACAACAACTTTTCAAGTAAATGTGGGCTGAGAAAATGTAATCCAAGCCTACCTTAAATATGTTACTGTTTTTTTGTACCCTGTTTACAGCACAGTTCATCACTGTAATATAAAAAAATATATAATCCAGTCTCGCAGGATATTTTAACAGACTAATTTCAGCTAAATGACCTGTGAATGCACTCAATTACTCCTTTCAAAAATAATCCCACAAAATCACATAAAAGAGACTGTATGCATTAACTGAATTTGAAAAAACGGTATTAAACAGAAACTGAAAGGAATGACACTAACTGCGTGTATTTGGAGCGAGAGCTCAACCATTTGTGGAAACAGAAAAAACACCGTCCTATCACACACTATCCCATCATCTCCTGCTGTCCAGGGATTTCCTGCCGGGGACAAGCAGCAGTGAGCTGCAAGCACATCTGTGCAGCACCGGGTGTGACGTGACTCTGTTATTATCGGTAAGATACGTAGAAAATCTCAGACTACATTCAGACTGAAGCGTCAAAGATGAAGAGGTGAGAAGGCATAAAATGGAAACTGGGCCTCTTCCTCATCCACAAAGAAACACTGGAAGTAGGGCAGCTCATCTGTGAAAGCAGTGGAACAATACAGAAGACGTGTTTTCACCTGCGAGAAGAATTATAACAAACTGCACAATAATGCATATATAAATTATTATAAGGGGAGTTTTACCATCCGTAGGAAAGCTATCCACCAGTTCTTCTGGAAAAAAATAAACATACAATGTTTATCAGAAAAATTTTAAAATTTGGAAATGAATGAAGTTAATTCAGCTACACTGCTACTGTGCATAAAAAGCCACTCTGAATTGTACCTTTCTTTGCAGGCTGCTGTGCCTCACTGTGAATCGGGGCTTCTGTAAATGACAAGAGAAAATTGAAATGACTTTTTTGGACAAAAGAAAAATGCTGTTTATTGTTCTTTTTCATGGACACTTTGATACTCTGGAAAATGTAAGGTACAGCTAACTTTACCTCCAGTTTTTTCTTTAGCTATCTTCTTCTCTGTAGTTTTATCTAAAAAAAAAAAGAAGTCAATTCAAGAATTAATTTGAGTCAAATATATAATACAATATGTTATAATCTGGTTTAATCTGATATATTGAAACAAAGAGTTCTGTTTATTTAGCCAAGGGATTCCAGCAATCATAGAATAGAAAAATATGAAATCTTTATCTATCTGCAACTATTTGTCACATTTTGTTTATTGTGTACACAGTGTAACAATAAGTGATCTTTAGTCATGTGATAAAACAGCAAGAGTAACACACCCTTTGCTCTGTCCTTTTCTCTGGGGGTCTCAATCTCTGAAAAATGAAAGAGAAAGTGAACAACGCACATACAGAATTTACAAAACGGCATCAAAACAGTATTTTCAATCAATGTTAATTGTAGCTTGAACTTTGCAGCACAGCCACTCGGAAATTTACTCTAGGCAGCCCGAGCATAGCAAGAGGCATCCTTAACTAGAAAAGCTGTGAACACTTATGAAAGTCTTTACAGAAAAGATGGTTTTAGGTTGTGTTCACATATACCAGTCTGTCCATGAAACCCACTTTCTGGTTTGATCTTTATTCATGCTTACCCATCTGCTCCACACATGACAGTATTTACAAACCGTTGTAAAGTTTGGCGGAAATTGTTCAGCCTCTAACATTTCTTCATTGTACAAACATCTGCAAAGATGTTTGGTATTAAGAAGCTGTCTACATGTGTGACTTGATAGCTGTTATTGCACACATAAATGCAGCTGACACAAAAGCAGCAGCAGATTTTTCACACCATCTGGTTTGACATTCTGCCTCCACATGGCCAGACCGCGTGAAATAAATGGTGCTTAATTTAGTCTTAAGTTTTGTTGATATGAGCTGTAGTCAGTGCACCAAAAGGAACTGCAAGTTCTAACTACAACATAGGAGCAGAATCTGCAGGCAGAGCAGTGGGAGGCTACCTCTCTTCTTTAGGAGTGATTTGAACTTTTCCTTTTTTCTGTCAGCCTCTCTTTTAGAAGAAGCTAAATCGAATGACAAAAAGCATTTTTTCAACAATCTTTGAGAGAAACAATTTCACAATCAATGTGTAGTAATATGTTGAGAAAATGTATATATATATGTGTGTGTGTGTTGTGGTATAAGTTCTCTTCTCTGTTTGATACTGTCATACTTGCAAGTATTGCTGAATTCACTCCTGTCCTCGTATTACTTGAATTTAAAATGAGGTTAAAATCAGGATGTTATTAGAGCAGAGCTACTGTCTTGAAATGGACATGTATACTCTATAAGCTCATTTTTAGTCTCTGGCATCTATAGCCATCTAACAAGAAAAAAAGCATGATTTTGGCTGGCCTAACATGTTGACTGAGATTCATTTTGAAATTATTTTGGTTGACTTTATTACGTAATTTGTCATACAGGTGTTTTGTTGGTCACTCAACAATAACGATAGATTATCTAGGTGTTACCTTTTTTGACACGAGCTGCTTTGAGCTCAGTTTCTAAAGAGAAATAAAAAGAAAATTAGTGCCATAATGACTGAAACAAATAGTCAGTTGCTACATATTTAAGACTTGGCCGAAAAATCACAAACCTTTTTTGGGAGTCACTGGCTCAACCTGTTTTTCCTTGAGAACAAGAGCTTCTAAAGAAATTAAAATCCAAATCAGTACAGCTTTCAATGAATGTGATGTTAAAACAGCAACAAATTCTGCTTTATACAGCAAAGAATAAGTGTGCAAGAAATATGATTGAATAACACAAACGTGCACGGACACTCATATGATGTAAGATTTTAAAAGTTTTAAAACGGGTAAAATCCTGTAAACTGTTCAGTAGCTGTAAATTACCTTTTTTGGTTGCCACTGGTTTGACTCTTTCTCTCTGAGTTGCAGCCACTACACCAGAGAAAAAATATGTTTTGGTGGAAATATTCTGAAACTGTTCAACACTTAGGTATAATAAGTCATATTGACTGATTAGAATTTTGTATTGTATGTAGTGAAGAAAATGATTCAGTCTGTACCTTTCCTCATTGGTACTGACTTTACCCTCTCCTTTGTTAAAGAAGCATTTTTGTCCTTTACTTCGATTTCTATAAGAAATAACAGAGCTTGTATATCCAAAGCTATTCTGGTTGCATACACATTTAGATATATGAAAACTAAAATAAACTTGAACATAAAAATGATGCCATCAAACCTTTAACTAATGGTGCTGGTTTTATCTTCACTGGAGAAGGTTCTAAGTTAACACAATTCAGATTTAGAAACAAGTTGTGAGGAAAAAAGCAAAGCAAAAATTACAAATCATTCTTAATAGTCTACACAAGGGCAGTTCCATCTTATTCTATGAAACCTTAGAAGTTAAACACAATAATAACTATTAGAAAATGAATATTCTGAGAATTCGAAAAAAGACAAAAAAGGGTCATACTTGTTTTTGCAGAGATTTTTCTGACTTTTTCTTTTGGCATCTTGAGGTCTACAAAAAGATAATACAACCATATCAATAAGTATTACTATGCAAGGTCTATGATGTGATGCTGAAACCAAAGAAGTATTAATGAAGAAAAACCTTTCTTTATTGGCACCACTTTGACCATCTCCTTCACCAAAGAGGCATTTTTTGGTGTGCCGCCTTCTGTAAAAAATATATTGAGAATTTAATCATAGTTTGCAGAGTCAGTGTATTAACCTAGAGGATATTAATTAAGTCAAGCATTATCCTTACCTTTTGTCAATATGACTGGTTCAGCCTTTTCTTTAGAAGCCACCTCTGTTTGTCACAAGCAAAATATTCTTATTAGCAACAATTTAATTCTCACTGTGATTTTCATCCAGATTGTTCTTTGTTCTTGATACACTATCATTATCATATATTTGAAAGCAATATAAGTGTTAATTTTCTTGGCAAGAGCCTTGGATTTTTCCCAAAGTCAGAACATAGGGTGTCACATTAGCAGGGCATTGCCTCGTCTTTTCTAAATATTATACTGAGGACATTTATGCAACAAACTGTTAATCTACTCACATTGATGATTAATGATCAGTGTCCTTGATGTGTAAAGGAGACATCCATTTTCCAGTTAACCACCCACAAATTTAGATGCTTTGATCATTATATTTACCGTTTGTTTTGGTAGTGCACAGTGTTGTCAAAATAGTTTTTAAATATTAATATTGCACTTTTAATGACTCAAATTTATATAATTTTCTGGGGCGACACTTGGCTCGGTAAGCCTCTGTGCAGTGATAATATGTGAGAACGTTGGAAGCTTTAGTTCCAAAAAGGTTGAGTCAGTTAAGTAGCTTTGAGATGACCATGTGATTAATATGAGGTTTTGCAAAGGGAATTTAAAGAATCTAGTTCTGTAAAAGAAATAAAAAGAACTACCCATATAGAGTATTTTCATGGGACTGCAAACATTTGATTTAAAATGATTAAATAATGTGATGGTAGATAACCTTTTGAGGTGAAGTGCTCAGAAAAAGTATTTTCTACAGTAGCGGAAAGGAGTTTCAGTATTTACCTCTATGGGTATGGGTGAGTTTCAATGCTGGAAACAAATCGATTGTTGACAAAGTATTACCTGAGTGTATCAATCTGATTTCAAGTACCTGTTTTGGTGGTTCTCTTCTTCGCAACTTCTTTGTCTCTTTTTGGAGTCATCTTCACTTCTTCCCTTTCTTTTTGTGGCTCTGTTATTTTCTTTTCCTCTCTGTAATCAATCTGTTTTTCTTTGTAGGCTCTCTCATCCTCTTTTGGAGTTGGTTTCAACACCTCTTTCTTTACCATTGAAGGTTTCTTTATTTCCTTCATTTCTTTGTGTTTCAACTCTTTGGTAGTTGGAGCTTGTATAGGTTTGATTACTTCCTCAGATAATTTGATTTCTGTCACATCTCTAAGAGATTCTGGCTGAGAGACTTTTTCTTTGGGAAGTTTCTTTTTTTCTTTCTCTTCTTTAGGAGATTCCTTTATTTTGATGTCTTCTTTGAGAGGTTTCTTCTTCTTTATTTCAATATCTTCTTTGGAAAGTTTATTTTCCTCTTTCTTGTCTTTTGTAGGTTTTTTCAGTTTGATGTCTTCTTTGGGAGGTTTCTTTACTTTTATGTCTTCTTTGGGTTGTTCCTTTGGTGGTTCCTTTATTTTGATGTCTTCTTTCGGAGGTGTCTTCTCCTTTGTCTTTTCTTGTGGATGTTCTTTTATTTTGATGTCTTCTTTAGGAGATTTCCCTTCCTCTGTCTTTTGTTTTGGAGTTTCCTTTATCTTGATCTCTTCCTTTGGAAGTTTCTTTTCCTCTTTCTTTCCTTTTGGAGCTTCCTTTATTTTTATTAGATCTTTGGAAAGTTTCTTTTCATCTTTTTCTACCTTTAGAGGTTCCTTTATCTTGATGTCTTCCTTAAGTGGTTTCTTTTCCTCTTTCTTTTCTTTTGGAACTTCCTTTATTTTGATGTCTTGTTTGGGATGTGTCTTTTCATCTTTTTCTGCCTTTAGAGGTTCCTTTATTTCAATACTTTCTTTGGGGGTTTCCTTCACTTTAATCGCTTGTTTGGGAAGTTTCTTTCCCTCTTTCTTTTCTTTTGAAATTTCCTTTATTTGGATGTCTTCCTTAGGAGGTTTCTTTTCATCTTTTTCTACCTTTGGAGGTTCCTTTATTTTGATGTCTTCTTGAACAGGTTTCTTTTCCTCTTTCTTTTCTTTTAGAACTTCCTTTATTTTGACAACTTCTTTGGAAGGTTTCTTGTCCTCTTTCTTTTCTTTTGGAGCTTCCT
>CAJRST010002224.1:10807079-10872428 GCA_907169785.1 Menidia menidia | reverse complement strand
GATTTCTTCTTTGGAAGGCTCCTTTTCCTCTTTCTTGCCCTTTGAAGGTTCCATTATTTTTGTGTCTTCTTTGGGAGGTTTCTTTTCGTCTTTCATTTCTTTTGGAGGTTCCTTTACTTTGAGGTCTTCTTTTTCAGGTTTCGTCTGTTTGGGAGGTTCCTTTATTTCTATTTCTACTTTGGAAAGTTCCTTCACTTTCATCTCTTCTTTGAGAGCTTTCATTTCTCCCTTCTTTTCTTTTGGAAGTTCCTTTACTTCGAAAGTGTCTGTGTGAGGTTTCTTTTCTTCTTTTGGAGCTTCCTTTACATTGATGTCCTCTTTTGGAGGTTCCCTTATTATCTTGTCTTCCTTTGGAGGTTTCTTTTCTGCTTGAGGTTCCTTTATTTTGATTTCTTCTTTCGAAGGTTCCCTCGGTTTTAGGTGTTGTTTAATTCTTACCATCTTTGCTTCTTTTGTTGAAATCATTTCAACATTTTCTTCTTGTTCCATTTGTTCATGCTTGACCTTGCCTGTTGAAGGTTTTTCCTTTTCTTTCACTTCTGTGGGACTTAATTTTTCTTCTCCTTCAAGTGGTTTAGTTGATTTTATCTTTATTAAGGATGGTTCTGTCACTCCATCCGGTACTGTCATTGGCTTCTTCTTCAACTTTTCTTCTAGAATGTAAAATGGCAATTCATCATAAAATTAGAATTCATAATTGAAATTGTTTATACTGAGCAAAAACAAGATGTACTGTGTAGCAAGTGCAATTAATAAGAGGCATTTTTAAAAACACATTTTGCTTTCACATTCTGTCCATACTGTAATAATTTGGTTCACATCACCATTTTCTATGAAATGTACACATAATTTATCCATGTTTTGCAGTGTTTAGCATTTTCAACATCTGAATAGAATTACCTTTTGTAATGTTAAATGACTTGTCATGGGGCAATGTTTCAGGTTTAACCTCCATCTTTGGTGTTAAAGCAATAGTTTCCTCTTCTTTGGCTTTATGTTCTTTTTTGTCCTCTTTTTCAGGCTCTGAAACTTTTACATCTGAAAACATCAACACATATTTAAAGACAAGTACATCACATCGTTATTTTTGCATTCTAAAGTTATTAAGATGTTCGGAAATGTCTGTCATAGCCTGAGCCCTTACTTCTTTGAGAACTACAGTTTAAATTTGAAAAGCTACAGACATTTCTCACACTTTATTTTGATTACTACAGCAACTTCCATTGCAAGTACTCATGTTTGCACAGCTCTAAAATTCACTCAAAAAACACACCACAAGCTTTTGTTAATTGTTGTCAACTCATAAAATTCATACTCCATTAGAAATGTACTAAATACATTACAAAAACATATTATAAGCCTTTTAGCTCCATCTAGCTGCTATTTCTTCTAATGGCTCTGAGTCATACGAAACGCAAAGACTGAACAGTTCTAAGAAGGTAATATTACCCAATATATATAATGTTTGACACTAAGTTTCTGAAATCTTTTGCATCTGAGACCATTTCCATCATGTAATGGTAAAAACTTTGCTTAAAACCCTGTGTTACACAATCAATATACCTGATAACAGTTGCCAAAGACCACATAACAATAATTTTGACATATTGCACGATAATAAATGAAATATCCGAAAAATATTTCCATTAATTGGTCACATTTTATTAAAGGGTCAAATAAAGACTTCAGACTTAAAAAATTAAAAGGTTCCTAATTTTTCTTGGATCAGGGTTAAGGGTTAAAAACACAAATATTTCCGTAAAGTGTTCTTTCAATAAGCTTTTATTAAGGGTGCCACTCTATTAATCCCTCTTGCTTTATGTGCTATTCCCTCGTAAAACAAGGCAACCTAAATCAATCTGAAGGTGAGTCTGTCCACTGCCTGTCTGTCATTTTTGCTTTATATTTCCCTGTCTATTGTAACCAATGTTTTAACTGAACTGTTTTCAGACAATAGCTGATTAATTATTCCCATTATTCATACAGGTAAAAAATGTTCTATGAAGGATAGGAAAAATAATGTGTTTCAGTTTTACATACACTTTCATTGCACAGCTGTTGTGTTAAATGTTAATATTTTTCCTTTTCCAGAGTTTATTTTTTCTCCAAAAAAATCTACTTCAAGGTAAAAGGGCTCAGTGTTCAGATTATTGATTAGTAGTCATACAGCCGATTGACAAATCATACTGTTAGGACAGCAGGAAAAAAAGTTTGAACTAAAATCAAGACACATCAACCATCAAACCGATGTCTGTTATACCTTTACAATGTCAGTCACATCACAATTGGTGGTTAAGGAGCATTTGGCACTCCCTTTTCAAAATCAATTAATAGTCAATAGAGTCAGCATACTCTTGTGACTTTGTTTGCAATAGGATGAGATACACATGGTAATGACAGGTAATGTGTTGTACCTTTCTCACATGTACCGGCGTGCTGTTTATGTGACCCCCTGACTTTTTGGAGGCTTTTGAAGGCAGTTCGAGGCCTCTTCTTTTGCTTAGGTTCAGTCTCTCTGCTCTCACTGTTGTTGTTGTTTTCATCGTGATCATCACTTATGTCAGTGAATGTAAATTCTTCGACGAGCGTTGAAGTTGTTTCCAAATCCTCCTCCTCCTGTTCACTTGTATCAAGTATTGCACTGAAATTTTCAAGGTTTTCTGGTAACAGGATTTTGATATTCTGTTCTTTGGCTGTGAACTGTTTGTCTTGATGTTCAGCTTTATCGTCCGCATCAGTTTTGTCAATCTGATCTTGGAAAATACTGTCCGTTCTAGTGCTTTGCTCATATCTAGCTTCATCAGCAGAGATATAACTTTCTTCCGTTTTCACTTCTGATTTTGCCTCTTCTTTTGCTTTTGTTTTCTCTTGTCCCTCCTCATCTTCATCTTCCACGAGTAGGACTGCGTGTGTTTTGGTTTGATCTTTCTTGTTTAGTTCCAAATCCTCCACCACCTCACTGATTATTTTTTCCTCTTCATCACTTTGAATTACATCAACAGTTTTAGTCCCTTCTGCATCCTCCTTCTCTTCATCCTCATCTGCTATGATGTCTTCAGTTTTGGGTTTGTCCTCTTCTTCCACTCCCCCTTTTTTGACAGTGTCTTCTTTGTGCTCCTCATCCTCTAATTCTCCATTCTCTACTCCTTCCTCTGCTGGATGTTTTTTCTCATTCTCTGTCTCAAACACAAGGGGTTCTGTCCTAAAGTGTTTTTCTTCTTCGTGTTCTTGTCCTGTTTTTAATTCACCCTCTTCTTCATCATCACCTTCCTCCACTTTCTGCTCTGCTTCTTCTTTCAATTGTTCTGCATCCTCCTTTATTGTGATGTATTCTTCATCATGATCTTTTTCCTCTTCCCTTTCGCTCTCGCTTTCGTCTGTTTTGTCCTTCCTCATGGAAGGCTCAGGTTGTGTTTCTTCAACATGTTTCTCTGGTGATGCGATAGCAGTGATTTTAGAACTTGTTATTGATCTTCAATCTTATTAGTGTATCTATTAATAAATACAAACATCTGAATACCCATGTCATCCTCAGCCTTGGGGACTCTGGCATCACTGGCAGGTTGGGTGAGCTCTTCAGCCTCCACTTGCTTTGTTTTTGAGTCTGCACTTTCAGCAGCTCCATCTTCTGCAGCAAGTATCATCTCTGTAACTGCATTATGAATTCATGTCATTGCTTTAAAATGAAATCCCCAACTTTGGCAATTTCTAAGAAAATGTATCCTATTTGAATACAGATAACTGATTGGGGTAAAATGACAGAAGTGTCAATAATACTTCACAAAATCAAACTTCATAGTGAACACCACATCTTCCATTTCATGTATCTCCCTGTTTGATCTTAACCTTCATTGGGGAACCTAAAAATCCTATTCTTTGCTTCCTACCAACAGGAAATATTAGGAAAAAAATAGTTCAAATTTGGGCCCTGCGATGGACTGGCGGTCTGTCCAGGGTGTACCCTGCCTCTCGCCCATTGACCACTGGGATAAGCTCCAGTTCCGCCCGCGACCCCATTAGGGAATGAGTGGTTACGATAATGGATGGATGGATGGAAAGTTCAAATTTGATATTTTTGCTCAATTTATTTGTAAAACTGATTCATGACATTAAGCAATGCCATAACAATCCTCAACATATTACCAACTAGAATACTGACAGTTACATTTAATTAAACGTGGGAAATCATTCTTTATCAAATTTCATTCAGATTTATTATGACTGTTGTAAAACTCCATATCAACACCAACATGATCCAGTTATGAACAACAATTCATGGACACTGATGCAGTTTTAGTTATCAGAGTAATTTTATTGAATGTATTGCTTTAAGTCAGGGTTTGGGAAAGATAATGCTTTAAGATTACATTTTTTAAATTAAAATCTGACAAAATAAAAATATAAACATTAAAAAGAATGTTCAAAATGATAAAGGGCTGTAATTTATGAACTTCCTTCTACGGTGTATCTAACAGCTCTAAAAATTTTGTGTTTATATTTATTGTGTAACAGAAACTCTGCAAAAAAAAAATTGCATCAGTGTTTTCCAGGGTTTAACTATACAGAACATCTATTCATAATGATTACAGTTAGTAATACAAAATATGCATGAAACAAACGCAATTGGAGAGATGCAATTCACACAGTAGTCAAAGAAATAAGTAAACACTGTTTTCAAATGTAATGTTACAAGGACAAACTTTTATAATGGAAAGAAACAAATGCATTGAAAACACATTCATTCACCGTCTCGGAAAAAGGTCAAACAGTCAGTGAGACAAAGAAAGAGAGCTCAATAAAATTATTATACAATGGCTAACAGTGGTTAAGATGAGTATTGGTTCGGGCCATGATGTATTTTACAGAATCAGTTTATCAAACTAAGGCTGACACACACTTTAAAAAAGCCCCAGGGTTCTGTATTACATTGGACTTCAGTGCAACAGAGATCACATTATGAAAGTACATAATGTGTTAAGAATTAAAAAAACAGGATACTGCATGCAGGAAAACAGGAAAAAAATAGACTTGTTATTAACACACACTGAACATGTTGGAAAAATAGGAGTATTTCCTTACCTTTTTCAAGAGAAGGTAGAAATTCACCTGCGTATAAAAGATGGAAAGAGAGACGTTTGCTTTTAAATGGAAATGTATGAAAAAAGTTGCAGTTGGAAAAAGAAAAATATTAATGTACGTACCTTTTCTTCTTACCAAATTCATTTCTGATGGTGAAGCAACAATTTTACCTAAACAGGACAAAAAAGTGTTGTTGTTTAAAGAACTACCAGTTGTAAAATGCATAACAGTCATCAAGCAATTAGATGTTTCAAGGAGTATAAAAAGAAAACAATTAATCATTTAAACCTTTTTCAGTAACCACATTTACGTCAGGACTGGACACCGGGTCACCTAAAGAAAAGACAAATTTTGTGTGCATCAATTTGCTGATGGTTGTTTAACATTACACAAACATATCAACCGGAGACAGAATTATTCAATTTACGAAAAAATGTATGCATATCGCACCTTGATCACCAACAAGCATACTTGACATGTAACCCAAGAACAAATCCTTCTTGTCAGTCAATTCCAACACTGCTTCCTCAGCTGCTTTCATTGGGTCAATGGACACTTCAGGCACGATACCTGAAAATGTAAAGTTGAAAGTATGACAATTTGCCATAAAGCTCCTTCATTTTTATATCTTAATCTTCTTCCAATTTTAGAAAGTGACCAAATAATAATCTGTGAAAAATAATTTTATAGGATAGATTAAAACAGACCTTGTTCACCAGTAAATGTTGTTGAGAGGTAGTCCACAAGAATGTTTATTTGTTCTTTGGTGATTTCTGCTGTGGTCTGTAGGGCCGACATGGGATTAAATCCCACAGCCTGCTGGATATCTGATGACAAAAAGGAAGGCAACATAATGTTTTTTTGGAAACTGAAACTATCAAGTCACAGTCAGGTAAAGGTCAAATTGTGACAGATTCTGTACCTTTTAAAGTATCCAGTATCATATCCAAAACTGCACAGAGTACATCCTGGATGTATCCTGCTATTCCACTCACAAAGTCATTAGAAACATTGAAGACATGTCGGCCAATAACCACAGGGTCAATAAAGCTAATGTCAGTTGTTCCTGAGAAGAGAGGCAAAGGTCAAGACGTTATATCAGTCATTGAATGCAATGTCTCATTAGCATTAGAAGGAGAGTTAAAGACCAATGGAAATCTTAATTTGTCAGTCATGAATTAATACAGTTTCCTAATAGTTTTCCTGGGCCACAATAAGCATAATTTAATGTGTACTTGAGTAAAAAGTTTAGTCAAATTCATATCAACACATGTGTAAATCTTGGATAAAACAAGATGGAAATACATTTAAAACAAAACTTACTTAAATATAAACAAGTCTGTTTCCAAAAACTTAATTAAATTACTGACATTACAGACAAGAAAAACATGCTATTTATAGCCGGAAAAATATATATGGTGGAAATATTTTAGTGCCTTCAGGAATACTTCTAAAAAGTAGAAATTTCACATATACTAGAAATAAGGTCTGACAAACACTACTTCTTGTTTCTAATCCTAAACTGATCTCTGACAGAGCTTTGCACCATCCAACCTTTTTCATTGTTGGTTTGTTTAATGTGATCACTGATCAACAATAGAAAAAGAAAAAAAAAAGAGAATCTACCTTTGAATATATCCAAATTTGTATCCAAAATGGCACAAAGGATGTCTCTGACGTAGTCCACTATTCCACACACACAGTCATCTGTGACCCTGAAGACATTTCTGCCAATTACCACAGGGTCAATGAAGCTGATGTCAGTTCCTCCTGAAAGAAACACATTTAGAAGGTTGATTATTAACTTGTGTTTGTTAATAGGGTTAAACAGGTTAAACAGAGACAGTAGGTACCTTGCACTACATCCAGTACAGTGTCCAGTATGAAGCAGAGCACATCCTGTATGTAGCCCATCACTCCACAAATGAACTCATTAGTAACGTTGAAGAAACCTCTGCCTATTTTCACAGGGTCAATGTAGCTAAGATCAAGTTTACCTGAGGAAATTACCGTAATTAAGGACAAGTCTTTTTGTGATTGGATCATACGTTTAACACGTTAAACAAGTTAGGATAAAGGCTGTGAAAATGAAATACGCACCCTTTCTTATATCCAGTATCGTATTCAATGAAATATCCAAAACAGCACACAGCGAGTCCCTGACGGAGCCCAACACTTCAGACATGAAGTCGTCAGTTGAATGGAAAACTCGCCGACCAATGACCACAGGATCAACATAGCTGAGGTAGAAGTTTCCTGAGGTCCAGAAAGATGGACGTAAAATGATCAGTAAACACTCATTTTCCTGTTGTTTTCAGAATGAGTCAATTGTCACACCTTCCTCATCAGAAAAATAGCGAACGAATCCATCTTTTGCCATTGTTGCTTCCTCAGCTGCATAAGTAGCAACAGACATTGGGTCGCTTAAATCAGGTGCACATTCTGGAATAGATTTAAGACATACATTTCAGCTCTTACAGCAGTAAACACAGACAACAATGTCAAGTTGAATGTCTCACTTGGGTACCTTGGAACTTATTGAGCAGACTGGACACCTCGTCAACAGCATCATTGACAGCTTGAACAGGGTCTGTTACAATTTGTTGAATGTCTGAAAGGAAAGGTAAAGGTTAATAATTGTACATATCGGATTGCTGAAATGACTGAAGAAGCCGAGCAGCTGGTTTATATATTGATCCTCACCTGGTACTGTCTTATATTCCACAAAGTCAAACATCACAACTCCCACGACCACCCAGGACAGGAGAGCCGCCAGGGCCATCAGCAGCTCCACAGACATTTTCAGCTTCCCCAGGAACCCCAGACCTTTTGATCTGAGGGTGCCGGTCTGTGGAGCTGCTGCTCCACCAGACGGCCCACTGGCCGTCGTGACAGAGGGGGGTTTGGCTGAACTTCCTGAATATAGAAAAACACACGGACACAAATCACTCACGGTCACAAATATTATAGCTCCCAAAAGGCTTCAGGATTTCTACATATGATTATGCTAATCACTCACTTGTGACTGTTGACAAGAAGAATACAGTTGCCCAATGAAGGTATGAATACAAAATTGGTAACGTGATGGTCTTTTGTCCACCAGAGGGCATTGCACTGACATTTCCATGCATTCGCTAGAGAATATCAGACCCACTACCAAAAACTTAAAAATCTCTCCTGAGCAGTCATTTTCAAAATTCTCCATAGTCACATGTTGAGTCTGTCTGAACCAGTTAACCTAAGAATAATTGTTCTTACAGTTGTCAAGTATGAATACATAAAAGGTTGCTGATATAATTTGCCCAATTCATCCCTCAATTCAGCAGAGCCAAGCCCACCAAATAAAGACACAGACTAATAGTGCAGAACAATGGCATTGTTTTAGTTTTGTGTTTGATATCAGGGTGTGGAAAAAATGTTCAAGATCTTCCATACATTAAAGTAGGAACATTTACAATTGACCATTTTTTTTAAGAAAAAACAATCATAAAACTAGCAGCACACTAGTTACACTATTTCACAGTCGGTTTTCCTTTTGTTACCAACATTTCACGTGATATCCCTGCTTGAAACATCTGATGAGCATAAAATATATATATTATTATATAGTGTCTTAGCGCAGTGAACAATGTTTGTGATATTTAATGGGATCCTCATGCTCTTAAGAGTGTGACAGTATCCATATTGCTGTGCTGGTGCCAACATGTTAGAGGCACCTTCAAACTGTAAGCATGTCTTGACACATAACTCTTTTCCAAATGATGGTAGCCTGTAAAATGACAGAGAATTCATTACATTTAAATTAAATACCCTGGAGGAAAGGATGGTACCAGTTTTCAGAATATGTTTGTCACATGTACCCATTCTGATGAAAGACGGCTTGTAGTAGCCTGTTTAAGAGGTGTTCATGCTGAAGCCATTTGACGAGAAACAAGAAATTCTAAACCACAACTTGGAAATTACAAGGAAAAAAATATCAAATGGATCTAACTAAAACACTGGTAAATGGAATGCTATGTGGACGTTCATGCTCTTTGTTTGATATGGCTGGCATAGTTGATGTTTATTTAACAGATTAGGAATATCATAAATAAACTCCCCATGTGCCAGCAAAAGACCAATTCAATCAACACAACCTGTCATTTGTAAAAACTGTAATTTTCGTCACTTCAAGCATGCAGATGGTACATATGTGTCTCAGATCTAGATGTTTTTGGAACCTTTAGATCTCAAAGAGAATTATAACAAGAGTATTTTTGTGCTTGGAGTAAAGAATCTCAGTGCTTCCTCCCCTTGAGTTGGAAACTCAGACGTCAGCAGTGGTGGTCATGTCCGTCACAGGGTAGCCACGCTAATACTCTGGCTACATGATATCCTGTATTAATAGCAACCAACTTTCAACACATACTTGATGTGGAGCACTGCTTATCAAAATATTGTTAATCTATCCTTCAGCATGTTTTATGTAAGATTTTTAAGATGTACCAGATATTTAGAGTTGATTAGTTTGACCAATAGCAGTTATTGATATATATATACTACAATCCTACCTTCTGCCATTGTGATGTGGAAACTATTTCAGGTAGGATCCTCTGAGCTGGGGGCAAAGCCCGCTCATGTAGAATTGTTTACTGGCAGCTTCAGTTTATCCAATCAGCACCAATTTATCAATGAAAAATGTCCAAGTCGTAGTTTGTGAGTTATTCCATTTTCATTTGGTGATCACAGGCCTGTGTCCCAACCCATGCTGTCCAAAAGAAGGGTGGGGGGAAAAAAAAAAAAAAAAGGAAAATTAAGAATAAATAATGGGCTCACAATTATAGGGAAATTTGGAGCTGCCACTGTGGCAGCATTGAAGAAAGGGATCTGGGGACGGTGGGGTAAAGCTAAGCAGGGGAGGATACAGCCAAGCTAAGCACACGGTTGGGTAGGGTGAGGAGAATAGACAGTATATCCCACCCAGTCATATTGGTGCCTCACATGGGTATAGGTCAGCGCAGAGAGCAGAGAACTTTGTGGTAACTTTATCCTGCAGAAGGTCCAGGTTATTCTTAGCTGGAGCTCAGCACTCCAGCTGCTCTGACAGGCCTTTTTTGGCATTTGAAGGGTGTGTGTGATCAGAGCAACTGCTTAAGTGGAGCACCCCCACTGGTTGACATGAAATCTACCCTCTAGACAACAAATTGTGGAAACAAAATCAGCAGTCGACAACAACATAGTGGGAAATCGCCTTTTATTCAGTGTGTTACTCAAAAAACAAAGAGATGTCCAAAAATTACATTACTGAAGCACCATCATGTGACTCTTTTGCAGTGTATGAGCTTTAAACAGGGTTTTACTGCCACCGTTCCCATCTTAAACATAGGCAGTGTGTTGACAAGTGTATGTAAGAAATGAAAATGTCCACATAGCAAAGTAAAGACAATTGAGGGATTATACCTTGGGGATTTTCAGCTGGAGTCAAAATAAACAGATAATGGTTCCATTATGGATGTTTGTTGGTGTCTCTTCACAGAATGGATGCAGCGCTGATCGTCATAGGCCTGATGATCAGGGTGAGATCCTCCGGGACTGGAGGAGGGATATATTTCTCCTTCCTTTGCAGCCGCAGCAATAAATCTTCAGTGTCCTGTGGCCAGCGGTATATCTGTGTGTTCTGAAGCCAAGTTGGAACGTGCCTCTGTGCGAAATGTGCAGAGAGTTAAAAGAGTAAATACAAATAGAAAAGAATATCTGAGATAAGGAGAAGTCTTGGAGGGAAAATCTTTTATGCGTTTCCTGACCTGGGTTGCGCTGGGGAAGAGCACCGGTATGAATCGGAAATTCAAGCTACCTTGCTGGATGAATTCATTCTGCATCTGGCAAAAACAGATATGTTATTTTGTTATTTCCTTCTCATGTCATGGAAAAACAAGCACAAAAAAAGGAACAGGCGATCAGTAGACGCAACTACATTTCAATCAAATAGTATTTACACATTACTTTACATGTGAGGTAAAATATTTGAATAGCTCTTTTGAATTGACTTTTTCTCACCATTGAGTGAATATATTTAGTATGTAGTCCATGACTGTCAACCACAGATCCTTCAATATCATCCTTATACTTGGGACTGATGGCAATGATAATCAGGATTGATGGCTATTGAGAATAAAAAAAGAAAGACCATCAGACTTTGTTAAAAGATATGTGTATAGTCCCATGATTAATAGCACGATTAATCAACAAAGATTCAAGTCTGTAATAAAAGTGATGACCAGTTTTGATATTTTTTGGGTGGAATTCACTTACATCTTTTAAGTAAGAGTCTCTCCTCTTATTGATATCCACACATCCATTTGGGTTGTCAAAGTCAGTCTACAAAATCAAAGTTGTGGTTGTTAGAGGAAAGTTGAATGCTTTATGGGATTTTGAAAGAAAAAAAGAAACATGTAGATCAGGAGAACTTACAGCCGGTTGAAAACCATGCTTTGTGAGGAAGTCTGCAAACTCAGCCACCTCTGAAGATGTGTCCAAAGAGTAAGTTATAAAAACATTTCCTGAGAAGAGATGAAGTTATAAAAAAGTGAAAATTACATTAAAAGAATTGTAAGTGATTCATGCAAAGTGCACAGATATGTAGAGCCTTGATCTTGTGTTGGGCCACTCCATTCAGATAAATGAAAATTTCCATAGTGTTTTAGTTTCTTCCCTTTTTAATTTGCATGATTGGGAAAATCCAGTTTTATTTTCATTGAGCCATTTATGACTTTAGAACAACTGTTGAAAGGATGGCATAAGAAACCCTGCATGCTACCGTAGCAATGTTTATGTGGTGTCCTCATAAATAGAGATCATCACAAAAACTGTTGTTCTTGCTGAAACTCGTGTCCTGAAAGTAGCAGAGGGATTTTTCAAAAGCTACAAAGTACTTGCAAAATGTCCTGACACAAGCCACATAAACATTTAATTGGAACAAAACATGTGTAAACTTCCTTCCGTGTTTTGGTTGGCACCAACATGTTTTTTTTTTTAGATTTAACAATAGAGGAACACAAGGGGTTAACACTGAAGGTAGGGTAAAGATTGATCAGTAAAACTCTGTGACAAAATCTAAATACATTAATTTACTGTGTCCAGTTTTCAATATTACTGCATTGACACAAAATATTTTGGTGATAGCATCCCTTTCGATTGCTTAATGAACTGCTCTGCTCTATTTAATGAAATACTAAAATGACTCACGACACTCATCAGGAAAACTGATGGTTCTTCTTTTCTCTCCACGGTGTGAAAGAGGTTCTTCTGCAGCTTCTGTGCTCAGCTTCATGACAGTAAGCCCTGACACGTTTTGTTCAGGGGGAGTGGCAAACAGAGGCACGTTAACCAAGACATCAGCCAGTGGCCTGTCATGAAGTTGGAGCCTGAAGCAGATAAAAGGAAAATAAACAAAAGCTAGACACAGTTAGTCAAAGGTGTCTGACTTCTATTGACACTTTTTTATGTCTGATGCATTCAAAAGTGCAAAAATTACCGGTTTTCAGAGTCATTCCAATTATGATAAGAGGCAATTGCGTGGTGATATGCCTGAGGAGGATAATTGTTCTCTGGGCTGAGGTTGTACTGCCTTTGTTCTGTGGAGCAATAATATCCAGCATCCGACTTCATCTGCCAGGGACGAATGTCTGTTGATATATTGTTGACATTTTAACATGATAGTGACTTTGTCAGCTGTAAGTTGTCAAAAAAGGATTAATAAGAGGCAACTTGGTGGCGTGCAAGTTTTCCACAAAAGAATAAAATGACAAAGACTACAAATAATTTTATTGTCACTATGGCCGTTTCATGTGTAGCGTTAACGAAAACTTTCATTAACAAAAAAATTTCAGCCTGTGCACGAATGAGAAAATTTAGAAGGGTGGTATGTGGTGAAAGATGCAATGCATGAATGTTCAGAGGAGTAGGATATGAGTCATCAAATAATTATCAAACCCCATTATTAGCTCTTTGGGAGATGCAATTGCCTCAAACTTGATACTATGAATTTGTGGTGAAACAGTGGTTGGAAGAATTCAGTGGCTGCAATGAGCCACAATTTACAGTTTCCAAATGGATTTTTCCTGGATCTAAGGATTTTTCGTGATCTAAGGTAATCTGACTCGTGTTTTCAAGCAGTTTTGGGACTGCCTTGCTGTTTGTAAAATGCATAATCTTTTCTGTGCTCTCTCTCACGTAAGTTTGATGATTAATCTGACTCGCTGGTTTTTCACAGAGCACCTTAATATATTTGTATCTAGGAACTCTCAACATTATCAAATTATTAAACATAAGGAGCACAGCTGCAGTACAGAATATTACTTACAGTAGTTATCCTGAAAGAAAAAAATCATAATACATAATAACATCAGTACATATTGCTATGTAGTAAAGGCAAAAGATCATGATGGTAAATGTGTCCACAATATTTATGTGAATTTGAGGTAAAGTATGAAAGTATTCCATAAAAAATCATAAATCCATGTTGTGTGCTCTATCGCTGACATTTCAGAAACCTTAAATATACAATCCATTTATCTCTCACTGAAAACAGCTAAGTTGCTCTGCCCTTCTTTGTAAGGCAATAAATATAAAAGGAGAAAGTGTCTAACATTTCTATGCTTTCTTCATTCTTTTAATTTGGAAATAAAAACTGCACTGTGAGGACTGATGAGTATGCTTTTACTCCACAATTATCAGATCAATTTTCACATGCTTTGTTGCCAATTTTTAGGTAACGTGACCCTATTCAAAACAAATGATTAGCAAACAAAAAGAAAAAGCTATTTCACTTACTGTAGCTGCGCATGTAGTTGTGAGGAAGGGCAAAATTACTTTGGTGATGCCACTCATCATCAGCTTTCAGCGGCAAAGGAGCTTCAAGCTCCTCTTCTACCTCACTCTGACTCTGTGAATTGTATTCGTCCTCCCTTGAATGTCAAAAAGAGAAATGAGCCCCTTTACAATCTATTATTGAGCCCTTTCTTTTACACAAAGAGACATTGTTTAGGTAGGTGTAACTGTTTCATACCGATCCTGTTCACAGCTCCAAGAGCTGCTCCCTTCTCTGGCATGAATTTGCACGACTCCTGCAGGATTAGATAAGGAGCCCTCAAAAGATTGTTGATAACGATTGATCCATGCAGATGTTGCTCCTTGATTGTTTGTTTCTTTGTGCGGCAAAACCTGAGCAGGAGTCTGCCTCCACTCTTCATTCAGGTCTCTTTGTCTGCAGGGGCTTTGGCAGAACTTGTATGGCTCCATGCTACGAAAAATCTGCCTTATTTATGCTCAATACCTCTTAAGGTGGGTGTCTTACTTTTTTGTGATGGAAAATTATCTCTGATCAGATCCGTTTTCAGGTTTCACCATTTAAACACAATAACAGTCCTGCAACAAAAACAAAACAAAAATGTTTAATGTTCCACACACGTATTTCACACAAGTATCCATATATATCACATTAAAATGTATATAAAAATAAAATGCATATGTCTCAGTCAGAGTTAAGAGTTTAAGGTCTTACCTGTTACCAGGATTCTCTCCAGCTATGTGTACAGAGCTTTGTGTGTATTGCAGCCTGCTATATGCAAATTCTTCACCTTCACGTCTGCATCCAATCAGAAACAGGAATGTGGTGTGACTTGCTCAACCTTCTAGGCCTGAGCAGCACTGGTAAAAGTAGTACAAGTACCAAGCAGTGAACAAGTATGCAAAAGTATGCAAGCTTTAATCTCCTTTTCTTTTTAAAGATTGAATTTACTGTGTGTGCTCTGTCCGTTAGATATATAGTTGAGATTAGCAAAAACTGTTTTTTGTTAATTTTGAAGGGAAAGAGCTCAAACAATATCCCTAGAACTACAATAGTTTCAGCTGCATTTACACATAATAGGTTTATGCAGTGACATCTGGATGTTAGCTGCCAAACAAACCCAGTGTGAAATGCATCAAGAAAACCATTTTAAGACTGTTTATTTTCGAAACCAGCTCTGTACAAGTAACAGACGGACAATAAATAATAAGAAAAAAATGTTTCTAATGCCAAATAAATTAGGGTAAAAGAAAATATACAAAATCAAAGTTTTTCTTTACCACTTATGGAAAGTAAGAAAGGATACACATAGAAATGCTTAACAATGGTAAAATGTTTTCAAAGCAGAATACTTCCCTGGACATAAAAAGGAAAATACTTAACACATAACACTGGTAGAATATACTTTTAAAAAAAAGTCTCATAAATGACATGTTATTTAAAAGTACACATAATGGAGGACAAATACAAGTACACATCCTTCATTCTCATCATGTCAATGGCAGTTTGTTTGGCTGCTAAAGCAAAAGGACAAGTTGTAACACAGCCTGCAGCCCTACATTAATGCAACATACACTTTAAATGATCATCAGTATGCTAAGCAATCAGCTAAAGAATGGTTGCAGCCGGGAGAGGATGTGCACCCCCTGTTTAACTACATAAAGCTGAACGAAAAGTTAATTTAAGCCAATCTAAAAATATGAAAGCCGAAATGCAATGAATGCACATAATATCAGTGCAGATGCCATACAGTTTCGGTTTGGGTAGACAAGTCCATGATGCACTTAGTTAGTGTGTGTATAAAGCATGAAGGCATTCTCTTGTATCATAAGAATATTACTAAACATGAAAAGGCAAGAACAGGTGTTATAGTACAGCTAAATTCCTTGAGAAGAGGAGAGAAGTTATATTACCCTCATAAAAAGGCCAGTGAACTCCCAGAACAGTTTCAGACACCTCTGTCCTTGATGTCGAGCTATTACCCTTACCAACATTAACTTTTATATCAAGGTTTGCAGCCAACTGTTGCACTTCCTCTGAGCCACGAATCTGAAACATCTTTAACTGTTAATTAAAAAAAAAAAAGAGGAAAAATCCAAGTGTTCCCAAATTATCAAAAGTAATAGAAAATTAAACAAACTTAACAAAAAAACAAAAACAAAAAAAGGATAATTAACCAAGCAATTTATATTTACAGTAAATACAAATGAATGAGTTCATGTCGTTCATCCATGGTAGCCATTTCTTGCAATCCTTCACCCCCTTATCGTCTGAACATCCTTGGTTTCATCACCGTTTTGTTGCTGCCCATCAATGTTTCTTTGAGGTTTTGAAGTCAGGGAGTCACTCGTTCCGCTTTTCTAATATGGGAGAAATGGTGGTGCCTGGCCCCCTCTGGTGGTGCGGCCAGTGAAGTGAGACGAGATGACTGGGGCGGTGCTTAGAGGTTATCCCCTGGCTGATACTGAGGCTCAGTGGCAGTGAAGTAGTCCTCCAAAAAGGCTTGCAGGTACTCGAATGTCGGCCTCTCCTCCGGGTCCTTCTTCCAGCACTGCACCATCAGCTCGTGCAGAGATGTGGGGCAGTCCTGTGGGCACGGCATTCGGTAGCCTCGCTCCACCTGCTCCAGGACCTCCCGGTTGTTCATGCCTTAGGAAGAAGAAAGAGAGGAAAAGCGTACAATAAAATTACACTCCCGCCTCATTCAACCTGACCTCATTTAATAGCTGCCAATAGCACAGAAGCTCATTAAGCCTAAGAGCTCGCAGAATATTGGTGGCACAATTACTTTTTCTTGCTTTCACTTCAAAGGTTTTTACTCAACAGGGGATATTTTCTAGTTATGTGATTTAATCAAACCACTCTGCCATTTCACAAAACTTTTCATTGTATTTACTGTATCACTAAAAACCTCTAATTATGTAACATGTTTGACACTGAATGAATCACTCCTTTAAAAAAAAAAAGGTAAATGCTAAATCAAGTAACAGATAGCTGGGAGCAATTCTGTGCAATATGCAAAAAAATGATTATGCAGTACTGTACATGCCATGGGCAAACTGAGCCTCCTTTCTCATCAGACAAACAAATTTCCACAGGCAGCATTAATCAAACACAAGTAAACAACTGCCACTTTCAAGTGATTCCATAACCCATAAAGCCCAACCGTCTCACCTGGATAGGGCACTCTGCCCTTAGTTACCAGCTCTGTTAGCAGGATGCCAAATGACCAGACGTCCGACTTGATGGTGAATTTCCCGTAGAGCGCCGCCTCAGGAGCAGTCCACTTTATGGGAAACTTTGCGCCTGAAACAAACCAGATGGGGGACATTTAATTCAGCACACTGTCTTGATCTGCTGCTAGATGTTTATTGTTATCCTGTCGCAGCAGAAATGCTTCAAGTATGTCAGCTGTCACCACACAGATATGTTCCCTTCATCACAGCATTCCACGAAAAAAAATAACAGAACAATTCCACCATCTATCCTCGTCTCAGTTTACACCTGGCTATGGTTAAGGAAGTAAACATTTAACTATCCAAATGAGTAGCTGAACATGTCAGCTGAGTGACTAATGGAATCTGGAGAACCTCCGGGTGTAATTCTTGACTTGGAAAAGAACACTCAAACATCAGGCCTTTTTGACCAAAGTCAGTTAGTTGTCTTTGTGCCATAATCTCACCACATGCCTCTGCTTTACAGTGGTTTTGTTCAAGAAACATTTAAATATTTCCCCAGCAGACAAGGTTTTCAAAGGATGCTGACATTTGGAAAATATGACAGTAACATTAAACAAAGTAGGAAATGTCTAAACAAGTCAAATGTTAATAAACTTAGGACGTCATTGGGCGGAAAGACACGTGTTTGTCACGCGTGTCAAGAAAAATTTGTTTCCTATTAATAACGTAAGAATGTCCAAAAATTATTTCCTATTTGCTTTTTGGAAAATCACAGCATAATTTTGACCCAACCTTTGGTGCTCATTTTCAACAAGGAGGTAGACATTGTGAAAATGGGAGTGATATTAAAATGATTCTGTCCCTTGGCATTTAACTGGTCCAAACTCTAACTTTAAATAAAAATACATTACATAATAAAATTAATAATATTAAAAAATCCAAACTCTAAACCTATTTCATGCTGTTAGAAAAACGTATGAAAAAGCTGCTGCAGTAGATCTACCTTGTCTTGCAGTGTACTCATTGTCCTCAATGAGTCTAGCCAGACCAAAGTCAGCTATCTTGCACACAAGACCATCTCCGACAAGGATGTTAGCAGAACGCAAATCTCTGTGGATGTAGTTCATCCTCTCAATATAAGCCATTCCCGCTGCCACCTGGGAAAAAGTTGTTTTTATTAATCATCAAACATCATGTTACTGAACTGTTTCAAGGTCATTGAATCGGTCCTATGCTAGATTTTTTTTTTTTTACAGATTCTTACACATTACGCAACAGAGGCACACCATTCGACTAAAAGCTTAAAGCCATTGCCTTGTGAAGAAAATGGATCTGTTGTGTTTGGGCTTGGGCTCTGGTATTCACATGGATGTCAGCTACTAAAACCAAAACTCTGTTAGCTTCACCCCTCAGGACCCTAAAAGTGCCAACCCAATCAGCCCCAACACTCAGTGACAGTTCTTATGCTCTAGTGAGCCAATTAGGAAGCTCAATTGGACCACTATAACACTTTTTAGCATCGATTTTAACATTAGGCTGGATCAGTCTATATCTTTAAATTAAAAAAATTAAAAAGGTTTGCAAGGTGATTTAAAGTAATGATTAGCAGTCTTCTCACAGGTAGATAAACTGTTGTTACAGAAAATGACATAGGCTACAACATCAGTGGACTAAAAATGGAAAAGGCTGCCAGTGAGGAAAACAAATCCTGAAGCTGTGATTATTCGTGGATTATAAGCATACCTGAGCTGCCATGTCGACTAGATTTGGCAGTTTGAGGCCTCGGCCCTCTCCATCTTTGAGAAAATCAAGCAAACTCCCTAAAAACATAAGCATAAATGAAGAGGAAAAACAGTTAAAATGTTGTTAGAATCAACATTTTGTTCATGACTGCTTGCTTTCATGCATTATCAATGCTGTGTTTGAATGCAATGAATGCATTTAATATCAACAGACAGCACCTTTGCTCATGTACTCTGTGACAATGTAGATGGGCTCTTCAGACACCACGGCGTAGAGCTGCACCAGCTTATCGTGCCGGAGCTTCTTCATGATTTGAGCCTCCTCTAAAAATGACTCAGGAGACATTGTCCCAGGCTTCAGCGTTTTCACCGCCACCTTGGTGGTACCGTTCCACGTCCCTAAAAAACAAAAAAACAAAAAAATAAGTGACGCTGCAGGCTTGTATTGATTCAGGATCTTACTTCTGGAGTGAGTTTTTAATATTAAATGTGTAATAATAAAACATATCATCGATTGCTGAAGTGGCATTATCGTAACAGCACTGTACTGTTTGTGATTAAAATCTACTAGTGTAATCAATCCATTTGATGGTAATGCAATAATATAAAGACATTATATTTAGCATAGAGCAAAAAAAAACGTCTCGGGTCTAAAGTGTAATGATGAAGGCTTCAAACTAGGATGTGACTTAGGATGTGTCCGCTATTTGGAGAAATGTATTTCCTGCAAATAAGATATACACCAAGTTTTTACCGAACTCAAACTAAAACAGCACGTGTTTAAACTAAGTTCAGATTTAAAAAAAAAAACGTTATATTGCCAATTAGTCAAAAGGCCACTTCAAGTACTAAACTCCTCTCCAAGATTTTTTCCTCAGTAAAAGTGGTTACATGCAGCTAAAATCCTTCAATCCCATCATTGACGTCCGTCACATGCAGCTGCTATGGAACACAGCTGTCCAAATGTTCTCTCATGCCAAAAGACACACACCCATCCAGACTTCTCCAAACTGGCCGTTGCCGAGGCGTTTAATGAGCTGCAGCGACTCCCTCGGGATCTCCCACACGTCTTTGGTTTTAACCGACAGGTCGGTCAGACGAGGCATGCCTTTGTGGCACGGCACAACCAGTCGACAGCACAACCCTGCAGCCCTGGCTGGAAAAAAAAAAGGGTAGAAAACTGCGCTTGTGAGTAAAAGTGAGGAAAACAGAGAGCTAGAATTGTCCTGTCAGGATTTTTGCCATGATAAATGTAGAAGTCGCACCGGAGTAGTGCTGAACTAGCTGTTGGAGTGTCTCAAACTGGGCCCTGGTCGTGATGTAGTAGCCCCCACTGTCCAGTTTGCGAATCTTATAGTGTTTGACATGGTCTCCCTTGATGTCATCCCAGTCTTGGATGGAGAGAGAATAGGCTCCTGCAAGACGGAAATAAAAAACAACAGGCAAGTTTTGATAAGGTGTTATATCAGGTGGGAATAAGAAGTATTACATTTAATTACAGTGCTTCGTGAAAAAGACCTAATGCAATAGATAGGGAGCAAATGCATAATTAATGGTGATTGGTCTGATGACTTTATTGTAGGACTATAGACGAGTAATTTGCTTTTAAAAGCATTCGTATTTAAGTTTGATCTCTTGACAAATACATATATCTGCCTCCCTGCAGTTTAAAAGCATTCACAATGTCAGCACTCGTTAGTCTGAGTACCTTTGGTTGTTTCACTCTCACGGATGAGGAAAGTGCCTCTGGCATTGCCGTTGGAAAGCAGCTGCCTCTCTGCGTCCTTTCGACCTAATTTACCAAAGTACCAACTGGAGAAGAGAAAGAAAGAGTCAAAATGTGAAGTGTCATTTCTATTTTGAGTGTTTTTCAAACCTTCTATTTGTTTTGGCTATGGCAGTATGCTGGACTAAACTAAAGATAATGAGATGGAGAGCTTTCTGTTGAGGTCATTGTACTTTCTTGAATGAGGCAGTGTGTGTGGCAGCGTGACCAAATGAAAAAGTTTCACTCACTCCTCCGCTTGGATTGAGTCCACAGGAGCTACGTAATTGCTTGGAATGTATCCAGTTCCACCTGTTGTAAGGGAACGAGCCTCCCACCAATCTCCCTCACTGAAAGGAGGATGACAGAGGTTAGTTGGAAGATGCATGGCGGGGAAAAAAACAGAGAAGTGGATTAAAATATACAGAGAATCTACACACAGTGGATTTGCCGAACGGGGAGATATGATCGCCCGTTCTAACAACATTTAAAGCAACTGCTGTCTTGCTGGAACAAAAAGTTGAAAGTCTAATTCTAAAAGATAGTTTTCCTCATTGATAGATTAGAAAGAATTTAAACAAATGTTCCAATTTATTATGTCCATAAAGGCAGATTAACAGTGCAATCGGTGCACAAAATACCAACACTATGATGAAGTTGAAGTTGGTTCTCCCTCCTCTCCTGGATGACAAAATATATTCTGCGGTGCCTCCCTATTGTGTCATGAGCTAGGGGTTAGGTGTGGTTCTGGCTGAATATCTTTTATTTTAGACCACCGCACTTAATGACAAGGAAACAGTATTTTGCAGCGCATTTCCTCCTAAAATGTCAGTCTGCTGTTGCCATGGCTAACACCTACGCTGAGCTCTGTTTTCACATTTGAAAAGTGTGTACACACAACAGGAGCAGATTAATTGTAGTGTGCCGTTACACAAATTTTTGATTGCATCTTATAAAGATGATTTCAGAGAAAGCAAAAGAAAGTCATCCTATAACGATTTCTATCTAAAACAAAACAAAACATGTAATTAAATCTTTTTCCGAGTGGTACAGACAGTTTGGGAATAAGCTTTCAATTTCAGTTCAAGGGAAAGCTTTACTTTACTTCAATTCCTTAGGCACCATAAGCCGTTCTACCAAATGCTGCGGGATTATGGTCTTTTAAAAGAGAGGCAAATGAACTCTTTAAAATTAAAAAAGAAGGTTCTACCTGAGGACTGTGGTTGGTTAAAGGTAGAGTAAAAGCAGCTATTGGGTTAGAAAGTAACAGCGCAAGACTGCTGCATTACAGCTGCCCATTTGAAAAAAAAAAAAACATCTAGCACCTTCAGAAAAGTCTAAACCTGCCACAATCCAGGCAAAGATTTCAACACACAGTTTTTTCGTCTGTGCCTGTGAAGCAAGATTTAATCAAAAATGAAACCATCAGATAATAATGACAGACAGAAAACAGGGAAAAGAAAGCATGACCACCACCCACTTCATACTGTCATGTACATGTTTTCACACTTACGTGCTGTTGAGGATCTGGAACCTCTCCCCCTTCCTGAAACTGAGGTCATCCTCGGTCCTGGCTTCATAGTCATAAAGAGCCACGAACAGAGTCACCCCTGGAGAGAAAACAACATATTACATATGGTGGGTGGAGTTAGTAAAGACTTAAATTGATTAAATCTGTGCTGCCTTTTTGTTGTGCCTTTATTGTAGATTTGCACAATCCATAACTCTTATAAGTGCACAAAGGGAAGTTACTTTAAGAAATACAATTTTTTTTACAGTTATTAAACATAACTCCATGTCTCTGATTAAACAACTAGAAAATACCAACTATTTATCTTTGCAAACATCGCACTGACGGATCAAACTGTTGAGAAAATGTCAGAAGAGTAGAAAATAGAAACCACCTGCTAAGGATTTTAAAAAGTAGGCTACATTTTTTGGACACTTAGCCATAATTTGTGATATGAGAAATGTCACCATCGTCCTCCTAAGCATGTCACAATGCTGGAACAGGGACGTTTAAGCTCAGTTCATGGTTGAATTTTTACGAGACAAAAATACTCACTTTACAATCTTTGGCAAACATTTAGCTTCAAGCTACCATTTTAGAAGAGTCATTGCTTTTTTTTTCAAATTGGTGAATGTAACTCTGCTGATACAGACTTGCATGAAAGTACTCCATACTATTTGAGATCAAAGCATGACCTGCTGTTAGTGTAATCCCTAAATGTTCTGTCTTAAGTATATTAAGTAGCAGGCTGTAAAGTCAGTTCCTGTACAATAAAGGCCGAGCAATGCCTGGTCTTTCTGCTTCTCAGATGTGAGCGCTGGCAATAATTTAGGTCGCTGAGTTTTCCATTAACTCGCAGACTGTAAATGAATATCTTCAGCAGAAAGATGAATCTATCAAAGCAAGACAACCTGTGGATCATGTGCTTATGTTTTACAAAGAAGCATCAAACTAACGACAATGGAGAAGAAAAATTGAAAGAAAATTGAATATTACCCAAAGTGTACTTTGACCCATTTTATTCTGCCTTCTTTACTAAATAAAATGTAGTTGGTAGACCTGAAGGCTGTTTGGGCCTTTTATGATAAAAGAAATATGGGATAATCTGAGCAAAGAAAACCATCATAAGCCTGCCCGCTCTACTTGTTAGCCGTGTGAGGGGATGGCTCACGAAATAGGTCTTGCCCTCACAGGGATATATTGTAAATTCTCTTCTCTATTTAAAATAGACGGCTTATCTTAAAAGTCATCAGATTTGTGGTCAGCTGCTCTGTTGAAAAAACAAGAACAAAAAAACCAAAACAAACTGCTGAGCGGGTCTAAAAAGTAGTTAAATCCAGAAACCAATCCACTTAGCTGGCAGCACTGAAAATCTCTTTTCCGAGCTCTTCTTCGATGGTGGCACGAACTCTCTATCTGCAATGAAATCTCTCTCATGGAATCTGTACTTCTTTTTACTAAATAATATCCTGTCGGTGCTGATGTTGTATGTGCTTACACTGAAAAGAGGTTTTCCTCAAAGAGCCTTCAAACAGCCCGCAGAAAACCAGTTTGGTCAAACTCTGACAATCCATGTACCATTTTTGAGAAAAAAAAAAAAATAATCACCACAGAAAGTTGACTGACTGTTTCCAACTCACCTGTTCCTCCCCGAGACCGCAGCGTCCCAGACTGTGAGGATGTGTGGACCCCTCCGAACACAGTCACTCCCTGTGTAGCTGTGCTGTGGAAGTTGTTGTAGTTGGGAATGGTGGTGACCCCAAAGCTGGGGTAGTGCTGCGGCGTGGGGTCGGACCCATAGCGGAAGCCCGAGTTGTGTGAAAGGCTGGTCTCCCGGTCATCAGTGAGTTTTGCTGCTTCTTTATCCTTACATTGGACACAGCCCATTCTCTACTGTCTGTGGGGTGGAGAGAGACAGAGACAGAAATGGGATTAACATGTAGGTGAAAAAAATAGCTCAAGAGCCGTCTCCACTGGGGAAAGTTTGATTCAATGTGCCATTATTTCGGAGTTTCCTTTGAGAGTTACAAAGAGGCTTCTGAAAATCTTTTAATTAGGCTGAAAATTAAAAATGATACTTTACACTCTGTTGCTAATTAATCAGAGGACCTTAGAGTGACAGAGCTGTATGTGCTATGTGATATAACCACTGTACACTTTATTGAGGATTTTAAATACTTTAGGCTGAGAATATTCATTTTAACGTGCCATAAAACAATTTCACAGCACCGCTCATTACGGTGAACGTGCATGACCACATTTGAGTCATTTACAGCCATCCATAGCATTTACAAGGTGGCCCATACTTCATTTTAGTGCGCTTTATAGAGCCACACAAACACATGCACACCCACCCACACATGGACGGATTCAGAGCACGGAGTTAAAACATGCAGCCCGCTCAACAGAAAACCGCTCCACAGCACTACGCTGGGTCTCATGAGAGGAACTGATGAAGGATTTGACCTCACTAAAGCAAAGCTAAACCAGTTTCTCTAATGAGTAAGGCCGTCTGCAATGTCAATTAAAATGAGCCTTACCATCTTTATAGACCCTGTTAAAATGATGAACATCCAGACTCGAGGTGCACCCCTTTTATGCCCTGAAAGCTGGACTTGGAGCCGGAAAAACGCAGCTGGGAAGAGGCTGCTGACAGCAAAATGGTCTTTCATCAGCATTAGCAGCCAGCTGACTTCAGACACGGCTAATTGGAAACACACTTGTTTACAGTGTCGAAGGCTGAAGAGAGCTGGTGCTGGTGGCCTCGCAGCAGGCTTAGGACAAGAAAAACCATCACACCTCTTCTTATCGTGGCCGAAGCTTCTATTATCCTAAATAACCCCATGGTTTGTGAACTCAAAGGCCATGTCTTGAGTTTGTCAGTTTTTGCAAACGTATTTGTAAAATAAATTTTCTTGTTTTAGAAATCTTTTCATGGAGGAACACTATGTCCTAAAACATAAAATGGACTAATAGCCGTGTTTTGGAGAACCTGAGTTTAATGGTTACTAGAAAAGCAACATGGTATATGACTGAAGTCCTTCAGGCCTGTTTTACATTTACTAGTAAATGCCTACACAGGAAAAAAGTGTGAACAGATGTGTTGCTGGCTGTTTACTGAGAGCAACAGGGTTCTAGTAAAGACAGGCACTGCATGGAGCTGAGGGCTAACTTTATATTATGCATGTGGACTCATTTGAAAGCCTTTTATGTTTAAGGCAAATGGAAAATAAAAACGTTTCCATTTGGTATCATAACTACTCATTTTGTTGGAGTAGAAAATAGCCTGAGTAGGAAAAGCAAATGGGGAACAAAAAATCTGCGGGATTCCTGGACGAGTATCACGTTTAAGCCGTCCTCTCAAGCTTTTCATTTTAACGCGTTTGTATTATCTTGATCAACACTTAAAAGAAGACAAGATGTCCTCTAAGTAAAATTTCCTTTAAGTCTTAAAGTAAAAGTTAGAATATTACAATACAGGTAAAAAATTGCCTGTACAATTCTTACATTTAAGCACCTCCTATTGTAAACATAACATTATTAGTAATAAATACAAAAAGAAGATTTACCATTGTTTTATTATAGCTGGTTAAGAGGAGCATGTTTGTGTATTTTATCTAGAGCAGTCTAATCCAGGGGGAATTAATCTGGGGGGAAGATTTTCTCCTAAATCTCACCTGAAAATCATGACATGATTTTTGTAACAAAAGATCTGTAGAGTTTAACCATCTTACCCAAATGGATTAATTATATTCAAGAAGAATTGTTTCAGAACTGTTAACTTCAGCTAATTCCATTGATCATACATTTTGTGCACTAATAGAAACTTACAGTTTTGGCAAAGTGAAGACCGGAACAAATCACTGCTGCATTATCTGTTGCCTACTAATGCTGTGCCCTGAGGGATTCTGAAACAGAAAACACATGCCGACCAACTTCAGAATCTCACCCCAAGCGCAGGATATCTTTTTCTCCAGGCAGGACAATATTTGCTCTACTCTGCTTAACTAACACAAGAAGGGAGCCACTGCAGAGAGAAAGAGATCATTGTGATTCATGACTGCCAATAAAACTCCCATAAAATGCCCAGAAGAAGAAACAAGGCTATAGCAGCATTACAGTATGATCCCTGACCAAAGCTGAGACTGCAGATAGAAACACAGAAAAAGATTGCTCTTGTAAGCCGAAAGATATAAAATCATCCTCTGTGACATGAATATTTATGTCTCCAATCTTATGGTGTTTACATAGTCCATATCTGCCGCACTTTTCCAAGCAAATCTAAAATGTTCACATTGGCTTTTTTCACAAGTTATTTAGGGATGAGGGTTTTTTTTGTCGTACGCTCTACAGGTATTTACAGTCTTTTCTGACCTCCTGTGAATGATTTTTGATAGCTCAAATGAAAAAAAAGTTTAAGCACTGAGAAAATAATCAAAACACTCTAAGCTAAACAATCCAGTCTTTCCTTGAATAAATGCATATTTTTTTAACAAATGAAGTCTGTTAATTCTTTGGTGAAGAATCACACAAGCACGAATATATAAACTGAACTGACTGCTATAAAACAGCTAAGGTCTGGTTACTGTTTTACTGCAGAGATTGAAATAGCACTGCCTCCATTCCTAGAAGGGGCCGAGTATCTGAGGGAAAATCTCTTGTTGTCATGCTGCCTGTGAAGATTACAAAAATCTTCTGGCTCTTCATGTAAAAAGCCTGAGACTTTCGTTTCTTATACATATATGTAATTATTGTGCGATACAGAATCAAAGCCCTAAACATGGGTGCTGAGCGTTTCGTTGGCTTTTTAAAGCTCACTTCTCTTTTTGTGTACATGTGAATATGAATCATGCGATTGTGCTTTGTATTCTGAGACTGCAGTTAAACTATTTGGACACGAGAAGTTTCAGGACATGATAACTTGGATTAAACAGCAACAGGCAGAGTTATGAAATTGTCAGAGGAACAAAATAACAATCTCTCATAAATTCTCCACCCCTCCGAAGATGCGGGAGGGGAGTATTCTGTATTAATGTTACACTTAACACCAAGTATCATTTTTAAAATGCCATGACAAACCACGGCAACAATGTGCTTCAAAGTCAGAGTTCTCACAGCATTCCAGCATGACCGAGAAGCACGCAGGACACAAGGTAGCATGTGCAGCGTGATGCTTGACCGGGAGCACCCCCAAAGAGAGAGGATGATGGTATCACGGTCCCGGGACCTCTTCCTCTGCTTGGGTATCACATGACCACCTCAGCCTCAGTGAGAACAATCACTTTGCTATTTACATGCCTAAATGAGCAGCTTGAATCAAAGAGGGCCACAGCAGCGTGATAAGAAGAAAATTCCCGTGGGGACAGGACAGTTGCTGCAAAACAGTTAACAGCAAAAGACGGTTGATGAAAGAGTGGGAGGACTTGACTTTGACACAGAAACAGAGTAGTCAGGGCTATAAAATCCAATCTCATCTCCCATCTTTTGCGTACACTTTGCTAGCTTTGCAGTAATAGAACTGGTAATCTAAACCACTGGGATCGAATGGAAATTCATTTGCCACAATAACTGCATTTTGATGCTGTGCATGCACAAATCCTAATCATCTGCGAGTATATTAACACTCACAGCGCCGGGAGCCATCATGAGAGAATGGTTCATTTCTAGAAAAGCTGCAATCAATATAGTAAAGTGAAAGGGCGCAGATGTCAGGGTCATTCAATGTAGATGATCGATTAAACAAGAGTTGCTCGGAGAGGCCTGAGAAACGCACATATGTGCAGCCTGATGTCGTGTTATGCTATGGAAGAGAAAAACAGAGTCTGTGGGGCTCCGACAATCGGACACTTCTTTTAGTCCATGAGGGCCGCTGTAATACAGCTTTCAGATGTTTCCATCTGCTAATGGTGTTCCACTTGATTTGAATCAAGTGTGCTGAACAAGGGGAACATCTAAACCCTGAAGGGCCGGATTTGGACACCCCAGCATTAGACGCTGTTCATTCCAGTTGGTCATCTGATCCATTCATATATAAAATGAGACCAGAACACCCAATTTAGTGATTCAAAGTCAGAGTGAAATAACTGTCTTGTGATTTGGTGGATGAGAGGTCATGCTAAATGGGTTGTTTAATATAGAAAGTCTTCATTACTTAACCATACTTACCAATGCCTCCAGAACATAATCATTTTGCAATTCAAACAGTTTTTAAACAGGACAGCTTTGTTAGATTTGATGTATGGGCCTTTTACCCTCAGATCACCGACATGGCTCACGTCACAGTTGAACTTCCCACATGCCTCCCACTCACATTGCATTCGCACTGACCTTATTTGGGCCAAAAATTGGACTTTTTGTTCGTTCAACAAAGACAAATGCAAACGAGCATCACTTTCAGTCGTGTGCCATTTGAACGGCTGAGAAACACACGGCCCCGTTCACTGGATTCGGTACAAAACTGACAGTCTCCCCCTTATGGCTGCCATTCTCTGAATAGTTACAACATTTGCTTGTGTCAGACAAATGAGTTCATTCAGTGTATCAACAACAAGACAATGGCCACAGTGCACTTTGCTACAAGATTATGAGCACAATGCAATGTAGTGTTAAAGCTTTCAAAGCATTCTTCATGCTCTGAATGAACAGAGCCAGTTACAAAACCCACAGCTGAGCTTCATACAGTATGTGGGTTTAAGCCCAACTGCGTTTTAGTGTCACAATGCTCACAGTTGAGTGTGTTGAGTCATGTTCTTAAATCGCTCAGCTCATTTTAAATATCCATTCAGGGTGAGTATTACCTTGGAGAAGAAAAAGTAAATCAGAGGATCTTGTTTTATTACAGAAACTAAGGAGATTCTGCCAGTAAGTTTGAACTTAGGTTTAAACTTTCCAGCACAGGGCAATGGTCAGTGAACAGGTCCAGTGGAAATAATGACACAGCATTGTGCTGGAAGTGTTTTAGTTTAATTGAATCACACTTGAGGTTATGAAAAGTGCAAACCGAGGCATGTGCCATAAAAGGCTGCTGGAGATCCAGAAAAAAAAAGCTAGCCTTCTTGTTGGACAACTAAGTCCAAACCTATAACAAAAAAAAGCATATGGAATAAAAAAAGACACAAATAGTCTAAAAAGTCTCTGATAGTTTGGCATGAGGTGCGAACCAAACTCCCCTCATAAGATTAATGACCAACCTGCTCTGCAGCCACATTCATTTGATAATTTAAGACGTGTACACCAAATACACTGCCATCCTCATTTGGAATAATCAATTTAATGTTTCAGGAAAGGAAAGAGAAACATCTTCAGAATTCTCTGAATGTTAAAGCAAAGATTTTGTATACAAATCAAATGAGGCATGCCCATTTCAACCATAACAGAGTGGTGCTGCAGCACCAATTAAGAGTTTGTTCCAATTCTATCAAGGCACAGATCAAGTAGCAACATTAGGTAGGGACAAAGTTGGGGGGGGGGGGGGGACTGATCATCCCATTTCATAAGCATCTTCAAAAATAGTTTAATGCTTGAATGAAAACACTTAGAGAGGCTGCATCTCTTGTGGTTGGATTTAGTTTTATGGGTGTTCTCTGAACAGTCACAAGTGGCAACTCTGACTCATATTTGAGGACATTCTTGACATTGTGTTTTTTCTCCAAAGTGACCTCTAAGTAGTTGTGGCAGTTGTTGACTTCTACCAGCTTGTGTGTCTGTGTCTTTGGTTGTGTTATGGCCAGAGAGAGAAAAAAAGGCTCCCGAAACCACATTATGCAACTCCCCTTCTTTTCAAAATGTGACATATCACGCAAAGCACTCCTCTCCACTGGCAGCACGAACCCCCGCAGCTTCAGGCTGCTGCTGGCTGAACCTTTTTTGTCGGCCAAAAGCACTAACTCTTCCCTAACTTGCTGCACATGGGGAGCCCAGCACTGAGCTGGCAGCCATACGCGCACGGCTCGTCATCCTCTGCGCTCGCCTACAAGATGGATGGCCGTTTCCCCTCAGACACCGCAGACAGCCCCATTTAAGCAGCTTTAACTGGATCTGCGACAACCGGCCGGTGAAATCAACTTAAAGAATATGACCATTCATTTGGAGGGGGGGATCAATAAAGGGGCTGTCAGCGGGCAGCTCCGTCCAGTGGCACGCGCGCGCGCGGCCTCAGTGGTCAGCTCTGCTCTGCAACGCATCCATCCCTGCTGCTGCAACGCCAGAGCCCCCCTCCACAATCACAGCACAGCAAAACATCCACACCCGCCGCTTGTTTGGTGTTTTTTCCCCTCCTGATTATTTACGGGGCCGGTATAAACATGTGTCAAAACAAAGACACAAATGGGGGGGAAAAAAGCCCTGAATGAGCGTCTTGCTTAATTGCGGCGGTGTTATTTATCTCTCTGCTGAGATGGATTCAACCCACAGTGCAACAGAGAGAGGACAAGGCGGGTGCACCGAACGGAATTCAACGCCAGAAAAGAACAAAAAAAATAAAAAAAGAGAGAAGAAGCACACAAAGCTTACCGCAGGAAATCAGATTAATCCATAGGAGTTTGCAGAGGGACGTGTGCGGCGGAATTCGCGGATGTTTTTCTCCTCTCTGATCGAGTCTTTTCTTCGCACAGAGGGAGAATAGCGGGGGGAGACCCGACCCTGCCGATTCCGGAGAGGCTGTCGCCGCCGTGTGTACGGAGGATGACGATGGTGAGCACCGTCAAGCCAGCTGGAGTGGGGGGAAAACACTTCCGGTCAGGCACTTCAAGATAAAACTGCTGTTGAGTTTATTGAGCCTCACAGAAAACGAATGCCAAAGACATTTGACGCTCCTTTTTTCACAAAAATACCATTTTACCAATACGAGTCTTTCCCAGCTCCACCATGAGTTTACAATGACGTGATGATAACATTCACGAATGAGCATGAAAAGCAGTGTGTTCTTTGGTTTTACTTTGACTGGAGGGGGGCTGTGTGAGAATCCGCTTGGCTTTTTGCTCGTTTTGACGCAGCTGTTATTGCGTCCAGCTGATGCGGATCCGCACGGACCAACTTCCCGTGATTGACAGCGCTTTCGTCCAATGAGAGGCTACAACGAACAACGGGGCGCCCCTCTTTTCTTTGAGGGTGCAGCAAAGCAGGGCAGTTCAGCCGGTTTGTTTTTGTTCCAGCTCTCGGGACACCTCGATGCGTATTTCGGTGCAAGAGATCCATTTTCAATCAAAGTCCAAACACACAAGCAGAGCACGCGCAGGCCCAATTGTGTGTTCGTCATCCTCGTCCAACGATTACTCTGGGCAGGGGTTTTCCTTCCCCTACACCTCTAGGGTCCGAAAGGAGTGAAAGCAAGAGCTCCCTTTCTGCTAAGGAAAAAAAAATCCCCAAAAAGACTTAAATAAAAACAGCTGTTTGGAGCTAAGTGACTTGCTTGAGTTTTTGTGGCTGTGAGTGGAATCCATGGGATCCAAAAAACAAACACTATTGTTAAAGTTACCAGACTTACCACAGTGTTCAGTGAATTGTAACATGTAGGCCACATCTGACACCATTTGCATAATCCTGCACAAATCTTGGTGTCCTCAAGCTGCTGACTCAACCAAAATCCAAAATATAGTCACATGGTTGTGGTTCAGAATGGTAGAATTTCAAAAGTCCTTTAGTGACTGTCACGTATTCTAAATAATTTTAGAATTTTAACAGATGACCAACATTTCTGACGATCTGTGTTTCATTTTAGATTTATATTTTGAGTTTAATATAAGGAATTTTGGTGTGCGGTCTGCAAAACTTTGTTGCAGAGCTGCTTATTGTGGCAAAGCAGATCCTTAACAAATCTAAACTGCCAGCCCTGAAGGCATCTTCACATAAAAAATTGTATGAAAATACAACTCTCAACTGAGAAGTGTTTTTTTTTTAACCCAAATCCTCCTAAAAATGCTTTATGTGTATAAAAGAATACGTTCAGTTGTCCTTGTTATAAACAGCAGCTTTTGGATTTTTTTTCTTCTGTAATGAAAGAAAAGTTTAATCTTTTTGTTTTTATTTGAAACTCCTTCATGCCCTACTGGCTTTGTCCCCGGGTTTAAATATTCATTGCAACTCAAAATGATAATTACGGCTTTGCATCTGATCAGCGTGTCACAACAATGAAGGTGGCCTCATTAGCTTGCTGTGGGAAATGGGTGGGGGGGTTGGGGGGGGGGGGGGAAAGGGGTCCCCCTAATCCTCAGGCCGCGGTGAGCCGCCGTGCTCCCGCTCTGCTCCTCCTCAGCCCGGGTGTCACAGTTGCCAAAGCCCCCCAACAGCAAATGTGGAGCTTTTTCCTTGCAGCCATTTTGGAGCAGTTGTCATGGAGATGTGGGTCATGCAGTAATGGGAGAGAGGCGACTTGTGGCTGGTGGTGGAGGGTGAGCACTGCACGGCGGCGGAGCAGACAGCAGAAGCAGCAGAGAGCCATAAACTCATTATATCTGGGTCACTGGGATGCTCCAGCTGCAACAAGACAAGCAGACAAGACGCTATTATGCAAGAAGAGAGACGCAGGAGTTATGGGCGCCTGGGCTTCTGGTTATAGGGGAGTTCTGTTTATTCAGTGACGCGTGTTTCGGGGGGGTTGAAATGATAGTAAAGCCATGAGAGCAGCTTAGCTCTGCTGGACCCAGCTGCGTGTTTACACAAAAGCACATATCAAATAAAGAGCCGAGAGGAACAAATGCAACTTTGTACATCGAGCACTTACAGTGAAAGCCATAGGAAAGTTTTGTAGGCTTCATCTTTACATTGTCTATGCATGCAATCACAGAGAGGCAGAAAATGTTTATTTTTGAAAAACAACTGAAAGATTACCAAAAATATTGCTGTATAGATGAATGAATGAATCAGCAAATGAAAGTAGATGGGGAAAACAAATGTTTGTATAGCGATTGATCTGTTTGATTTATAGATTAGCTTTTGATTGTTTACACCAATTTCAGAAGGAACAAGACAATAGCAAAGTACAAATTGCATTTCAGAGATGTAACAATGCAAAAACAAACACAATGCAGAGTATTTGTGCCATGTGTGTTTAAAACAGGCTGTGTTTCTTTTTGTGGTTGTAGTTTCTTCCCCTAAATCCTGTGACTTCTCAAATGACCTTGTGTTTTTATTTGATTTAGATTTTAAACACAGTGTGGCCCCCCGGGTCCTATAACTATGCTGACCAGGTCTTTCTTTGCCATGAAATCAACGTCCAGCCGAATCTGTAAAAAAGGGGGTTCTCTCTGGGAAAAGGAGCATAACAAATCAAGTTTGGGCACTCTGTCGTGGGGATACTAAGTTGTAGGCCATATTGTTGTGTCGCCCCTATTGTCCACGGGCCCCTCTCCGTGACCTCCCCACTTTCAGATCCCGGACTTGTGATTGGTGGAGACGGCGGGGCTTTGTCGTCATAACCCCAGTGCCCATTCATCGGCGGACTTGGGCGTTGTACTCCGCATCTCATTTGCGGCGGGGCCAATTTCTCCATCTACAAACTCCGCTCGAGGAAAAAAAAATTGGAAGAATTCGCGTTTCGTTCGCACCTTCGCGATATTTTTTCAAGCGCTCATTACTCTCTTTGCGGTCATTTTGATTTCAGTCTTTTCCTCTCGGCTTTGCTTGCAAAGGGAGGCGTCGGCGTTCCTGAAATTTTTTGGGTGGAAGCTTGCGGTCTTTGTTCATTCATCTGATCGGTTGGGTTCCTTTGTTGGAACAAAAGCATGGGAGCACAAATCTCCAAAACCGCTGGAAAAGAGGAAACTGCGGTGGAAAAGCCTGCAGAAGGAGCAGCTGCTGCATCCAAGACGAACGGCCAGGTAAACTGTGTTTTTAATTATTTAAGAAATTTGCCCAAATGGAATTTAGTCTTGAATTTAGCAATGTGTTGCGTCAATGGCGTGCTCCATGTTCCCTGTAGCGCATCCCCACGCTCACCGGCATTCAGGGAAAGTGGCCACATGGATCCACATCACCCAGCCTCTGTATTTTAACGGTTTTTAATCGTTCTGCAACGCTTTACCCCACGTTTTTCTTTAAAAACTATCAAATAACGCGCAAACTGCAAAAACTAAAATCGACAAAAGGTTGACTGATTAGTCCAGATGCTCCTTTTTTCTGCATTTAAAATGTCATAATCGTAAGTTTTTTTTTTTGTTTAAATTTTTATTCATTTATTTTTGTTTAGTAGTAAAAATCTGCCGCCACTTTGGCCCATTAGATGGAAATTTGTGCAGCGGGGCTTTGTGGTCTCCTCACTGTGGCATGGCCATTTTAAAAACGGTACCACGCCTTTGTTGCCAGTTTCAAGAAAAGAGCCACGTTTTTTTTCTTTCCGTTTTTCTTTTGTTTAAAACCATCAAACCAAAGCGGGGATGAAAATCGATTAAACCATTCGAAATTAGATTCACTCGTATTTGTATTTTGTGGTTCGATAAAACGGGATAATGGGAAAGGGGAAAAAAAGAAATTCCTATATTGTTTCCACCCACTCTACGCCGAACGCCCCCCAGTGGTTCAGGCGAGTACTGCAGTCTGGACGAGCCTACTGCTGAAAGCCAAAGGCCTGTCGTCATTCTCCTAGTAACCGATGTTGCTGCAGTTTTTGGCTAATTTCTTATTGGCTATCGCGTGTCTGCAGTTTTGATCAAATATTATAGCACCTTAGATTTTTAGAAGAGGTTAGTGGGGACCATGTGAACACAGGTTGATCCACAGTGGCAAGCTCTTGCTATATTGTGTGTTTTTTATTCAAGTCTTCTTTAATCTTTCAGGAGAATGGTCACGCCAAGACAAACGGAGATGCCTCTCCTGCAGCAGAAGAAGCGAACAAAGCTGATGTGCAGGCCAATGGAAGCACTCCTACTGAGGAGGCGCCAAAAGAAGAGGGGGAAAAAGCCGAGGGCGCCGAGGCCAATGGAGAGAAGGAGCCGGCCGCCACAAACGGAGACACCGCCGCCAAGCCGGAGGAAGGCACTCCATCAACCAGCGAGGACGGCAAGCAGAAGAAAAAGCGCTTCTCCTTCAAGAAACCGTCCTTCAAGCTGAGCGGCTTCTCTTTCAAGAAGTCCAAGAAGGAGTCTGAGGAGGCAGCGGAGGACGAAGCGGCGGCCGCCGCCGCCGAGCCGGCCGAGGGGGAGAAGCCCGCGTCGGAAGAGGCGGCTGCCGAGGAGGCCAAGCCGGCGGAGGGGGCCGAGGAGGGAGCCAAGGAGGCTGCGGCCGAGGAGCCAAAGGCGGAGGAAGCCGCCGCTGCTGCTGCCGCCGAGGAGAAACCAGCCGAAGCTTCGCCTACCGAGCCCGAAACGGCCGCCAGTCCAGAGGCCGCCGCCGTCCCCGCCGCCGCCACCGCCGAGTAGTCCTGCTGAGAGAGAAACCGGAATGAAGGATGACGACGTAGCCTGTCTGAAGGAACGCGAGGACTTGTCTAAAACCAGGGAATCTTTTTTTTTTTCCTTTATTTTTTTTCCTTTTTTTTGTTTGTTTACTACTCTGCAACCATCTCATCCATAATGACTGCAATGTCCCTGGCAGTGGTGGAAAGGAGGGGCAGCAGAGAATGTGCTGCTTCCTCACTGCTCATTGCATTTGTGACCTGGGTGAGTGTGAAAGTGCAAATGTGAGTGGGAACGGATTTCCACCCCCTCCCCCTCCCCTCCTTTTCCCCCCTGACACTATACCATGACATGTTGCTGAATTTTACATATTTAATCGAAGTATTTTGGTGCTGGGCAATTGGATGTAGCAGCTAAAGCTGTGTCTGCAATATCTGACACATTGTGATATTTAAAGGGAAAGTCCTTATCCAAGTCTTAAATGTTGTCTTTGCAGTGCACAGTTGTTTACAACTCTTCAAGCTCAATGCTCCTGTGGACTCAAACCATTCCTGAACTAGATTTAGTGTCCAGTTGAAACAATAGGTGCTCATCACTCATTAGATTCCACCATCTCATGATTCTGTAGTAATGCACGTTGTATAGACTTTGATATTACTGGTTTTATGACTAAGATGTACCTAATGACTGAAGTTTTTAACTGATTACCCATTGTAAATGATTTTTTTTTCTTGTTTTTTCACCATTTGTAAGATTGAATAAAATTGGGAGATGTTTTAAGCAGATTTTGCATCAAGCTGTGATGACTACAAAACCACTTCAAATCTACACAAAGCACAGAGTCAGAGTTAAGGATGCCATCTTTAGGTGGCATTTTTTTCTGTACATAATGAGGCTCACCTTATTCAATATGGAATGTAACATTGCCTGCAAACTGGTAACAAGGTGTTAAGTTTTTCTGTGAGTTCTGCTGAAGAATAAAGCAATGAAATGTGAATTGGCATTGTGAGGTCGTTTATTTATAAAGTTTGGCCAATAATAATGATGGCCTTTTTTACAGAGATATTTCTGTTTGGGGTTGATAATCAGCTTTTTTTTTGTGTCTGGGTGGGCTTACAGCACCCTCATGTGGAGCACTGAATTAGTTTTTTCTCACTTGAAAGTTCAGAAAAACCTGAAAATATCCACTGATTTAAAATTTTGCTTTAACACTTCAGATCCAGTTCACTTTTAGTATTTGGCTCTGGAATATGTATTTATATTCCCTCTGAGTAATGTGTTTGCTTGCATGTTACATTTTTGGGAAATGAGCAATTGAGGAACCACAACATAGTTGTTTTCAGAGATATAGGATTTGGAGATATAGTTGTTTAAACCAGTCTCAACATCTGGTTTTGCTCCAGAAATAAATCTTTGAAACTACATTTTTAAGATGTTTAGAGGTTTAGTATCTGCTGTGCAGATCCAAATACTGCCTTTGGTCTTTGCTTAGGGAAATTGGGATTCTTTCTATGAAACCTCAAAACTCCATGAAAACACCGGAATCTTTAAAAAGTGAAGGAGACTGCTTCAGACTTCTCAAGGGTGTTTTTTAGTGGTCCACAGCTGTGTCTGTGTTCATTGCAAACCACCTATTTCCTTTGCACCCTGTTTAACCCTGTGTACTTTAGCTTTGGACACCACAAGAAGGGTGTGCTTTGCACATAATATTCTATTTATGCTTCCTGGCTTGTCCAGTTTGGTCAGATTGTTAAGGCATTTTCTACTCAGTTTGTCCCCTAGGGATATTCGTAAATATCCCTTGGTGTCGCACATCGCCCTTCATCAGCAACACTGCCTGCTGCTTCTCTGCTTGGCTTAATTTCCGCCTTTGTTATCCCTCCAGTGCACAGACGGATCTGTGACATGCCAGGTGAGGCCACCACAGTTCAAATATATGCATAAATATCTGTGTGCTTCAGACGGGGTTGACCAACAGCAGCACCACATCTGTGCTCCTGTCTGTGGCACCAACAGCTCATGTCTGAGGCAGTGCCCTCAGATGGCAATCCCCTGTGGTTTCTTTCAAAAAGCATCCTTGGGCCTCTCACCTAACCACCGTCTCACCCTCACTCCCAAGGAAGATCACAAACACGCTACCCTGCCCTGTCCCTCATCCCACACCCAGGATATTTTCAGCGCACCCACACTCAGGCTTCCATGGTAGAGTAGCCTTGGTAAACACAGGCTAGAGAGCAGGCAACCATTGGCCTTCAAATCTTATCAGTCTCATGGTTCTCAGCATGTATTTGGGCTCAGTGGTAACTGTGTACATTTGCTCAAATACTATAGTGAAATATGTATAGATTTCATGTTTCTGTTTCAGCAGGAGAAATGAGAACTCTCAAATCCCATCCAGATACTTTCACCAAGTTAAAGCCCACGACCAAGTTCACATTTGGAAGGAAATCTAAACAACAAAGGTACTCTGAGGTAAAGAGCTCAGTTTTGTGGGAGGAGAAAATCTGAAACAAAACATTTTTTGCGACACACATTCCAACAAGTTGCAAAGCAAGAGCTGCATGAATAAGGTTGCACAAAACTCTTACAGACACATTTATAAGTTGGTCTGAGTTTTATACCTTTCCCGATAGTTGTTTTAATTCCTTTTCATCCAATACAATATGGAACCCCTATATGAAGTTGCATATGTTTTTAAATGTTTATCTTCCCACCTTCTGAAGGAATGACACTTGTGTAGTTTTCTGGTGTGAGAGAGAAGTGCTTTTTTAGAGGAAGAAGTAGTCTTTATTCTGTGACCCACCATGCAGATCAGTGTCAACATGGCTCCCACATAGCTACAGGTGTTCACACTTAAGGATGTTGAGGAATACCATTTGCAAAGATACATACAGTATGTAAAGGTATAAACAGGTATTGTTGTCATTGCTGGATATTGCCTCATTTGAAAGGAGGGTGTATGGTTGCACAGGTGTCAGTCTTCTCCTTAGGAATATTCACTTTTGTTAAACTTTTCTATATTTTGACAATGATGTCAAAGGTTGAAATTGGTTTAATCTTCCTCTGGTGTTAGGGTTGGCACACATTTAACACTGGAGGAACCCTAGATGAAAGAACTGTGCGAGCAATACCTAGACTACCCTTTTTGAGTGTGTGGAGCTGCTTAAAACCTAATGAAAAGCTTTTTGTGTTGCCCTCTGTGATTATGCTCCAAACCTCTGGAGCCCACAAGGGATGTGAGAGGTGTTTTTTAGATTTTTTTTTTCTGTTTTGGGTGTGTTTATTTTTAGTCCTCACCATAATTTGTCTTAATTTTTTAAAATTCTTTTACTGGTTAACATCTTGTTTTAACATGTCAAATGTTACATCATGTAATACGTGATGATATTTCTTTTTTTGTGTTATCCTTTATTAGTCTTTGTTTTGTCTTACATATTTTCTTGTTGCTTTGTTCAGTTATCTTATTCCATGTATCAAAAGGACAATTTTTATTTAAATGATTGGCTGAGGCTCCAAGTAATATCGCCATTAAAGAAACGCATCAGACAAACATTCATCACGACATCATTTAATTTGGTCAATATGCTTACATGACATAATGCAAGTCCAGGGTTATAACAATGTTGCTGTTAAACAGTTTGTTTCCATACCAGTACTGAGGTGACTTATTTCATTACAACAGTCAATTTGACCATTACCATTTCACAATATGTTCAAGTCACATTTAGTTACAACAAGTTGCACAGAAAAGAAATTGTGTACTTTTAACAAGGTTGTTACCCAAAAGAACAAAAAAACCAAAAACAAAACAAGGTTGTACAAAAGCAAACAGAAACAAACAAACAGTTAAGAGTCACCAGTTTAGGTCAGTATAAAAGAAACAATGTTGGAAAGAAAAGGTCAGGACACAACACAGTTATAACACCTCAATTTCACATGCTGTCTCCATAACAAAAGCTCACTTGAACATTGTGGATTGCTTCCCCCCCATCCCTGATCACTTGTTTTCATAAATTAGTTTTCCTTCTTCTAAGCACCTATTTCTTGTAATTTTCAAGTTGAGATGCGCCTATTCCCCAAAGAATGTAGAACTGCCTGTCTGTTGGGTTGAGGAAAATAAACAGGGAGTTAACTTTGAGAAATAGATGGCAAAATTAGTTGGTGGCCTTTGGGAACTACTGTATCAACGTATCACGTTGAAGCAATGAGGAACCCAGAGAATGAGCAGTGGACATTCTCTGCAGCAAAGACACCATTAGCCTCCTCATCTGGGATCTGAACATAGACTGTATCCTGCTGGTCAAGCAAAAGCACAGCGCTACCAGACATCTGGTCCAGGAAACCCTTGTTGTACTCATCATAAGTGAACATAATAGGTTGGCCATTCTTGTACAGAGCCACCAGGGCATGAGCTCCATTAACATGGATGCTGTAGGAGAAGTAGTAGACTCCAGGCACTTGGCAAGTGAAAATACCAGTCTCTGGGTCATAGTGATTCTCAGCATTGTACACTATCTGATCAAACTTAATAGGGCTCCCAGCAGAAGGGTAGGGTGTGGCCAGAGCTGCTGTAAAAGCAGACATGGGGGACTTGACCATAATCTCCCCCATTCCCATGCCCTTCTCAAACACAACCTCACCGGGAGGTCCAGGGGGACCAGCAGGACCAGCTGGGCCAGGCTCACCATCAGCTCCATTTTCACCAGGCACACCAGGGGCACCCTGTGGGCCGGGAAGACCCTTGGCAGCCAAACCAGCTGGGCCAGGGGCACCAGGGAGACCTGGGTGTCCTTTAAGGCCAGGAGTACCGGAAGGACCTTGTGGGCCAGCAGGCCCTCTGGAACCTGGAGCACCATCAGATCCAGAAGCACCAGGCTCACCTGGACGACCAGGATGACCTTTAGGACCAGCAGGTCCTGGAATACCTGGGGCACCTGGAGTACCTGGAGCACCCATGTTACCTTTGTCACCTGCAGGCCCAGTTGCCCCCCGTGGTCCAGGTGGACCAGCTGCACCTGGATAACCCTGTTTACCTGGGAAACCTTGGGCTCCCTGATCTCCCTTATGTCCCTTAGATCCCTGAGGTCCGGTTGCACCTGCATCACCTTTAGGGCCGAAAGGACCAGTTTCACCTGGGAAACCTCTTTCACCCTGGGGTCCAGTTGGACCTGTTGGGCCAGTTGCACCAGTAGCACCAGTATATCCTGTAGGACCCTGCTCACCCTTTGCACCTGTGGCACCTGGACTACCAGGGGCTCCCCTCTCTCCCTTCTCACCATTTGCACCTGGTTTTCCATATCCTGGGACTCCAGGAGCACCAGTGGCTCCAGCAGGTCCCTGGTGGCCCTTAGGTCCAGCTGCACCGGGGAGACCTGGTGCGCCATTCTCACCGGGTTTTCCTGGAAGACCTACACCTGGGGCACCAGTGTGTCCCTTTGGTCCCTGTGGTCCCATTTGACCAGGAGCACCATCTCTACCTGGGGTACCTGACTTCCCTGGCTCTCCGGGCATACCTGATTTTCCTGGCTTTCCAATTCCAGAAGCACCTGGTGCTCCAGGTGGGCCCATAGGTCCCTGAGCTCCTGTCTGACCTTGGGGTCCCTGCATTCCCACACCTCTATCACCCTTTGAACCCGGCAGGCCAGGCACACCTGGGTGTCCTTTCAGGCCAGGCTCACCTCTGGGTCCCATAGGTCCAGGAAGACCTGAAGGTCCAGGCTTGCCAGTAGCAGACAGACCAGCAGGTCCAGGGCTTCCTGGAGACCCAGGGACTCCCCTAGGACCCTGAGGGCCTGTAGCACCAGTGTCTCCCTTGTCACCAGGTGTTCCAGGAAAGCCAGGTTTGCCAGGACCACCGGGAGTACCGGGTTTGCCAGCAATGGAGCGGCCAGGAGATCCAGGAGGTCCAGGAGGTCCTTGTGGCCCGGACAGACCTACACCATCCTCCCCAGGTGGGCCAGGTGGGCCAGGAGGTCCTTCGGCACCAGGCTCACCTGGTGCACCAGGCTCACCTGCCACTGATACCACTGTAAGGAGGGAAATAATGAATTATCACAAAGAAAGATGAATATAAAAGCATTTATTTTATCCTCTATGATCGTCTCCGTAAAGGTAACACAATGTGGTACTGTGTGGAATAGTGCAGCTTCAATACAAATCAATACAATGTAGATGTTTTCTACAGTGAACGCCTGGTCAGGTCAATTTGGTCACTGCAGTACCTAACATTTTAGTGCATGAATGTGGTTGAATCCATCTTTCAGATCTTAGGTTGGGTCATAGGTCAGTGAATAGGTTGTCATAGATTGGGAATATGATTTGAATAGTAGAAAAGAAATGAAAAGAATAGGTTTTGAACACATGCTTACATGTACAATGTATACTAAAGTAAAAAAATAAATAAATAAACATAATCTGAAAACCCAATCACATATCAACGTTTCACAGGTGAGAATATTTGAATTCTAATAATCCTACGGAATAAATTGTCAAGAGAAAATGGTTAATATAGATTTATGTATTCACTTTTACAAATGATCCCACAAAATAACATGTTGTTAAATGTTGTACTAAATCTTGAAAATTGACCTGGGTTTTTGAAACATCTACCGGAATGTCTTTTTTATTATCTAAAAGAGGGTTTCACTTAAATTGAGAAAATGTGAGAAAAAAGAACAAACTGCATATAACCTGTTTCATTACCATTTGTAAGACATGGTGGATGTTAAAGATGTTAAGAGTTTTTGTAGGACAACGCAAGTTGGAGTTAGTTTTTTTTCTGCCTTAATGTGGTCACATGTGTTTTGAGTGTTAAATGCACTCTCCTTGCCTAACTTTGGACTAGTTTGGATCAAGCCAAACAGATGTTTCTACTTCTGTGTTGAGCAGGCACACCCAGGCAAACCGCACTGCTGGGTGACTGGACTCTAATTGTTGGTGTCATCCTAAAAATAATCCACTAACAGCTACTTTCTTGAATTATTTAGCAGCATGCAACACAACAATGCATATTTTATCCCATATTTTTGGAAAATAAAAATGCAATCACATAATAAATTATAAGTCAATGTGTTTTGGTTGCACTATGAATATATTCAAAATTTGAATCTGTTTTCTGTTTTGTTTCAGGGATTTTTAGCAAATGCAGTAACTCAAACGTTATGAATAATCTCATGTCCAGTATTTAAGCTAAAATACCTGAACAAGTGAACAGCAGTCTGTAAGCTTTAATGCACTATGCATGTAAAGTGATGATGATTGAGCTTCTTTAAAAAAAAATCTATTTAGTAATACTGATAAACTAAAAAACACATCAATTCAACTTAACCAAACAATAATCTGTCTGCAACAGAGAAAAACAAAAAACACAAAGCACTGCAGAAAAACACAACCCATGTCTGTATTGACTATTCAGTATGTGATCTAAGTGGACTACGTGATTGGAGAGTCTGGGGAAATCATGCAGCCAATCAGAGCACACGGCTGCTCCAGGCTAAGGTGGAGTCCAGTTTGTGCTGGTGGTGCCTGCCTCTGACTGATGCTTGTGGAGCTCTTATCAGACTCAACTAAGTTACTCCTCTCCTCAGTGAAGTTTTACAGGTAGAGTAAGCCGTTTTGCTCAACTGTTACTTAATTCACATTTGGGGAGAAACATCTAGTTTGTGCGGCTTAGCATGTTGTGAGTTGGTCTTTTTCTCTTTTTGTTGTCACTAAAACAGCACTTGGTTACTTAGAGTAAACAAACTGAGCATCAGGTCTGAGACTGGGATTATTTTCTTACCATGGCTCTTTACAGGGAAGGGCACCACCTTCTTCACCACATAGCCCTTTCCATGGGCTGCTGCAGAGGCTGCAACGAGGAGGAGGATGCTGGCCACTCGAATGTCCATCATGGAAAGTCAAACCTGCAGAAGAGAGATGGACACAGTCAGTAGAATAATCTTAAAGGTACACATTTCAGCACTCTTAAATAGTTCTTAGTTCTATTAAAAAGAATGAAAAAACTTGAAATGCCAAATATTGAGGCTGTCCAAAGCCTCCAGAAACAAATTTAGAAAGGATGCTTTAGAGTTCTCATTAGACTATCTTGGAGAGTGTAGGACTCACTGAATATCCTGCTGGAAGCACTAAGTTAGCTAGTTTCTACCATCTCCCTATTCTGTCAAAGTAACCTTTAAAGGCCTTGACAAAGAGCCTAGAAAGTTGACAACTTTTCACCAACTATAAAACCATTAAGAAAGCAAGAGAATCAAACATACCGGCATCCAAGGAGAGGGAAACCAAATTTCTTCCGCACCAGTGAGCTCCTGGTGCTGCTGTATATCCTTAGGGTAGGAGCACAACTGAGGATATGCTGCCCTCCAGTACAATGAAGTGGGTATTTATACCATATCTACCCCTTGAATCATTAAAAAAAAAGAAAGCCCCCACCACACAAGTACCTCCCTTCTTAAAGCTAGGGTGTAATTAGCAGACAGATCTGCCCAAACCAGGCATGTCACATCAGGGAGCCTCCATGTCTTGAATATCTAGACACATGATTATCACTTATTTCAGTCTTTTTTTTTCTGAACAAGAAAATGATCAGATCTACTGAAAAATGAACTGAAATAAAGAAAAAAAGAACAACACAAAGAACATAGATAAGCTCAGAGGAATAATTCACTAATGACACCTTTTCACTTATCCACCATTACTCATATTTGCTGTTCTACAGCAACCTTTAGTTTGTGACATGACAATGTTGTATTCATTTTGTTAAAGAAATATTAGTATGTCTGAAAATAGTCAGCTCAGATCTGTAAAACATAAACAGCAGCATCTGTAAAGACACCTTTCTACCTTCCTGACTGGGAATCTGAATGCCAATAAAAAAGAAATTACTGTAGGAAGTCGTTGATATAATTCCCAAGGATTAAGTGCATTCAGTTTTTGAACGGCTTTAGACAGATTGAAACAATTTATGCCAAGTAAGTATTTGCAGGAGAAATTCATTTTTTGTTTAATTTTGTTTAGCATCGATTTCCTGAGCTATATATTTGGTCAAGCTGTAAATGTGACTTAGGACAAAGTAGTTTTGATTTTGGGGTGAACACTTTTTCTAAGCTTGTATATTTTTGTAGATGTTTCGCCCTTTATACAGCTAATAAAGCTATATAAAGAACTACCAAGAAATACACTTGGGCTTGTCTCATGAATGCAACCAAGTGTCACACCTACCCCATGCAGTACTCATACATAGACAGCAGGGGGCATGTTTTTACTTAAATGCAACATCCTGGAGCAAGATTCTAATGCTGCAGAGCACTGGATATACCCCTGTGGTCATGAATTATTTTTGGTTCCTTTGGAGAACATACATGATTATGCCCTTCTTGTATGTTCTTACAATTAAAGCTGGTTGCTGTCATGATGTAGTATTTCCTCAATCAGCTCTTTTGTACGTTACCCTCCCTCACACTCCACCTTGTCTTGCTTACTTTAAGATCTTCCAACTGTAATTTTTTCTGTTTCACTTCAGCCACATAGGAAATGCATACACCCAAATAATCACATGTTCCCAAGCACACAAGCAGCCATAAACGATGTGTAGGGTAGTTCATGTCCCATCCCAAAATCTCCCTGACCACGCATCCATTTATGGTACATGGGGTTCTTGTGTTCTTTTCATGTACATACATCATGTTGGCAATATGTCTATATTTGCAAAAAAAAGATGATGAAAAACATGACTGAGGACTAGACCAAGTTTCTGTGTAAGGCGTCTATACCACATGTGACTGTCACAGGCATCTTTCACCACAAGTTTAATTAGAGATTCTTCAGCATGGTTTGTTCGAACACCCCCACCCCCCATGACTTCTTTTTTTTTGGTGTAAATTAGATCAAATTATCTGCAATTTTCTAAAGTGCCACCTTCCCTGGTTTAAAGCACTCAATCATGTTTGGCAACCATTGTTTAAGTGGGCTCCTCCAGTAAAATAAAATATAATGCAATATGTGATTTTAATTTCCAAATGTTTGAAATTTTGGATCATAAGCACTCTGGGAGAGACAGCATGCCAAAAGGTGCAGAAATATATACATATATATATCCCAATGTGTGTTTCACGTGAAACTCCAGCTGCTGGAGCACCACATTTGTACCTTTATCATTAATGCAAACAACACTTTACTTTATTTAGTGCATGCTTGGCCCTGTTTTATCAGCCGTGGAAACTCATTTACTCTGCATTTTTCCTATTTTCCCTAACTATCACTTTCGATATGTTTTCGTTTTGCTATATCATTTCAAAACCTCTTATATCCTAGAGACCCAACCATTCCAGCTTTAGTCAGATTTAGATGAAATGAGAGAGCCTGAGAGGGTGGAGTTAGGATTTATATGTTTATAGGTTCAGTTTGTTTTAGTTTATTTATGTTTTTCAAACATAACTAAACCACTGCAAAAGGCTTTTTCCGTATTTAGTCCGATGTTCTGAACACAATGATTCATCTCTTTATGAAGAGAAAAACAGCAACCTGTGGGCCCTTGAGGAAACAGAAACACTCGTGCTGAGCCTTGGAAACAGAGTGTACTTTGGCCTGAGGAGAACTTGAATTAACAGTGTAATTTGGATGTTGTTTATAATCTCACAGCATATTTTGGATTTATAAATACGCCACTGCACTTATTTAAGAGGGACTCAGTCCTTGTGCTTATAGTGCTGAATTGAAGGCTGTAAAAGCGCATGGCAGAACATTCTCTGCTTTTCTCGTTACAGAACCACCAAAGCTTGATGTGGTTGGCAAGCTTCATTGTAATAACCATTAGAAATTAGGTTAACAGCTTTGAAAAAGAAAGTTGTGATGCTTTGCTCTTATATTGTCACTAACGCCTCACTGTAAAATACACACATGCTTTCAGTTTCGTGTCATTTCACACACTCGTCATATGACATAAAAGATTTTTACTGAATTTGGTAAAATCAGTATAAGACTAATTACAAACACACCCAAAGTCAGAGAGTGCAAACTTTGATAGATGAGTCTCCTGTTTCAGGACTACACAGATTTGCTTTACAGTCTTTACACATGTGACTTTCTGAATTAACAGACTTTATGCATGAATTGAACGAATCAGTGTGTTTGAGTTAAATTGCATCGGTGATGTTCAAATTTGGATAGCTTCTTCAACCATAAGTGCCTCCTGCAGCGTAACTTCTCCAAAAGTACTGCAGCAAAGGACTGGAAAGAAAAGAAAAACAAGCATGGGAAGCCATGACAGGGCAAACTTTCTTTGTCTTTCCCTGCTGCAGCTGGTCCTGCCTGCTATTCAGGCCTTCATCTGTGCCTAACAACAGCCCATGACTTTGACAAAATTCCCCAGAGAGCACTTCTGGACACTGTTACTGGCATTGCTGCTGATGTTTGTGCTTGTACTCTACTATGATAACAGTGTTTGAAAGGAAGGTTTTTGCATTTTGTCTGTTTTTGTTCACTTCACTGCCCAGGAATTGATGTTTCGGTTTCTTTGCCAAGCTGACCGAGACTCAACCCACACCCAAGAGAAGAACATAATTGGCAGTTGATGTAAAGGGACCTAACCAAGCACGTGAGCTAAGCAAAGTCTAAAGATACACCATCACTGCTTGGATACAAATTTAATGTTTCAATAAACTCCATGGACCACTAAGAACTACTTTAAACTTCATGAATGGCAGACTTGATGGGGGCCCTTTTGAACGATTGTTGGGGAAATTACTGGGTCCTGAAAACAAACATGGACCCGAATGAAATCGGAAGAGTAAAGAAAGGTTTCTAAAAAATCGGAGCTTGTGTCTGGGAGGTCAGCAGTGTGAAACCTTGGATGGCAGGCAAATGGAAGGATAGGGGAGAAAGCAACAGTTGGTGTGCTTTCATACCTCCCATGCTAGGATCCATGTAGTTTCCATTAAAGCCCTCCCCTGCATTTATGCTGACACATGCATATTTATTTTTACGTCTTTAAATTGTGAAACCACATGAAATTTCCTATGTAATTAAACCGATAAGCTTGAAATTGCTGGACTTTCGTTCCTACTGGCTGCTTGTGATGCTATCAGCACTTCGCCTGCAGAAGCTGCTGCTTCGCCCACTTCTGAAAGTTAACAGAAGCTTATTACCAGTCATCCAAAACAAGTACTACTTTATCTGATTAGATATTTTTTTTGTGCTCTCAAAGATTGCTGTAAGTTTATTTCTGGAAAGATTTGACTCAGCTGTAGGTTGAAGGCAACTTTCTTAGTCTTGCTTGGAGAAAAATCAGGCTTTGAGAGCTGAAACAGCCACATACTAACTTAATTAGAAGCGCTGAGCCAGACATTTAATATGCTGCTGCAAAACAAGCACATGTGCACACACGAGATTCTATTAAGGTGAAAAGGTCAGAAGAAGATGGATAGATTTTTGTTTTTACAACTTGCTTTGTCCTAAAAAAAAGTACATCTTTATTTCCTGACTTTATGTTAACATCAGGCTTATCTTGCTCTGTTCCGTCATTGCTTTAAAGTTAGAAAGAAAATAAAAAAACATCAAACACTAGACAGGCTGTCATAAGTATCTGCTCGCTGTGGGATGATTTAAAGATTTCAAAGCTAAATAAAACCACCTTAATGGTATTTCTTACATTTAAGCGTAGGTGTCTCAATCCTGTATTTAAGGATAATGACAAATCCTCTTCATCAAGCTTGAGAAAATTCTAGGTTTCCCTGGCTGTATCTGGCAACATTAGTTAGTTCACAGTAAAAATGTACCAAATAAAAAGAGGAAAGAGAAACTGAAAAAGCTGCCAGTGTTTTAGTAGGAGTGTGGAAGACGTGTTGAAAGGGGGAGGTGGGGGTTATATTTGACTTGTCTGTTCATAATTACATTTGACTTCAATGCCTACTGCAGCTGCAAATTGTGTCCATGCTTTAAATCCAATGTGACAACCAGCGACACAATGTCACTTCACTCGCTCCAGAGGCTGCACAAAGACTTGCATAGAGAGTTGGTTCTGAACACTATATTTGGTGAGAGCCATGTCTGTCTCAAAATAAGCAATGGAGCTAAACTGTTAGTTGAGGCCCACACAATCCACATATCCTAGAGGGTGCCATTTGTATATAAAGACATGACCACAGGAAGTTAGATGGAGTTTAATGTACAGTGTGTCCTTAACAACGCTGGGGCCAAGGCTCGATCCGGTGTGGTTTAAAGGTTTATTTTAATGGCTGATGGACACTGCGGGGGTGGGAACTCTGAATACATCTTTGAACAGTAGGTCCAGCTAAGTCAAAAAGAGATTTATCCCAGATTATGTACAGTATATAAACAATAGCTCCCTACTAATCTAACTAATATTATTAGTAATAGATACATACATACATACAATGTCATTTCGAAGTTGAGGCACCTTATTGAGGCCATCAAAGGTAATCTTCACACTTATAAAAACTAATTATCGTCCTGGCGCTTTTTGGCATTCTCACATTAATTTTAATTTATTTGCTGTGCTTGTTGTGGTTGAAAGGGCGTCTTGCTTGTTAATCTTTGTTGATGTGATTCTACATTTGAGAACAAATGACAGTGGATGCATGCAAAAACCCTGAGTAACTGCATTCTGCCCTTTGGCTTTAAGTCTAGATCCAAGCAGATATTTAGTACCCATATAAGCTGGGCATGATGTGATGAACATCTTCACAGCATGTACTGCCACCTGCTCAATAATTCATAGAAATGCATGACAGATCATTTATTTAGCAGAAGCTTTCTTTCTGAGACAACTTACCTATGAGGGAAACATTAAGGGCCAACATGAAGTTTATTTCTTGCCCAAAGACACTTTGTAGTCTGGGGAGATTCATGAGCTGCAAAACAATTCAAGTTGTAGCCTCAGCCTATCTAGTTTCTCTGTGTGCCACTGGATTCAGCTTGGAGTTTGTAATTGGGGATAGAATTTGAACCATTTAATCAAATTGTCATTTAGACTCAGTGAAAGCAATAATGAGCAAAATGCACGTAAATCACCACAAAATGAAACTCTTAAAAATAGTAAATATGCAGTTGGTCTGTCAATTGAACTCAGATGTGACCAAACAGTCTTTCCATAAAACCAGCCTTCTAGTACTCAGCTGGCTTGGTGTTTTTAAAACAATCATTCAGTCAAACTGCTCATTGCAGCTGTTTTGGAGTTTGTTTTCTGCGAATCCACAGACACAGAGACATCCAAGAATAAATCAAATGGGGAACACACAAAACCTGAGTTTCCTTCCATCTGGTTTGGCTTTTCGGTAGCTGGTGTTCCGTCGTATTTGTTCAAGGAGTTTACAGGGCCAAACTTCATACTTGCTAAATATTTTTGATTAATTGCATTTAGTGCATCTTTAGATGACCTGCAAAAAATTATAATAAAGAGTATAAAAAGTGCCTAAACACAGGTCTCAGAATGTACCTGAAAGACAGACAGATTAATCATATCAGCAATGTGAAAATGAAAAAAATGCTCATGCTCTCAATTTGACCATGTTGGTGGACTTTTACACTAAAACATTTTGGACACAGTGGCTGAGCTTCAGTGTTTGCAGCACTGAATGAAGCCGTGAAATTACAAGCAATTTAAATCTTTTTTTTTTGCCCACGATGAAAAGTCATGGTTGAGCAGGTGCTCAAAGGAACTAATAGACCTGAATTTGCATGAAATGAGCTGTTTAAATGCCCGGTTCTGAGCAGGTAGCTTTGGAGTTCAGGATGTGTGAACATTTGAAAGAATTTTTGCTCACTTTTGTCACAAAAGCTTTTTCTTACTGTGAAACAACTTCAGGTCGGAAGTCTGAGGAAACCCATTTTTTCGACCCAACGTACAGTATGACAGAATGCTTTGAGCTTCCAGGTGGTCTGTGGGCCTAATGTTTCAAAGCAGAACAAAGAGTTTGTTATTTTGATGAGCCAACAGTTTTGCCGTGGAGAGCCTGTTTTTTACTGGGAGAGCTCGTCCCCAGAGAGCCAAGGCGTCTCAAACACAGCAGGAGTGTGAGTCATTGTGCTCTGTAATTTGCAGCTGTCTTTGGTGACCACGACTGTAGACCTGTTAACCGGCCTGGTCCACATGTAAAACTTTCCCTTCCTCTCAACATAATAATTACAACGTTACTTCCCAGATTTCTCCCTCTCTTTTGCAGCATGTATAAGTTTAACTGAAATGACAGCTTGCTGGAAGTTCTTTCTAGGACAGGCCTGATGACTATTTTTGGTCTCTGACCTTCTTTCCCGACAAAGAGCCTCTGTTAATCTCTTCAATAATTTCTCTAGCAAATCTGTCTTTTCCCCCTGGAAACTGCTGTAATTGTAAAAATACAATTTTCCAAGGCTTTACTTTCAAGGCTCATCTTAAACTTTAAGTACTACTTCCACTGTGGCTTCAAGCTGACGCTGGAGACTTAAAGGTAGAACAAGGTGGACTCACTGCTACCATGCTCGAAAGGGGCATTTGGGACTTTAAAGACTTTCCGATCTGTATTTTCCCATCTATTTACAGTTCCGTATTTCAAACTGAATCTCCAAAAGTGGAAGTCTGAGGTCCTGTGGTAAAGGAAGAGAGAATTACAGCCCTAATACTCGTGCACTTTTTTCTCCTGCTGTGTTGACATTGGTCTAGTCACTTATTGGTCAGATTGCAACAGCGTGTGGTTGGATAAAACTGTGGTTCTGGTGCTTGAACCCCATCATATGCCAGACAGACAGGTGGACTGTGTCTGGAAACTCTTGCAAGAGCATTTAAATGGCAACATTTCTCTCAAGTGGCTTTCTAATGAAGAGACTGAACATTTGATCAACCGTGGTCTTCCAAAGAAGGAAACCCTTTTTACTAAAATACTGTTGCTGTGAGCATCTAATTTTGTGAACCAAGCCGACCACTTCCAGACTGTACCTGTCTATGTTGTAGCATCTTATGTGCAAAGCAAATGGCTTCTTCCTCTGAATATTTGTTTTGCAACTTAATGAAACATTCATTTAGACCAGTAAACTTAAATTGAAAGCTGGGCACAAGAGGTCTGTTTGTTTTTAGTTCTCCTTGTTTGTTTCTGTCTGTATTTTTCACAGACAATAATTATTACCTTCATTTATTCTGTCCACGCACAGCAGCAGATTCTGCAGATGCTAATCTACCAAGGGGAAGTATTTATGCAGGCAGCGTAAAAGTAAAAACTGCAAGTTTTTTAGCAGGTTCTGCTTGTTGTTTTCTGCATGTTTGCAGCCAAGTCTAAATGATGGATTGAAGTTATGCCTCTAGCTGGGTCTAAATAAACAAAACAAAAACAAAAATCTAAGGAATTCTGAGGAAGCCACAAAAAGAAACCCAGCTCAGACAAGTTTCTATGACCTGTTTATCACATATTTATTACCTGAAGTTAAACTTGATCTTGGCTGGATAGTCTCAACAAAGGGTGGCAGAATAAACTACTTCGCTGGTGGGTGTACTTGGGTAAAAAAAGAAAGAAAGAAAAAAACTCTACTGGTTCAGGGTTGGCACAGAGCAGATGGAGAAAAGACAGTAATCTTGTCATGATTATTAAGCTGCTCAACGTGTTCAGCAGAACCAAGCAAATACAGAATCTAGCAAAAGCATCCTCTGCATGACGTCCTTTTTGTTGTCTGAACTCTGTCTGAGCAGTCTTGCAGTCATGATGTTCATTCCTTTGCCGTCTTTTGGTCACCTGCTTTCTTAGAGGTGCATTCTGGCAATGGGGCGACTGATTAGAACTCTTTGTTGAAAAAAGAAGGCTCTGCTTCCATATATGAAATGGTGAGAGAGTTTTTATCATAGTTAATGAACGAGTTAGTGTGCTTTACATTACAGCTCTCAAACATGGCTTCCCTCTGAAGCCCCCGTAACAGTGTTCCGTCCTTTATGTAACAAGAAGAGAAATATGACTCATATTAGCTTTCCCACAGTGCACCAGATGTTGTTTTCAAGTCTTTCATTTTAGGAGCCACAAAGACCTCAAGCAGGTACACTACGTGTGGGGCTTTCAGCCACCTTTGTGTGATGCTGAAGATCAACATATGACGACTCTTTCATTTAACTGTCGAGTGACATCGCTAAACATGACAGCACTGAACCATCTCTGTCACTTTCCGGATGGGTTTTGTCAGTAACACAACTTGCTTGCTTCTGAAACAATCACATTCCTTTTTTTTTTGCTTTTACATCACCCGTGAAGTTTTTGGGAGAACATTCTTGCAAGTGTCTGAGTCTGTGAGCCTTGTCTGAGTTTTGATGCTGAGCTGCAGGCAAGTGTTGATTTTCAAGAGACACTTTCACCTAAAAAAAAATAATTAGCAGGACCTGTGGAAAAAGCTGTGAGCACTGTGACCAACCAAAGCCAAAGCTGTATGTAGGATTTGGCTCCGCCTTTTATTCAATATATGCATCCAAGAGAATCCAAGTTAAATTAAAGGTTTTACAGTCCCTTTTTGTAATCAGGTATTGCACTGCATTTCTCATCAGGGTGTTGTTATGTTATTACACCACTGTGAATTACATAGTTTTGCTTCTTTTCCTAGGGGGGGAAAAATCATTTTTAAAAACCTACCTGTCACAATTTTCATGTTTGTATTTTAAAGTCCTTTACTTTCACTTTAAACATGCAGTGGAGCCCCTCTGTCAGGTTTAATCCCCTCCATAACTCACAGACAAGTGGCTTGCCTCATTGGAATTAAGCTAATTATATTCCACGCCTATACATGTGCAATCATTGAAAGCTATACTTTCAGCCACTATTATCTTTGTCAGGTTTAATGACTGTGAAACACCCTCCTCAAATTAAAGGTCGGAAATGTGCCAAACCCAACATTAAAATTTGGAGAGTCTTTTATTATTTTTTTATGTTAAAAGGCCAACCTTATTTGTCTGATGGTTTGAATAAGCTTGATATCAGGTGCCAAAAGGAGCCGGAGCTCGAAGATATTTCAGGATTTTTGCTCTGAGATGAGATGTAGCAATAAACTTTAAACGTTAGTTATGACTGGGGGATAAAGACACAAAACTGGTATTTGCAGACACACAGAAGGTCACAAATGTACACTCTGGCAAGCATTAAATAGGAACAGTTTTTTCCCTTGAACTGCAAAACATGCATCCAAACACACCATCCAGTTTTAAAGGCTAAGAATAAGCAGTTATGATTACAGCAAAACTTTGTCATTCTGTTTTAACTGGAAATGATAGGTAAAACAATACTGTCTTTGTAGGCATTCATATTCTGGTCTATGATTAACAGAAATTTAATTGTGTGGTTAGAATTAAGGTTCTTTTCTATTTTTATTTTTGTTCCCCCTGGTTTTGAGCACTGTGTTGAAATGTGTTCCCCGTGTTTTATTGGCTTTGGAACAGGCCTGCTCTGGTTTACACACACATGCGACAGTGTCTGTTGCCATGGTTTTGTTGCTTTGTTAAGCAATATGTTTAGCATACACAAGGTTATGTTATAGAGCTCAGAGTGGTTTTTGGTGTTTACACAATGGAAAGCTAAAGAGCTTTATTTAGGTTGCTTTGATCCAATGTGCAGTCACCACTATGATGAATGCTCTTTGATTTACTGCTATATCTGGACCCACAGGGTTTGAGCACATGATGAAAGTTTAGTGGACTCATCAGTCAGCAAGTAATCCATCACAGATAAAGTGAGTTTACCGGTGACAGGTCAGACCAAGGAGCTCTGAGGTAAGTATTTCATTCTTACAATAAATCAAAACAGAGACTTGAACAACACTCCATTATGTGTATCAAATGTTTTCAATCTACAGTACTGATTATCTCAAAGAAAAGATAAGTAAACATATCAAACTCTACAGACATATAATTTGTTTTATACTTTTCCCTTTAACTTGTGTATGTATGTTAAATTTTCACAAGAAACTACAAAAGGGCATCATATGGAAAAATTGCTTGTTTTTTAGACTGCTGACAAAACATAACATCTTCATCCAAAAAGTTTAAAAGCTTTGGGTGTAATTTCCAATTTTTTGTGTTGATCAACCAAAAGCCTATTTTTTGTGAGGTCCTTACCTAAAAGTGTGTTTTACATGGAATGTATGCTCCCCAAACTGTTGAGTATTGGCAATGTGTCAAGGCTGCATGAAGCAAATTATTCAAAACTTATGTCCAGTTGTGAATGTCGTGAAAAGTTTAAGTTTACAAAGATGTATTGTTAACTTAAAAAGTTGTGTGCACCTAAAAGAACAGAGCTGAAACCAATCCCAACTGCACAAACAATGTCTAATTACTTTTTGTCCATTTGTCCTGGGTATAATGTCACAATTTAGGATTACAGACTATGGGATGTGTATTTTTTCTTGGAACTGTGATGGTGATGCTTAGAGGTCTTACAATCTAATCGTCATGGAGCTGTTTAAAGCATGTTTAATGTATTCTCTTGTAAGAGAGGCAGGATACACACTGCTCCCACCTACGCAGAAATGATGGAATCATCACGAGAATGAAAAACGATTTTGGTTATCATTCAGTGACATGTGGTAGTTCATCGAAGAAGAAGAAGATGAATGGACTGAAACAATGGATCTGTGTGGACAACAAAAAAAGGATAAAGTGCTGATGGTTCAACTTCGAACTCTATATTTGCTTTATTTAGTCAAGAGATGGCATTGACCTTTGTGTAAACATTTGTCTTGAAAAACTAACACAAAAATTTCAATCATGGCATTTACATTGACACCTATTTCCCGGATATGTCTTTTGGAAGAAGAAAGAGAAACCCCTGTGGTATGGAGGGTGCAGGAAAACTACACACAGAACTGCTAAGGACTGGAACAACCTTGTAAGGTGAGGAGGGCCATGCTGTCGTGCTGCTCTGTGAGAATCTCTTCTAGCCAATTCAATCTGTATTTTATTCTAATTTTATGCTTCAGAACAATGTGCCACTTTTATGTCTCTGAGGCGAACTTTGATTGATATGTACAAGTTTAGGATAGATCATGGGCTACTTTTGCAGGACGGTACAGATTAGTTTGGAGTCACAGCACCATTGACATCCTTTGGGGTTACTTTTCATTTTCATTCCTCCTTGGGCCTTTAAAGTGTAGGTTACTGTTAGTTCAGCGCTTGATAGCAGAGGAAGGGTGTTTCAGGCTCCAGCTTTGATGGCCATTTGGACATTTATAACTTCTCGGCCTATCTGTTGTGGTGAAGGGTGTGTTCATCTGTGGGCTGGATTGGCGCTAAATGTCTAATTATGCATCTTCCTACTTTTCGACTTTCCCAGGGTACAGTAGCAGTAACTTAATGTGGCACATGCTCTGTAATCAGTTATGTCAAATACCGCATGCGGCACATTCTCACAGATAAAGCTCCCCAGCGGTGCAACGCACTCACATCCTCTCCTCACAAAGCTTTAATCATGCTCCGTTCACGTTTGCTTCACACAGATACAAGCCATGCTTGTGGGTATACATTAAACACCTGCTCAATGCTAAATGGAATTCTTTATAGATAATTTAAACTCAAGAGCTGGACAATCAGGTTAATTGGCTTGAATAAAGTAACGGTGGCAAAGAAAATACTGCAGTTTATGACTGATTATCTGAAGGCTTGCCAATCTATTTTTGTGTGAACCAGCTCAGAGATGCGTGGTGATTAGTCTTGATATCAAACAATGACAAAGGCAATTTAGAATGTCCAATCAACCTAACATGCAGGTTTTTGGATGGTTGGAGGAAGCCGGTGAGAACCCACGCAGACACAGGGAGAACATGCAAACTCCACACAGAAAGGTCCTGGTTCCCCCCAAGGACTTGAACCCACAACCTTCTTGTTGTGAGGCGACAGTGCAAAACACCTCACCTACACCACATTTGAAAGTCATCCTTCATAAAAGATTGAAGCAACCAACGTGGCTATGATTTATGCAGGTCTAATCCTTTGTTAGAAACCAGGAAAAAATACTGAAAGACAGATTTGACATAGATTTAAGTGAATAGAGGAAAAACTAGATATTGCTTGCAATATATCTGCATCAGCTGGATGTGTAAATAAAGAAAGTTTAGCTCACACTAATATTAACCTAAACTAATGCCCTAAACTTTTCTGAGTTTGTGTACGAATGGTTGACAGAGAGTGTAAATTGTGTGTTTATAAGGGAAGTGTTTGTGAAAGTCTAAGGTGATTGGAAAGTCATGAAATCAAAAACAGCCACACCCCCTCACCCTAATATTTAATTTACTGTACCCAAGCACTTTAACCACATCTGTACTATAATGACATAATTTTGCCTCTTTTATAAACTACTTATTTGGAGGGCAAATGGGCAAAGCAAACAAAATTATCCTCAAATTTGGGAATAAGAAACTAATTCGACGTATATCACACATCCCTCAAAATGGCTAGGCTCTCTGTAACCTACAGAAGGATGTATTTAGGCCATGCCTCAGTGCAGCAGGGCAGGGTTGGTGTCTGTGGTCACTGTCTCTGCTCTCTCTGTCTCCAGTGGGACACCCTGCACATTTCTCCCAGTGGCCTTCTGCCAAACCCTGAGGTAGCAATCCATGAAAATGAGAGTTTTGCCCTGGGAGTTTAAAAAAAGATCTGTTTTGATCATCCTCTTTGGCTATTTATTCCCATGCAAGTTCAACTATATCTACAGAATTAGTTTTGCGGGGGAGAGTTGGAATTAAAGTTCAATCACGTAGGTTTTCTGCTACCTTACCATTATTGCTACCAAAAAGGCATCAAATTAAGATTCTCCTTGTCTGTTTGCAACCACTAAGACAGAAAAATGCGTCATAAGGGACATGATATGGTCATTTGTGGCTTTGTCTATAAATATGATGCATAATGCACAGAGAAGTATTGTGTACGAATTTTTTTCCATAGTTTTGTTTGGTTTTTCGTATGTATATTTCAATATGTATATATTATATATATATATATATATATATTTTTTTTTTATATAGCTGGATCATAAGTGAGAAATTGAAATACTGATCACTTCAAAGCTAGTTTTGACAATTTAGAATTTTCTTATCTTCAAAAAAGGCTTAAAAATATGATATGATTCCCTCTTTATGGCATTCGCTTTGAGTCCAAAACAAAACTGTCTGAACATGTACACCATTCCATCCTACCTTCCAGACACCAGACAATTTTTCCCCTTAAATTTAGAAAAGAACTAGAAGAAAATGTTCTTGTTTTCCTTCCTTGTGTTGACTCTGTGGCAGCATGGGTATTTATAATAGGAGACCAATGTCTGGATACTTACCATACTTTCTTCCATAACTGTTGATGTTTGCTTAAGGTCACTGCCTTTATGTGCAGCAAGACAATCATATTATTTACATACATGTCGAGAAACACAACACTTCGCTGTTAGCTGTACTGATGTAGAAACTTTCAAACCATGCAAGTGTAACTTATTCATGCAAATGAAGTTACTTTCTATAGTCATATGAGTCAGAAAATGTATCTGGCACTTGTTTAATTAATCTCCCAAAGTGAAATCTCAGTGGGTGTCAGGTGCATTCTACATGTGGTTTTAAAGCCTGGTTGAAATTTCACATCTCAAAATTCCAATAAAAGACACACTTTGTGGAACATAGAAGCAACAGACCTTCATTGTGAGTCATGAAAAACAAAACGGACACAAAGACTGTATCCATTACAACATGTGGTTTATTAATTAACTGCACACTTACACTTCAATTAGTCTCTTAACCATGGTCAAAACCTCACAAGCAGTTTATTCAAATGTACAAGTTAATTTAATATAATGAATAGTCTAAAACTACAATAGCCATTGCCTTAGGTCTTTTGGGCAAGTAATAAGGACATTCATCATTTCATGGGGTCATAAATGTATATTAATACATGAGCAGAACTTCAGAAGCAGTCTTTCATGTGCACCTCCTAACTTGCAGACTTTCTATTTCCATCTCTATGCAGACAAATATACACAGAGGAAACCATGGTGGTAGAGATGTATATATACAGCGGTGTAGGATGGTCAAATTCCCTCTGGTCATCACATTGACCACAGATGGCTTCCATGTGAAATGCCACTGTCTGATCAGGGACTATATTCCCCTCATGTGTCCTCCACAATTCACTTTATGGTTATTTCCAAAGAATCTCATGGATGTTGCCCAGACATTTCGCCCTGGAAAACACCACTGCTTGCTCTTTCACACTTTGAGACCAGTTTTGTGCACAGTGTTTTTTCTAAATCAAATTAGTGAACATGTCTACCGAAGACTACGAATTCAATCCTTGAGGCTGGTTGGAATTCATGATTCATATTTGTCCAGACAACAAAAGATTAGTTGGGCGAACGTGTGTCCATTAAGAACTGGATGTGATTCATGGGTGAAGATGCGTATTCTCGACAGCGGAATGTAAAGGGGCAGCATTATGTGTCAGAAAGGTGGCAAAAAACACACACAATATTCAATGTTGTATGAAAAGTTCAGATGTAAAATAAATACTGGATTGCCATGACAGCTGTTTCAACATCCTTCTGGTCCCTCTCACATCTGACTGTTTCCTCTCATTCTTTCAGAGTCTGGGTAACATATGTCAGGCCAGCTAGTGGTGATATCGCTCATCCTTACGGCAGATTATGTTTTGTATTTGATAAAATTGTTATGCCATAAGATTATAAAATGCTGCTGTGCCCGTATCATCAGGCATCAATTGATGGATTAAAAACCAAACTAAATTTGCATTAGTGGATATTCCTCCAGGAAAATAAACTTATCGTTTGTCTTCAATTCATCTGTAAAGTGTCTGGTGAAAATGCACATATTTTAACCGGAAGCTATACGATTGAAATAAATAAATAGATAAACACATCAAATACTGTGACACTGGTTTTATGGGAGCCAAAAAAAATCATCTTTAAATCTGTAGTAAACTGTTTTATTGTCCAGCCCTGCCCTCTGCTGTTAGAATTTTAGAAAAGAATTCAAATGCATAATTCTTTTTCTTTTTCTTGTCTCTTGGCTTGAAGAAGCCAACACGCTTCTTCACTTTATAGGCAAATAATTGCAATTAGCGCAAGTAAGCCATCCACAATCCCAATGTGGAACCCTTTGATAGACCAGAACACCCCTTCTATGCATAATGTGTTGTTCCTAATTTCATTTCCTAGCAGGAAATGATCTGTGTGTATACTTGTGTAAGGAAATATCTTTGATTTGTAGTCATTGTGTTGCTTGAAAAACGAAACCTGCATTTATTATTTTTACATGCCCTGAAATTGCAGCAAATTTGACATTTTTCTACAATTCTACGCGTAGCCTGCGGAGGGAGCTGTCCACCTCGTGACTGCACTCCGGGCGTTGCAGCGCCCTCAGAAAGGGCTGGGTGGTGATGGGAAATGCTTTTCCTCTGCCAGAGCACTTGGGGACTTGATGAAGATGGGATTGAAAGTCACCTCAGAAAAACAGCTGCCTATGACCATAGAAACAGACATTTTCTCTGGGGTCTGCTTCTATTTTACAGGCCAAGAGGCCAATGAATTTTGATTTGAGCTGGACCCTGGTATAGAGTTAATCAATAAAGACCATTTTAAGTCAGATTCATTTAGTGCATTCTGACTTTCGAGTTTTGTGTAACAGGGTTTTACTCTCTTATGTGCAGATCTTTGGCCTTCACAGTAGAATCCGTCTTGTAAAAAAGAATAAATACAGCCATACAAGTGAATGCTTTCTGTGGCTCTATCAGTTAAAAAAAGCCTTCAAAATGTTGAGAAAAAAAGCTGATGCAAATGAACATGACTGTCTACAGATCAACTTGTTAGATACGGGTACGAAACCAGGTAAAATGACATCAGCATCCTCGTCGTCATGTTAGTTTTCACGTCTTCACCTCTAACCTGGACTCTAGCACAGGATTAGGATTAGCAGTCCTTTAACTTTATCTACACATAATCCAGTGCATTTATGAAACTGGGGTATTCTTTTAGCTAAGAATATTAACTAATATAAACAGACAAGAGTGGACTTTAATAAAACTTGTGATTACCTTCCAGGCAGGTTTTCATCCTATGTGTACATCATTATCACCTTTTACCTTACATGAGTCAAATGGTTGATGACTTTGAACTCCATCCAACAGGAATTAAACCTCTTAAACCCTATCATGTCCTACCAGGCATAATGATGCCACTGAGCCTAGTGGCATTGTGCTCCTCAAATGGCACTAAGCCCAGGCTGAAAACGTCTCTGGTGTCTGTAAACACTGACAAATGATCCGAGGATAAATTTGTTTTTGGTTTTCAGATGCTCTGTGAGTATAACCAGTTAGTTTGAGAATGACTAACTGAATGTACCTGTACCTTTGATGTTATCTGGTCTCCCTGATGCATGTTTGTGATACAGATCTTGCATACTCTAGATAGAAAGTGTGATCTGGCAAAGGATGTATGGGGACATATGCTGGCTGCTAGCACTTCCTGAGGCCTATGCAGAGGAGGCTGTTGGCATGTCTCTGTTCTCATCACAAACAAGCCTATGGGAATGAGAATGGGTAAATGATTTACTGGCCAAACAAATATCCCCCGGCTAGATTTATTTTAGTCTGGCTTTTGAGTGCTAATTTGGAAAGCATGATACATTTTTTGGATATGCAAAATCCTGCTTTGCATTTTGGCTCTTATTAACAAAAAATTATTGAACAAGGAAGAGGAGCAAACCTTCATCCAGTTAGATAATGATGTTTAGTTTCATGCTGCGGAGAAACCTGAAGGTCAGCAACTTTTTCAGCAATGTCTCACCATCTTGGAGCAGAGGGACTTGCTGTCTGGCCATACAGACCCAAATACAAATTGCACCAGTTTGGACGTGACATGAGGAGCTCTCCATTAACACATAAGTTGCTGATAGATGTGTCACCACAAACAGAGAAATCTTCTTGAGAGCCTGATGAACTATAGAGAAAGAATGTTGAGAACATCAAAATAATGTCATATGAATGTTAGTTACATAAAGATATGAAAGGCAAATAGACCTTGTCACTGCCTTTTTTATTATTTTTTATTTCCAAACCTAATTCTTCCAAAAAAAGAGACAGCCGTCGTCATATTTTTAGTGAAGATTCCTATGTTATCGCATCAAATAATAATGAATAGCAGAACAAACCAATGCCTGTCCAAAAAATTTTTTTTTGTTTGAATGATATTTCACCTGAAGCAAAAATCATGCATATCATTTTTTTTTTTTTAGTTAGTTCCTTATTTGCAACGTATAATGCTGCAACCAACGACTATTTTCATTCAAATTCATCGACATGGGGAGGGGAAGTCCAGTTGTCTTTTGAATTACGCTGTTGTTCTTCCATAAGATAAAGATCACTTCTCCCGGCCGCAGTCGGTGCACAAAATGTCGTCGCGCTGGGTGAGGAAGCCCCGTCCCACCAGCGACACAGAGCACTGCATGCAGGTAAAGCACTCACTGTGCCACTGCCGTTCCTCAAAGGAGACATATTTGGCACCAGCAAGACCTGTGCACAGCAAACATTCTATGATTTTATTTTTGCAAACCAATGCAAGCAAATGTTGTCATTTTAAATACAATGATGCTCAATTAAAAATTCCATGCTGTGCAACTGACTGACAGATGAAAACTGCCAGCCAGAGTAAATCTTTGCAAATTGTATCAGAATTAATGGATGTTTGAATAATGACTTACTTGTGATTGGCTTTGTGCAGCCCACACATTTCTTGGCATAAAGGTTATAGAAACACTCCAGGCAATATGAAAAATTTTCCATGGAGGTGAAACGTTGACCTTGTAGCTGTTTTTTACACGCAATGCATAGAAAACATTCCCGATGCCAAGGCTTATCTTGATATGTCAGTCCACCTGTTGTGATAGCCTATGGAGATAAGAAACCCAGACAGTAAAACAAAGACAGAATGGATCTTTCGGTTGTTTTAACAGTCTGACTAAGAACATTTATTGCCTTGACCAGTAAGTATAAAACACCCAGTTGTAATCCTACCTTCTTACAGGCACAGCACTGATGTGCTAACTGTTTCTCAAAGCAGGGCACACAAAAGTAGCCGGTGTCTTTGGGGATGAAGGATTTGGTTCCTATTGGCTGGTGGCATCGGTGGCACAGGAAGCAGGTCTCATGCCAGCTGTTCCCCTTATATTCCATTTTACGAGTCCCTGGCACACAGGAAAAGAGGAACTCAGTCAGCATTTGGTACCTTGATGGCAGAAATACACTGCTACGTAAATAGTCCCACTTTGATTGTGGAAATAAAGTGTTTCAGCTTGAGACTGTAATATTCATTTGTAATTTTTTTTAAAAACAGATCACAAAATGACCTAATTACCGGCTCCAGTTCTTTAAAGGGAAGCTGACACCAGCTGTCACGGATAAGCAATTTACACAATCAAGAAATTTTAAACAAAAATAAAACAAGAAATGATACTTGAATATCTCTTCTTTGGCAAGGGAATGTTTTAAAGGTAATCTAAAAATCTGATGTTCTTTACCCATTTATTCTTATGCTTCTATTGTCTCTGGAGTATCTGTTCTTCACTGGTAGTTGTCTTCAGTTCCCTGTTTGTGTTTGTGTGTGTTATTCATATGAAGAAACTTTGCTTCTGACAAAGATTTCAGACCCCAATTGCATCATATATACTGTATATATATATATATATATATCATCAATATTTTTCAGGCTTTGCAGAGTTGATAGACAATCTGTTTTTCAAACACAGTTAATTCGTTTAAGTTCATCGTGCTCTTTGGGAAATGTGGTTGAAAGAACTACTACAAAATAGATAATCCTTACTAGGTTTTTGTTCAGATTGCATGTACAGCTAATGTTTCCAAGGCCAAGAACCAACCTAGTAATAAATGTTTTTGTTAAAAAAAGTGTCTTAGTTTGATAAATGATCTCACTACATGTACCTGGCATGATGGTTTTCTTGCAGGTGCCACACTTGGAGGAGTAATCATGTGCGTAGCACTCAGTGCAGAGCAATAAGTCCTCCTTGGCAGCAAAGGCCTTTTCTACCAGCGAGCGGCTGCACTTTGCACATTTAAAGCACTGCTCATGCCAGTGACGGTCTTTATAAGACAGGTCCTGAAATTGAAAGTATGTTTAGGAACAACATTCAAGCATTAACGAGCAGCTCTGAAATGAAAATACTACACTAATGTACCTGTTCAGTCATATCATTACAATACTGTAGGTACACTTTAATATCAGTTTCCATTTAGTCATGGTTTAGACGTTGTTGATCTCAGGACATTGCTTACCTTGCAGTTACAGCCAATGGATAATGAGCAGCGCTCACAGCAGTTAGCAAACAGGTTCTCGTAGCACTTTGTGCAATACTGTGTGTCTTCCTTCATTATGTACTTCTTTCCCAGCAGAGAGTCTTTGCAGTAATGACAGTCAAAACGCTCACTGGTGGACATTGCTTTTTTTTCTTCTCTCCACTGTCGGTCCAATAGAGCAGATGCATGAAATTAAGCAATATAAATGAACAGAACAGATGGGAAAGAAAGGTGATGCAACAGTCCAAGCTATTTTTTCTCCCCCTAATCATTTTCCTCCTTTCCAAAAGCTGGACTGTAGTAAAGATGTTTTTACCTCAGTTGAAATGTGGATGGAATGAGGCTGAAGTCAGGAACTGCAGGCTGAACAGTCCAGACTCAGGGATCTTGTAGGGATGAGAGGGGGCCAGGCAGGATTATGGGGTGACCACTGAGGGGCTCTTCTATAAATATGGGCCCTCTCATTAGGGGCACTCTCTGGAGAGAATGGGCATACACCATTGACTCATTATGCACCTTTTAAGGGAGTTCATAACTAACACACCACTAAGCTACATTTATGTTCTTTTTTTTCTTTAAATAAAAATGGCAACAGGCAAATAGAATTGCAACTTTGCGAAGAGAAGATTATTACCGAGAAACATGGCAGCCTACTCTGTGACAATATCAGTGCTTAATTGATAAGTCAGGTCCATGACAAAGCCATGACGTATGTGGACAAACCTGTGGTTTTGGCAGTACTTGTAGTATATTCAGTTGTGGTTGGCTTATGAAATGAAAATACCAGTAGATTTGTGATTTCCAGGCACAGGACCACATGGCCAGGACCTCTTGGTGGCTTTTGCAACACCTCTAAAGGAGAAAGCATTGGGGAAGTCTGTGTTCTATCGATTTGGGGTACTTCTATCATTGTTACTCTGTGGTTGACATGTTGTAGTTCATGTTAACACGTTTAGTCCATTTCCTTAAGCTTTATGCAAGAAAAAACGTTTGATACATTACGTAGAAGTCTTTCTGATCAAAAGCCCATATTTCAAATTGACTGACAGTTAGTTAATTACCTTACATGTGCTCATATCAGTTTTCCAAGAGGATCAGTGTAGCAGGCTTCTTCATAAAAATAGCCTGGGAAGACCACCAGCCCAGCTCACAGGCCTAATCCATCACACGCACAAGAAGGTCAGTGAGTGGGATGACGGTAAGGGGAATGTAACTCTGTATTCAGGAACTCTCTTCCCTGCTTTTTTCTCTCTTCATCTACTTCATTTTCAGTTGTTGTAAAGAAAAGCATAAAGAAATAACAACTCTTGTCATGCGGCCCATTTTTGAGTCAACAAGATTTGAAGGAACGTAGTTTATTGATGGAGGTAGCTCCACAAATCTTCAAAGGATAGTGCAATACTGCATGCAATATTTGACCCACAGGATGCTAGACATACGACACAAAGCCCAATCAGATTGGAAGTAATTCTGTTTCATTCTGTTTCTGCAGATCCACTGGATTACATCCAGTAACATGCTGCTCTGATCACATGATCAACCTATTGAGTCAAACCCCCCTCCTGGTGTCCATGTGATGGATAAGCTAAAGCCACAATCTTAACCTTTCAGTG
>CAJRST010002224.1:10667742-10807069 GCA_907169785.1 Menidia menidia | reverse complement strand
AACCACTGTACAGTAGTTTAGTCAAAGAATGTGTGGTAGCAAGCAAGCAGAATGCATCTCTACCACTTCCATTTTCACTACTACTTATACAACAAAATTAAATCATTTTTCATTGAGGGCTTGGGTAGAATCTGACCCTGTGTGATGACTGAATTTTTTCTCACTGTGTTTTTATTTGATTTGTCAAATATTGGTACTGCTGTCATCCAGAATTAAATGAGCTGACCTACATTCTTCATTAAATAAAAACCCATCTTCTGAACCATTTGGCAAGTGAAAGTCATGAAATGTTAATGATTTGTCAACAAAGCAGATTATCAAGTATTATGGTCAGTGCTTGGTAATCTACATTGGTACCATCTTTGCGATTTAGCAATGCCTGTATGACTTGGATCTGACGGATTACAGGTACTGGTCTTTGTCTCTTGGATTATTAACCTCAACAGCAGGCATTGCCAACTCTGCTGTGCAAAAAAAACGTGCTGATCTTGCATTTTCCTTTTTGCCCGTTTAATCCTCTGAAGTCAACCAGTGAACAGCTGCCAACAGATTTCGTATGCAGCCTGTCTAGCCTCAATAAATGGACCTTTATTTGACCTGGACTCGGGTATCCTCTCATCTTAATGTATTCAGGCCATACAATTAGGTGTCAGTCGCTATTTTTCCCCCAAAGAAAGGCATTTACTTTGGTGGCTCCTTTGAGGTGGTGGCTTGTTGTAGACCGAGACAGATCAACACGACACAGTCACATCTCTCTGAAGCACAAAGGCCTTGTTGCACCAAAGATGACAGCTGGCTGGCATGATGATGACAGCATAAGTGGGGCCCATTAGGTTTGGATGAGGGGAAGCTCTGGTAGTTAAGAAGAGGATTCTCACAAACCTGTCTCTTGCAGGCCTCTTTGCTCTCGTGTAATGTGGAGAGCTTGCTTTCAACACGGTACTTTCAAGTGAACAGGATAGCTTCACAGGGGGCTGCAGGGAGAAATGAGGTACAATCATCTCAGTCTTCAATCTCAAAAACCTTAGATCCCTTCAGGGAGGCCTCATGAGTGCTGTGGTAATACCTCCACTAACCGGGCCTGCCACTTCCCATCAGTTCTCACTAAAACGGGTCATGATATATAGAGAAAAGTTCATTGCAAAAGAGAAGAGAAAGTTGTGTACTCCTATGTATGTACAACCCATGACAACATTCTTTACTTCCTTCCATGGCCTCATAGACTTGGTGGTACTTAGATAACTCATGGGATAATCCTTGGGTGAAATTATCAGTTAGGTAAAAAAAATACCCATCCTGAAAATAAAGATTATTTTCTTTCGACAACATTACTTTGCTATGAATATTTACTTAAAGGTGAGAAACCTTCACAGTTGTATTACAGTTTAAATAAAAAAACAACAAAACAAACCCCAGACTCTGGCATTGCTGGAGTTTTTATGGTCACGACAGCTCTTTTGACGGTTTATCTTCTTTTTTTTAACTGGCTTGCTGCACTTTGATGTATTGAACTGCAGTTAAGGACATTGAATTTCATCAAACAAATGCTCTGCCCTCTGCTGATGCTGCTGCTGATCTCCTATGTGTCCCTGTCTCAACTTCCACAGCACGAGGAATAAACTTCCTTGCCATCTGAACTTTCACATTAATCTCCAAATGACATTGATGCATCATTTGTGCCACACACGCGTGCATGTACCCTCACCTATCGCACTCTTAGACTAGTGGAGTTAAAGGAAGCACTAGACGAGGATGTATTATCTTGTGTATTATTATTTTTGTGTGTTGATTCAGGCAACCAAAAATACCAGCATGCCATTGAGGATTTGAAGTGACTAGAAACAGCTGTAGGACTGAGGCATAACCGTGATAACATACTCGCCCCACACTCATGAATCACTTATCAAGGCTTTTGGATAGTTATTTATAGTCATGCCTACATTTCAGTGTAAGGTCAATGACATATTTAGAATCATACATCTAAACCGCATTTGATATAGTCCAGATGGGGTGCACAGTGGTGTTGAGGTGTGTACTAGCATCACTCTGCACGAGGGTTTAAAATCCCAGGTGGAACTTTGCTATGTTCTGTCTGTATGCACCAGCTTCTTCCCACTGTCCCATAATATGCACGATAGTTCTTTACTGAGCAGCGAGTATGGGTGTGTTTGTCTTGTTCATCACACTCACCACCTCACAAGATATTATCATGATTAAGACATTTCACGACTGAAATGTCTTCCTTTTAAACACTTGTTGCTGCTCGATACCACTATTCACACAAGGATGGTTTGTATTGGTAGGCTGGTTTTATTTGGCTGATTCGGGTTTCCTGATGGCATTTAGGTATTTCACTGAGTAAGAAAAATAACTAAGCTATTTATATTCATGACAAAGAAGCTCACAGCATATCTTTCACTGTGTTTATACGCTAAATAAGTGCAGAATTATATGTTAAAAATAGTGATAAAAATTATGTTGAATACTTTTGATAAATGAACCTTTACTTAAGATACCTTGAAAGTCAGTGCTGCATGATGGTCTTCCTCACAGCAAGGATTTCTAGTTCCAGTCCAGACTGGGAGGCTTTCTGTTTGAGGGTTCTCCTTGTGTATGGGTGGGTTCTCTCCTGACATTTTGGCTTCCTCCCACCGTCCAAAAATGTGCATGTTAGACCAATTGGAGACTTCAAATTGATCTTGAATTGTCTCATTCATGTGACCCTGCGTGACCCTGTGATGAACTGGCAACCTATCCAGGGTGTGCACCAACTCTTGCCTGATGACAGCTGCAATAGAGTTAGAAATAAAAAAAAATTATAATCTATATCATAAAGTCTTTTTCCAGGAAATATTTACTGGAAAAAAACTAATTATTTAAAGTACAGGTTTTGGTTCTTTGCTGAAAATCTATGCAAGACTAAAAATTTTAGAAATTGAGTGAAAATAAAGGGATGAAGTTATTATGGAAAATAAAAGTCCACAGCACAACATTAGGGATTCTTAGATCCTTTGTGAGCAAAGAGAATGAGAGAAAACTGATACAATAGCTGAGGGGGGAAAACAAACTTCCTCCTAGCTGCACAAACCTTTAAGTAGTAGATAATGAAAAATTAATACCAAAGATATCTCAAAGATATCTAGTTGATTCTTGTAATTTTTTATAGTTTAATTGAGAGCAGGAATTTAATTTTGATCTTATTATTTTTTACTTACACTATGTATGGTGAGAGAATGCTGCCATCTGAAGGCTGGGCTTCACCATGCTTTATGAAAAAAGGAACCATCCCAACAGACCTGGTTGTTAACCCAGACTGTTAACTTTGAAGTTGAAAAGAAATGAGGAAGAGGAAAATCAGCTGCACGTTCTTCCTGGAATCAGTTTTGCAAACATGATAATATAAAAACAACAACCGTTGAAAGGTTGTGGTATATCTTGATGACTTTTCAGTGATAAAAACAGGTTGCACACAACCTCTGTCATTATCTTTTAGGGAAGAATGACATTTTCTGTCTGAAATGTTCTTTAGTTGTAAAGTTCTGAGAAACCTTAGGTCATATCAGGAAAATAAAGTATTCTGCGTATTAAAGCATAGACTAGATTACTGTGAGATGTTCAAATTTTAATTTTAAAAGCACATATTTGCTGTGACTGTGTCCTCCATGCAACATTTTTGCTCTGATATTTTAGAAATCAAGTGAACTTTTAAGCTGCTTGCAGGCATGCAAAAACAGGGGAAAAATCCAAATCAGCTATTTCAAATGATCAAATGTTTGAGTGATTAACAGATTATTTAGATTAACAGATTGATCCATTTAATTAGTTATTAATTAATTTGATCAACTAGATTAATGCTGAAACAGAAACAAATCATTGTATTCATGGCTTGATTTTATTTGTCATTTATCACTAAGCTATTAGACATGATAGTTTTGGAACTCTCATATTTTAACCAACAAAGATTAAGAGGGTGAAATTTCATAGTAGCAGTTTTGACAATAGGTTTGGTATAAAAAAAAGTCCATCTAAATTGAAGAGATACAAGGACGGGAAGGCAAGTGTGAAAAGCCATGACAAATTCATTATCTCCTCCTACTATGCTGTTTTCTTTACATTTTTAACCAAACAACCGCAACACTGAAGCAAGCATTGGTATAATCATGTCTCATACCAGTATAACAGATACAATGTTATAAAGCATAGTAAAAATCAAAAGCCTCAAACATATATAGCACTTTAAAAAAGCAGTTAGTCAAATGTGAAAGTGTCACACATTGACACTGTGACAAAGTGATGAGATAATAAAAAAAAGGATATTGTGTTAAAAAAAACGACGTATCAGTTTGAGCATGTGGTCTGTAAAATTTTTTATTCAAACATTGATTTCAACTGGAATTCATAAAAAAAGAACAATAGGCTTCACTCATGTTTGCCCATTTGTCCATATAATTTATTTATTCTTTTTACACTATTAGACATCTAAACTTAAAACATTTGGCAAATACAACAATTTGGCAAGAAAACTGAACTGACTGAATCACTGATTATTTCAGTGAACTGACAGAACATTTGCATTCATGGAAAGACCCCCCAAAAAACAGTTTTCATTCCACTTCAAGATAAGTAAAGTGTCTTGACATATGATATTTAGAGACTCTAATGGTCTCTCTGGTGCTTTGACACTTTCACCGACCAGAGATAGAGATAGGGGATAGAGAAGCACAACCCATCAAATTAGTCTTTATTGTAAAAGAGAGAGAGAGAAAGAGGAGATGACAAACAGACAACACTATCAAGAACCAGCTTTTCAAAGTGACTCATAAGTCGGGATTGCAACATGTACATAACTCACAACGCCTAAAACCAAGGCAGCCAAAACTAACAGTGAGTCTCACATCTTCACAGAAATCAAAGTGAAACATCTCGGCAGTCTTTGGCACAACTTTCACGATTAAGAATGGCAACAGAATGTACTGAACGTAAAATTGGCCAGTCTGACATTCACAGCATAAGTTCTGATGCTGTTTAACTACTTCATAAATTTCCTGCCTTGTACACTGATTCACAGATTCTTCAAACACCAGGCATTATTCACAGAGATACAATGAAATCCCATTCATGTCCTGACAACATTTGAAAGTGATAAAGAGATTTGAACATTAATAATATATACAAAATGCCATGTCTTTTGCTCATATATGCAAACAGAGTTTGTGCTCCTTACACTGCTGCATACACAAGAATGATTTACTATCCTGATGGTGATGTAAACCAACATAACTTTAAACTGTGGCACATCTTGGATGCAAAAAAATATTATGCAGCTTTCTTCTACTTTTAATTTCAGGAGCAAAAATGAATAGATAAGCTTAACTGCTATGTTATGATGATTACGCTGATAAAATAACTGCACAGGTGATGAACTTGAATGGAAGCAATGTGATATCCCCGGATTATGTAGTCATGTTTTATAATGCTGAAAAACATAAAATCCAAAATATCTTTGTCATGCAACCAACAACGTCCAGGTAAGCCACAGAGACAAATTTGAATCCCACATAGGATCATTAAAATTCAACCAACAATCATTTTAACCATCTGCTGAGAAAAAAAAGATTTGAGTCGCTACTTGAGATTGTAATTGTAATATAAAAGTTGAGAGCATGGGCCAATGTTTTTAGTAATGCAATGGCTCTTATACACTCTGTGAAGTGATTGAAAGAAACCTAGAAGTGTTTTTTGATGAAAAAAACACATGATATACAACTTCCATTGGCAGAAAAGACTTCCATGTGATTTCATTTTGTGCTACTTAATGAGGACATCACTGGGATTTATAGTCTGCCCAAGAACCAACAAGAGAAGAAGACACAATTTTTTTGTAGTCAAGTAGCAAACAAACAAATAACTAGCTAACTGGGCATTGAGATGAGCTACGGTTGGTGAGTATAGTCTCTTTATGATGCCTTCAACAAAAAAGAAATAGCTTTCAGTGGCAAAAGTATCCAAAGAAAAAAAAGTCAAAACAAAAGAAAAAATTCCCTCTGTGTAAAATATGAGCCTTCCATTTGTTTATAACACAAAAATGAACAAGTGACCTTTGGTCTCACAGGACAGTAATTTAACGAGGGAGACTACTAAGGTAATGTGTGTCTATGTCCTCTTCATACACTTAGTTAGATGACGGTTTTATCTTCCATTACTGAGTCAATAACAAGTATCAGTTAAAGTAGTAGTGCAAAGGCAAAAACAAGGGAAAGATTGAGATATGCACAGATGACTAAGTTACCTTCACATTTGAGTTGAATACAATGCATAGGTGACCACATCATTTACATTTTTTTCATAATGCGTCACGTAACTATTTCGTATATGTTTTCTTCTTCTAAATATTGTTCACAAACCACCGTTTTTTAAGTGTGCTGTATATCCCTTCATGAAAACATGAAAAACATGAAATTTCCCTTCAAAGAGCTATCAACCCCAGTACCACTTGTCAAGGTTATTGAATGCCTTGTACTCTTTGTGCCTTCTCAGATAATCACAGGCCAGGCATGTGTGTTCTGCCCAGAAATGAGCTTTTTTTACTTTAAAGTGCCGCCGCCATGCAAAGTACTTGAGGTACATTTCCTCATTCTTATCCAGGAGCAGCAGGTACTCAGCCAGTTCCTTCGCTGAGGTGAAGTCATCCACGTGGATGAAGGCGTCTCCTGGAATGAAGTTCTCATAGTTCTGCCTCGGTGGGCCTAGGACCACTGGTACTGTACCTAAAGAAAGTGGGTTGTACAGTTTCTCAGTAATGTAGTCTTTGTGGATCGAGTTCTCAAAAGACAAATAGAACTTGCAGCTTGCCATGGTGGGGTTGTAGTCTTGGTCAGTGATGTATTCCCCAAAGGCCTGTCCATATGCGTGAACCTCAATGTGTTTATACAATTCATTGTAATACTTAACCCTGGCATGATCCTGGTTCCAGTTGCTCACAATCCAGCAGATCAGCTTGGTTTTGCTAGGTGGTACAAAGTCCTCTTCAGTCTCTTCTGGGATGATAGACCCATAAGGCACGGTAATGTCAGCATCCTGACGGTAATTGAGAGTCATATTGAACAAGTTCTCAATACCGGGAAGGCGGGATGAGTGTGAGGGTGACTCCAAGTTCATCCATATCCACTTCTGGAATGCTGGCCGCTGCGGCGGGGGAAGGTTGGACAGGTCACTGGAGATGTCTCGGTGATGGATGAGGACTCCATCTGATTTGTTGTAGAGGTTTCTGTCTGCTGTGATGGAGCAGCCTTCGATATTAAAAACAGAGCTGCAGAGATTCAGGTCATAGCTTTGTCCAAAGGGCCAAAGCCAGACCAGCACAGTGGTTACATTTTTATTGGTCTTGCTGGAGAACAGGTTCTTGACACCATTTGTGGATTCCGTTGAATAGACTGGACTGTAAAACCAGTTGCTGGATGGCTTAAAATACATTAAAAACAAAGTCACAAAGCATCCTAGAATAAAAATAGCAAATAGTAGGGGTCGTAAGATTTTGTGAAAACTTGACGATGACATGCTCTGTTTGGAGAAAGGTAGAGCAGAGAGAAAAAAAGAATATAGTCAAGATCAACAGTACAAATACAAATACAAGCATCACCAAATTATGTTCTTGTGTTATGTTTATAAACTATATATTAATTATCTTACTGGACGTTGACTCTAAATAGGGTTAAATGTATAAAATCTTGAATCCTGAATAAATATCCTTACATATTAATAATATAGATGTATACGGTTTCCTTATAACATTGTCATACAAACCTGGATTTGACTGTATGCTGAATATCCACTCAAGAGTAGAAATTTTGAGAATCAGTGTAAAGACAAGGGAAAATAACTTTCCTGCATGATCACAGAAAAAAGAAAGAGGTCAAAGATTATAGATGTTTTCTTCTTTTTTAAACAACTTAAACATTGTACTGTATAAACAGGGATGCCAGGAAAAGTGTGTGCAGCTGTTTGGCATTTTCACTGCAGTTTTGTAGAAACAGGTCTTTCAATACTTATGGAACCTTCATATCATCAAAACTTGGAAAAAAGAACACTTCTTTTTTTCCCTTTAGTCTGTAGTTAAAATGTGTAAAATGTTTTAAATGTGATTTTTTTTATTTTAAATGGCAGTCTTTTAAAGCTTTTAAAATACGTTTTGAGAATTTTAATGGTCTATTAAAGGAGTTTCTTTTCAATTTGATCGTTTTCTTTGACAGTGGCTTAAAAGGTTTAAAGTTTAAAGATATGTTTAATTACAATTCTTGTTGGGCGTGAAATAAATGTGTTCATGTGGCTTGCTAGTCATCCCTGTCATAGTAAAGCTTGACTATGGGGGAATGAACTGCCTTTCTGCTGATGATGATTAACTTAAGCTTTACTCTCGTACTAGTTTCTGCAACCGCAGACATCAAGGAAATAGCTTTGCATGAAAAACATGGCACACGGTAAAACCTTTCCAGGACTTAAAATTTAGCATTGTGCCACGCCAGGAGGTTTACAGTCTCTGAGACATCCATAGCTGTAAATGACTTAACTCAAGCAAACATGATCAGAAGCCTGAATGACAAATGTTACTTTATGAATTGTGTAGATAGTCCCTGTTACTGATAAGATAGGTCTCCACACAAATTAATTGTAACTAAAGACACATTCTGAATGAAAGTTGAAAGGTCCTGCTTCCTTTACTCACTCGTAGGCGTAAAAATGATAATTTGCCAATCATTTCAGTTTCTTTTACTTTTGAAATTGCTATCTACAGGCGTGGTTGGTTACAAACTTAAAAAAAAAAAAACTGTATGTATACACACACACATACACATACATGTATTTGTTTTCTATTGTGTGTGTGTGTATAAAATATATATATATATATTCTCAGAGATTCCATAGATAGATGTCACAAAAAAAAGAAAATTAAGGTTTGCAAAGATCTATGCTGTATATAAAATAGACTCATTGTGTTGTTATTTAACTTTGACTTTGCATATGAAAATGAATGTATTTTGTCTGCACCCCTTTACTTTTCAGTCTAATTTTGATTATTTTTCTTTTCTTGTTTTTCTGCCTTTAAATTCTCTGCGAAGCCCTTTGAATTGTCTTGTACGCGAAATCTGCCATACTAATAAACTTGCCTTGCCTCGACTTACAGATTGAAACAAGGCAACAAACAATCTATAGAATTGTTTCAGTAAGAAATCAGATATCTTCAAAAATATAGTGAGGTCGACTTATTGTTTTTTGTGGTTCTGTGAACAATGAGTGTTTGAAAATTAGAGTAACAAACGATCTGCGTATGAGTGTATGTATGTAATTTAGTTTGTGTATTTTTTTTTGCAAGTTTTGACAGGATAGGAGCTATTTAACGACGCCCAAACATCTGTGAAGAGTGAGTTGTCCTTATGTGTGGTAAAAGGCAGTTTTACGGGCTTCTTGTCTCACCTTCTGTAAGTTTTATGCCGGAGGAGATGAAGACGGCTGATCAGAAAGTTGTCTGATGAATGTGCAGTCAAGGTCGTGTCTATCCAGGTTGGAGATGGAACTTTGGTACCTGGGACAATTATCCACATATCCACCCAGAAACCGAAAGGGGAGGGAAATCGGAGAGGGCAGGCGCAACTTGATAGGAACCTCCCTCTAACGAATGTGTTCTCAACACCTTATAACACAATCAGAACAGTAGAGGCAAAATGTAACATTAGGCACTGAGTTTTAAAATCCAGTCAACACACTTTTTATTAAAGAAACCTAAGGTAGATTTCTGGCAGAAAACAGTTCAGCACACCTGAAGTGCTCTGCCGGACACACCTTAAGTATACATATTTCTGTATTTCTGTAGTCGGCGCTTAAGGTACTAAAATGTGAAATATTAATTGCATGGCAAAAATACAAAATGACCAGATACAAACGTGGTATGATGAGAAAAATAGCAAGAAATCTAATTTAGCCCAGTTTAATCTAATGGGTGCTGTGCTGGTTTTTAAAGGTTTGTTACTCTGTATAAAATAATAAAACAAAGGTGCTTCTGAGCCATTTTTAAACACATTTTTGGTTGCCACGTAGTGTGACTTCAGCCCTATCCCATAATTGCATTATTTGCAATTTTTGCCGGATTATTAGTACAAGTAAAGCTTCCCCTTCATTTTTATAGTTGTTGAAAGCTAAAATATATTATTTGTACAATGATGTATCTAAGAGGAAACAAAGCAGGATAATTATTTAAACTAAACCAATAAAGAAACACAAGAAAGGGATTTAATGTACAAGGACCAGCATTTACTTTTGTATTTGGAACACAAGTGAATACTGGGTTCAGTTATACTATAAATAAACAGGAAAACGGATGCAGAGTTGGCTTTATTGTAGCTGGTGGTGGTAAATAAGGATTTTTCTCTCTTTTTCTTTTCAGTTTTATTTGCTTGGCTATGAGAGAAAGGTTGCTGACATTGAAAACTCATAAAAACTATTATTAAAATCCTCACTCTACAATGTTTAGGATGAAAATAATTCAGTGGAGTGGGGATGCCTTTTTGGGAAGCTCATCAACTTATTTGTTCTCAGTGGTCAGCTCCTCACAACAACTTTTGGTACGCTACTCTTGTCAACCAAATAAACTTAAGACAAGCACCAAGATCTCCCGGAGAGAAGGAAACACCGATAGGTATAATAACACATCCTTGGCACATGTCCTAAATTCCCCAAGTGATGTGTGATCAGATAAATATATGACTCAAACACAGAACTGATCTTATCGAAGAAATAAAAGGCATGAAGAGAGAAATGACAGTTGGAAACAGAACAGAAAAAAAAAACATGACGCCACTTGTAGGCCACAAACTACGTGCAACACTAAATATAGATCTGTTATCTATATCTTTTAAATAAACGTGAATTGGCATATAAGTTCTCACTGCCCAGCAAAATGATGATGCTGGATCAGAAATTTGAGTAATAAACGACTAACCCGTTTAACTTCCCACAAAGTATTACCCCAGCGTCAAGGTTAGAAAACAAAGGCTGCTAACCTACAATAGACTTACAACTCTGACTTTTATTTGAGATTTGTATTTTTAAATATAAGTTTTACATTCTTTTTTTATGATACAGGGTGAAAACATTGATAAATTAAATAACTTACATGATTAGGAATGTAATGTTGTTATCATTTTTAGAATAACAATATTGTCAATCCTAGGTCCTTCTGCACACTTCCATTACCCTGAGAGGGATACGAGGTCCATCTGATTTTACAAACTGGACACCCGGGTTACTGATACTTACAGATACTGAAATCAGGATGGAAGTGTATAGTAAATGAGAGAAAAACTTTCTGATAGTGATTTATTCTCTATATGAAATTTTTTTAAATGACAGTTCAGCATGATATGGCAGGCTAAAGGATGTTCTCATTCTTAAGTATTAAGCTCTCTCAACAGATTTTCAGCGTGCCTCAGATTTTTCCACACACTTCACTTGTTTTTATGCTACTCTTTTTCAAAGCCACCATCTGGTCCTAAAATAAATCTTGTATCATAACTTCATTTTGAAGACTTGCAAGCTGGAAATATTTTTCTTGTACTAATTCTGTTGTCTAAAGGAAAGATTTAGGTAGCAGTTGAATTGGTTTTGTGGCTAGATGTGCCACACCTGTCTAAATTCTCTGTGGGGAGCCTGAGCTGTTAGGACGTGCCGCTCCTGCTCTGAAAATGAGGCTAGCACTCAAGATAGGCTGACAGCCTACTTAGGTAAGAGTAACCATTCTCATCCACTGTTATTTCAGACTGACCTAATGTAGACTTGTTAAAGCTGATTAGAAAGTCAAATTGAATCTATAAAGGAAAAGAAAGAAAAACAACTTTCCCTGCCAGTTTTCCTCCAAAACGTAGCGCTTTATGTCCCAGTTTGGCACCTTTTCATTTACATTTACATTCATGCATTTAGCAGATTATCCACAGCGATTTAGAAGAAGGGAGGGAAAAAAAGGAGGGAGGTAACAGATGCAGGTAGCTGACTTGGGTTTCAGTTGCACAATTCTGGATTATTGCACCATTCTGCCCCTATACATTGCTAGTCTGGCACACTATGTTGCCCGTTCAGCGAACCCGACACTACAATAAACTGTCGGTATTGTTAGTCATTTTAGAATGCTGCTTGTTGGTTTCACTGGTATATTATTATGCACTGTTATATTTTTTACTGTTGTGTGTCTCAGGTCCTGCACTTTCTTCCTATCATACGTATTGCCTTATTCTTATTTTTGTGTAGTCCGTGTTGTCCTATCTTCTATGGAGGAATGAAACTGACATAATTAAAAGTAAGAAAATTCAAGAGAAAAATAAAACAGACAGAAATTAATTTAACAATAAAACTAAAAAGAATGGACACAAAAATATAGATTTTTTCATTGAAAAATGTGAAAGAAATTTAAATGATGAAATGTGGTAAAGCAAATAAATGGGATATTTAAATCTATGTGGAAAATCTATGTGATGTAAAACATTTTCTAAATTCTTTATAAATTAATGTGTACATTTGAATTGTATTGGTTTATTTATTGGGCATTATTATTATTGGGTATTTATATATTTCTGCTTTTATTATTAATTGTGTCAGTTTCAGTGTGATCCTGTGCTGTGTCTTTCTGTGTTGTGTGATTTTCCTGGCAGAATTGTTTCTTGGTGCACTCTGTAGTGTATATATGGGCAGATTGCAACAAAAGCCTACTTGACTTTTCTTAACTGGCTCTGGCTCTGGGAAACCTGGCGTCCGCTTTTGAGTGGATGGTGACTGCTTTCCACTGAGCTATCATTTGTTCACAAGCACATCTTTTTTGCTCCTCACATTTCTCACATGTTAGCTTGACCGTTTTCTGAGTTTAGGTGAAATTTAATCAAACACTGATTGGAATGTTAATAAAAATGAAAAGATCAAGATATCCGTCCACTGAGCTGCTGTGATTTTATTTTGAGACAAACGATTTTCCTATTGCCGCGACCCCATCAGGGAATAAGCGGTATTGATAATGGATGGATGGATTTTCCTATTGCCATTTGTTTAGTCATCCTTATGCTTAGTGTTAGTTATTTTTTTATTATAAAAAAAGAGTACAAACTCAGCCAAACCTTGTAAGAGGGAAGTTTCCAATCATTACATAAACATCCATCCATCCATTTTCTGAACCGCTTATTCCCTAATGGGGTGGTGGGGGGACTGGAGCCTATCCCAGTAGCCAACGGGCCAGAGGCGGGTGCACCCTGGACGGTCCCCCAGTCCATCGGAGGGTTCAATATTTAAACAGTCGTTTTTTGTATTACTTATGAACTCTTAATGTGCTTACTGTTCACCATTTTACAAAGTTAGAGAAGCAAGTTGCTTAATTTTAATGGTGAGGGTTAGCTAAAACTGTCAGGTCACCATATCTTACAATATCTTAACCATGGAACTTTTTATCTGGAAGCGACATAGAGTCGGGGACATTTGGCTGCTATCTGCATTCTGAGATCAATAGATGTAATCAAATTGAATTCCTGCTTAATCACAGCAGCTTGGTACATGTCATAATAACATGTATGATAGTTCTGCTGGCTCTCACTTCATTAAGTTTTTTTCCTTTTAAAAAATGTCCTATTTCTTATCTTTTCAAATTAATAAGGCTGTTTGTTTGTTTGTTTGAAAAATAAATTCCAAAACTACCTGCACTCATTCCACTGCAAAAAATACACATTCATTTATCTCACAATATAAGTACAATCCATGTGACCAGAGGAAAGATTTTTATTTCCTGAAATAAATCTCAATCATTCCTTCTTATACCTCAGACAAAGCAGCGGTTTCTCATTCTACATATGTGTGTGTTATTGGGCGTTTTTAAAACCCCATTCTGATTTCATTTTTCCAGTTTACCAACATTTTCTTAATCTTGACATCACACAATATTTTGCAATGTTTGTTGTATTGTATTTTTGTCCATTGTAAAAACAAATTGAACTATATGTTTTACATAAAGGCTGCACATCGGTGTGATGGTTAGCACTGTCTCTTCCAAACCAAGACAGCTCCTGGGAATTCCAGCTGAAGCCTCTTTGTGTGTGTCTACAATGATATTAAAACATGCGGGTGTACATGGTTGTATATATAGTTTGTCTCTATGATGGCCCTAAAATAATCTCACTCAGTGGAAACTGGGGTAGGCTCCAGCTACTTCTGACCCTGAACTGGACTAAACAGGTATCACACGTTGACCTACAATAAGTGTAGGAGGTTTACTTTTTTCACCTGTCACAGCCCTCAGCTGCACATCAGTTACAGATCATCCCGCAGCCTGAACCTCTCCTCTGCACTGTCCCTATTTTTCAGTTAAAGAAGCTGGAGAGACTCAATCGTAAGCCTGTGGGTCCAGATGGTGTCAGCTCCAGGGTGCTGAGGCTCTGAAGGTGGCTAGAAGAGAGCTGACTGCATGAGGGAAGAGGGCCAAGGCGGCAGAGGCCCAGAAGATCCAGGTTCACATCCAACGATCCACAGAGTGTGTGGAGAGGCACACAGTGCCTTACAGACTACGCCATTAAAGATGCTTGACGCACTCAACAACTTCTATGCCTGCTTTAAGGACCCCAACAGCTCCCTCAGCACCAGACTCCCCCCCTCCCCGCAAAGCTGCAGACCCTGATTCAAAAACTCCTGACACTCAGACTGAGCTCTACACTTTGCAACTGGGTCCTGGCCTTTCCAGCAGACGTCTGAAGCCTGTGAGGATCCACAATGTCTTCTCCTGACATACACATCTCTGACAACCTGACTTCCTCCTCCAGATGTGCGGAGGAGAAAGCTGCACAGAAGTGGGATGCAGCCATTCCACCATGGACATTTACACCTGGAGGGTTTTGTGCTTCTTCTGTTCTTTCTGTGGAGGATGTTGAAGACCAAGACTAGTCAAGATGGAGTCAGATATGAGAACCAATAGGAGAAGACGGCATTGTCTTGTATATTTAATAATCATTTTGGGGGGATTTAGTTTGAGGGGGCACAACATTTATTTGATGAGGCCAGACCCCCCCCTTGCCTCTGGTGTAGGATCACCAGACTGAGGAACAGCTACTACACTCTATCTCCTCTCCCCATCCCTCCCCTGGCAACCACCAACTGACACATCATGCACAACCTATGAACTTTAGTTGTCACTTAAACTCTATACCTGCACACTTCCTTGTAAAAGATGGTTAAATATTGTTGTACCATTACATTGAAGTTAGAATTCCGATTATACATTAAACAGTTGGGTGTTCTATTACCTTCTTACCGTGCTTTTTCTTTTCTTTTTTTTGCCTATTCGCTCTTTCTTAAATTCTACATATACTTGGTCGACTATTTTCTTTTCTTTTTTAATTAAAATAGTTGTTTTTTTTACCGGGCATGCACTGGGACCACTGTGACTAATTTGATTCCAACTCATGTTTTAATAATTGTTGCAACGGCAATAAACTTCAGATTGAGGAGAAATGAAATTGATAAGCAGAATCACCCTCTCTATGGATCTGATGAAGTTTTCAAACATGATACCTATAAATGGAACATTAACAATTGCGAAAATGTGCTTTTCTCACCGCTTCAAAAATGTATTTGGTTCTTTTTGTATGGCATTTCCTTTCATTTCAATCTGCTAAAGCAAAACGACACCTTCATTCACAACTTTAATAAAGTGGGTTTTTAGTGATAGTGAAGGGGGGCATGAGAGTCGCATGGGTGAGTGGTCTGCAGCAGGACAACAAAATAAATAAATAAATAAATCCCTGCCACTAGTATTGGCTAAATCAGTCACAGAGGTCCTTCCAGTCCAAGATGTGGTTTAAGAAACAGGGACACAAAAGATGCTGAGCACATGTAAAGCAAAGGGCGAATATAACCTTGACTTAATATTGTATCTGAGGGGCTAAATGACTATAGACATTCCATCCCAGGTTAAGATAAATAAAAAAAACAACCTCCACTGAGGGTGGTGGACTGAAGGTCATTTCACATGTTACAGCACAGGAACTATTCGATCATTCTTCAATCTTACAATATGCAGTCCATGAATAGTGGAAATTGCACTGGGATGCGTTCTAGTGACTAATAATATATGACACCCATTCCCGTGGCTCAGAAGCCAAGAAATACATTGCTTGAATAACAGAATGAAGCTGAGATTGCCATTTAATAGCAATCACATAAACGAAAAACCTCCACGACGATGTTCAACGTGTAAATACACACTGAACACACGTAAAATGTGAAAACACCCGCAAAGATCTGCCATTTTTTCAGCAAAAATCGCGGCTAATTAGCCGACCTGCCGTGAAAATTGTGGACAGCAAGGGAAAGGCAAATAAATAAATAAAGAAACAGCCATGCATTTACTCACCATATTTGACAGTCGTGATTCAAAACAAAGCCTCCTTCTCATGTCCCCAGGATGTCCATATCCTTCCCAAAGACACCTTGATATGCACAGATGATATGTATGCTCCTGGAATAATAAACAAAAAACAGAGGAGCTCGTCCGCCTTTAGTGTAGCCCACATCCACCGCCTTCATCTACAAAATATACGTTTACGTTAGACTATGAAAGCAAGGAGCGCTGCATCTTCCTCTCTGTCGCTCTCCCCACGCAGAGAACGGAGGCTGCAAATTAAATAATAATTATCAAGGGTGAGAGGGGAAAAAAAAAAAAAAGGAAAGAGGCGGCTATCTTGTTAGCCCGCACATTAAATTCACGGGTCTGTGTGAAGGGACGCCATGTAAGCTCAGGGATGTGATGCGATCGGGAATAATTCCCCGCTGGCTGCCCATGCGCTACCTTGCGCTGTTTTTTTTTTTTTTTGTTTTTTTTTTACCGTTAGACGCTGCTGCAATCCGTGCGGCCGTGGGATGCTGAGAGACAGTGTCATTGGCTTTTTTGCGGCAATCTGCTTCAGATTAGCGTTTGGACAAGCACGTGCACCGTTTCTGCTGCGAGAACGTGAAATCCGTTCATTTGACTTAGTTGGCTGCGAATAACGGCGGGGGGTTGTGGACCAATACGCGGCCGGAGGAAAGCCTGACCCACGCTCCGTGGAACAGAACCTGCGCCTAAAAAGCAAATTCATGCAAAGTTGTACCAACTGCACTGTTGATTTTTTCTTCTTCAGGGCAGCTACAACATCTTCCATCAATGTTTGTACCACTGGACCCTAAAAACGATAAGCTGATAGATGAATCCCTCCAAAAATGCCTGTTCATAATTGTAGCTGCAGGGGGTGGAAATAACCTAATTTTTTAACCTCTCAGCAATAAGGGTCAAGCTCAAATCTTCCCAAAAAAGACACCTCACCCTTTCAGTAGTCATCTGGAGCAGAAGAAGGCTTACCCAACAGCCAGTTAGTGGTGGTCCAGAACCAGTTCTGGCATAGTCCTATAAGGTGTTCAGTTCAAGTTTCGTTTGAATAAAAAGCAGGTGAGGTAAAACTGTAAAGAGCCTCATCAGCTGAGAAATGGGGATCTGAAATTGTCCTCAGTTAAGCAAATCATTTGTTGGCCCAGGTGAATGAAAACACCATCAGGGAAAGTTTTACCAGAAAAAATGTTCATTTCCAAGATCTATATTTGAAGTGTTGAATATATTTCAAATGAATAACTATATAGATAAAAAAGGCACAATCTCTGTAAGCCCCAGTGGCACACCTCCAGGTGAGCCCCTTTCTGTCAGGACTCTACAGCATCCCTCTCACCGCGTTTTGTGAGGTGGCTGACTTGGCCACTGATGGCCATCCTGTTTCTAATTCCCCACAGCTCTTGGGCTTCCTTTGTCATGCATTTTTTTTGGGTCATCCTCTCGTCCTGTGACGTGCTGCCCCACTTTAAGTTTCTCAATCTCTAGCCGAATAGAAAGTGGGCTCTAGGTCTGGTGACTTCCGTCTCCCCTGACCCTTAGGAAACATTGATTTTTTTTGTTGACTTAAATAACCTGTGTTTGTTAATGCATAACTGGCGGACTGTCCATGGTGTACCCTGCCTCTCGCCCGTTGACCACTGGGATAGGCTCCAGTTCCCCCAGCGACCCCATCAAGGAATAAGCGGTATTGATAATGGATGGATGGATGGATGTTAATGCATAGTTTCAGAGACAGATTCACATCCTCAATATTTGAATGCATTATTTAAATGCATTTGAATGCATTATTAAAATGACTTAAAATGCATCTACTTAAGGTGGCTTTCATTTTGATAAGGAAAACAATGAGGATGAGGGCATCATTCTATTGCCAAATTACTCAAACTTTAAGAAATATAATTATATATTGCTTGTGTTCAGCAATTCTTCAGCAATTTAATATTTTTAAATACCAGGTTGCATACACCCTGTAAAATCCACTGGAAAATGTCTTTATGCAGAAAGGTAAAGATAGTTTATTCTACTCAGCTATGATGTGCTTCAACTGCATTACAACATGCATCATAGCTAAAGATAATAAGATATCATCTGCCTTTGCTTCAGTCACTCATGTTGACTTTGGACTGACAAAATGTTTCTGTCTTTTCATGCACTGTTAAAAATGAGGCAACAGCGTTTTACCCGTCAAATTGTTTGTTTACTTGTGACTTTTCCTCCTTTCCATGATACGGTTCATTCATATCAAGGTTTAGTACAGTTACAGATCAGTGGCAAAAGCAAAACAAAAAAGACACTTGATGCTGTTTATTCTTATTTAAGGCAGTGTTAACACATGCAGGATAACTGTGAATTCCAAAACGTGTGAGCCAGTGCAAACAAGGTAGAAGACAAGCGTTAAGTGATTCAAGTCGCTTTGAAAATAACAACAAACATCAATGAGGCCAAAAAGAACGTGATCAAGTATTCCCTGTGCGCCCAGTGGTTTATAATTAAACCTTCTTACGGTTATTTATTTGCCCCTCGGTGCACCTTCTGCTATAAAGAGCCCTAACTCACTTCATTTTCTTTCAACTGCTTTTTGATCAATCCTGCCATCTTCCTCGCTCACCGCCAAATATTGCTGCCCATTTGCGGGTGATCTCCAGGTAGATTGTTGGTTTATTGGGCAGATAGTCCAGGTACACCGTTTGGCTTGTTTTAGGAACTGCCATTTCAATCTGCGTCCCCTCGTGCCACTCATTAAAAGACGTGACCGAGATAAAATCCGGCCTGGCTTCCAATGCAGCACTCAGAGAAGTTTCATAGTATTTGCCATTGATACGGTTTCGCGTGTTCTGGAAGTTCCACGGTCGAATGCTTGTGTCAATATATCCAGGGCCCACACTTGGAATGAATATCAGGTTGTTATCCTCGCAGAATGCTTTAATAGAGCCCCAGTTACGCTGAGTGGAGCCGTAGGAAAAGCCATTAGTGGCGAAGTAGGTGTAGACCCCATCAAACCCTGCGGTGAGGATATCCCTCTTATGTTTCTCCTCGACCAGCAGGGCGATGAAGATGGCGTCATACGGGGTGTCCCTGATGCTGGTGCTCTCAGTGTGTTTCAGCAGTTTAGCCCACTGCTCTGAGTTCATCAGATATGAGTCATACACATAAAAAAGGGGAAGAACTTTGCCAGTGTTTGTTTGGTACTTGAAAAATGCCGGGTGCTCTCCATATCTGAGAAGAGATTAACAACCTTTAATATTTTGATGTTAGCACAGAAAGTCATTCAAACTGGATGACTTCTCTGAGAGAGCAGGATAATTATGCTGAGAAATCTGAGAAAGGCTGAAGAGATGTGGCGACACTCACTTGTCAATGATGTACCTGACATTGGTGAACATGTTGACTTCATCCCTTCCTCTGTACGGTTCAATGTGGAAAGCAACCTGTGCAAAGAGATTGGACAGGAAGCAAAAGTTGACCAAAAACACTCTCCATAATACACTTAGAATCCTGTTTTAAATATCAAACCTTACCTTAATGTGGTATTTCTGAGCCATCTCCATGAGCGGAGGAATAATGTTGTCTGTAGGCTCACCATTGTCATCCTCCATGTTGGGAGGATACCAGGAAACGACGATGACACCTGGAATGCGTTAAGACTATGTGAGAAGTCAGTATAAAGAGCTGTTACACTGCTAAGAAGAATACTGAACATCTGTAAACACTATTGATCCCTCCAACCGAAATGTTTGTTTCGTACCGATCGCTGCTGTACGCAGCTGCTGCATGTGCGCCTCAATAACGGAGGGATCCCTGGAACTGTAGGCCCCTAGAGAGGGGTAAAAGTTGGACCCAATGTCATCGGGAGGGGCGTGTCTTCCTTGTGGATATCCATGAGCCACCTTGGAGTCCCAGTGTGGAAGCTGTGGATGGTCCCAATGGATGTATTTGCCATCAAATCTGGGGTTACCAAACCATATGTAGTAGAAGGCATGAAGATAGTAGTTTGGAGGTGGGAACTTTCTCAGTGCTGCCTCCAGATCTGCGTCCTTGTTGAAGTGAGCGGAGTCAGTCATTTTGGTCCTGTCGGGGTGACTGTTGTCATCTCTTTGTATCTGTGGATCATTCTCTCTGTTCAGAAACAGCTCAACGTCTTTAGAGCTGCTGAAAGATGAGTCCTCTGGTGAGAGCGCCTTTAAGACCACCGTTACAACGAGCACAAGCAGCACCAGAGCGATCAGTGTGATGCAAGACTTGCGTCTAAACCTCGCCATACTTCACTATAGAGCTTGACGTTTTCCATAGTTCATGGTTAAGCCTGCAGAATGGAAATGGTGCTGGACATGATGCACATGGACCCCAGCATGGAGATCTGGATCAGCCCGGGACACTTTGAATAAACAAGAGATATAACAAATGACTGGCATGACGGACTCCGTTTTAATAATACAGAAGCATTGTGTGTAATTTGGGGAGAGATTTAGCTGAAAGATGTAGCTGCTTTTAAATAAAAACCCTATCTAACTCAGAGGTGAAGCTACGTTTCGTTTAGAGGCTGTCTTCCGGGTATTTTATCAACCAATTTGACAGGTTCACTTTCGATCATGGTTCATACTAAAGGCGTTGACAATCCATTTCTGAACAAATATTAACTGACAAGTTAATTACCTCCTCTGTCTGCTTTGGGTCCGTCTTTCACTAACGTCAAAAGGAGCGAGCTGACTCATTCAACTACATGTGTTGGGTCACCGTGCTCCGAAGGTCTTACAGCGTTGTCAATAGCTGATTAACAACAGGGGCAAAGTTGTGTTGCGCCATGCCGCCAAACGGCTGAGCCTTAGCTAGCCGCACCATTAGCCGCTAATGGCGTTAGCCGCGTTAGCATGAGCTCCCCCGGACCTCAGCCCGTCCCCCGCGGCCGGGCCGGACACGCTAGAGCCACTCTGCGGAGCAAAACGCCGCCCGACGTGTGGCATTACACACGCAAACACACACACACACACACACAGTTCCAGAAAACACTGACGGAAATTCAGGTTCAGCAAACTGTCCTGACAAACCACAGACCTCCCGAACAACTGGTTCGCGTCTACAACGGTCTACAATAGTTTCCCTGAAACCTGGGAGAAAAACATCGCCCTCGTACGTTTGGAAGCTGTATGATAATAAATAAAAAAAACCCTCCTCACATAAAATAATTATTCCCTGCAGCCTTTGCAGCTCCAGTTACTACAGCAGCAATGAAACTGGGTTTTACTCTTAAGTTTCAATGTATTTTTCTCGCGTTGTCTTCAAATAGTTCTTCATTTAGCTTTAATGATTGAATTACATTTAAAATCGGGTAAGCAAACCTATGGGAAGCAACTGAGGACCTGGAATGGTGGAATGTTTTGATATAAGTGTTTGTATTTGAAAAATCACAATCTGGGGTTTGGAAACCCTCAGGCAAGCAGCGACTCACCTTGACCATGGAGGAGCTACGGCCACGGCCACGGCGGTCATCTGGACCAAGAGGGGACAAAAGAAAGGCCCAGTCTGATGACACCTGGTTTCTGAGGCCTGCTGAAAGTGAAGACTTTGGGAAGGAGGGTGACCAGGTTTGTGAAGAGAGGCCGCACCACTGAATTGATGTTCATATTTGGATATATTAGTATTATGATTTGAAGAATGATAAGTTCCTTTCCCCTATTTTCTGTCAGGAGCCGGGACTTCTCAGCCCACAGAGGATCCTCTATTACACTCTCCTTGTTCTAAAAGTCGCACTGTGGATTTTCCTTGCCTGGGTGCTGTCTCACCTCCACCTCGGGGCACCATGTTTTCTCCTATCGCTGACCTTCTGGTTGTATTCCGGGCCCATGCAGGTTGCTCTGAAGTGGGCTAAAAGACGTCTGAGGGGTCAAGCCACGTGAACTGTTGCATAGGGTCAACTGTACGGTCAAATGCCCAGTGACAAACAGTAAAAGCATAAAGGTGCTTAATCACAACCGCCACTGTCCTGGTGATGATTTTGATGCAGAAAACAAAACCTAAGGCGTGCTGTGGAATAGAAAAATATTCCGTTGCAGGAATTTTAGCTCCTTTACCCGCTCCCAAACAGGAAAAGCCCCAACTTAAAATATTTAGCGGCAAATTTTGGAGTGTTGCTTTGTGTACAATCTGATCAAATTTGGATCCAGTCAAAGTGTATCTGAATTCAAGATAGCTTCCTTAAATGGAGAAAAGAAGTGTGTCTCATGATGTGCTACTAAGTGCAGTTTGCATTTAAGGTCCTGGAATCTAATCTTAGTTTTATATTTGTTAGGCAAATAATGTGAAAGTGTGTTGTGATAAGAAGGTGCAATGTCTGATGAACATAATGTATGTCTTACATTATATACATCATGTAATCAGTACATCATGCACATGTCCATCAAGTAAAAGAAAACAAGACAGGAGCAACTTTTGGTTTCTGTTTTATTGAATGTACAGACTTTAAAACAAACTTATACAAATTGCAAAACAGCTTTTGGTAACACTTTATGTTTTTCTGTTATTGTCAAGGAAATAAATTAAGTTGTGTCAAAGTAAGTAATATCTTTAAAGGGAAAAAAAACAAAAAAACAACAACAAATAAGAAAACAGCAAGGCCAAACAGCAGAGAAGAAGAAACATTTTAACTGCATGTGCAGCAGACTGAATCTGAGACACAAACCAGACCGACTGCATGTCTGTGCAACTGTGGTACCACAAAACATTCCAAGATACCACATGCTGGCAATGTGATGAAAACTCCACCTTGTTCTATTTGGAAATGTGCAACATGGAGTGTGACCTGCTTTGCACAGTATTTTGTACAGTAGTGCTGTATTTCTACACCAGGTGGCAACATAGTCCCACTGAAATCTGCTTAAGCTTTTTTACAGAATTCTTGCTTTGCATTCCATTTTTCAAATTAGACAGGTGAAACCTACACTTAAACCAGTGCTCTAACATACTGTATCCTTTTCCTCTTATTCTAAACATTCCTAATCCACAAACATCACACCTTCAGCACAGATATGAGTTAAATCCACCCTCCCATCTTTCACTAAAAAAAACAGACGTTTTTAAAGTGGAAGTAATCCCGACGAGACGAAATAATAACCAGATCTGGAGGAAAAAGATCAATACAGGCTTTGTTTGAGAAGTGGCATGTTTTTGTGTGGGAGTAGAGCTGAGGCACAGGGAGACATAACTCATGTCCAAAGGACCTTGTGTTTGGGTAGATCGTGTCTGATTGAGCCTGTACATTTCATTCAAGCTGGTCTGTTCACATTCACTTCAACTGGCTAACTAACTGACTAACTGAATGTTATGTGTTTGCATTTACCTTTGCACTGGAACCATAGTCTCATATGGAACACAAAGGAAGGATTCCCATCTGCTTTTTTGTAGATGTCAAGGCAAAAATAATGGTCAATCTCCATTTGTTTTTACTGAAGAACTAGAAAGTGTGTCCTGTAACTTGGTCACGTCGCCTCTACACACAAGGCATTTTGTTACATAACAGAAAACCTCTGAAAACCTCAAAATAGCATTGGAAATAAAAACCACCAGAAAGAAACGTTGTTAATTATATTAAAAAAATACCAACAAATAGGCCAAAAAAAGTTAAACAAACAGATTGGTCACAGCAAATCTATGTACACATACACGTTAAGAAAAGAGCTGTCAGTGGAGTAGAGGGGGAAAGAGGAGAGAGATTTGGGCTTTAGATAAGCTCCGCATCTTCCCTCTGCTGGGGGGTTACGGGGGTTGCCATGATGGCAGATCAGGAATGGACAAGATGTGAGCGAGAGGGAAATCCGCGGCTGACCGTTCACCTCTTCTTGGGTGCTTGGGTGGTGCGGGGTGGGGTGACAGGCCGACCAGAATTGACACCACCGTACTGGTACTTGGCCTTCTTCTCCGAGGGCTTGAGGATCTAGGAGAGGAGAAAATATATATATTCCCTCAAAGAAAATACATTATTTAAAAAAATATCACCTCTCTCTTTTTGGTTTTTCTCTATTACCTGGAAGGAGCACATGAGGGACTCGTCAACACTCATCATGCCGCCTGCATTATCAAACTCCCCGCAGTAGTTTGGAGCAGAGAAGAGTGTGACAAGTTGGCGTTTGGCAAAGAACTCATATCCATCCTCCACAACCTGTTGGAAGACGGGCGTTATTCCAACACCTACGGCGATCAATACCAAGCCAGCTTCAGAAACCTGTTTTGCCATGACCGTTTGAGGACTGAGCTGAATCGATAGCAAAACACAGAGCTTAAATAAGCATGGTGCTCTGGAATGTGTGTGGGGTTTTTTTAAGTTGCTTTTAGAATTTAAGTTCACTTTATCAATCTTATCCAGGCTGTCGTCCTGATTACCTGGTGGGCTCGGCAGATGAGGTCCAAGTCATGGCGGTTCAAGAACTTACTGACCACATCTGCCCCAAAGGTAAAGGACACCCCACGGTCGTTCTCTCCCCAGCCCTGCACGTCCTTATCTGGGTCTGACCACAACAAGTCACACAGCAGACCTAGCAGATAGAAGGGAAACAGAAAAATACAAATATAAACACTATAAGGATGAAGGCGTGGAAAAGGTAGCATGAACACAGACAGCAGGTCTGACGTAACACAGAACAGTTTCTGATGTGAGAATCATTCATGCTGAAGGAAGGAGGCCTTTTCCCTCTTCAAACATAATTTACTCGGAGAGATCCAGAGGCAGTGAGCAGTTTCAGGCGGGCCTCAAACTGTACCTGTATCAGGCACATCTGTTGGCCTCATGATCCGGCGAATCTGCTCCATGGACTGCAGATCAGGAGAAAGCCCTGAAACAGAAACAGAGATGGCCTTTCAGATCGGAGAGGCTCCAAAGCAAACCAGTTAAACGGTTGACATTTTGAACGGGGTGCGAGAGGTGGTCCGGCTCCTCACCCCCGTGGCAACAGAAGATCTTCTCGTCGATAATGGCAGCAATGGGGAGGCAGTTAAAGCAGTCGGTGAAGGTCTTCCACAGCTTAATGTTGAACCTGCGCTTGCCTGGAAAAGCACAAACACACGTTTCAAGACCAAACCGTACACGAGGTTCGGAGGTGTTTGTGCGTATAGTTCCACTCTGCTTACACTCGTCATAGAAGCCATATATGCGGTTGATGGAAGCACACTCATGGTTGCCCCTGAGCAGGAAAAAGTTCTCTGGGTATTTGATCTTGTAGGCCAGCAGGAGACAGATGGTTTCCAGGGACTGTTTCCCTCTGTCCACGTAGTCGCCCAGGAAGAGGTAGTTTGCCTCAGGAGGGAAGCCGCCATATTCAAACAACCTCAGTAAATCTGTGTACTGCCCATGAATATCACCTAAAAAAACACAGGAGGAAAAGAAGGAAGACAAGATTTTTTATTTGGCAATATTTAAGAGGACATATACACAGAAGTACTTTGGGGTAAAAAAGCAAAAAATTAAAAAACGAGTTGACAGATTGAGCTTTGTGGCTGTGGCTTTATCAGCAAGCTAAAGGATTTCTATACCAAAAAAGAGTCCTGACACCTGCCAACAGATCTGTACTTTGGCCCACAGGAGATGAACTTCCAGGAACAGTGGTGATCTAGATTTAGCCAACGCAAGGCACACACACACACATCCACACTAACCAATTTTAATTTAGTCAGCTCTCCCAGGACGTAGGGTCGCCGTCCTCTATATTTGACACGAGTGAGGCAGTGATGAGCAAGACTTGCTCTCACCAAAGCACACAATCTCTGCAGTGGAGACTCACTTTATCATCCAGCCTAGACCTGCTTCCTTTTATATCCCTTTGCACCAACTTAAAAGCCGCTCTAATTTGGGTTAAGAGCTCCAGACACAGATGACTGAAGAGCATCCTACCAGAACAGGACAATAACAACAGGCTTTATTGTGACCGAAAAGGAAAGTAAATGCATGTGCCACACTCTTTTTATGGCACTGCTTCATTACACGATGGCACCAAATACGAATTAAAGTAAAGTAAGAGCCCTTGTTAAGCCAGCAGCTGCCTGGCTCCAAGATTAAAATGACCAACAAAACTGGCTGCTGAATGTTGAGGTCCTGAAACCGGTAGGCATATATTCTTTTTTCTATTTTGTCATGCCCATTTGTATTCCATGCACCAAAACCCAAACCACAACTGGCACCAAAACCTATGGAGCTAAAGGCCTGAACTTATTTTTATCTGCATCCCAGGATTCAAAAGCATATTTTTTCGTGCAAATGAATGATTTAAGGAGCAGTTTCAGTCTAGTTCTGACTCTTTACACGGTTCCTGAGGGTTCCACCACCTTTTTCTTTGGTTTTCAGGTTTATTTATCACATTTTTCCCCCAACCCCTGACATGAAACCTTGGTTGCCATCTAGTTTTAAAGCAAATGACAATAATGGTAATGCCTTCCCTCACATCAATAAGATGATATCCAAATTTAAATTGACCGAGTACCACTGGAGAGCTCTAACAGAGATGTGCATTGCTCAGTAGAGATGGATTATTTTCTGTCATCACAACAATCACCAACATGGTCTGCATATTTTTCAGCCAGGACGCGCTGCAATTGAACAGGTAAAGACGTCTGACATTAAGCAAAATGCTGAAATCCTCTGATACCTGTTCCCTGCAATCCTAACAAACACTTTTTCTTGGAAAAATTAGACCGTGGGCTTGGCGTTAATGCTGTAATTTCTTTTTTTTAAAGTTATTAATTAATTAAGCACACCCACTTGATGGAAGGAAAACTATATAACATCCTTTTCAGCAGATTTCTAAATAAAAAAAAAGCAAAAGCACACCGAGAAAAATCCTAAATGTGAGAAGGATGCTTTTATAATCTACGACTTCTTGAAATAACACAAGTTTTCTAAATCATCCCCAAATCATCAGCAGTCAGTGCATCACATGAGGACTGATGAGGTAATGATCATGACGTAATCCATTGTTCTGTTCATCCTCTCTGAATGTGCGTGGAACTCACACTCTGCAGGCCTTCAGGAGTTTGGGTTTGGTGTGTATTCCACAGTTTCTGTACTTATTCTTAATTGTTCCCTTGATAGTTTTTCAGGCTAACTGGTAATGGCAGGACATAAATAACATGGGTCATTATGAAACGAAAAAAGAACTATAAAGGTAAGTAACTACATGATTGGTTGAACTTGGACTGCTGGAACCTCATGATAAATATAAAGCTTTACCACCCATAACATAATTAGAAATACGTAACCATGGATGCTTTAAAATGTCTAAGTATAAAGAGGAGGGACTGTTACTTTCTGACCTGCTATGAGCCAAAGAGCCACCCACAATTCAAATGGATGAATTATGAACAATTCTCTTAATTCTCTAAACAAGATGTGGCATTCCTTAATTCTTATCTAAAGACTCCTTGGAAAGTGATCTAGTTTTGAAGCTGATGAACTTTCTCAGTCTTTTTCAACAAACAAGAAAAAATATGCATATACGTACACATCTTTTTCTTAAGCATTTTCCTCACCTAAATCATAAAACCAAACAGTGGTAAAACTACCAGTTTGGAAAAAACCACACCAGTGGCTTTAAGGTTAGTCTGTGATAGTGTCTCCAAGGAACCTGATCCAGGAGATCTTAGTAAATAATTAAAGACATGAGCTGCTTGGTCTTTATACTTTCTCTGGTGATCCGAATACTTGGCGCGGGTTAAAGGTCTTAAATCAGTCATGGGGTTAGACGTTTGGTAACAAAAAAGGAGAAGGAACCAGGGATTTTCCAGCGCTGATCATTAAGAGAACTTCAAACCTACACACATAAATGGAAAAGATCTTTGGGGGTGCTTGTGTGTATCACATACATGGATGCCATCACTCAGCTGCCAAATAAATAAATACAGATAAATACAGATCTCACGGTCCAAAGATGCCATATCAAACCGCCATTCCCAATGTGTTTGGAAGAGATCAGCGAATAAGACCGTTTTTTTGTCTGCCTAAGGAATGGCATATTCATTAGCTGGCTCAGAGTTTTTCGGGTTGCACTGGTGGGAAGAGATAAAGTATGCTGGAGTGTGAGATATGCAGGAGCCAGCTAGAGATAGGGAGCAGCAGCCTGTTTCAGCTGCTGACAGCAGGAGCTCACCTGTGAATGAGGGACACTGTGTGTGCGTGACAGAGTTACGCAAACTGCATTTATGTGTATCTCTCTTTATAAACACTGGCCAGCTGAGTCAAGACAGTGAGAGACTTAATGTATGACCAAGGCTGTGGCAGAGTTACATAAAGAAATGGATTGGTGCTCTGGGCTTTGCGGTCTGCGCTCTGCAGAGTGGGAGCTAGCCATCAGTTCAACCAACCCTTCAGAGACAGAGTGTTGCTTTCTGCATGAGTTGCACTTAAATTTTTGGATTATGTGGTTTGACATTTGTGGATGGCCATTCGAAAACACTCAAAACATATATAGCACTTATAAAATCAATAACTGTACCACTGAGAAAGGCAAAAAAGGAGAAAATACAAGTCTTTTCTGTTTGCTTGCGTACATATTTTAAGATGTGGGTTTTTTCTTTTCCTTTTTTATGCTGTAGTTTTCATATGACTATCCACTTGTATTGAGAAAAAAAACCCTGAGATATCCGAACTGCGCTTGAGTTTAGGGCAGCTATTTCCGGATCATTCCTCTTATGCGACAGCTCTTCTCTAGTGTCCATTACCAGGCACAGAGGGTAAAAAAAGAGAGGAAGATAGCAAAGCGGATGACAAAGGCATAAGATGGTGGGAAAGAGAGGCGCAGAAAATGCAAACACTGACCACAAATCTTCAGGGGAGCCTCAAGCTCCAGCAGGATGGGCTGGCTGAGGAAGATCTCCCTGGATTTGATGCAGAGGCCCCGAACCTCTGCTTCGGTCATCTGGACTATCTTTCCTGGACGGCATCCTCGCACTGGACAGGAGAGAAAAAACAAAATAATCAATTGGTTCTAATTGAAAGAACAACCACAAACCTTTGAACCACCAGGCTCATCACAAAGCGGTCATGATGGAACCACATCAGCAAGAAAAAAAACAATATTTCTATGACAACACACTGCTAAACTGTAGCTATAATGTGGAATGGTACTTAGGGCACAGAATACACAAGATAGACTGCACTTAGTTATCACATATTTCAGCTTTGGGCATGTTTCTTCAAATGCAGTGCTTTAAATGTAAATGTTTTCCTCCAGTGTGGGTTGTGTATTAACCAACCATTTAGCTTTAGCCTTATTAAAGCTAAACGCCCAATAAACAGTCTAACAAAGGGTTGCTGTGTCGAGAGAAGTAAGCAAGTCTTAGTCTGAACGCAAAGTTTTTTTAAATCGTTATTTTCTCCCTTATCTTTTTTCGTTCATTCCAAAGGGAAAGGCAATTTATAAAATTGCCAAACTTCGAGCCATTTAAGATGGACAAATTATTATTTTGGTTGGGAACGCATTCGTATTATTCATGAAAGGTTAATAAAATGATAACATTTCTTTCCTAATACACGATGGATCTGACTGACAAAAATATCTGTGAGCTCCACTATCGTTGGTACTTTTCATCTATTCTTCCATTTATCTCATCCTCGATCTAGTTAATTTCCAAGTGACATGCATTGCATGAAGCATGAAATTGCAGCAGTAGAGCTCTTTACTGTTCCTCATCAGAGCAGAGAGAGTTGAGCCTGAATGCTGAGCCTGCTCAGCTTTAACAATGAACCTTTGCACCATTTCCACTGGCACTCTGCAGACTGCCACTTTTAAAGAGATTACATTCTTAAGAAACCTGAGGGGCACAGCTGAAATGAAGGACTTATTCTGATTTGAAGCCATCAGGAACTAAAGAGCTGTTTTAGTTTGACAACACCGGTTTGACTGATGCCATATCCTGCAGTTCTGTAGATAATAAGTCCTATCCATTGTCTTTTTCTTAAGATGTCCCTTAAGTCCTGCAGAATGTAAATAAAAAGGTTGTTACTGTTCAAGACCTTTCCAGGATCATTTACGAACCCTTGTGCATCGTATTACTCAGAACTCTGGCTGAGCATTGGGAAGTATCTTAAAACAAAATTCAGTCAATGAGATAAAAGCATCAAAACAGATCAGTCATTTGTAACCACAATAAACCCAACAAAGCTGTGATGGAAAATGTAATAAATCCTATCAAAGCATACTCAGGCCTGGTAAATAAAAAGTTGTGTAAAATGTTACTTCTGTCATTACTACTGTTCTGCCATCATTAAATAGCAACACTCTCTTATCCTAAGGGATATCCTGTTAAATAAGTGTAGGAGCCTCATATAATGATCAAATGAAGTTGGTGTCACAGAATGAAGTTGCTGATGCACAATTTGATTAAAAAAAGAGAGAATATAGGTGATATTTCTTTTTTACTTCTAGCAAAAAAAAAGGTCTGTTTTAAAGTATGGAAAAAGAAAAGAAAAAACAGAGCGTCACTTCATTCCAACATTGTGTCCAAATCTGCAATTAAGTATGCCAAGGACAGCCGGATTTGCCTTACTGCCTCAGAATATCTCATGGGGGCCCCAAAAGAAAAAAGAAAAAAGAAAAAAGAAAAGCTCTCTCTTTCTGGGTAGCTGTCAGACTGCCAACATAAAGACACATTTACACCACCCTCTTTCTGCTTTTCTTCCACTTGATCCTTAAGCATAAACAAAGATCCAACACATGAGAGCTGAATCTGACAGGGTCAGAAAACTACAACAACATTTATGCTGCAGCATGTAGAGGTCAAACAGCCAATCATTTCCTTGGGATTCATATGTCGTTTTAGAATATCAAAACACATATCAAAACACAAATGCTGGCCATTTGTTCGTCTGTACTTTCCGCCAGGAGGACTGGAGGGAACAGGAGAGCCTCACTGCATCACTGATTTACATTAACCTGCCCACTAATGTCGAAGACACCTACCAGCCGAATGGAAGGCAAAAAGACACACTCTGAAATGCTTTATTGAATCTATCAGGACACCCAATACCAACAGAAAAGGCTAAACTATTTATCAGCGTTCATGTTACGTCTTTTCCCCCCAAAATTAGTTTTATCTGTCAATATTTTCAGCTCTCGACATTATTCAGGTCAACATTAAAAACTGAACTGTAATTTCTTTTAGAATAGGCTGCTGACAACTCTCCTTCATGCCTTTTTTATGCTCAAACCAATAATCTCAAATCGACTATTTCCGTTATAAATAATGTCACGTTCAATGGGAAAGACGCCCTTGCCCCTCCTAAATACAAGACGTTCGGCAAATAAGTGAGCTGCATTTACGAACTGTAATTTCGCGAGCAGGTAATTGCGGACATGTTCAGGGAAAAGCCACCTTATGATAGGTAAGCGATCTACGATAAACGGAGCTACGTGACACATGTAGGCGTTCACTGCCGACACTGTTTATAAACACGGCAGGCAGCTAACGGTAAGGCTAGCCACTGCTAGCTGCGCATATTCCGTTACCATTATTGGCCGTGTTTACTAAGAGTCTGGCCCTTTCTGGTGTCGCCAAGGTAGCAGAAAACTGAATTTAATATCCAAATGAAAGAGCCCCCAAACTCTCCTTCTTGTTAGCATACAATTCTTTACCTTCCAGAAGCCGAGAGATGAGGCTATCCACGTTCAATTCACCTTCCGCCATTTTTTACACTGGTGCTGTGGAATCCACCACATCTATTCCTATCATTGACACCAGGGGACGCTATAGAGAGAAAGACCTAAATGCACGACATGAAAAGTAACACAAAAATTCAGTTTTACAACCTATTATTCGACTGTGTAAACATAAAAATTATACTCTGAACAGAAAAAAACAGAAAAAAATACTCTGTCTGATTACCTGGTGTTCTAAATACCACAAACATGTGTATGAATTTTGATCATCATTTGAAAACAGTTTGTGTATATACGATTGTGGAAATAGAACAGACATATGCTCATATTTTCATGTGTTTATTTGCACAAATAACTGCCTGAAATGTGATTAAAAAAAAAAAGAAAATTAAGGAAAAGTAAAAAAAAAGAAAAGAAAAAAGAAAGGGGGAAATGTGCTTTAGACTCCTTTCAGTTTGTGACATTGTTTGCAGGAGCTGTCGGCTGCTTTCATCAATTTAACATGGTCATAAAACATCATCTTGTTAGTTGTTATCAGCATTATCACTATTAACATTGATAAATAATATGGCTGAAGGCAGGAGCCGTTTGTGTTATCTTTGTTATGGTGACATTCTGCATCCCAATAATTTCCTAGAGAAGCTGGTTATGTCATATTAGGTCTAGACCAAGGACTTACACAATATTACTGTAACCATTACTGCAAAGTATTTATTCATGACCATCCACTCCCATAAACCATTTTTAGTTTTTGGTAAGACCCAAATGTAGAATATTAAATTCAATATAGAAATGGGAAAAGAATGATTTCTCCAAACAACCTGCCCTATGTATCTACAACTGTTGTGTATTTTACTCTGTGATGACTTTTAACTCCATTATACTAAACTGAAATAAATTTACCTTAATTTAAATTGAATTGAATACACAAGTTGTTTTCCTTTCAGCAGGTCTTTGAACAGAAAATGTACTTATGTGTAGTCATCTGTGATGTTAACTATCATTATAGTCTTCGTTTTTAGACCAGCTACAACATTTAAACATGCCTTACCAATTAATGCCACATCTACATGGCTAAGGAAATAATTCCACACCAACATTTTTAACATTTTCAGCAGTTCACTTTTTGAGTTTTCATTCAGCTCTCTGTTATTTCAGAAAACAGTCTAATGTTTTCCATTTCCGTTGAATATACAGTAGTTAATTATTTGTAGCTTGTTGTATTAACTTTTTAGTCATAATTGACATCTGTACAATAATTTGCCTTATTATTTCCATAGTCTACACACAACTAAATGCCATGGATCATATTTGGTTGCTTTAGTGCTTCTTTTATGAATCCTCAGTTTGTCCACAGATTGTCCATAGCGCCATGAGCTGCACTTTAAAACATTGTGTCCTTTATCTCCTCGCCAGCTGTCATCTTTCTCTTGCTTCGTCTCGCTCTGCAGGAAAGGAGGAGCCAGGTGATGCCCCAGCCAATCACGATACCACCAACAGCCAGCAGAGCAGCGGCCCATGCTGGCACACTGCCTGAGCAGTCTGAGGTGAAAGGCTGGGCTGTGCTCTGTGTTGTGGGTGCTGTGGTTGTGGCCACACTAGGGAAACTGTTCATCTTAGTGAAGATGTAAGGATGCTCCTGAAACACACAAAGGCCTAAAAGTGGGCCAACTGGACACATGGCAACCTGAATCTGCACAGCTAAATAAGCATCAGCATATGCGCAAGCTTTCTTACCTCAGTTGGGCACTTGATAGACTTCTGGTAATTTGTGAAATCGTTGTATGTCTGCTTTTTACCCACTGGCTCCAACTAGAGATGAAAAAGAAGTGGTCGGTATCTATGCTCAGTTCATAAAAATATGTAGTAATTTCAAAAGATGTCATCCCAAGCCCTTTACTAAGCCTTTTACTGTTTTCCTTGCCAGACGCACCATGTTATTCCACAGAGCAGCAGCCATGCCAGCATGTCCTCGTTCACTGAAGTGGAAACAGTCCTCAGAGAAGTAGGCATCATCAGGTCTGCCATCCTGGAGAAGGGCAAATACCATATTACTGTTTCTATGCGCTTTAAATAGTTATGCTTGTTTTGTTTCTTGAGAGAAAAATGAGGACATATGATGAGCATGAGTGGAGAGTGAGTGTGCACAGTCAGCTTACAGCATTTAAAGGAACAATGGTGTTTCTGAAAAAAGGCTGGACAACAACAGCAAAGTCCTCTCTGCCATCATAGCGCCCTCCGTACACCAGGTTTTCTGTCTCAATCTGGCAGGAGTAAATCCCGATGATATTAACTTCAAGCATACCAAAAACTCGTATATGGTATACGTTTTTGGTCTCACTATTTCTGTCCCCCAACCTGAAATTCTCGATTGATCCGTTTCATTTCAGCCAGCTCCGGTGAATCTTCTCCAGGCATCAGGAAGCAGGAGCAGACAAAACTGTGGATCAAAGATGGAAATGAACAGCTGATGTCTGGAAGGTAAAACATCGTATTGCTGTGACAAATTCTAAAACCCACAGAGACGTTGTTATTAGGGAGGTTTCAAAATTGAAGGAAAAAAACGTTGCCAGCTTTCTTGGAAAGGGAACTAGAATTTACACAAAAGTAACAGTGGAATGAATTGAATTTAACGCATTTATAAACAGAACATGTTTATTGATAAAGAGTAACCTCCAGTAGTCATTTGTAAGATTGACTCAACATAAACTACTGATAAAATAAGACTCTCTCATCAGTGGGCTGGGTACATTATCAGCTTTATCTATAAACATACTCTTGAAGCAGGTTGCACCCGAGACTGTCCCTTTTGACTCTGCGAAGGCCTTCAATTTCCAGGATCTCCAAGACATTGACAATTATTCTAGGAACCTACAGCCAGAAAAGACATAAGACGTTATCTTGCTGACTTTCCGTGAAAAAACAGCTACATTACAACTGATGCTTTATGTGAGTAAAAACTTTAATTCAGTAAAAAGTAAAGGACCCCAACAACAAAACCTCAAAGACGTTTTGATATCTCTTGAGATTTTACAGCATATGAGAAAATATGTTCTCACCTCTTTGTACAGAAGGTCTAAGCTTGTCATGAGATGATTGCTGTAGTTCTGAGGTGAAAAAGTGGCCTGGAGTTTTGAGAAATAGAAATGTGTTAATTCATAAATGACTCCCGCTTTTACCCCTCACCCCTATTTAACAAAAGAAAACAAGCATAGTAAAGTTCCCAACGCTGAGGCTCATAACATATCGACAAGAAGAGCCATGCAGTGGTTAATGGCTCCCAAGCCACAACCAACTGCCTCAGAGTTCACCTTACATTTATGTTGCTCTTTGGTATTCTATTCTTCATTCAAAAAATGACACTTAAAAGACAAACCATTCTGTTGGAGCGTGAGAAGGGAGAAGGAAAAACATGGAGCCAAAGATAGAGGAGGTGGGGCAGGACAAGATCAGAATGAGGAGATTCTGGTTTGACTTCTGTGTTGTTCATGTCTTTCAGAGAACAAGGCCAGGCACTGTGCAATCTTTATTTGTTTGATGCACGCAGAGGCTATGATGGACGAGGAAGGGGTGAGATCTGTTTTGGAGCAATAGATTGTATCAATTGAAAAGAAACTGTCTGCTCTCATCTCACTCTGACACAATGAACCTATTACGGGAAGACTCTTCACAAAGCTTCATTATTCCGCTCCAGAGCTTCGAGCCATTTGTGAACTGATACAAGGAGACAGCTCCACACAGGGCATCACACAACACCCTGGGATGTTTAGGCACTCGGCTTTTGCGGGATATTCATTTACTCAGAAGAAGAGGGGTGCCTTAAAAATACCCATCACCCATTGCACCAGCCCGTGTCTCATGTGATGACCTTTTACAGCAGCTCACCCGGTCATTGCAGTTCTGACACAGGTCATTGCCTCCGATGAAGAGGGTCACAAGCTTCCAGTCATTCTGAAAATCCACTGTCTAGTTTCACCGATTTGGTGGCGGAGGAATCGGAGAGATGGACATGTGGACAAAAGATCACAATGAAATACATTTCTGGCATGTAAACAATCAGGAACCAAATTGATTGAAAATTTAAACTCACAGAATTATTTTTCATGGCATCAATAAGACTGCGGGTCTGATCTGGGATCCCCCTGTACATAATAATAAAGTGTCATGAATACTTTAAATCAAAAATCATTTTGATGACGACATCAGTTTCTTGAACTCACCATGCTTTTGCTCCGGACACAGCCATGTTAAAGCCAGTCTGCTTTTTTCCTAGCCCCTTTGACATTCCTTTAAGGTGAGGATTGTACTTTTTGAGAATATCTAGAAAGAAAAATAAAAATGCAAGTGATGTTGAAGGCTGAGCAAAAGCTTTACTAAGATCATCTCTGCCATCTTCTGGTGACAATGTATTTTACACTTCAGCGCTGGAATTTGATGCTTACTAGGTAGAGTTGTGACCCTCTCAAGATTGTCATCGCCTCCAATGCTAATTTTTGGAAGACAGACAGTAAATGAGTGAAGTGTTGGCAAAATAACACAAATCCCTTTGCGCAATTTGTGTGCAGTATCTCACCTCCATGAAACCCCTCGGTACTCGGTCCTTAGCTCCAGCAGATTTTTTGCCCTTGCTCCAAAGGCGGCCTTCAGCACAGATTTAAAGTTTGTTATGTTCCATAATTCATCCACTGCTGCATGCAAAGTTATGTTCTCTTAATTTGTATGTGAACTGGTTTATGGGGAACGATATCTCTATGCACTTTCCAGAATTGGCAACTTTAGTCGCTACCCAAAAGATAAGAAATGAGAAGGAAGACCTTGCACAAATCATGTGCAGTTTTAATAGTGCTGACTAAGTTTGTAGAAACTGCATCTGTCATTATCATCTATTCAGAAGGTTGATGACAGCAATGTGTCTTTTTATAGGCCACTAAGAAAGAAAGAAACATTTGAAGAGAAAGCCCCTGCTCTGCACCATGGCAACTCTCTTATTATTCTCTTTCTCTTGTTGTACTACTGCCAAAGTATATTGAGGATCTACATCATTCAGTAAGTCACTAGCTCAGAAAAACCTACCGTCAAAGAGTCTCCAAGAGCACCCACAACCTTGATGTCTGCTGGCCGTACTCTGTGAGCTGACACAAGGCTGCTTTGAGCATAATTTACTTTGACCACTAGCATTTCTCTAAGGTTGATTGTCACACTCTTTATGGATGCTTACCTGACGTGGGCACAGAATTGGATGGAGCTGTGTTAACACAGGAGAATTCACTACCCCAGTTCTACAGAATGACAAAGATATATACTTATATAATTATATAATCATGATCTCCTTACAACATGCAGAAATAATCACTGTTGGTATTCAACATGTGGGAAATATAACCTACTGTAACTGGAGCTGGAGTGGGCGGAGGGCCTGGAAAGATGTAGTCGCTATTGGCTGCTGTTTTGAAGAATGGGTTCATCTTTTAAGAAAGTAATCAAATTAATATACACACAAGATAAAGACCACTCATGATATATCATTTCTGGTCAGCCGTTACCTCTGAGGGACACTTCAGATCAATGCCAGCTGTGAAGTCTTGTGTGAAGGTTTTGTTCCCAACTGGCTCCAACTATGATAAGGCGAAGGTCAGTTATTTACGACCATAATGAGGAAAAAGGTCAGCATGTAGAGGCAAAACTACTCCCAACTCGAGCAAAAACTACCATGTTGTTCCAAAGGGCTCGAGCCATGAGTGTGTGAGCTTTCTGGCTGAGGTGAAAGCAGTCAGGTGAGAAGTACGAGCGATCCGGTTTGCCATCCTTCATGAAAAAAAGAAAGATGACAGGACATACATTGAAAAATAGCTAATTGGCTAACTGGAAAAGGTAAGTTCTTTACATGTAAAAGTCCTTACTTCTGAAACAGGAAGGAAAACTTCCCTGAAGAAGGGCTGAAGCACCACTGTGAAGTTATCATGTGTGTCATACCACCCAGAATCAATCAGCTCTCTCATGGCTCGCTAAAAGGAAAAACACCAAGAGCAAAATTAGGAATAATAATTAAAAAAACGAGTAAGAAGTACTTTATTTTACAGAGATCTTTAGCTGTTTTGTTTTGTTCACACAGAAAGGTCCTGGTCCCCCCAGGAACTTGAATCCAAAACCCTCTTAATGTGAGGCGGTGGTGCTAACCACCACACCACCATGCTGCCCACTCATTAAAAACCTTTTATATATATTGCTACTTAATGTGCTGAAGTCTTCAACACATTTCTGAGGACTGTCCTTTCATAAGTCTGTGCCTACCTGATACGCTCTGTTGAAGTCACTGAGTCTTTGGAGTTCAACTGTTCCTTCTTGGGCCTTCAGCACGCAGGGACAAACTAAGCTGAAACAGAAAACCGAAATATTACAAAGGATGCAGGACTAGATTTTTTTCTAAGCAAACTATTGTACATAACCAAAAAATACTGACTTCACAAACCAGGTGGGACACCCTAAAGATTTGTCTTTATGTAATTCACGCAGAGGTATGATATTTAAAAGCTCAATCAGATTGACAATGGCTCGAGGAACCTGGAAGACACACAGCAATTTGGAGGCTTTATTTAACATGGGTGATAATGTAGACACAATCCAAAAAAACAACCAAACAGCAAAGTTGTTTGCTTGTTTTACAAGCAAACAATAAGACTGACACATACTTCTCTGTGGAGTATATCCAGAGCTTGTTTGATTCGATTGACCACGTTCCTGGGTGAGAAGAGGACCTATAGAGTAAATGTTTTTCAGTAAACAGCTGACAAGCTATTCAACACGAAATAACTTTGTTTCCAAAACTTTATTTCAATATTCCTCAGAATGAAAACTGGGGAAAAAATCTAACATTTAGTGGATGATCGTATAGCTTTTAACATGCAAACCATATTAAAAAGAAGATTGGGGAAAAAAAGCTGATAACCATACAACGAATAGGTAAAACTGAAGTAGGTGAAATAAGCCGAAATATGTGATATGTGGATTGGAAATAAAAAGAACTCACGCTGTCCAGGCAGAAGTCACATATGTCATTGCCACCGATAAACACCGTGATCAATTTCCAGTCGCTTTGGAAGTCAATATTCTGAGGGAGAGATGGTGTTAGTTTACTGCTGATAAATGTGAAAAGAAGATGAGCCATTGCCGATACCATAACATGAAAATATGTGTTTTATTTCTGCCTTACCGAGTCATTTTTCATTTTGTCCACTAGAGCGCGGACCTGCCCCACCAAGTCACTGTCAAAAAGATTTGCAGAGTTAGATACGCTCGATTTCTGTGTGGTACTTAATTTAAATGGAGTAATATTAAAAAGCGAGCAGGACTGACCCACTCTTGGCTCCTGCCACAGCCTGATTCAGATAGGCTCCTGGACTGTCCTCTCCACCCACTCCCTTGGAGTATCCAACCAGGGAGGGGTTAAACTCCCTCAGGATGTCTACAGTCATTGGCATGGTCAGAAAACTACAACAGGCATTTAATTGAACACTTCTGATTGCTTTTTGTATTACGCTTGATGTAGTTTATGTTGGTAAAGATCACCTGACAATAATTTGAGATACTGGCTTTATTTATTAATAAATTGTGGAAGTCATCTGATGTTTAATGATTTAAAAAGAGCAACTAAAGACAGTTAAAGCCTATCTTTAAAAATAAAATTCAACTGACCTTGAAAAATCTAAATAAACAGCAGGAATACACTCAACTCAGGTGATACACATCACATGTTAAATCATAAGGTAGAAACCCTCCCCTTTCTATTGAAAATAAAGTTTAAAGATAACGTCAAATTCATAACAAGTGTAGATATTATAAAAAGCAACAGGGGCTAGAGTTTATCTTTTTATCTAACTGATCATGGCTGATATGCGAGGCAGGCGTGGTGGACTGTAAACTGTCTATTTTTGCTAAGAACAGTCTGTAATGCAGATCTTATCAGTGTTTTGATGCCAGTGACGATATCTTATTTGATTAACTTCACAGGACGGAAGCATCTGTACGTAACTAGAAAAAGAAGAAAGGACCAAAGGCAAACATACTTGGCAGAGTGGTCACAGTTGTTATGTTTTCATCACCACCAATGCTGAAAAGAAAAGAAAAGAAAAGAAAAAGACATTTGGTTTTAGTTTGCTGCTAATGCAGCACAGAAAAAGAAAAAGAGTGATTTCAAAGCGAGCCACCTACCTCCAAGACAAGCCTCTGTACTGATTCGCCACTAATAGAAGGTTGTCTGCCTTTGCGCCCACACCATTTGCTGCCTGCAGAAACAACAGAGAGATATTACTACTAAAAACAATAGAGGTACTGATATAATTGAAAACCTCTTAAGGTAAAACAGCTGAAAATGCAACAAGGTCTTTCTTTTTTCAGAATGAATCTTTGGAAATTTAGCATCCTGTGTACATGTTTAAACGTGTGTTTGAGTATGAGCCACGCACACACCTTTACCTATTTCATCATTTTGTAACATTGACAGACTTCTTCTTGTGTAAACATGACCCGTAAGAAAAGTTTCTTTTGATGGAAAATAAAGCTTACCATCATCAGAAAAAGGGAAGAGAAGGGAAGCACTCACTGTTAGAGAGTCACCTACAGCACCGACCACCTTAATATCTCCAGGTCTGACCTCATGAACTGCAGAGTTAAATAACATTATGTTTAAGAATTGTTAAATTGAACTATATTTCCCCCAAAAGTAATCTTTTTTACCTGATGTTGGTATGATAGGAGAGGGGCTGCGGTTTGTGCAGGGGACCTCAGTACCCATAATCTGAAAACAAACATTGTACTCCGATATTGCAAACAGTAAATTAAGTGAATTTACAATCTTAAACTGAACTTGTCAAGGAAGAGGTCTCACTGGATTTGTTATGCCAGAAGCTTTGAGCTCTACATCAGCAGGGGAGTTTATCTGTGTTCGAAGAAAGGGCTGCTCCTGGAAGGTTTGAAAAGTCAGATTTTATAATCCGAATAGCTTTAAAGTCATCTAATCTGCTGGGGAATTACTTGAGTCGGCCAGCCTCACCTTTGTGGGACAGGGAATAGTGATCAGGCCTCTGTCTGGGGTCTCTGCGTAGCCTGCTGATGGCTGAAGCTGGAAGAGGAATCTTATTATTAGTTACGTTTTTCGGGCAAAGAGGATTCCATCAGTGCAGTTCACCACTGTGTGGCAGTAGAGATTTGTGCAGTTTCCCTTCCCAGGAACACACAGTGAACAGTGTTTTGAAAAGTAATTTTAAGTTTTATGTCATGAGGTTAATCTTTACATCTCTTATCTAATCACAGGTTGATCTCACTTTTGATTGGAGTAATCATGATGACTCTTTCTGGCCCCATTTTATAACTAGGATCGTCAGGACACACTGGTCACACAGTATTCTGCTTTGTCATTGAACCCACTGAAAATACACACACTCACATTTACAGCCCTTTGATAAGCTATATGTCACTTTGATCTATCAGAGCTTACCAGATTTGTCCATAGCTGAATAGCTAAATCATTAAGCACATCTTCATCGCTTTCCTTTAAATACAGAAACAATGCATGTAAGTTACACATTAACATCTACTACATCACTTATTGTTTACTGGCTTTATTGCTTCCAGTTATTAGGAACAGAAAGTAAGCTTGGATCTCCTTACCGAGTCAGATTTCAGCTCCAGGATAATTGGGGACGACTGCAAGACCACAGTGAAGTCTCCATTTTTACTGTGCCATGTTGGATTTTTCAAAACATGACTCACAGAGTCCTGAAAGCAAATCAAAAGCAAAATTGTCAAAGTAGATGTGAAAAAAAGAACTAGATTTAAATTAATGTGTTTTAGGGTCAGCCAAATCGAGCAAAACTTCACCTGTAGCTCTTTGAGATGAGTCGCTTTTAGTAGTCTCTGGTTTATTACTTCTTTTCTCATACATTGACATCTGCTACTGATTTAAAAAAAGCATGAAATGTTTAACAGGTTACTATGACTGACCAATCAACAAATATGCAGTGAGTTACATAAGGTACTCATTAGCTATGTTTGGTAGATATTCTAATGAAGCACTCACTCATCTTTTTGGTTATTTCCACTCCAGACCACCACATGAACTAAAGTGCGATGCAGCTGTGAATACGCACATCAACACATTATTGTAATTAAAATGTTACAATCCAGTGCCATCATTGTAAAACATTTTATTGTATTAACAGTACTTTTTCCTGCAGAATCTTCAGAGCTGCTTCCACTTCCAGCACTGAAGTTTTGATGTCTGCAGCAATCTAAGGGACAAAGACACCGTGACGCTGGCTCAGAAATCCCAACACACTAAAGATCTAAAGATTAAGACATTCATACTTTTTAAGGATATGAATAATAAATCTTACATGTGGGGAACAGGGACACATTAAATCTGCCTGGAGAAACAACAGAACCATCTTCCAGTCGGTGACCTGCAGGAACATGCGGTCAGTGCACTCGCAGTATGTTATCATTCAGCTATCATTCATCTTAACCATGAAAATTAGTAGTTGTCTATAAAATAATACATTTAAGATAGTAATAATGAAAGGTTAGGAAAATATAGCATACTTGATTTGAAAGGTAGACAGAAAGGCCATTAGCTTCCTCTAACAAGCTCCTGAAACACATTAATTCAGATGTGAAGGATGCTGGAATTTATTATGCAGCTTATATAGTGGACATACGTGTGTGTGTGTGTGTGTGTGTGTGTTACCTGGTCTGCAATGAGGTCTGATCCACATGCTGAGTAATAACCTCAGGGTTAAACATGGACAGCAACTCTGTTCAGACATGGATTCCTTATTAAATACATTACATGTATGATCCTTCAAAAAACATGCAAACATGTTGCAGATTATGTCCAATATAAGATAAACGCTTTGTTAAAACAGAGCCTGCTCTAGGCAGCTTTATCCGAGTCATCAAGAATGCATATTGTAATAGAATGAAGGTCAGCGCGTCGTGTTTATGACCAATATCTTATCCTTACTGATAAATCAACAAAACGGCCTTCTTTATTGGTTTGATAGCTTTTCTTTAAAGTGTGTTCTAATCTGAAAATTCCTGAGATACGGTCTGACCCCCAGCTGAACTCTTTTTAAATACCGTGCTTTCAGATTCTTAATCACAGCGAGACCCTAAAAGGATAAAGATAGTCTGCACTCAAATTAGTTTCCTTATTCGGAATTAAATCCGTTATTAAAAGACTGAGTGATTACCTGAGAGAAAATCATTAGAAAACCCAATAAAGAATTGATTGAACATAAGATGAAAATCTGATCTGAGCAGCAATTTCTGGAGGCACTCTTTGGCCTTTGCCAACAAATGGTGGCCTGACTGAACAATCTGTGTGTGGTTTTAAGGTGGATAGGAAGCTGTCAAATTAGACTTTTCCACACTGAGACCAGAAAGATAAAGGTTTTCAAAGGGGTTTGACCAGACAACTTTAATGCACTGTGTCAGTTTAGATAAGTCTTCTCTGAATTGTTAATTACAGTCTCAGTAGCTGTGATTATAACATGGGAAAACTAGAAGAATTTGATGCCAAAGATCAGAGATCTTCCAGGATAAAGATAAAAAATAAAATAGATAGCTGATCAAGCTTCTTCAAGAGTTCTTAGTTATTTCAAATCAATTTGTATAAGATGTAAAATGATATGTATGTATACATCAGGTAAAAGCTGATATAGCTAACACTAAACAATATATGTTGTGGATCAAAGCTTACCTGCAAGTCTGCTGACAACTCTGGATGCTTCATCCCTGATAATGACAAGAATCACTCAGCAAGAAACTCAACAGTTACTTTAATTAGCATTTACTGCACATCCAATCCTGTAAGCAGTGTATATGTGTTCCCAGTTGAATCATTTGTGTGTGTTTGTCAACTGTGTACCTGTGGGAGCGAGGCATTCCCAGCGTGTAAAGAGCTGTGATGTCAGCAGGTGTGAGGGTATGAACTGATGGTGATAAAACAAGCACATCAGTCAGGATACATCTTTAGACAAAACTGATCCACATCCAAAATAAACCAAATCTCCATATTAGCAACTGTTCAATGGGCCCTTTAGTTATAATTGCCAAGCGTATTACCCGACGAGCTAGAGGAGCCAGGTAGTGGTGAGCAGAGGATTGACATGTAGCCTCCTGCCTAAAGTATATAGGCAAGATTGCCATTGACAAAGCACATTACAAAGAAATATATTAATATATAAAACGGTCTGTGTGTTTTTGATGTATCATAACTGACGTACAGTACCTTCTGAGATGCATCTGTTGCAACCCCATTTTCTTGGAAATAGGCTCCCTCATTGTCTGCATGAGACAAAAAGCAAAACAATGACGTTGTGCTGAGGAAGTCTCAGTTCCAAAGTTGTCATTAAAAAAGTTGTAAAACTTAGTAGGACAGAAAAAAACATAATTTTTGAAATTTCCGTAACAAATTTAGGCAGTGAATTCAGTATAACTTTATTTTTTGCATGTTGATTGCGTCATTGGTACACTAAACGTAGCTACAAATGTTATGTGTAGTTTTCTTTTACTGTTGTGAAGAAAAGTTCTTGGATCCTAGGCATCTTTATCTAACCAAAAAAAGACACCATAAACTAACACTAAAATGACAATGTGTTAAAATGCTGAATAGTTTATAACACTGGTGAAACTTTAAACTTGATGCACAAATACAATATGCTGCTACTGTATAAGTGAATGTGTAACTTTTTTCCCACTAAGGCAAAAAGTCCATAAACACTAGGTTGCGTTAGAAAACCGTGTGAACATATCAGTACCAAAACCTTGAAAAGGAAAGATTGCTATTTAGTTAGCGGTTCTGATCTCATGACATATCACTGCTGTTTGGCAGCTAGAGCTCCAACGCATCCAACATTTGTAGAACAACTTACAAATACCACCTTGTTGTTTATTTACCTGTAAACACAGCAGAGGATCCACTGAGGATGACCAGAATCAAGACTGCAGATCTACTCATGATGCACCGGGGTACAGAGTGTTGTCCACACTGTGAGCGTTTAGTCGTTGCCTCCACTTTGCTTTACTACTCAACCTCAAAGGAAGAAGGACTGAAACCCTTCACTCTCTATAAAACAAACCTGTGAAAGGGGCGGAGAAGACCAAGAGTCCCAAGGGGGCAAAGTTTTACCTAGAAAGAGGTAAACTTCTCATGTGAAAACATGTGTCATAGCAATCTCTTCTATCTGTTATTTCATTTTGTGGACTGTTGTCATGTAATTTCTCATCTTCCCATTCTACCTGAAGATAAATAAACTGTATTAGTCTATTTCTTTTTATCCTTTCCAAATCTCTCTTCTTCACAGTTGTAATTTTCTAGTAATTAAACGACTATAATTATATTAACATGACACAGTATGCAGTTGGTGAGATGTTAGGCAACATTTATGACTTCTGTGAATAACCTGATTTATTTGATGGGTGAAAGTCACACCATCCTTTATCAACAGCTCAAGAGTTACACAAGGCAGGTTTCCCGTATCGAGGTATAGCATTGATAATGTTTGCAAAATCGGGCAAACTAAAGGGGACACATTCAACCTCAAACAGAGCTGTGGTGTTTCTGTGGATAGATAATGATTATTACATTTACATCCAGATGTTGCATATATCCCACATGAAATGTAAAATTGTACAAGAACATTTATTTAAAGATTTTGAAATCTTGTCTTCTGCTGGTGTTTTGAGACAGGATTACATTGCCAAATTCCAAATTGACTGACTTTGGCTTGTCTGAACCACTTTGCAGATGTCTGCTCCTGACAATCAACGCAGAGTAGACTATATATTTTAGTTGAGTAGAACCAGGGTGCATGGTGTGCTTTCATCTGAATATCTGGAGTGTGCATTTCTGTACGAGGACTGAGAATTCGATGGGATGTGCGCTTGGAGATCTTTGAGGAAAATCAGGGGAAAACAACTCTCTCCTCTGGAACACAAACCTCCCCATGGTGCGTTCAATGTCCCACCCATGGCTGCATCTCCTGCTTTCGAACGGCCGAATTCATGCGGTCAAGCTGCGGGAAAGGCTTGTGACCCCCTCTGCCGGCGTAAAAAAAACCGGAGCAAGCACGAGAATCTGCAGCGGAGGAGGCTACGTCATAACCGGATGTTGATATTAGCATTAAAGCGCAGCTCAGGAGGAACAGCTGAAAAAGAAAAACAAAGCCACGACGACCACGGCAAGACGACCGTTCAGAGTGTGTTCTGAATAACGGTGACGCCATAGTTGTACGAGTAACTGTGTTTTTCTTAAAACAACCGAAGAAGGTAGGAGGGCATTCACGCGAATTTACGCCTAAACACGGGTTTTTTGTTGTTGTTTCTCCGAGCCTGTTGCCGTTGTTAGCTGAGCAGCTAGCCTGAGTTTCCGCCTGACTGAAGGCTTCATTTGACTTTACGGTTACAAGGTCTCGAGTTAAAGATGAGTCCAGACGGGGTGTTTCTTTATGTCAGAATGGACATTGTTGACATTGTTCGAATAGTATACTTTTCTCACTAGTATTTCCCAACGTGGCACTCATAATGAGCCATTTAAAGCCCAGATGCCATCTACAGTCAGCAGCATTCATAACAAGCTAGTCAGGTTCCTGATGAAGTCCCAGTGGAAACAGGGAGGGGCTTTGGCAAGCACAGCTAATAAGACCCCCCCCTTTTCTAAGAAAGAAACCCATCTGATTTACTGCTACTGTAACAGTGGTGTTAGATGTAGGGCAAAGTAAAGCTCATAACGCAGTAAAAAACAAAACAAAGTTATGAATAGATTGTTTTTAATAAGCAATCTCCCCTTTAGCAAAGCGACTGTTTCCCCCCCCCCCCATTACATTTGCTTTTGCTTATCTGATGTTTTTGATAGAATCGTTAATCACATTAATCAGATTGATTGTTTTCCCCTTTTTTTCAGGAAGGGTTTCCAGTTCCTTGAGCAATGGGGCGTATCTTCCTTGACCACATCGGCGGAACCCGCCTCTTCTCTTGTGCCAACTGTGACACAATCCTGACGAATAGATCTGAGCTCATCTCCACGCGATTCACCGGGGCTACGGGCAGAGCTTTCCTCTTCAATAAGGTATGCCGAAGCCTGCGGGGGCCGGGCGCTCCTAACTGCTTTTTAATACACGTCCAGCATCTCATTTCCTATTTCGCAAAGCCTATCAATCAAGCACCTGGCTCCACCCCACAGGTGGTGAACCTCCAGTACAGCGAGGTCCAGGACAGGGTGATGCTGACCGGCCGGCACATGGTGAGGGACGTCAGCTGCAAGAACTGCAACAGTAAGCTGGGCTGGATCTATGAGTTCGCCACTGAGGACAGCCAGCGGTACAAAGAGGGACGTGTCATCCTGGAGAGGGCTCTGGTGAGGGAGAGCGAGGGCTTCGAGGAGCATGTCCCCTCGGACAACTCATGAGCGCTGGACGTCGCCTCGCCCTCCTGCCCTCCTCCTCACGCCCCTTGCCTCTGCGCCGCACACCGCCACCCGCAGAATTAGCGGTCAGTGAAGCTTCGACTTCGACCCCACTCCTTCCCCCCCCCCCGTCTCTGGCATATGACCTTAAACCTCTGCTGATTGGAAGAATGGCGAGCTGGACCTATTCGCTGAATAGGCCTCCTGAATACAGCCCTAAATTCACATGTCGCCGGGCAGTCCCCCACCACAGCTGGGAACATTGTCAGGGAGCGGTACCCTCACTCGAGTGTGAGCACAGTCATGGTAATTAGGCAAAAGCACGGTAGGACACAGATCACTCATATTTAATATTTTGGCCTCACTGTTTTATCCACTCAGATAAGTGGACGACTGAGTTTGATCTCAGTCCGTACAATGGCAGGTCAGCCAGCCCCCTCGACTCTGTTAGTGAACCAACTGTCACTCTGCATATATTTTATTGTCTTTGTGCTTCTGTGTTGTGAGCTGTGTCACAGTACGTCTCTGGTCAGCACTGAACAACACACAGAGATAGCTGTTAATTCTGTATCAGTTACAGACTCTTAGCTTGTTGTTTAATGGATGTATAGTTTAGTGGAGTTTCAAATCTTTTCTCATGTCTTTGATACCATGAAGACCGCACAGACTGATGTCATTTTTAAGTATTCATTGTTGTGCATGACGGTGATGAACCTGTTTCCTTTCTTTATCTTGCTCACATGGTGTGCATGCATTTTTATTGAGGAATTTTCTTTTTTTAAATGCACGCAAAGTGGTTTCATGTTCGTCTGTTATTATCCCAAATGTGTGACATCCCATACGGAAAACAGTTGTGCAGTTCAATTCAGCACACAGTGTTATCATTTATTCCACATCTGATTGTGCTGCGTGAAGAACAACATGCTCCTTTAGTGACCTATTGGAAGCTGACCTCCTTTAGCCAAGGGTCTGCCCTGGGGCAGAGGCTGAATGAGCGTAAAACATGGTGGAGGGACTCTGCCTGATGACTAAAGGACAGGATTATAAGAGAATGGACCATGTAAATAGTTAAAAATAACAAAGGAATGACTCAAACAGAAACAAGTTAAAAAAAAATCCCAGGTGTATGACCCTAATATGTAAATTTAGACACAGTTCAAAGCACATTGTCTGAAAGCGTTTAATGTTCAGCAAAGTGAGACACATTGTTCAGGTTAGATAGCTTGTTTTATTTTTAATTTTTTACACAAAGCCAGGTGAATTTTAATAGTATGAGTATTTAGAACAGAGCCTCATTTTTTATAATCAAATTAAAAGACAAAAAAAGTAGTGAGCTTAATTTAGGGCTTGTACCCCTTTCTTGTCCTGGGGTAACATTGGGTTATGGTTAGTTCAGAATCCCTCATGTCCAACTTTTTGTAAGGCAGTTCAAGTTGTCATTTCTACCAAATAAAAGATGAAAAGATACAAAAACATTGTTGCCATTCATGCTCCGAAGTCAGTGCAGTGTGTGTTTCCTGTCACTTTCTCACGTCTTTCATTCAGTATATGTTTTTATTTACTATATATTATACAGATTATTCTTTTGACTGATTTGTTGATCTTGAAAATGTCTTGGCGTCTTCTATGGCTATGGCAAGCTTTTCTCCAATGTGATTTCTAAATAAAGAAATGGTCTTGACGTTGACTGTCTACTATCTTCAGACTAATTTTTATTTTTTCCTCTTAAACTGAATTCCATTAAATGTCTGCACCTCTGCTTTTGTCAGCCAAAGTAAGCAATACAATTATTTGAGTAAAACTAGACCCTTCACCTGTGGGTGGCAGCAGAGTGCCGAGAATCAGGATTAAGATGTGATGCAGAATCTCTGCCTGGCTTTGACGTTAGCCTGCTTTGCAGTATTTGATAGGTTTCCCTGCAGCCTGAAAATAAGATTTGTTAATGCAAAATCCTTTCAGTCAATTAAGTTCACTTTGAGTAAAATATAAACCTCATGATGCACCGTGCTCATCTGCAAACTGAGGGACAAAAGCCAAACGCCGGCACTATGAATCATTCAAGAAATGGTTTGACTGCATTTGGTTTATAAATAGGAAATGACGACTCACCTCTAATCCCCCCCACTAATATTGCAGTGCTGCCGTAGCGTTATTTATAGCTCAGATGCTGCTGGAAGGCGTTTTTGCGGGTCTGTGTCCCAGAGTTGCCGCCAACAAATGTATTACTTTTCTGCATGAGCTGTTGGAGGTTACTGGCATGGAGCATCCAGATCCAAAACCTTTCTCACAAATACTGACTGGTGGTATTCAACACACAAACTTCTGTCATTGCACCTTTTTTTACAATAAACTGCAGTTCTTACCTCTTCCGGATATATGTGGCCCTTTTAGTCCAGGGAGACGAATCTTTCCACCTGGCTGAGAACATTTAAATGCCACACAAGACCTGAGGCAAGAAGGGAGCCGTTTCTTCAGAGAACTCGTAGCTAATTTATAATTCATAGTCATCTTTACTTTTGTCCCTACTTAACCTCAGGATTGTCTGCTGCCTTTATTGGAAAAGCCATCTGGCCAGATAAGGGGAATTACAGAGCCTTGTTGATCCTGTTAGTCTGTTTACAGCTGGAGAAACATGGTTCTAACCAACCAAAAACATTACTGTAGACCCTCAGATACCTAAATGTACCTTTGCACAGGGATGTGGACATGGAGATTCCCTTCCAATTACACAACAGTGCTCTGCTACTTAAAAGTTTAAAACAAGTTTTTAACAAACTCATTTACTCTCATATATGGTAGAAAAGCCTCGGTGGATCATCTGTCCACCCACCCAAAGTCTATCAAATAAAATTGGAGTTATATTCAGATGCTAAGGATAACCTGTGGGAGAGGGAAAAAACGAGGGAAGCATAATTTCGTCCCTAATTGGCTCATGATTCATCATCTCTTGGCAGCTATTTTAATTTACCCTCTCCCTCAGTCTTTCTTTGATTTGACAGGATCTCTTCGACACCACCCCCCTAAAGGAGATCCAGAATATAGAATTTCCATCCCTCTTCACACACACAAAGAAGTGACATCATTCTGTCACCAGGAGAAAATAGCATGCTTTCCATTGACATCATTCTACATCCCGTTGCCAGGAGACAAGGGAGTCAACATGAGTTACTATGGCGACTGCACTTCACCTTCAAAGCTTCTGACCTTTTTGGTTGACTATGGTTGGTGTGTGTGCAAAACAGGAGAGGCAACCCATGTTATTGGTGTTGTGTAATATGAGCATTCAAGGTCTTGTTGACTCATTCATTGCAATTTAGTGATTGTCACAGTACATTATAGATTAATGCACTGAGGCATTACACATCTATTTAGATCAGCTTGCAGCTGATATAAAAGGAAGCATTAATCATGACACTAAATATAGGAAATGATTTTGAGCAAAGGAACTTACACTAGACAAATTTCCTTCAAAGTTTGACTAGTCAATTAAGACAGGACAAGATCAAAATCAATGACTGGATGTTTTTATTAATGTGATACATATATATATATTTATATACATATATATATATTCATTTGTATATGTTATTGAGGAGCCTGACTTGCAAGTGTGTAACTATATTTACCTGAGGACAGTGGCTTTTAAGAGGTCCAGCACGAGCAAATAATAGTATAAAAATTGAGCAAATCAAAACACAAGTGAAAGACCAACACAGGGTTTCTGGCTGGTGCAGGAGCTTTAAATGCTTTCCAGAAAACAGTACCATGTTTGGTAAACTACTACATGCTGATAAAACTGCTAACACAGCTGCATCACAGTGACTGGAATCAACCCATTTACACTTAACCAACAGTAGGTCCAGAATTGCATAAACATAAAATAAAGACACTTTTGTTGTGTGAACTAATTTGCCTCAAAATCAGACTGAAGTAGTCAGCTACATCACTCACTGCACAGTGCTACAGAAACTGATCTAAACACACAATTCCTCCTTTTCTGCAGAAGAGACGGGGTCTGAAGTAGTGCTCAGAGAAAGAAACAAAGAGATTCAGTTGTAAAAAATGTGACTGAAGTCATGCTCTAAACTTTCATTTCTGTCCTTTTTTGGCACAATTTGATTAGGTGTCTCAGCTGTTCTCCCTTAATTGAATTTAGCAGGTGCTTCAGTGCCAGAGCTCCACGAGGGGACGCAGGCAGAGGTGGACATTACAGGGCTTTTTTGGATTAGGTCGACTTTAGGGCCAGTTTTCCACTCCAAGTCTGGTTCTCTGCACATTGAAGGCTAATGTTGCCCCAACAGGGTAGTCTTCCACCCTGCACCACCCACATCCTGCCTCTAACAAGTCATCCCTTCTTTCCAAGAAAGGGAGCAAAGCTCGTCTACTTTTAGAGCTATTCAGACGTGTGATCCTACCTAGATCTTTGATTTCACATTACTGCCAGGAGTGCCAGAGCAAAGCCACGGGCTGCTTTGCTGGTTATGTATAAAGCTATCCCTTCCTGAACTGAACACATCCAATCTGTTTGGTAACTTCTTTATGAATAAAAAAAAAAAATCTTTTCTGCTCCTATCAGCTTTGGTGTCTGTGTGCAAAATCTAAGCAAACTGAACAAACATGTCTGGTATGGTAATGAACACCACAGGCTGTCCTTATGGACTGATTCATCGTAAAAAATGTAATGTCATAACCAAAAAAGTAAACAATGATACACATACTACACACATATACCTGTATAGTCTGTAATTCATGGGAATTACACTGTTCCTTTTCTTTCCTTTAAAGAAACCACTTATTTGTAAGTGATAGATTCACATCCAGCAAACGGTGGCAATTTGAACATTGGTTAGAGTCAAGTCATTATACGTACAGGTGGTCTGTACTATGGCTCTGCTCCATTTAGGATAATAACAAAGGGCAACACAGCATACAATAAAACCAGTTTCTAAGATATGACGGGTTTACCAAAACACCAATATGTCCACATTGAGGTTCTGAACAACCAACCATGAACACAAACGACATAAAATGATAAAATGTACCAACACTAAGCTGAATGACTGTGATTGTTTACAGAGAAATATACAAAATGGAACATCGCATAGGATGAATTCCTTGAACCCAGCAAGGGAATGTGTAGTTTACATTCCTAATTTTCTTAGACAGAAATGTAAGCTTTCCATCGAAGCCATGCATTACATCAGGAGCTGCACTCTTTCTAAGGCGTGGAACCTTGGGTTCCTCATAGGGGTTTCCATTGCCCTCTGGTCTGAACCAGTCAAGTCAACTGATCTACCTCAGTGTCTATGCTGGTTGTGGGTGGAAAGATTTCACTGTTGAGTTAAAAGTGCTTTTTAAATGCTTACTGCATCTTTCCATCTAGCTCCTTTTTCGTCTCTCCCGTGTCAGAAGCCCTGGACTTCCAGTATCGGTGGCAAGCCAACTCCAGCAGCTCCAGCCCTCCGACCAGCTTTTGCTGGCCCATATATACGCCAACCATGACAAGGACATACAGCCTAAAAGGAGCCCAGAGCCATAGGCCGGTGAAACAGAACGCAATGAAGCTGCTCCAGTACAGCAGTGAGGCGGCTTTGATCAGAGCCACTCGAAGCTCTGACTTACAAGGTGGCACGCGTGCAACCCCGTCCCTGTCAAAGCCGCGGGGCTTGCCTGAGTAGAAGTCCCGCAGGCGAACCTCCTTCTCAGCCCAGCGTTCGCGACACCAAGACTCCAGGTCGGAGGAGGAGGAGGGAAGTGACGACACGGGGTAGCGTCGGACATGGAAGTGGATCTCACGCGGGAACTGGCCCAATATGAGGTGACGTTCTGTCTGAGGGATGTTTTTGGGGTATGCCACGGTAATGTCATGCACGGCATCCAGGTTGTCTCCTATGAAAAGACACAGAACTTTAAATCTCCAAGGCAAACATTCTGCTTGTTAAAAACACCTTAAAATCTATGGGAAACATTTAGAATTTGAGCATGGATTAAAGATTATCTATTAGATTATGAACTGCTAAACAGGTCCACCAGCAACACTCATTTTATTCTACCTATTATACAGACATAACTAATTATCCCTGGGCTTTTTGCTTTGAAACTACCAGAAATTCTAAACCGTCATATATGATCTGCACTGCCTTCACAGCACACCAAGAGAAATAAATGACCCATTAAAAGTACAGGATGACATCTGCCTGCTCCTGGTTGAGCTTAGTTCAGCCATGGTAAAAATAGAGCCTGGAGGGGCACAGCAGACGTGGACAAAGGGAACATGCACATGGTGTCATTCAGTGGTGGGGAGAGAGGGGGTGAGAATTAATCTGATGATATCACACTGATTAACCACACCTGCTTGGTGAGTTAATGCTATGCTCAGCATCCAGGGAGAGTGTGGGTGAGACAGTAGGACCAGAGGTGGTATTTAAGTCTGTAATGTAAGCTGAAATGGCTGGCAGCAGGATTTAGCTTAGGTCTCGCCCTTAAAAGAATAACAGGTATGATGCCTCTTCTACAAACATCAGTGGAATGACTGTAGTCATTGTGCTAACACATTATTTTCCATTAGTTTTGCTGATGCAAAGTTTCCACCCTGATGGCTTGAAGTCCAGCTTACTGTCATTTCAACAAACAATTTCCATCTGGAAAAAAATGGACATGTCACTTTTCTGACTGCGGATGACCTGTAAATAGATTGCTATAACGTTAAATGAACACATTCCATAAAATCAGATCATCCTGACCTTTTCGCAGTCTCTCCACAATAAAGGTGAATCCGGTGGAGCGAGGGTGTAGCACATACTCAAACTTTGGCAGGTTGTTTTGAACAGCAAACACATCGCTCTTGGCTCTTGTGTTCTCTACAGGGAACACGCAGGAGAAACTTCAGCTTCAAATGTGGAATATCAGGTTACACATGCTGTATGTCTACATGTTTTCACACTGCTTTTAGGTTTAGATGAGTACATAAGCATTTTAATGGATTTAACTTGTCAGTTTTAAATGATAAGCCAAGGACTCTAAACAAGCCAGGTCCTCTTACTAACAAAAGCACACTAAAGCTACAAAACAATATTGCAGCTCATTTTATGAATAATGCGGTTACAATAATGACATTTGTTAACATATAACACTACTGAGGGGGGATAACTTTATATTCCATAGGGACATACTAAAGGAAAAAAATATGATAATTTATTAGTCATATTATGTAACAAGGAGTTAATTCAGATAAACCTCAAAGACCAAAGAATAGCATACTGGGGAAGATAAGGACCCTGCTCTCAATTACCTTTAGAAGCAGTAACTTGTCTCTCTAAAACAGCCTTTCATTCAGTTCACAGGTTCTACAAGCTTTGCATGGAGTCATGGAAATTTTTCTAAGCTTAAGTGTACCCTGAACTTGATCCTGGAGATGGGGGTCTGCATGTTAGCCTCTGGAACACAGTATTAGCGGAGTAACAAATGTGACAACTTCCATAAAAGACAGAAGAACACTGTGTAAACATATCCTGGCTTCATGCGTCAAATTAGCCTTTGGGTTTAAGAGGTTTAAAAACAAACTGGTGTACATGCAAGCATGGACTCGCATAATGCGGGGCGCAAACACGACAGTAAACAATATCTAAAACCCAAAATAAACAGACCAATTATGTTGCAACTAAACTGGACCATCATGACATGACGCATTAAGAGATGATAAGCCTTCATGAAGTCAGCTGCTGGAGGCTTTGATAAGCTGAATCAAATGGGGCGTGGTTTGGAATGAGTTCAGAGCATTCTTCCAGAAATGACTATGCGGAGCGTGTGTGTCAAGGGGTTTAGCTATGCCTTTGCACTTTGAAATGATGTTCGCATAATGGTGTCAGAGCAAAGGTGCAAAGCAGGTGTCAGGACACGCTGAGCTCTGGAAACTGGCTGGTGGGTTACACATTCTGAGAAGGAAATAAAAGCACATTGTCCTGTGCATGGAGAGGGATCTGTGGCCATCACTCCTTACCGGTGAGGTCTGTCCCCTCAGGGAACAGCAGCAGCTGCAGGGGCTCGCTGATGTCACAAAAGTAGTCCAGCATGTTTTCCAAATGCTTCTTGTCCACTTCCCAGCGACGCTGGATGAAGACAAAGCAGGCCACCTGCATTGCCCAACCTGCAAAGTCCATACGAAGGCATTACATGTAGAAATTATTAGTTTCTGATTTTCAACTGCTCTTCGTGCCAAACTGGGTCTGCCTTTCTCAGATAAGGCACGTCTTCATACCTGCTAAATGATTCACTCACATTACATGTTTGTAAATACAGCTAGTCTAACCAGTGTCCTGTGAAATCTGAGTAATTGTCTTCCATACCTTTGCCTCACCCAGAACATCGTTACTTTCTCACGCTTAGGACTACTAGTCAAACTTTAATCAGTTCATTTCATTTGCTTGTCAAAAGTAAATTCCTAAGCACTCATACTTTGGAGGAAATACAGTGTGATGACATGCATATTGAAGAGTGTGTGTTTGCGTGTGAAAGAGCTCCCACTGCATACACACCGAAACCAGGTACAGCCTTGAGTGCAGCCTTGAGGCAGATCTTTTCCAGACGAAGGTAGCTGTACCTGAGAAGACAACACCACAGGAACATCCAGTCCAGACGGGTGCGGTGGTTCATGATGATCACACTTCGCTCCCCCGGAATAAAGCCATCACCTGTAATCACCACCTTCACCCCAAACACAAGCTCCAGCAAAGACTATCCAGGAGAGAAATAACAGCGTACAAGAGAAAGAAAAGACGGAAGAGTTGTTAGAAAGACAGAAAAAGATGATGGTGATCACGTAATGGTTTGAAAACAATATCGAGACACTGGGAAAATTAAAAATGGACAGAATTTGGAGAATGTGAGAGAAAGAAAATAAATGAGGCAATCACTTCTGAAGCCAGTGTACACAAAGTCTGTGTGTGAATAGTTTAGGTTTAATCAGACTTCATTAGCTGTAGTTATGACTAATTAAAATGTAATTAAATATGGAGGCTGCAGAATGCTGTTTCAAACCAATTGAACTTCAGACCACCAAGTGTGCACATTAGATGGCTAAGTAAAGGTTAAAGTACGCACCACAGGCAGTGTGAGCCAGGTAGCAACGATTCGATCAGTGATCCAGCGGTAGAGAGCAGGAGAGAGCAGCATGAGTGGCAAAACTGGGCCCAGCATGAAGATACTTCCAAAGAAACTACCCAAAAACAGGGTGATGACAAAATACAAGCCACGGACTGAGACAGCCATCTGTGAGAGAGAAACAAGACAGGAATATCTCCAGTTAAAAAAATAATAGTTTGGGGCAGTTAAAGAGCAAAGAAAAATTCAGTCTATTAACCATCCATGGACTATAGACAAATGCTAAATGTGTAACATGAAACAAATGCGGTCGTTACTTTTGAGGACTTTTTCTGACATTTTATCTGTTCTACGGTGAATCAAAGTCTGAAACATTGGGCATCTAAAAAAAAAAAAAAAAAAAAACCCTCTAGGGTGGAAATGTCTTGGTATTCAAAACCTAACTTTGTGGGCTTCACCTTTAAGTTTTAACTTGATGACAACTTTTCACTGATCATCATTTGTCCCAGGCTTGTATAACACAAATAAATAAATAAAAAGCAACAACCGTATATTAGATTTATGCCGATTGAAACCACACAAGGGGGTGGAGTACTGGTTTTGTATGTTCATGCATGTTTGTCAACAGCTGAAACAATCCATAAAAAGCCATGGTGACCAGATTCTTAAGTGGAAAAAAAAATAGGACCTTGAACCGCCCATGACATATCTGATAGGCTAACATGACTCAAGTGAACATGCCGGAGGGCATCTCCTGTCATTTCAATTAGATCATGAGAGACTACCTCTGTTTCCATTGCTAATGGTACAACAATGAAACACTCTGACCTGATAATACCTCATTTGGATTGTGTACTTCACTGGAATTCTCTCAGCTCATCATGCATTCAAACCCGTTTTGCTGCATAGACACGTTGACATCATGACATTCTTAGAATAGCTCACAAATTTAATTCCTTTGTGGATTAACCTCTGCGTTACATGAACACTCACCTTAAATCTATAGCAAGGACTTTTTTTTATCTTAATCTATTCAAACAGTTCACTGTTAAAATAGTTTATATGACCAGTTTGTACAGCCACCTGCTGCAGTCCATGTATAAGCATGGTATGAACAGGTGGGATTTACTATCCCTTTCCAGTTAACAAGCATTTTTGGATTTGTGTGTATGTGTACATGACCCTGCTGATCTGAGTCCAGAAAAAAGAGAGCTTGCTGTTCTCTTGCCAGCGGTAAGATAAAGGCTTACCGCTAAGTAGTCAGCACTGATGTTCAACACCAAATCTAAAACAAAAGATTTGAAAAAGTATTGTGGAGCACACTACACCAATAACCTTTGGAATCAGACGAGAACAAGGAGTCGCACAAAAAGCACCTGGACCCGACAGTGGAGAACTACGCCAGCTCCCCTGAAGCAGCAGGCTGTGGCACCACTGTCACATGTGCAGTCAGAAGCATGACTTCTGTTGCAATGCTGAAGAGACGCAATCGAAAGGCATAAAAAGTGACTGGAAAGAAAAACTGTGTGCAGCAAAGGACTGGTAACCAAAGCTGTGAATAGCTGCATCTCGGCCCTGGGCCTTTAGGATAGCTTCAGGTTTGGGAATGTGCATAACTATAGACATTGTGCAATAAAAAGAGTCAGCTGCTTGTAGTCTTAAGATTTGCAAACTTCAGTAGATTTGTTTCAAGGACTGCAAAATTTACATAAAAAATAATAAAACACTTAATGATCGTCCTTCAGACATACTTGAAAAAGATTGACTTTTCTCTTCCCCCCAGTCATTTCCTTAAGGAAATTAGTTATATCGTTGAAAAAAGGCCTTTGGAACCAATATGGGGGGTTCAAACGTACCTTAACAGTATCGTAAGAGCAGCAAAGCAATGTTAATGGCAACAAAATATTCAAACATGTACAAAGAAGTGTGCTGTCTGAACAAGTGATTAATCGTATACATGCAAACAAGTGTTGCATTACAGATATCAATGCCCTACAGTTTATGACTCCTCCAGTCATTCACCACCTGATCTACTTTCCACAGCTGTGCTCTTTTAGCCACTGTCCGTTAATGATCGATCTAATGGTTTCTGCTGGAGGATCTTTCCACTGAGTTACTGACATGCTACTGCCTGTCCATGATAAAAACAGTGCCCTGCAATAATGACGAAGTGTCAGTCACCCTGTCAGCTGAACACCACCGTAAAGTTGAGACTACACAACAAGTGGAGGACACAGCTGCACATTTGGCCTCCCAAGTCGAGCCAAATGTGCAGTCAATCACAGGGTGATTGACAGAAAGTGCATCTGAGTGAATGGGTTTGTACAACATGAACACCAATCAATTAAAAGAAAGAATTCAAAGGAGAAATACATTTCTGTTTTATTTGGTTCTGGAATTTGCTAATGATGATTGTTGTACTCCATTCAAGAGAAAATAACAGGCATCAAAGCATGTAAATAACAATTTATAACCAATAAAGAACAACCAATTCAAGCCTCTGTGGTAACCTAACCTGAAACTTTCAGCCAAGGAGAGATTGAATAAGTGTTGCGCTAAAGGATGAAGCTTAAGGAGCTTTGAGCAATTTACTTCAAGCGTTTCCCTCCTTCCTACAATGTGGATTTGCAGTTGGAGGAGAGCAGCAAAAGCTGTGGGGCTCTTTAACTTCCAAGTCATCCAAATCATCATCAAAGTCAGGAGAGAAAAATAATTCAATCTAAAGAGCGAGGATGTCAGGTGAACACTTCTAAACTATAACAAGTCTGGGACAGTAGGATAAGTACGAGTACAAAACAATGTTATTACATTATAGACTAGGGTTGTCACGATACTAAAATTTTCAACTCGATACCGATACTCAGGAAAATACTCGATACTCGATACCATTTTCGATACCACAAGGATAAAAACAAAGACCCCAAAATGTAACTGAATTTTGACAGGTTAATGTCTTTCATATCAAACTGACCTGTTACTGATGTTATCGTGGCTGGTGGCCCGAATTAATTACCCGAATCCTGACCCTAATCCTAACCCTAACCCTGACCCTGCCCCTGCCCCTGACCCTAACCCTCCACCCTTTATAATTGTGAGAAACAATTTTTGGGTTAAACTTGTTTGGACTTATTGTACAAACCTATTTAACATACACTATTTTAACATAATATTATGGATAGAGTTTAATTCAGTGTTTGAAAGATTAATTTCACTATTTTTAAATTAATGTCTATATTGCCATGAGGCATTACTATTTTCTTGCCTGGGATTTTCCTTTTGGTGACGTAATCAAAATGGCCGATTTGGATGTGGGCTAAGACGGATATGTACTTGATTAATGGTAGCATGTTATTGTTAGCCATTAGCCACAGCTAGCAATTCAAGGCTAACGTCACGTTAATGATCATAAACAACGTAAATAAATATATAAATAAATCTGAGAGAAGGGGTGCAGCGACGGCAGGTCAGCGTCGCGCGCGCACTCGCACGGGCTCGCGCGGTGGTATCGATACTTTTGAAAATGAGTATCGTATCCGGATACAACATTTTAGTATCGATACTTTTTTAAGTATCGATACTTTTGACAACCCTATTATAGACTGTAACCCATCTCTGGCTCCATAAAGAAAATGGAGTAGGGTCAGTGTTTCATCAGTCTTCCAACACCACCGACATGATACAAAGACTTTTACTAGCATTAGATTGAAATCATTAGAATGCTGAAAACCAATAAAAAGGTTGACTTGCATAGGGTGTGTGTTCAGGCGGCGGCATTGCTGATGCAGGAAGTCTGAGCTAATCCCACTGGCACATCTATCCCACAACAGGTGTTTTCCTCACCTATACCAACTTAAGCTCATAATTTCCTCCTAAATTACTCTCATGACCGCACAAGCCTTTGGATCAGACAACATACTCATCATGTTCCTTCCACACACTCATACACACATCCTCAGTGGGACCATTACACAGCATTTCTTGCGGCAGAAGCCAAAGTGTCCAAAGATACATTTAACCAATGCCAAAGTGTTTGTGTGCAGGACTAAACTGGTAATAAGGGTTAACGGGTTGATGGGTTTAACTATGGAAAATGTGAGCCATAAGAGGTGAGGATATCAGGCGTGTTCAGCACTACTGTCACAATTAGGGCTGTGTCCCAACCCATGCAGAAGCACACCTCTTGGGTGGCTGCTGAAACAATTAGATGAGCCAACTCATGAAACAACATTAGACGCGGCACACCTGGAGCCAGGGCTTTAGGAGACATTCGGAAATATGAACTTTAAAGTGTTCAATAAACATGTTTTTGTTCTGCTTTGAGTGAACACCAGGGACTCATCAATTTTCTATATCAGGCCTCCACAGAGACTTTTGTTTTTATAGAGCAGGGCCAGAGCCACTTGTGCGTTTTATTTAGTCCCATCCATTTTGTTGATTTCAAATGTATTTATTCACCATAGAAATAGTCCAGAAAGTGCTCTCCCAGAAGAAAGCGCCACACACAATTCACAGCATACTCCTTGCTGTCCAAGTCTGAATTCTCTGGCAGGCATTTTGCATTCCTAACTTTGAGCTAAGACCAGACATCCCAACGCAGCAAAACAGAGTGAAGAGGTCAAACATGTCCAGGCTAAACAACGGGTTTAAGTGGTGTGTGTGTGTATGGGTCTGTATAAGAAACTAAGCAAAAGGGACAGAGAAAATGGAGGATTGAAAAAAGAAGAGTTTACATAACAGCAGTTACTTTGAGATATAAAAAGAAACTGTCTTCACAACCGAACTATTCGTTTGCTCGATGAAGCAAATCTTAGATATAGAAAGCCGGGGAACTATGGACCATGTTGATTCAATGCGGTACGCACTGAATCAACGTTCATAAAAACAGAACAGACAAAATGTGTACGTGTGTACACTCATCTTTGCATCATCATCATCCTGAAAAAATGACCACATTCCACATTAATGGAATGAGATTAAAAATGTTTCCCAAATTTCCATGTACATCTGGTTCTTTCACGGTCCCGTCTCAGAACAATCATGTCCTTTCAACATTACAAAGGGAACTCATAAGGTTCCCTCACTAAAATGAGTAAACAGTTATTGTATGCAAAGACAAATGCCAGTATAGCGGATTTATGTTCAAAAGACATTTGTCCATATGCGGGAATCCAGTGGAAACTTTGGTTTTGTGATGATGAATAAAATTGTCTGAGGTTGAAGATGTAACATTCCGTATAAATCCACACTGACGGGGACATAGTCACTGGATTTATTATGCCAATGAAAGATAAAAATAAACCCAATCTAAACAATGCTTGTAAGAAACATTCCTGTCTGAATATAGACCTTTTTTTGTGTCCAAGCAGGTGGGCTATTTATCAGATAAAACTGTCCAAAAACACCTACAGACCTTGTTCACAGCAGATGTTTCAAAGTCAAAGTTGGAAATTCACAGCGTCAATGATAAGATGCCATTTAGGGCTGCTTCAGCTGTCGCGTGTGTGTCGGTTCATGATTTACAAAAAGACTAAAGGGGACATGACACACTAACTGTTTTTGCTTTTAAGAGGTAGTGAAAATGTTAGCTGTGAAATAGGCCTACTGGTGCTTGGCAAAACCTTGCATTATCAATAGTTTTGTTAGCCTGAATGATGAATGTCTGAGTGAATCCCCTAATTTAATATTTTATTTATATATAGGATTAGTTTACATTGGCATGTCCCTCTCTTTGTTGCTTTCTAATCAGGATTTAAATTAGATATTTTGGGATGAGGGTATATATTGATTTAGACAAAATGGCAACACTATTAAAACACTTGTTACTGTTGCACAAACTGGAGATCATGAAGAATTCTCCAGCCACATAAAGTGTGGGGCAACGTTTTGCAGTTATCTCTGCTGCAACCCTCTGAAATTACATGAGCTTGCCACATCCTGCCACTGGGATTTTTTGTCCATGCTTTCAAGCTAAACCGCGGCAGATAATCCATGTTGGAGGATTTCCACCATTTCCTGCAATCGTTAAACTGTGCCACAGATTCTCCCTAGGGATGACGTTTTAAGCTTTGACTCGGCCATTCAAACAAACTAAAACATTTCCCTTCTAAGCAGCTCCATTGCTCAGGGTCACTGTGAATTTCAACATCAGGCTCAAACCAGCAAAGGGCTGATATAAGTTTTCCTCATAATGTCATTGTATTTAGCCATCAAGTTGACCAACCTTGACCAGTTTCTTCAGTTGGTGCTGGTATGAAGCTCCCTCCACAGCCCAAAGCAACAATCCAACATTAACCTAGTTACTGTTTCGGGAGTGTCCGAATTTCCTTTTGGCCAAATTTTCTGTCAGGTATTCTGCTGGGAAGCTTTACAGCTCCCTCAGTGTTACCTATTGTCAATGATTAATGCCCACTCTGGTTGACTGAACTTTGTAGGCATGTTTGTTTAGTTGGAATATTTTTGTGAAGATGGATTTAATTGTACTTAGCAGGATTAAACCCCCTGTCTTGATTCGTATCTCTCCATAACTTCATTGCAGACCTTTATGTTGCATCTAAAAACAAGTATTTGGCAACATCTGATTTGGGCCGTTTATTTAGAGCAAATTTCAGTTTGTCTTTATAAAGTTGTTTACTTACATTCCCCTTTACTTACAATGTAATGTAAGGGAATGGGAATGTTGTTTACTTACATTCCCCTTATTGACACTGGTTGTAACACAAAAGTGTCAAACGGAAAGTAAGTGAATTGTTTTGTAAACCTATATAATTTGGTTTCGTTTTATGGGTAGGGCAATGCAAAAAAACAAGTAAACACGACGATTTCACCAGTTCACCTTAAATCTATGTTGCACCATGTTGATTTTCTAAGTACAATCAATTAATGAATTAACTAATTAAAAACTATAAGACAAATGAGACTAGATCTCTTTGACAAAGTATTCGACGATTGTCGAGGAAATCTGGCTAAAATCAAGAGTTAAGCTGAGAACACGTACAACTGTAAAGATGCAAAGAACCCTTGGTGAAAGTGATAAGGAAGCTGAAGTCAAATATTTTTTTACCATCGGATTTACTTTCAATTCAACTTGTAAAACCTGTTGTAATTCACTGCAGTGCAAGGAATCTTTGGCTAACATGCACAGCACGGATGCTAACGGCAAACCATACGCTACTTTCATGACAAATTCTACATTATCAAACCTTCACGCAGCACCCGTTGTTGGCCAGTTACGGGACTGCAAAGTAGAGCACGCACCTTTCGTGGTTTCTCCTCTGTGGGTAGAGTCTACGACAAAAATGTGTTCGTGAAGCTAGCCCCAATGAGTCCAAACACTTGCTTGCCACATAGTAGCCAGCAAGCTAGCAATTAGCTAACGCCAGCTGCCAAGTGAAGCTCATGCGTATCGGAGCCCTGAGGTGCTGCGAGTGGATCCTGCCTTGCACCAGATTTTTTTTCTTGGAGAGGGTGCGGCTGGTCAAAGTTTCGACCCAAGAAAAATCCACTCTCTTTGAGTTGGGCATATGCAGCTAAACTGCAACCGTCTCGACTATGACCTCTCAACTTGTTACCTCTCACCTGTCGATGCACTCATCCACCAACAGGGGGTGCTGTTTGCGCAATATACCTCCACGCGAGACTCGGAAGTTGTGCCATTTGGCTGCTGTGTTGCCTTCACGAGTAGATCGAGAGCGGTTTTACAATATTTCAAGTGGCAGCCCACTTACTCTTAATAAAGGGTGGTGTAGGTGTGCGTACACATACAATCCGTTTAGAGGAACTCTCTGACTCCAAAGAAGTCCATCCCATACAGAAAGCTTTGTTTAAAACTATGTTTAAAGTACAACCAAATGAAGATCCTGAAGTACTGATTTGGCAATAGTAACAGTTGAGATGTTATTATGAAAAAAGGGACAATGGCTTATTTTATGTGCAGTAATGCCTGACAGGTGAATTATAATTGTAGAAGTGGTCAGAATGCTTTACAATGTACAGTATATCTTTGAAGACATGATTTTCATTTAAAAAATAATCAAAGTAGGAGAAGGGCAAGAGTGAATATCTAAAAGTGAAAAAACAAACAGACTTGTACCTATAATAACGATAAGTTGAGTTTTGAAAATCAGTAGACCTTGGATAAAACCACAGCAACAACAAAAAAATCTAATAATCTATTGCCACGCTGAAGAGAAAGTTCACACTTATCTTCCGAAAGAACCATAATTCAAGCTAACCCTTGAAACTGTTGTAAATGGAAAAAATCCCTGACACTCATTCATCAACTTAACTAAACAAAATATAACCCCTTCAATTATTAATGTAAGTTGGGAATGGACGGGACAAATGTGCAACAATACACTGAAAAGTCTGCCAAAACGTTTATCATCCCTGAGGCTTTACAGAGTAAATGGGCAGTGTTTTTCTTACTTCAACAGACTTTCTCTACTTCATTTCAGGAACTTTGACCTTTGAAACAAGCTAAAACTCCTTTAAATCATACTGAAATCACTGGAATACTGGAAAGGTATGTCTGCCTCTGCAACTAATTTAGTGAGCACTGATCCTTTTTCTGTTCTTTGAGAGGTTTTTTCTCATGTTACAGTGTTTTACCCCCAAGATCCCTATGTTAGTAATACATCCAAACTCATTCACCATGGTATTGATGATATACTCTTTCACTGGAGTCCTCCAACATAACCATTTAAAGCATTGTAAATCCTTGCATGTGTCATTTGTTTCTTTTGCCCACAGTTATGAGCGGCTCTACTGTTACAAATTACCTCAGCATTCAGTGATGTGCGTGTGCAGACTGGTCAATGTGTCTGAGTGTGTTTGAGCGTGAACATGTGCTCTCTTGTGTTTGCGTGCATGTGTGCACGGTGAGCTGAGAAGGACTGACAGACAGCGCAGAAGAGAGAGTGCACTTAGTCAAACTCAAGACTTTTCCATGACCTGCTCCCCATGGCATGCACTCTATCTGAGAGACTGAGTGAACAGTATAGCTTTATCAGTATAAACTCCTTGAGCATCACTTGATGGAAAAATCTAGCTTTTTCCTCACTCTTTTTTTCAGTTTGCTGCCAACTCACCTCTAAAGGAACTGGACTTCCACACAGAATTAATGAGGATTGTCTAACATGATTGAAGAAGAGTAATATGAGCATGTGGTCTTAAACATATCACCCTTCCTTTATAGATTTCCAAGTATTAAAGTCCTCTGACTAAAACTGGATTTAAATCCAAGAAAAACCCATCCCACACATGTACGGTTTCAGATAAAAGGTGACTTGGGAGGTTAGCCAAGCAAAGAGTAACTGTCCTACAATGAAAACTGAGATCAAACTAACTGATAAATGTCAACACTAGCAATAACATTAATTTATGTTACGCATGCCATTCTACTTATATAAACCCATGCAGGAGAGACAGAGGAACATTTCCCTTATGCTGTACACATTGTTTTGATTTATTTTTAAAGGAGTCTATTGATAGAACTTTAATGACGTTTTGCCATAAAAAAAAGACAATTTGTTCTTTTTTGTACTCAACATTCTTGCTCCTGATTACATAATGTCCTTTTTTTGGTCGTTCAAACATGGATGGTTAAACCTGAGTCCTCTCTTTTCTCTTTTCTTCTGTCTGAGTTTTGCACCTGTAACAACACATCCATGTTGGTGTAACTCCACTTTTGGATCCTAATGTCTGTGTGTTTATCCCAGTATGTGTCCCTGTACTGTTCCATCCCTTCTCTCTTTCCTCAGTTTTTCCACCCTGGTCTCTAGGCAATGAGAATTAGAGGGCTGGGGTCACAAGGCTGTCTATTTATATAAACAAGAGCGTATGGAAGAGCTGCCGCTTGTGGCTTCACACATTAACACACAAAACATGCCGCACAAAGCCAATGCCAGCCTTTTAGTTTCTATCAAACTTTAATAACTCGAGGATGAGTCAGAGATGCGATCCACACCACCCAGGTGTGCAGAGAATGAGTCTCAAGTTGCTTGGCTACGTCAGTCAGTTTGTGCTGAGGCTGCAAATATGGGAGTTATGTCCTGTCTTGTTTGGTGAGCAGATTGACAGAGCAGCTTCACTTTGATTTCACCTGAGGCAGTGAAGGGCGAGTTTTAGAAGTCTTAAAAGTTAGATCCATGCTTGGCAATTGTTTGTGCTCCACCCACGTCATCATGTGTCAGTGAGCGGTTGCCAAAGTCAAATGGCATCAAAATTCTTGTAAAGAACAAATACCAGAGTGAGTTGTTACAGCAGCCATCTGCTATTTCTGCTTTTTTCTTTTCCAGTCCCATGGTTTGCTGTGTGATTTGGAAAGTACATTGGTTAAATTATATTAGAGAAATCATGAAACAATGAGAGTTCAAGAGTTTAAGTCTTGCTTTGGTCTTGCTTATCTGTAATGACTGGTTGAAAAGAAAACCATTCTTTAAACTGTAATTAACAGAAACACAGTGCAGGTGTTACAGACACTTTACCTTTCCACCATCTTTGTTTTTACACCACTGACTATTTCATCTTTCCGCCATTCTGGTCATATGTCGCTCAGCTCTGGCTTTTCTCTTGTTGACAGTGCTGGATATATGTCTACGCTTGGTGAGCCGGCTCCATACAGGTTAAAAATAACTATCAGAGTTTTTGCTTCGTGTCCTGAGAGCTCTACTTTCTTCTCACACTGGAGGAACCATGGGAAAAGAATCTTTCCCTTACGCACATGGCACTCATAATAACAGACATGGTTATACATAAAACCTTCAAGCGATCCGTCTGTTTGCAAGCTTAGCACAAACACACAGACACTGTTATGTAAAAACACACAGAATAAAACTTGTGGCTTATACCGTAAAGTTGAAGTGCTAAAATAGTATGGTTATAAGAGCAGGCACAGTGTTTACAGTGAAACATAACCTGCACTGTGGGAATGTAGAGTACATTTCTACTGCTGCGTAAGTATGGGAAACTTGCTGAAACAACACAACAGGGTAAAAGTCTTGTGCAGCGAAAAATAGAAAGAACAAGAAAACAACCAAAACGGAGAAAAGGGTTTGACGTGAAGAGGAACTGGAGGGAAACTAAAGGACAAACATTATTTTTTCTTCATGACACACAAGAGGAGTAATGTTAGAGAAAATGAAAGGGTTGGTATGGATTTAAATGAAGAAAAGCCACAGAGAAACAGTGTGAATGTGGACTCTGGATGGGAGTCGAGGATAATTCAGGGGTTGGCAGGTCAGACTCTGCTGACACACTGGGATCAGCAATGGGATTGTTTCCATTGGAAAGAATTCCAAGAATGAGCCAGAAGAGCTATCAGTGACTTCACTCAGAGGACAACAGTTTTAATACATAGCCAGCCACACACGCTCTCTCACACTTTTAAAGATACTGCATCTCATGCCAGCAGTGGTGTGCGATGCACTCTCTGTTCCCCTGTGTCAGTGGTTCTCTGCGACTCTCACTGAAACCTCATCCTACCACTTGCAAAATAACTGCTGACGCCTCTGACTGCCATCAGTGTAGTTAACAAAAAAGAAAAACAAAGGACAAAACATCTTTCAATTTGAGATATGGAAGATTTAAAGGTAGTTTATAAAGTTTTTCTGTTTTCATTATAAAAAAAACTGACTATGCTGGGGGTATGTCTTTATTTTCGTCTTACCAAAGGTTACTGAAACCGACCTGTCTCCAGATGATTGAGTTGGTGAAGGTGAATGTATTTTGTAGATCAGCAAAAAAGATGTGACACCACTGTGAGCTTGAGAAAAGCTGATGGAATGGTTTTCTCATAATGAGCAAAGCCATGCCACATCTTGTCTGAGATGCTGTTATATAATTGTATTTGTTTGGCGCTGGCTTGGGAGCACAGGGAAACAACCAGTGTCATTCTGTTATTGATCTTACACGAGCCTGTCTAGCTTAGTTTCAGGAATGGAAACCAGTATACATAGGAAAAAGAAAACTGAGGAAATACTATTTCAGTTGCTTGGAAGTAATAGGATGAGGTTAGGTGTTACTTTTGAATATCTAAGCTTGTGCCTCGACCAGTTTAGATGGACAATACTTTTGTGCATCTAAGATTTGATTTCACACTTTTATTTAAAAACAAACAAGAGTATATTGAATAGAAAAATAACTTGAGATGTTGCAGAAACAATATAGCTCACAATACATAAAAATATCAAGAGGCTGCAGGGTTCTTTCATATCTTCCTAACCTCTGAGGCATATGACCATTCTTTATTAGACCTGAAGTATATTACTTTCCCCTGCAATATCTGAAAAAACATCTCGAAGTTCAGAGGTTTCGGGCTGGCGTCATATGATTGCGTAGCTGGGTGCAAGTTCAGTGTGTGTTAGGAGAGGATTGGTGCTGTGTCCTCTCGTGATTTCTTTTTCCATGATATCATTACTTTTTCCACTGAGACCAAGGAGCCATCATTAAGAAAGTCACAAAGGGCATTCGTTACTTTATTCAGAACCAGACTTCAGCTCCTTGGGCCATACAAAGTGAGCTGCTGACCAATGTTACCGGCTGTGGGATATTAATATCTTTCTCACTTTTTCCCCAGGAAGACGGAAGTAGGATAGGATTGCAGTTCATTGTTTCCCCTCCAGGAAGTGACTATAAGGCCTTGAAATTTGGCCCCATGTCAGCCCCTTGAAATTTAAAGGCCAGCAAATCCAAGACAATTCCTGGTACCAGGCAATCAAACTTGACCTCAAGAGTCCCCGATAAAGTGTTTAAATCATCAGATTTTTCCTCCTTCCTAATCTGAACACTTGCTCAGTTTAAACTTTTACAATTGTTTTGTGGTCATAGGCTTACTTTTAGTATTGCTTTAAAATGTCTTTCCCCTTCAAAAGAGTTCTCCACAGCTTTGATATTGCAGACTTTTTTTTTTTTTTTTTTTAATTCCTGTTCAGTGTTTAGGAATGAGATTTTGCTGCAACTAGGAGAGATTGTGTGCAAGATGAAGACAGGAAGTTGCATGTGGCCTGCTCTCGCTTCTATATATACACGTATTTGACGCATCTGTTCTCATAGAGGGAGAGATATGTTCTGTATGTGAAAGATGCTGCGCAGGAAGCAACAGTGCTCTCTAACCACTGCAGGTGAGGTGAGAGTTGAGTTCTAAAAGGAAAATTAAACTGTGGTAAAGTGCGTCGGAAACTACTGCAAATCCATAGGAGGATTACCCCTGTAAAAACATTACAAACAAAAACTGACTTTAGGTAAGATCCAAACTTGGCTAAGACACAAGTGTATAGCAAATTCAAATGTTTATTTACAGCTTTTTCAATATCAATGACAAAAGTGGTCTTAAAAAAAAAAAGAAAGACAAACGCAAGAGAAGGATGGCAGCTAATCTCCCTGAGCTTTACAAAAAAAACAAAAAAAACAAAACAATGTGGGACCTGCAGGTGACAGGAAGAGATGCTCAAAGCCCTAATGACGCTCAAAGAAAGGACATCTCAGCCATCTATAAGGGAACGTCACACTGTCCACAATATGTTATCCGATAAGCTTTTTCAGAACACTGACTGGGTGTAACATTAAGAAAAAAAATAAAATAAATGTATACAGGTTAACGCTCCCCCCCCCACCCAAAAAAGTGTTTAGCAAGTATCATGTCCTCAAACTATATCCCAGTGCATGAAATTTCTGCAACCAAAACATCATGGTTTTAAAAACAAAACCCCCAACAGCATTTAAAAGACAAAAACAGGAAGACTAGCAAAGAAAGTTAACTTTCAATTCAGCACACGAGGCCTCAAGGTTTGGCTCATTGGGAAACATTTACATAATCCTTCATCGGGTCTGTTCTGCACATTGCAATTTTATTACTTTTTAGTTTTTTTTTAAATAAATGCTTTTTTCCCCCTCCATCTTCTCTCAGGATTCCCCTTTAAACTGTAGCCTCGGAGTTACATCAGCCTCAATTTAATTTTTTTGCAAGACTGCTTCAAGAAAAAAAAAAAAAAGTTTGTACGATATACCCACTTCTCAGAAACAGTAACAACATTAATTTCTAAGAGACAAATCACAGCAGTGACGAAGACAGTTCTAGCAAATCAAGGAGAACAAACATTTATACTGTACAACAATTCCCACAGGTACCACTCCGATTCTGTATGCATGTCTGAAACCTCTGGGGTCATGATGCCAGCCATTTTGGAGTCAGGTGGAGAGCAGCTGCGGGCCCCCTGCAGAACAAAAGCTGTCCATGGAGCAACGAGCTGCTGCTCGCCAAGAGGGCGCCTGCGATGAGCCGAGGCATGTTGACTAGAACATGGTAGGAATTATGTGAGGGATGGAGGTGTGCATCGATTGAGCTTTTCTCCCTTTCTGTTTTGGTGGATTACAGCACAAGATGATTAATGTGCTTAGCGTAGACTGTATGTGCATGTGGGATGGTGGGTGGGGTGCAATGGGCAAAGAGTTGGCATCAAGGGACACTGAAAGGATCAGTCAAGTCTGCTGGAGTGCTCTGGTGAAGTGCCCAGTGTGTGAAAGGTAGAACCCACCACAAATGACAAGAAAAACAAAAAGGTGAATGGGTGCTGGAGCAATATCTATTGTTGGGAATTCTGCATTGGCTGTCCATTTTGGATGCTGCCATCATGCTGCTCCTCCTCCTCTTCCTCCTCACTGACCAGGAACTCCTCAGGAGGCCAGCGAAGTTCACCGCTCTCGACTTCTCCCTCTGTCGGCTCAACCACGATGGATGGTAGGCGGTCTTTGAGCTTACAGCAGCGGTCAAAGTCTGAGGGGTCTGGAAAGATCTAAAGAGAAGGGAAACATTTTAAAACCTGTTCAACTCAAGCGTTCATATCAAGTATCACAAATGCAAAAATGGTTGTTCCACCACCTCTTAAATGTTGGTAAAAAAAAAAAAATCTAGCCTTTGACTACATGTTGCCAGCACATTTAGAAGGCCAAGCAACAATGAAGGAAGTGACCAACCGTTCTAAAATCCTAAATACCCTGTCATTACTCCAGGAACAGTTTTAGTTTTTCCTCATACATGTGTGAAATTGAAAGCAAAAACACAGGTTGAAACATTGGCAGTCTTGGCAAGAAAGTGCCACATCATGCTTTAACCAAATACTTTTAAATGCACCAAGGGCTGCTTAGAAAGAAGAAAAAATACAATGTATACATATTCCATACCAGCCACGTTCCCCACGGAAATATTGCACTTTTAGGAGAGCACTTAGAGTTTTAGGGGAGGACAATTAACTTGTTGGAGCCACAAATAAATCCTGATTGAAAGTTTGGGAGCTGAACAGAATGAGAGATTCAGACAGATTACAAGCCTTCCCCATCTTGGCAAGATTCAACATCAACCTCCTTTCTCAGGAACAGGGAACATAACCCTGGGGGAAAAGAAAGGCTTGCCACTCCTGATCCAAGAACAGCATTTTCTTTCTGTTTGTTCAAAGTGGATGAATATTTTTAGACCTGCATATTTCACTTCAAGACACTGGGAAGAGGGGGAGGTGATGTCGTTGTCCAGGCAGAGAGCCCAGTGAAAAGAAAGCACTTGATGAGGCAGGAGAGAGAGAAGAGCTGCAACTGTGTCCAAGTTACAATGCATTTCCAAAATGTTGACCACATAAGATATGGCATGTTAGGAGGATTTTCCTCAGTCGATTCACTTATACGCGTGTCAGCGGATGGATGATCTAATCCCTGCTTCTCTGAAGTCACACCTTAAAGTGTAAATATGCACAGAATGCCTAATGGCTGGGTGTATCTACATTTCTGGCTTGGATCATCAATTTCAACTGTGCATCATCACCACAGGGAGTTGGGCAAGTGACTTTGCCTGTGGACATGAAAGCTTACACATAATGAGCTGTTTCGCTTCAGGAGAGACGGGTGGGGCAGCACAATGAGAAAACCAACCCCAGTCAACATCCATCTACTCGATCTCTTTAGTACAGTGGGCCACAGTCACTTTACAGTTCTTTTGTAAGACCATCTGGAACGTCATGGTCATGATTCAAGTCAAGGCCCCCGATGGAGGAAGTGACTAGTAAAGCAGCACTGCTTCTCTAAGGAAAGTACGGGACCTTGGGCAAATGGCCGAGGTGAGGAAACAAACAGTGGGGAAGTGGCACATTGGAACTCTCATCTCAGCCTCCTCTCCTTCCGTTGCTACTCCTCTCAGACAGACTCACAGCTGGGGTGTGAGCCGAATATTCAGAGGAAGCAAGCCTTTTTCCTCTGGGTCAGTCTGCATCCTTGCAGTCTATTTTCTGCATACAGGATGAGCAAGCTAATGTTGATGGACTATTAAACAATGCACTGGGAACTCAAACCAATTATGAGGCGATCAATCGCAAGAAATAGTCTTAAACCCATCCATCTTACCGCATGTAAATATAAAAAAAAAGGCTTTCATTCAACTCAGCCCCCTCCTTTCCTCACACACACACACAGGAAGGAGTGAAAGTATTCGGAAAGCTCTGCTGCTTTTGTACCCAGGTTCAAATGTGAAACTTAAAAGGAGGCAAGCAGCTGTGAATTTCAATCGTTTACAGTCCAAGTTTGCACAGTGGGGTGGAAGTAAGACGCTGGAAATGGCTCGTCAGGACCACCCGATGGCTGCTCCTGTCATTTTTGGGAATCGCACTACCTCAGCCAAGATCTGAAGTTTCTAATACCTTCCCCCCAAAAATAAAACACTGGGGTATTTCTACTTATCTTACTAATTTACATCTGGCTGTGCATTTCTAAAATGCTATTCACAATTACTGGATAAACATTCTTCAATAGTCTTGGATGAAAGAGTGCTCCATAAAAGCAGCCTCAGGATGTCTTGAACAACACGTCGCTAAAATATCAAGCCCACATAAGAATGTAGGGCCATGGATGCAAGAATGGGTGTTTGGCCATTTGTGTGCATATCCTACCTGGAAGGAGAGTCTGTCCTTGCTGGGGCTGAGCCTGATGTCCTCCATTGGGGTGCTGCTGATCATCACCTCAGTCATGTCTCGGCTGGGCACAAACACTGGGCTGCAGGAGATGAAGAACATTTAACTGGATATACGCATTTGTGATGGAAAAAAAAAAAAGACAACAATTAGAAGCAGAGATTCACTCCATGTAACCCTCAGGTCCAGAAGAAAAATGTACATCGAAGACATGTTTTATTTGTGATCAAGTGTTCAATTAAAATAAATGTTTCTACTACACTTGGAACACTGTCATTCAAGTTTAAAAAAGAAGCCCATGATGCTTGACAGTCTATACTGAAGAAAATCCATCCATTTGCTTCACTGCACATGTTGACAAGTCTCGTTTATGCTGCGTGCGCATCTTGACCACATCACACCAAACATCAGATCTGTTTTCAGCAGCGCTAATGCACTGCAACGCTGCAGAGTGCATGCTAACGCTTGCATAAAAGGTGGGCATTTCTGAACAGAATAGAATCTTTCAGCCATGAAACAGTCATTGCGAGAGCTGTGGTATATGTATACGGAGGAACCTGATGAACCAAACAGCATGAAAGCTCAGGCGCAGCTTTCATTTTAGAACCAAGTAAACTTATGTTTACCCATACTCAGACACTAGCAGGTGTCAGAATCATAGGAGAGGGGGGGAAAAAAAGAATAAAAATTAGGATTAAAAAAAATAAATAAATAAATGTCTGATTTGCATGTCCAAGTACTGAGCCTTGAGACAAGATTCTGTGCAGCATTCTCACGCTCTATTTAAAGCCTGCTGACTGGTCTTCACTGGCCAGAGGCTTGTGTGGTCACTGGCTTTTTGGGATAAAAAAAACAAAACAAAAAACAATATGACAAGATATTTGCTCTTATCCTCATACTATCCGTGTAGATAGGCTCACTCATTTTTTGGGATTTGATGTTGGGCCTTCAATAAACCAAATCAATTATACAAAATGGGGGGAACAGGCAAAAAAAAAGTATAGCAGTGAGGACAAATGTCTCACTATAGGACAGAAACACTCTACAATAGTCCACTGGCCAAAAGACATATGAAGAATGATCTTAAAAACTTACAAACATTCCTCTGTGGAAATAAACCAAATCATGTGCTGCCTTCACTTCCTCTGAGGTTATGATAAACTACTAGCCTGGAATTTATGTGCAAGGTGCATTTCTGTTATTGTTGGTTATGACTCAGAATTGAGAATGTTATTGCAGAGTTATGTAGATGTCCAAATTGAAGGGGAAAAATGGGCCATTTTAAACAACACTACAGGCTTAAGAAAAACAAAAGAAAAAAAGGGGGGGGGGGTTAGTTGCACATGCCATAAATTGAACTTTCATCCTGCTGCTGTAAAGGCCTGCTAACAAACTTGTGGCCTCGTTACCTCACGTTTTAGCATCAGCTATTTGCTTGTATGCAGTTGTGGTGCAAGTCAGATTGGTGCATCTAGAAACCTCTAACAGGTTTTAGCATATACATCTTTTTTTTTTTTTTAAGAAAAAATAGAAACCCATGTACTACAGATGCTGATTAAGGTGCCAAATGAACTCGCATTCATCCTGATGAAGATTGAAACATGCCCCACAAATAATCTAATTTCAAGAGGTCAAACCCTACAGCAAAAAAAAGCCAGTGCATCAATTTTTCCGTTCCAAATTTAAACCCATAAGGAACAACTGACAGCACAACAGAGTTGGGTGGCATCACAACGTTACAATTCTGAAGCTTTGGACAAAAATCTCAAGTTGCTTATCCTGCATCAAACACCGCATGGAACAATGGCCGGGTCTTTAAAGAAAAAAAAAATATATATATAGAGAAGGATGACAGATTTACACAAGGTTCTAACAAAGGGAAAAAGTCAACTTATTTCATAATGAGTGGGGTGACGACAGGAAGGCATGCAGGGAAGTTTAATTTGAAAAAATAAAATAAATAAAAAGACCAGGAGGATAGAAGGATGAACAGTGACAGCAAAGAAAAAAAGGGGGGCGAGAGAGAGAAAAGAAAGATAAACACTTAGGCCTTGCCAGTCATATTTCTGTTCGTGGATCGTATAAACATCCTGCTCGGCTAAGAATAACAGAACATCGGCCTAATAAAACATAAAGGGGGCACAATGAAGAGGAAGTGGGAGAGCACAAGTCAACCTGGGTGGAAACAAACAGGCAACAACCAAAGTAACAGTTAATACTGCCTCAAGTGTCAAAGATGGACCAACAACACGTCCCTTAGTGGGAGACTAGAATACCTAAAGGACACGCTTACGTTCTCTAGGCAAGCAACCTGTGACGAGACGAGCTCATCTTGGACTTCAGATACCAGGGTATGGCACACATTCAGAAGTGGAAACGTTTCAAGTGACCAGACTAATCTGTAAGCAAGACACATTAAGTTAAATGACCTTGCTGCATTACAGGCTAGGCTGGTGGGGCAGATGGCAGTAAATCTCTTTACCTCCTTACCAAGTCACAAGAGAGTTCTGCACAGCAAATGCCGCCTAAAAATAAAGGATCACAACAATAGAGAGGTGAACCAAATATCCTGTTGATTTAGGAATTGCGGTACGATGACAAAAAAATAAAAAACACTAAAGACAAAAAAAAAAACTCGCAAATGGGAGACAGCATTGACCTCACACAGAGGCATTATTAGTTTGCCAGATGCCTCTTTATCACTTTAAAACACCTACTAAAAATCATCTTTCATTGGCCATGTTAATATCTTCAAGTTACAGCAACGGGGGGTGTTTGGGTCTTGTATTGTCCCAAATCTGCTTAAACCAACACTCAAAACCCATCTTTTGGAAAGTATGCATCAAACCTGATGGCAGGATTGTTGTACCTGGCACAGCTGGTTTGTGTAAATCTCTGTACAAGTAGGGAAATGGCATCACGTGTCAACGTCGCCACAACTTTGCCAATATCCCAGACAAGCAATGTGCCTCGAGCCACACAGCTCCACAGGTATGCGAGGAATGGATAGATTGTATCCATACTCTTGTGGGTTAACTTGGTCCATGAAAGCACATTGTGGACGCTTTCCTTAAGGGAAGAAAGGGGGGAAAAAAAAAAAAAAAAAAAAAAAAAAAAAAGAAATCCACAAAATTGATCTGGGTTTGAGATTTTTATATATCGTTTAAAAAATTTTTTTTTAGATGAATCTCAGGTGTCCCACTGTATGAGACTCAATTCCCATCATGATAAGGCCTGTAGAAATATTAGAAGGCGCTTCACCTTATAGGAGAAAACATATTCGTAACAAACAAAGACAAAAACAAACCCGACGTAAGCTGACAAGCAAGGCAACCGAGTTCAGTTACAGTAAAGACGTTTCTGAGTTTCCTGGTAGAGACAGGCAGAAGACTAAAAGTATGAGTGGTGTTGCAAAACAATATTTCAAAAGCAACTTGCAGATCCTCTCTACCCAGACAAAAGACACAACTGAGCAGAAAAGCCCCAAAGATCAACTCTGCATTTCCATTTTAAGAGGCACAAGACCAGAAGGGGCCAAAAATAAGCAGTCACAATAGAATCATTTTGCCTGCATTGTGCCACCTGCTTATAATCCATGTTCCAGGACTTTCTTTTAAAGAAAAAAAACAAAAAAACATGTAAAACTGGGCCCTGCCTTTGCAATGTCCCCTTAATTAACCCTTGAACTGAACATCTGACAATTAATATGTACTGTCAAAGCAATGTGACCCCCTTTAAACTGGCATATGCAGCAGCCTTTTTAAGGTGGATGCAGGCGAGCAACATCTGCGTGCTCGTGTGGAGACCTTGAATGTTCTTGTTTCCAATCCGGGTGCCCCAAAATTTTCCAGTTTCAGGGGCAACACCCCACAGAATATCTCAAAGGAAACAAGAGTGGGTGTAGCAACAAAGGTGGCTGATTCAGAGGGAAATCACCAAGGAAACTAAACCACAAGAATATCTTTCATTCTTCTTTCCTGTAAACTACAAAGCCAAGACATGCAGCTTTTGATAGTAAAGTTATACCATTGTTACACAGAAAAGGCCTAAAATTGGTCAAAAACCTGCATGCAAACACAACCAAACTGAGACAATAATAACAGATGGGAACACTCACCAGTATATCTGCGGTGAAAATACAGACATGAATTCACACCTGCTGTCACTTCTGCTGAGGGATCTGATGATTACCACTCACTTCTCTCTACTTGTCCCTGCCTTTTCTTTTCTTTTTCTCTGGCCCCCCGTCACAAACGCAGAACAGCACGCTTCACGCAAACTGAAAGTGACTGAACACCGGATCTGGGTGAACGCAACAAAGACAGTGCTCCTTAAATTAGCGCGTCTGATCACAGACCCAGCTGTGCTGCGCATTTATTCAAGAGGCGTGCACCCGCGCAGCCAGAGACACACCTCCCGTCTGCACAAGCCCCAAAACCTCAATGGCAGCTCATTAACAGCAGGAGCCAATCGGAGTGCAGATGACTCAGCCCCCCCCCCGCCCTCATCTCTGATGACGACAACAGCGACAGAATCTGTTTATTGGGAATGGACAAAAAGATACCGCAAGATGCAGTTGATTTGTAGTCTCCAAGGCAACAAAATCACAGTCCACCCCCTTGTTCAATGGCAAAAACACTGATTTGCCCGGTAGGTAATCGGTGACATTTATCCAAATGAGCAGGAGACAGAGGCAGAGCTTCTCTGCCCAGACTCATTCACAAATTTATTCCATGGATAAGTCAGCGCCTGCAAAAACAATGAATGGTCCAGAAGCACGGTGTAGCCTCTGAAGCATTGCAAACAATGCGTGCTCAAAGCAGGCAAGACAGCACGTGGGTCCAACACAGATTTCTTTCCCATTTTTTAAATCTCTCTCTATATAATGTACATACTTTACGAATGCCATTAAAGGATTAAAATGTGATTTTCGAAGACCTTGTTCGTATCATGGCCTCTGGAGCATAGCTGACCTTCACACAGAGATGCACAGTTGTCTTGGGTGCTGCATTTGTGAAAGCAGGTGCACAGTGAAGTCTGCAGACACTGGGGCAGATGGTGTAATGCAGGCAGGCCTCCACTGCCACCTTGTGACGGAGAATTAGTGCTCAGTTTTGGGTGAGTGTATGTGATTTGGACTGTGTGTGTGGTGTCGTCCTCCTGATTTCTTGGAGCTGTAGCCATACTGTATATCACCACATCTCCATTTGATACATCCAAGACACTTGTTGTTATATGTGGCATCACCTTATACATTACATGTCTAAGAAATGATGTGTTGTTGTGCCTAAATATGGAGATGAGAGCAACTAAAAGGGAGCTGTTGCAGACCTTAACCAGCGGATGCACCATGCTGAAATGCTAAATCAACTTTGAACAAAGCAAAGGTTCTGAACAATTCCCGATCAGCTAAAATGAGTTGAAAGTAGAAAGAAAATTGGAAGGTTCTTAAAGAAAAAAAAACACAAAGGTCGACTATAAGGAAGAAGTCAAAGCCTCAGTACATATATCAAAATGGCTCAAATAGAAAGAGGACAAAAACAAACAAATTAATAAGAAGAAAACGTGTGTCCTTTAAAGCTGAATGGAAGCTTAATCATAAACTTCTAAACCCGTCCAGGATGCAAACAGCATTGTTCTCACTGATATTTTTGCTAATTTAGTTTTTCTATTCAACATGTAAAGACTTCTCCGTACCACACAGATGATGCACTGGGGAGTAAATCATCAAGACTTGACTTGGTTTCAGAGATGCATTTTGAAAGATGTGTGGCTGTGACTCAGTGCCACTGCAGCGTGTTAGCAGCAGCAGCAGCAGGCTTTGGTGGGATTTAGTCAGCTGACATCATCACACCATGTCACAGTGATGTCACAAGCAGCTGATGCCCTTGTAAAAGGACTCATGTGCCAGTGTGTAGATACCCCCTCCCCGTTACCAGAGAGGGATAAACAACATAACAGATTTTTTAAAAATCTTCATTGACACAGTGTGACCACAGGATGTCAGCAGTGTCTAAGGAGCTGTCTGGAGGTGCAGCTCCAGGGTTGATGTGAAGCTCACAATGACACGATGGATGTTGCCATGAAGTGCTTTTGAAACAAAATATACTCTTTGTATTAAAATTAAGAATAGTTTATAGACTACCTGGTTTTTTCTATAATTCATTGTAATAAAAATGTTTTAATACACATTTTAGACATTTCAGCATAGAAGTTGTGTTTTTGATTCATTCACTTGTAATCTTGCCACACCATTTGCCATGCCACGGCAATCATTTCACATCATTTTTCTTGCAGGACTCCGTCCTTCAAACTTGCTGAAAATGGTGACCTCATCTGTTCAGTTTGTAGACGTGCAGACCAGCTGCTTTTTCTTTTTGGAATGGCTGCACCACACAAACAGCTGCACATCTGGACAGGGTGGAACGCCTCAGTGGAGCAGAGGGGAGGCTGAGGAACGACTGCAGAATGTGTAAATGAATGAGGCCCTGAAGGGGACAGCAGTCGACAAGCACCCGCTGTCCTCTTGGCTGCTTTTCAAAGTGGGCTTTAGTTTCTTCTTGGACTGCGATCTTACCGTGCAGCGCTGTATTCATCATGATGTTTGTTTTCCTCTTCATTTTCATCAGGGTTCATTGCTTTTGCTGCTGTTTAACATGACTTTGAACATGAACTTATGTTGGATAAGAATCATATGTAAACAAAATTAGCTCTAATAATATATTTCATTCTTAAAGAATCTTCAGCTCTGGGAAATACATTATTCTCTCTCCATACATCAGTTTGATTGTTTCCATCGTTTTTTAAATGTTTTTTTTTTTCTTGTATGTGTTTATGTTCATCAGAGTAAGCATATGCAGGCCCACGTTTTCACCCTGTGTGGAGATTTGGGTGAGGAAAGTGGTCTCATACACACAAGTGAATGTTTGTGCATGTGCGTTGCTGAGGGATATCTGATCACTGGGCTCACTGCACGCCACGCTTGCTTGCAGGTGGTCTGTCCACGCTTTGGGGCTGAGCAGATTTAATATTTCATGTAAGCACAGCACACCACTGGACGCCATCATTGAGTCCACATGGCCGGCCAGAAAGCTGCTCTGTGAACACTGAAATATGTGGCCCCTCTCCACCATGCTGCTTGCTCACTTGCTGGGCCTCACAATTAAAAGCTAACCACAGCCACAGATGTTGGCAGCTGTCTTTAACCCATGAAATGCTACTCTGTTAGTAAAATGCTATGTAATCCGCTAAAAGTGGCTGATAAAGGTTGAGGCAGTTTCCAGAACTTAGCATGATGGCTCAGCCTGCATTGGCTCACCAACAGAAGAGGTCGTGATTTGAGAAACGGGCAGCCACAGAAATGAGACGTCAAGAAATAAGTGGATAGAGAAGAGAAAACAGCATGAGTTTTCCAAAGCATTTTATTTTGAGAGGTTCCAGACTGAGTATGCGAGCTAAACCCTCAGCTCAGTTTTAGTGCCCCAATTGCCTCTATGCACCATATAAACAGGAAACCAAAAGTGTTTATGACCACCTTGCAAAATCCTATGTTAGGAAATCAAGTTCACGTCAGAATTTCCTTCACCATTCATCAGATTCCGATGAAGCCAAACCATGTTCTGTATTTGCTGTCATGTATAGTGTGGGGTTGGCCTTTAGCCAAAGAGAACAGAAGGAACTTCAGCAGCACCATTATTCAGCAAGGTCAAAACTGATTTAGATGTGAAACCAAAGCCAAAACAGGGCATCTTGAAACTGTTAGGAAACTATTCCAGATCTTAAACAGACCAGGGGGACTGTGTACATCTCCCTAATTGCACATGTCAATTTATGTACAAGCACTAGGTTTATAGTCAAGCTCCATTACACCCCTCCCCTGCCCAAACACCCACCTCCTTATTTCTCTTTTCTGTCCTACACAGACTCAACCTTTTGGACATGAAAATTACAAGACATGATTGGAAATGGGTAGTCTTAGATTTTGCAAACAGCACACTTCCACGGAGGTGCAGGAAAACACACGCTGGGAACGTTAGGTGAAGCAACAGCAAGTCGCTGAGACAAACCATGTCAGTGCACAGCTTGACAACTTATTAATGTTGTGTGACTTCTCTGGGAACAAAGAATGCATTGCAGAAACTCAAGATTGCATATAATTAATCCAACCCCAGCAATAACTCTCTGAAATATTTACTGTGTTGAGCTATCAGTAGTGAGGGAGACAAATGAAGACCTCACACATCCATGGGAGACTGCTGCTTCCAAAGACTCCGTTGAGCAGAGCAGGTGAAAAAGAGTTGTTACTCAATCCTCGAATTTCAAGGAATATATAATGTTTTAATGCGCTGACCATAACCCTTTGGGAACCTGACTACCATAATACTGTCATCACCTGGTTGGAGAGTTGGGGCTGGATGGTGTGACACAACCGTCCAGCGTCCATGGGAGAGTGACCAAGGCAAACACGAAGACTATGAAGACTTCTGACCACGGCATTCATTCCTCAGTATTTCCTGTACTACAATAACCTACTTTGTCTACTCCCACGATTACTTTCAACACTATTTACATATAAAAAGAGGGATGCCATTTCCCCCCAGTGTTTGGAATTCTGCCTACGGTCCATTTGAATGGAAGTTAGCTGGGGGCTTTGAGGTGAAAGCAATGTTGAGCAATATTAGTATTTGAATTTAGGACCAAATCACTTTGGGACAAGGCTTTGGCAAAAAAGTAAGAAACTTAGGGGGGGGAAAGAGTTGTACAACATTAGTAATTGATTTCTCTGCATCTGCTGCATACTTAAAGAAATGAGTGTCAAACATAACAGCTTGTGATTTCCGCAGGCAACAGCAGGTTTTATTGTTGCAACAGTACCTTCCGAGATGCTGCTGTGTTGTAGTGTTTGTTTTGTGGAGCTAAATGAGCAGTAATTAATCCTGGTGAATGTGCAAGATGTATTTCAAACATCCCAGTGAGTTATAACGACTTCAAACACTAGAGGGTAGCCTATTCAAACAGGATTACTTCTTTCCCTCCTACACTGATAAAATTACCCTTCCCTGACAAATATTTCAATAGTGGGGAGCTAGGGCCATTAAAATACCTCTAAAAGGTCACAGAAATCCAACTTCAAGGTTTGTTGTCTCACAGTTCTGAGCTGAACTGAGAGGCGGTCAGGATGTCTTATGGTCTTTAAAAAGAGGAGAGGAGGGGGGTCGAGCCATTCTCCAGGTTTTGTAGGAGAGATGGCCTACCATGTTTGCTCATGCCATGGAACACTGTGTTTTTGGTAGAACAGCAGGGGCAGCAGAGGGTGGGGGGGCGAGTGGAAGGAGGAGAGAAGGAGTCTGGTGGCCACATGTCGCCGTTGCTGCTTAGTGCTTGGATATTGTAAGCTTTTGTGTTAAACACCGACGCAGAGGCTAGAAATAAACCTTTTCCAAATGCATGGATTGGTTTGTGGACAGGGCCCAGATGGGATTTCCACCCACATCCTCCTCCTGATTCATCCAGCTTTGGTCCACTCAGGGTCCAATATTGACCCTGACCTCCATTTCCATTATTCTAGTTTTCCAAATATTTCCTCCCAGCACACATTTCACTGGCTATGTCACAAGATGATATCGTAGTTAAAAATTTAAGTGATCAGTAATCTGCCCTTCACATTTAATAGAATATGCCGTGTATATATGGACTTTGTGTATCCTGTGTAAGGGGAAACTTTAGATTGTAAATTAATGTTGTAACTCTAACAGAAATATGAACTTTGGGGAAAATAGAAAACAAATACATACACATGGATTGTTCCTGTAAGGTTAGTCTATTATTACAGATCGGCATGTCTCAATGTTTACGCAGTTCTTTCTTCTTTTTTCTCGTGCCACATTCCACCTGAAACATTTCTTTTCAGCTTGTCTTTGTTCTCACAAAACAGCTTTATGGCACAGTACACAAGAAAAGGGGCAGTAAAAAGGAATGTCAGTACGGTTTTGAAACATCATTATCAGTTAGATTACACTTGCTTTTCCACATCTAGTCTCTCAGCAAGCGAAAGAGAAAACATGAGCATTTCAGTTCTAGAGACTCCCAAAGGTGCATCCCATTACCACACAGTAAAGCAGGGTGATCGTTCAGTTTCTGTGTTTGAAAGGCTGGTTAGTTTAGCAAAGCAGACAAACAGAAGTCAAAGCAGAAGGAGAAAGCCACATCAAACAAGGAGAGTACATGAATCTGTCAGCAATGAAGGGCTATTACTACAGTAGCAGCACCCTGCCTTAGGGGAAAATGCTGTCAGCTTCCTCATTAAAAAAACTGACCTGGGCAAGAGAGAGCCTCAGGTTAGCTCACATTTGACATTTTCATGCCTTTTTCTGCTCTTGGCTTGAAGTTACTCAGCCAAAGTTCAAGTTGTTACAAATAAAAGTCAATATTTGACTTTTTTGAGGTTTAGCAGAAAGTGTGTGTGTGTGTGTGTATGAATACAGCAGAAGGAAAAAGGCCAGCTGTGAGATAAACAGCATATGTGTGTTTGCATTCTCCCTGCGAAATTAGAAACACAAACACATCGGTTCTTAAACAAGCTTACCACATCCAACTTCTGCGAGCAATTAGAGGAGAATCAACGCCATTACACTCTGTTTCTGACACGCTATGCCTAAACCCCTCAGCTCTTCCAATGGGTAAACACACACATTGACGCTAAAGCTAATGGGCGTCTTGCAAATGAGCCACAAGAGAAGTAAGACAGAGAGTGATCCATCTCTGTTTTGGGTAACTATCGCCGGGGTCCAGCCCCGGGACAGAGAGCTTGTGCAGTAGTTAGTGAACCTGTCTGTCTGCTGTCAGACTGCTGTCACGGCCACATCGGGACAAGCACCAATACACACCCCCCACCATTTTTCCAGGTCTATATGCACTGAACGCATATGTTTTGATTGCTGACGGCCATGTCAGGAGTCAAGTAGAGCCTCTTAAAATGTGGCCTAAGGGCAAGGGTCATCCGCTAATGAGTAAAAGCTTTTTTCCCCTTTGTTGGCAGGGAGGGAGTAAGGAAATGTGCTCACTAGGTGGTAGGGAGGTGAGGTGGGGGAGGGAGGAGAGGAGAGAATGTGTGAAGAGATGGCTGGTGGCAGGGGAGAGAAAGGGTGAAAGGGGCGAACGGGTGAACCGAGGGGGTGTCAGGAAGTAAAGCGAGAGGGGAAGCAAGAGGTGAGGTCTCAGGTGAGAGGCGGTGATAATGATAAACTGTGGTTTTCTACCACCCCTGATGGAGAGAAAAAGAGGAAAGGGGACAAGAAAATTAATAGTGACTCGTTTTGAAACCAGTGTTGTTGCAGTAATTTGTTCAAACATATCCTCGATTGAAACAGTTGACTTATTAAAATCTCATCCCATGAAACTGGTAGGCATGGTAGTAATATGGGAAGAGTAAATATTCAAGTCTTGAGTGGGTCATTTTACAGTGTACTTACATATCCATGTGAATGTGCAACTTGTCTTTTCCAATATGTATCTGGAAATTCTTATTTGAGAAAACAAACAGTACTTTTACAGGCTGTGAATAAAAGGGACTTAACCTGAACTGGACACTACCAATGATGGACCCATAGATATTCAATCTAGGGGTTGACTCAAATTTTTTGTCTAAAACAACAATACAAATGTTTAATTTTGATACAATTTCCTGTGGATGTTTTAGGCAGGTTTCCTGCAGATGATGTGGATAATAAGCAGCTGCTTATCGCATATCCATATGTGGCACACCGGGTATCCTTTCACACTGCACTCTGGGTGTCGTAGATGTTTGTCAGAGGCCAGACAACCTGACTCTGAAATACTCAAATCGTTTCACAAGAAGCTCACTTGGCGTTCTCTGTGTCCTGATGGGCCCAGGACCCTGACAGGGCAGCATATATATGAGGATGTGTAGATGACACACGGCTGGGAAAGAAAGCGGACCCTTGTGCTCGGAAAGTTAACCTTAAGTGCTGCAATACCGTGGAGTGCAAAGAGACCCTCTTTGTTCCCTCAGCTCATCTGATCTGGCCTTTACCTTGGCAGTCAAGAGGTGTGTGTCTGTGTGTGGGGGTGTTTGTGTTAGCAGTGGCGGTCTGTTTGAAGCCTCTCTGATGGTTCTTTTGGTGCTCTCCAGGAAACGTTTGTCTGTGCATTGGATGAGCTCCTCCAGATGTTCGCATTATTCCACTGGATGTGTATGTGCAGGCAAGAGTGTATATCTGAATGTATGAGTAAATGCGTGTGCACAAGTGCGTGCCTATGTGTTTAGATAGAGTGAGGAGGGAGGGAGGCCATGTTCCAATTAGAGATGGGTAAACTGTTGATGTAAAAGAAACTAAAGCTAACATTTACAGGCCCTGACTCTGTGATAGCTCCCATTGTGACTTCAGTGGCATCAAGGCTATTTCAGATGAGAGACGGGCCTGAAGGATTGTTTTTAAATTCCACAATATAGTTTCCAAAGTGCACTCCTGCGCTTTAAACAGACTTTAAAGCACAATTACAGCTGAAACGTGCGCACTTAAGGTACAATTTTTTTCCGTTCTGAACTTCAGATGCCCTGCTGAAACGTCAATGAGAAAATCCCATCTACAGCTTCGGGCATGCTGATCTTTGGTTGATCTTGGTCTCTGACCTCTCTGTGGTCAGCAGAGAAAGATAATATATGATTGACTGTTGAGAAAATAAAGTGCTCTCAAAGAGCAATAAAATCTCTTGCAGCTTAATGACCAAAAAGAGACAAAATTGGATGCACAAGAGGAGCACTTATAGTGCCCCAGTACCCAAAGGAACAGTGAGAAATACTACTACGTAAAGTTTTAGTTCTTTCCTGTATTGCTTTGAATTAATACTTAATCTCCAAATGGAAACAACTCATGTTGAAAAAATCAGGGGTAAAATGTAGAGGGATAACCTTGAGCACAATATGTTGCACTTTTTCTTGGCAACAGAAAGTCAGTGATCACCACCTAAATAGAGCTGCAATAACTGATCAGGTCAGACACTGAAATCACTCAAAAACTCATTAGGAAAAAGCTTCGATCAACTGAATAAGGAAAATAAGTTTTTTCTGATAATGAATATCTATATGTGAAATATTCCATCAAAGTTGACTGGTACGTGAAGAGACCTTTAGGTACAATAAATGCAGAAAGTTGGCTGCCAGAGAGAACATTTCCAGAGCCAGCCTTTGTAGCTTTTTTGCTGCTTGTAAACACAACAATCCCTATCTGTATTCAAACCTAATCCTTGATTTCCACTACTTTATTCATGAACTGATGTAAGAAGTTGAGCAAATTCAGAGGACGTGTGCTTTTTTTAAGTTAACCAACATACTTTCCTAGGCACCACCTTGACACAGTCAGTGATTCAGAAGAATAGTAAATTCTACAAAGCACTTCCAAATACTGAACAGACACATTTAGGTTGGGAGGCTTTTGACTGGTTTAACTTGTGTTTTAATGTATGCACTTTTTTGGTCTTCTGTTTTCCTTTAGTTTTAACCTCACAAACTCTGTTTGCTTTCAGGTCCACTATACATTAATCTATAATCCTCAATTTAGGATCAGTGTGTGATGTTTGAGTAGCTTCCCGCTACAAATAATTATTGTCATCAAAGTACAGGCTGGCAGTACTGGTCCCTCCAGAGTGACCATACCTCAAAAGTCCATTTCACTGTTTGAAAGTTTAAAAGATAAGTAATTTCTTTCTTTCCATTTCAAATAGTCTGTTTTACTCACTGAGAGCTTCTCTTTGATCTGTTGCTTGTCTGTCACTTATCAGCCAAAAACATTCAAGCCTACTCCCAATTCCGAGAGCCACACTTGAGCTGTGACCCCAGATGGACCGTGAGCACCTGTGGGGGTGCAAACACTTATCTCATCAGTCTCAAGTACTGCTCCTGCTCACCTTGAAGTTCTTATACCTACCTACACCTCCTGCACCCCCCCATTACCTTCCAAACACACACACATGTACACAACCACCCACACACACAGCCCCTTCATCCTCCAGACAGTCTTCATTTCTCCCAGCTCCCACATCTGAGGCCTGGGAGTATCTTGGAGGTGTGGTGGCAGCCTAAATGGGAGGGGGTTGTGGGGATCAATGGTTTTCTCCTGGTTGACAAAGCTCAGACAAAAAGGGCCTTCTCTGCCTGAGACAGGCGGGCCAGCCCACACACACCTGGATGGCCAGGGGAATCATAAGGGGGCTCACAGCGCTTCAAAGCCACCCTGCCACCTGGGCCCATCGCTGGGAATAAGAAGAGGTGTGTCACATCCTCACAAAAAAAAAACAAAAAAAAATGACACGCACAAACACACACAGGCACACACTGAAGGTGGTGTCTCGGCAACTGAAGTCCCACTCATTTCAAAGTGATAGATACGCACAGAAACTGGTCCAAGCGTCTATACATCCACATGCACAGACCAAACAAACATGAGGCGCGCACACAGATACACACACACACAAGCACGCACGCGCACACACACAAACACGCACGCACACACACACACACATCCAGGCACACACTGCCTTGCAGTGAGGCTGGGAACCTGGGTGCAAGGCTGCTGTAGGAGCTGTTTGAAGCCAGCTGTCACAACCTGACAGCCTGTTGTTTTAGAGGCCTTTGGTATGGCCGAGGGGCCGATGGGAGAAAAACAACACCAGGAATGTGTACAAGTCAGGACCCAACAGTAAATCCTTCGTCCGTTTCCTTTCTCCCAACGCCGACAGAGGGGAGCGGGGTCGTCCGAGGGAGAGAGCAGAGAGACGTGGGAGCGCCTTAAGTCTCCCAGATGAGCCACTCAAGTTATCTCCATCCTTCACTTTTTCATCACACCTTTAACTCTTTTGCGTTCTCTTTTCTTACCTCTTGTTTTGACGTTAAAGACTTTTCCCTTCATCATCCCTTTCTCTGTGTTCTGTCCATTACTTTTATTTACTGTGGCTCTTTTATGCAAGTGGATGGTTTATCCTGTGGTCATTTTCTTTACGGGTAAATGCGCACAACAAGTACAAGTTCATAGTGCAAGACATTAGGGAAAGAAATACCTTCACTGTACGCGTACTCTCTACATTGGAAGACACACCCAGGCAACTGCTTTGACCAAGCAGACAAAACACAAACAACAGTGCTTATAGATACATTAACATCTGAATGCCTCAGAGATGAGCACATACTGCACAGCTACTCACAGATGTGGACTGAGTTGTTTTCCTCCTTTGAGAAAGTTGGCCTTGCAGTTCTGGTCCTGAAAACAAGTCAACATCATGCACAGTCACTGAGCAGGAGAACGCGCAGACTCAAGTCTCTGCACAGGGAGGAGACGACAACACAAAGTCTCATGAAAGCATCGTGGGAAGTGAGTGTTGTGCCCAAAAAGGGTCCATTTGATTTCTATGAATTAAATTCTGGGTTCTGATGCTTGGGATTGTATACCCTTATATACAGTGAGGCATTTCAGCTTTTCTTTAGGTACATATTTGTGCAAACCTTTCGTATCATAGTCATGCTTTATACAGTGTTTCCTGTTAGTAAACAGACCACACACAGATTGGGAAAATTTCTCACCCCATATGTTCTTTGGGCCTATGAGCTTTGGTCAATGTTCAGTTTATTAATGAAAAGGAAAACTTGAATTAGCAACTCTGGGAACATTTGTACTCAATAAAACAGTTCTACTGTTTGCTCTAATGTCTGAAACGGGCCTTCTCAAGGACCATAAAATGTTGAAAACCTCCTGCATCATTGGTAAGAAAAAAACATCAAGAGATCATTAAATTCTTTCATTTGGTACAGTCATGGCATTATTGGTAGCAATTCTTTGGAAAAAACAACCGCAGTCTGTTTTCATTGTTAATGTGGACGGTCTGACGTAGTACTGCATGCCATGACAACTTTAAACATATTTGTTTCCATTAATCTTTGCTGGATTACAAACATGTATGATTGCATTTGTAAGCAATCAAGAATAATGACTGTTAGATTAACAACCAGGTTGCTGCAAAAGCAGCCCATTCATTTACTAAACTACAGTTAATCTGTTTGTATTGATGTGTGCTTGTGTGTCGTGGGAGGAAATGTCTCCATGCAGCCATGTGAAAAAGAAAGTACATTTTCTCCTACTGTTATTTTCTGATCTTTCTTAGGTTTTGCACATTAGGAAATCATCTGGTTCTTCTCTGCTCTGACTTTCTGCACGTGTACATATACATACGCACAAAGTCAGACCTGGTGGTCCAGCTTGCTATACATCATTGTCCCAAAAACTCCTCTGACTCCTCTCTGCGCTTTGAACTGAACATGGTTCACTGAGTAATCTGCTGCCTCCCTCGCCTTCCTATAGGGATACACAGGATAAAACCGGAAAATCACCACAAAACTCTGTGGTGCAACTTTATGGGGCTCTCAAAGGCAAGTGCAACAGATGTTCCAAAAGTTTTTCTTTCTGTCTTTTTTAATACTTGATTGTTCGGACAGGTATGCATTTAGTCTGGAGTATAAATCAAATGAACTACCTTGCAGTCAAAAAGCATGCTGCACTGCTACAACAGTTCTGTTTAGCCAAAAATGCCATTTTCTTGACTGGAATTGATTAAATCTGGGGAGATAATTCTGGTTTAGCCTTGTGAAGTGGTAAATCTGATTTGTTAGCTTTGTGTGCTCCAAGTCTCCCAATGACTAATTAAGTGCCTTGGTAATTACATCATGGCCATGAGAGAAAAGGGAGTGGAGGTGGGTGAAACGTCTGAGAGTAATATTGATGTTTACACAATTAGAGGGATACATCTTGGTTATGTGTGTAAGCTGTGTCATGTGTGTGTGGTCGGGGAACATTTGTTTCCTCCTCACCCTACTTGTAAATACAGTGTAGCTGAGTGCTCCCACAATCAAGCACCTGAGGCAACATTACTCCCTTTTCTCCTCCTTTGCCAACTTCATAGAATGAGATGCTGAGACAGAGGCGGAGTGAGAAAATGAGAATCTGGAAGAAGGAATGTAAATCTGAAACTGGGAAACAGAGGAAGTGAAGGCAGCAGTCTGTCAATTCAAACAGAATAACCAACAATATAGAAATAGGTCAGAAAAAGAGCCGTGCTTAGTAGCCTTGGACTACAGCAAAATTGGATTTGGATTTAAAAGGGATAGGGGTAATCAGATGAATTGTTTAAATAACAACTTTTCTCTAACCTTAACATGTATCCGTTGAATCATATTGTATAGGGAGAAAAACCTGACTGGTTAACAGCTACAGTGCCATACACCAAAGAACCCGAATAATACCAACTTAACAAACCAGATGTTTTCCTTTTTTTTAATAGTGTCAGTCAGAATGGGTGAATATGTTGAAGATTGTGCTCATCCACATATGACTGTCGCAACTTGTTACAGAAGCTAGTGTAAAGTGATTGAACTGTTGTCACTTTTTCAAATAAAATTAGATATTTTCTCCCAGCTCTATCAAAGCTAAACTTCTAATTTTAGCTCATTTTGTGCTGAGTGTGTTTGAGAAATGGACTTCTTGGCTGTCATCATTAACTAAAGAAAATATCCGTTCTCTCACTTCAGACCACAGATAATTGGTTTAGTTATATGACGAAAGACAAAGAAAAAGTGTCTTTCTTGTCTTGTTCATAACTAAAATGCACTTATATGTTTGTTTTCTTTGTTCAAATAGGCTTATATAGTTGAATATGCATGTGGTAGATTTGTCCATTTGGTTATTTTCCTCTGTTCCTTTGAAGACAATCACTGAACAAAGCAGAGTTGATGAAAAATGACCTCTGTGCAAAGGTGACAGGCAAATCCGCTGCACATGAAAAAAAAAAGTTCATTGACTGCTACTGTCTGAAATGGCGCCTGCATATGTTTCGCGATTAAGTAAAGCTTTAAAAAACATACAAAGAGAGGACCCCAATTCCCAACTTTCCATCAGATTGCCAATGACCTATCCACAATCTGACCTACATAGAGAACATATTTATTTACAAAGAGAAAGTAGCCAAAAATTTCACAGCCACATTCTTAACTATGATGTCAAGCCCTCTACAGGGACAATGATAATAAACACACACCACAACGACTTTGCATTCTCTCTTGACAGCTACTCTCAGTTGTTTATGTGCAGCCTGTAAATAAATGCTTGCTAGGGTTTCTGCAAGTTTCTTGTCATTATGAAAGCCTGACCCCTGAAAGTGAACCCCATTCCCAGACTGCTACACTGGTCTTAGTCTTATGGGATGAGTTCTGGCCTTGGTGGCTGCCCCCTGGCCTCTTTCCACAGGCCCAAGCATTGATTTGAGCTGCGTTGGTCCTTGGGGAACCATGTTAAGCAACCCCCCCTGTCTGTGGCTCTCTCAGCACCAGGAAACATGGGCCTTCTTTTGCACCTCCCGACTGCAACATTTGACAGCTAATATTTTTCTGCCAAATCCGCGCCTGTAATCCGCACTTCCACGTAGGGATCCCGTTACGACCTGTCTTGAGAAGGCCAGCTGTTCAAACAGGGTGATTAATTAAAGGAATTCTGTTTGTAAAACAATCCCTCTCTCTTGCCATCCCAAATGCTCCCTTCCTCCATCCTCCATCCTTCCTCTCTCTTCATCATCACTCATTCTCTTTCGCTTCTCGCTCTGGTCCTCTCCCCTTGGATTCCCAGTCCAGCCCTGGCCCACCTTACAAGTGTTAGTCCTTATTAAGTCTGCTGTGCAAAGGGTTTGTACTCTCCCTGCATTAAGTCAAACTCTCCCTGAGGCACCGCACATTAGCAAGACAAACATCTTAAATACAGCTAGTTTTGCAACAGTGTGTGCGTGTGATTGCATGTGTCTATGCGATAGCAGCAGGGAGGAGGTCTCAAGGGGGCGAGAGGGGGTTTTGCCGGGAGGTTATTCTTTATCCTTCCTTGCCTTGCAGCAGGTGAGGTCTCTCGTTGCCAATTGCTGAGCTAGAGACGGGGTCTATTCCCTCAGTCTTGCTGTTTTCCGTGAGTTGTGCAGGTGCTTGCTATTCGTCAGGGCAGACAGATTCTTCAACTCCCATCAGGCTGCGGTGAGTGGTGACCCTGCTCATTCACACAGTCACGCAGCGTCAAGGCGATCGTTCACATGAGCCACGAGCGCAGCACCGAGACAGCCTGCCGACATGTTCACTCTTTTTTTTGTTTCCTTTTAATGCACACATGCGCCTCTGCACAGCTGTCTCATTGCAGGGTCCCTGGAACACATAAACCTTTGACTGCAGTGCTCAGAAACAAGAAAGGCTGGTGTTCTCCCAGGACATGTAGCGCTGTGGTGAAAAGATTGTACAAACTCCATCTAAGATCTAAACAGCTTTGGCCACACCTAGAACACCCCAGAAATGCGTGCACCCCGTGCTCTCGGCTGCAGTCTGTCCTCAAATCCGAACAGATGTTTCATCATAAGATTGAAAAGAGGCCATAAAACCAATTGGACCAAAACCTATCGCACACACGACCTTACACATGCCTCGCAGTCAGTTCTTTCGCTAAAAAAGCCAATAGGGATTTTTTTTAAAGCTAAATCTATTAGGGGTCTGGGTTTTGTCTGTCTAACCACATCTGCTGTGAAAGCTGACTTGGTGAAAGAATTAAAGCAGGTCTCTGGATGCAGTGCCCCGCTACCAGGGTTTACAGAACAGTTCTGCTCACAAGCAGTGGGACCTGGTCAGTTCAGGTCAACCGCAGACACATCAGTGTAGCCTCAGGAAGAACGGTTGTGCCAAGCCTATTCCAGGTAGGATCAATCATGAGAAAAGCATTCCTTAAAACACGAGAGGCTAAGTCACATGCTTGGGGCTTTTGTTCATTTATTTAACTGAATGATTTACTTTATCTTTCCGTTCTTGTAAGAAACTCCTTTGTTATTTCCTTTATCTGAGCTAAGCTGGCAGATGGAGGGATATGGCCTGACACTAAGCTGAGTCTAATACAGTGAGGTGAAACCTTAAAGTGGAATTACATTGCTGCTTTGTGGCTTATAGCAGTCAGGGCTCTTCCACAACTCTAGATTCCAAAACTCAGAGATTCCATGGAGGTATTAGGTGACTCTAACCGGAAATCCCCTCTCTGTGACCGCTTATGTTTGTTTCCTTAGCTGAGCTCCGAGATGGGTGGCATTGTGGTTCTAGGCCCCACTCATTCTCTCTCTCCCGCTTCCAGATGCCCAGCAGGGAACTGTTAGAGCTGCCTTCATGCCCGGCTGGCATCGTGTGGACAAGGTCCAGCTTCTTACATGCTGCGTTGTCTGCTTAGAGTTTACACTCCACCCTTGCTCCTTTCCTTTTTCCCTTCCTCTTTCCCTCCCTCTGCCTTTTCCATCTGACCTGCCAGCCAAGGCTCTACCACCGAAAAGGAGGCTCATCATTTTGTCTGGGTAAGACCTTCCTGTGTAATTACAGAAAGGCAAACATTTGGCAAATTGGTGATCTCACACCTTTGCTCGGCCTAGATTCCTGAAGTCAGCCAAGGGGCAGGCACCATCAACGGGCCAATACAGGGGCCGGGTTCCTGAATGAATGCGGTTTAGTTAAAATGGACGGAGATTGCATAACAGAAAACATGATAAACTTGTGAAAACATACATAACATTTTTGTGATGGTTCAGAAGACACCATAAAATAATGAAGTTAACAGAATAAAAAAGTCAAGGAGCCAGTTTTGGGAAAACTGAAAGTAAGTGTTGAAAACATCTTGAGCTGGATGGGTTCTTTTATCCTGGCCAATCTCAACCGCACCTGTGATGACAACCCGCTGTGCGCTGTGCAGCGATTGTGAAACCTGAAATGAGAGGAAGGGGAAACTGTAGACTGTGGTGTAAAGCGCTACAGAGGGGGAGAAAACAACAGAGAATGTTCCCCTGACTTGTAAATCCACGACAACCATCCAGACAGTCACTGTGATAACCCCGACCTACATGTGCCCCTGCAGGGTATAGGTGGGAGAAAGCAGGGAGGGCACTAAACAATTTCACTCCCTCCCTAATCCAGAACCCTTCTTACACACCGAACCACACACACACACACACACACGTTCTGTGGGGCAGAGCGTTTCTTCCATTCCACACAAGCTGTTGTTTTAAATCATAATAGTAACCAGACTGTAATCACATTATTGCACACATGGTGATTTTGACAAGTGGTGGGAGTCATGTGCTGAGGCTTTGGCAGGGTTAGCACACCATTCTCCCAGCTGTGAGCTTTGCACCAGCCCCCCCCCCCCCCAACCCCCAACCCCCAACACACACACACACACATACACTCTGCACTACACAACCTCCAGCATTTTCTACCCCCTCTCAGGCAATATGTTGCTCTGCTGTGTTCCACTGTAACCTGCATGCATTAGTGCAGCCTAATCTAAATCAGATTTCTGTAAATTATGCTCACACATGCGCCTTCAGACTGACCTTTCAATGGAAACAAAAGCAGTGCTTGTTTTGTTCAGACACTAGAAATTAGATGTTTTTTTTTTAAAGCGTCCTCTTGTGGTCATGCAAATATTTCTTCCCCCTCCAAAGCAATGAGACGTGTCATGAGATATTTTACCAAACTTTTTGTTCTTCTTCTTATTATTTTTTTTACATCCAATGAAGTCACAATGTAACCATTGATTTGAACAATTAACTTACATTGTAGATATTTTTCTAATCTCCACTGATACTCCAGTGGACAGTAGTTATTTTTGGTAGGTAAATATAACCAGAAATTCATAGCTAATGATCAAAACCTTTGAGATAGCCTTTTTTTTCTGAGTGTAATATTTGTCATTGCTCTGATCAGTCTGTGCAAGCGTGTCGTGTGGGTGTGACACACAGATAAGACATAGATAGAAGCTGAGTTAACAGGTAGAGGCATGTTGGGGCTGTGAAATATGACAGTTACACGGATATGCCAAGGCAGGTTTGCAAGGTGCTATGTTTTGACAAGTTTGATATTTAGGAAGATTGATGCCATGTATTGTAGCAAACGTTGACATTTCCTGTAATAGAAGTTTTCGGTTGAATTAGTAGTGGTGTTATTAAGTTAATTAACACTGTAATTGATTGTTTTTGTGTGGTTCAATTCCAAAACAAAATAGTTCTCTACATATCCAGAACAACTGGAAAAACAGAGGTCCAAGGACACTGAGCCCCTCCTGATATTGTTTTCACAAATGACACAGACCAAAATATATGAAGCTATTCCAGTGGGTAGTCATGTTTAGGCACTGAAAGTTATTATGATGAACATTGAAATCTGATTAGGAAATTAATTCTTATTTCTCCCACAGACTTTTAGCTGCTCTTTCAAAAAGGATATCTTTCCAAATCACTGACAAAGATTTTTATCTCAAGATTATGATTAAATGAAAAGTGACTTTTGACTATCAAAACAAATCCTTTTGGTAGATCATACTTTTATACCCAATCCTGACACCCTCACTGGTCATTTAATGTAATGTTCATTATAGAATCTTCTACAAAGGTGCTACTTGCTATTCTGTAAAACTTTGTTCAGTGCCACTCCCTTGCTTCTTTTTGAGTCTGTAATATATAAGGAAAATTATCGGTTACGGCCTTTTCTATTTTACTATCGTTTAAATGTTGGCTCAAAGGAAAAATTAAATATCAAAATGTTTTGTTGCATTTTAGAAAAATTGTTTGCCAAAGATTATTTGATTCTACTGGAATCTTAGTGAGTGAATCAAAGTGTGCACTCTGTGTGTATATACTGTGCGTACATACTTGTATGGTAGTGTAAATGCAATCAAAAAGAGAAAGATCTCATGCATGAGCATAACGTGACAGAAACATGGGGTCGAACCCGGAGCACTGCTCTCTTTCTGCCCCATCTTTCCTTTCATTTCTTTTGAGGTGTGGCTGCTCTCTCCGTTGCACCGCTAACAAGATCAGGCTGCGGGGTGGGCCTCATCCAGCTGGATTTGTGTGTGTGTATTTGGAAAGGACTTGGTTATGGTTGTAAGAGAATTTATTCTGGAAACAGCCTTGTGTTTTTGAAAAAGAGAGAAGAAGAGAGAAATTACCAAAATAACAGCTTACCACATCTTTCCTCAGTCTTAATCCCAATCAGTCAAGGGAAACCGTTCAAGTCAGAGAGGAAGAATGGCTATGGTTAAATTAATGATATCCAGCGCAATTCTATAAAACATTTGGTTAACAAGGAGAATGAATGTAATCACTGGAACGATCAAGTGCATGCTTTTACTCATCACTCCACTGCAGAAAGTTCTTCCTAAAACAAGCATGCAAAGTGTTTTGAAAATAAAGACATTTGAAATGATGAATAGATGTGGTTGATGGACAGACAAGGAAACAGCGCAAACAAATGTATGAAAGGATAAACAGAGACTTTACTTTTGCTCATAAGATGTACAACAGAGCCGGCCTGTCCCTGACTTTCATTCACTGTGCCATTGTGGTTTCTGATTTATAGCGGAAGAAAAAGATGAGAGAGAACATTTCTCTCTAAACAAAGAAAGCAGATGTACTTTATAAACTTACCGCACTAAAAAACATAGCATCCTCTCAGTTTTCACTTTAGATTTTCATTTTACAAGTCAAAAAACACTTTGTGCCCGTCCAAATGCTTGGATGTTCATCTTTAAAAGGTTATAGGTTGCCTGTTTTTGGCTGTCTTGGATGGTGGTCCAAGAGATAATACTCAGAGCCCAGGAATCCCTGGAATGGCTCTGCTAAACTTTGCCTCTTGGGAGAATATAATATATTATGACGATCTTTGGAAATATGATTCCAATGTTTGCTCGCTATCTCAGAGGACCCACAGTGAAACTATCGCTCAATCAAATTTTAAGGACCGCAACGAGATAGTAACGTTTGCTCCAGAGTGATGGGATAGGAACGCTGAAGGTGCAGTTTGAACCTTCACAGGCTGTTATCTCGTCTTCAACATGCAGGACTGGCACTGCTAATCTCAGAAGGTACGGCAGAGGTGTCAGATATCACGAAGCATGTGAGTGTCTGAGCACTTGACAGGACAAATCTGAAAGGTGAAATATGTGTGTATGTGTAAGAATGAAAAAAATCTAAGGGAAAAAACACACATCCTTTAACCTCTTAAAAAAAAGATCTCCAATCTACATTACAAATGAACGGAAAAACAATGACTTTGGATTGTAAAGAAAACATGTGTTTCACTGGTTTTGTATTTGCCTGTTTTGTATTTGTGGGTGTATTTATTTCAGATGAAGGAGAGCCAAGGAGAAAGCCAAAGAGAGTATGCCAGACCCCGGTTAGTATGCAGGCTATAATTTCTGCATCCTTTGAAGTCTATGTACGTGCGTATTCTCTGTGTTTGTGTGTGAGTTCATTGTGGTGTCGGGGTATGCGGCGCGGCTGCCCAACAAAATATCATGTTCTTGCTTTAGAATAAAATCATTCTGTTTACTAAACTTATAGTTTGATGCGCAAGTCGAGTTAAGTTATATAATCCTATACAACAGCTTACATTATAAACCTAAATTGTGGTGTCCTGCATACATTGTACAGGTGCTTAACTCCCTCTTCTCCCTCTCCCTCTTGTGTGAGAACATACTAAATTCATGTACTCAATCATGCCAATACAGCACACTTTGGACATAACTGTGCTGAACTGAAATATAGTGTTTTAATATTAGGTAGCTAAAAAACAAACCCAATATACAGTAGTAACCGTCCAACTACTTCAACAGATGGGCCAGCTCTTCCTGCCTGCAGCCACTCAGCCTGCGTTGATGGACCAGAATCTCTGTGCTCAGCACCCCAGAGATGGAGGTGCATAAAGGGGGGTTGCATGTGAGGGCACAAAAATTACGAAGGCCTTTTTATTCCATTTTGGTTTTTCATTCAAAATAAGCACACACGTTGCTGTTATTTCCATGTGTGGATACAATCTGGGTTATATCAAACTTCTGCTTTCTGATAGCTAAGCTGAAAAATATGACATAAACTGTTTTTTCTTTATCAAACTGTAGGTTTGACAAAAGTATTTTGAGGAAGAAAATGCACATGAACATGGAAATCTGAAATTGTGGAAATCAGTGTGGGGGTTAATGTTGAGACGGTTTATCCAGTTTCAAGAATCAAAGCTTCAAACAGATGACATTTATACTTAGGTATATAAAGGAACATTACTTGCACATGTGTGAAGGTACTTTTAAACATTTGACATTTGCAAATTTTGCTGATGCCATTAAGAAGTGTTTTTTCGGCCATGCTTAATTTGTCTGTGTGCACGCAGCAATGAGATCTTGATTAAAAAAGTCCAGCTGTAAACTCTTATTTCTGTAAGGCAGAACTTTCATCCATTAGAAACATTTGACACAGGGAAATGTTAAGCATGCCAAAGAACACCCCTGAGCTGTTAGAAGCAGTTAGAAACACAACATTTCAGCAGTGGGTCCATTCAATTCCCAAATGCTTACAGAGTGTTGGTCAGAGGAAATTCTAGAACACTTTGGCAAATACATGCCTGACCCCTTCTTTTAAAAAACATTGCTAGCATCAAATAACAAAAGACAATACTTTTAAACTTAAAAAGAAACATCTTATCTCATTTAACAACTTAACAATTCAAACGGATAAATTATTTGTCAGAAATTGAGTTGTTTGTGTTTATATGTTTAAATCAGGACACTCCCTTCTTGCAACTTTAAAAACTACTAGAGATTCTGCTATGGGTGGAAGTATTTTTCGCTCGTAAATGAGGTTCCCAGATGTAACTACCTTGGTGTGGATGTGGTCTCAGTGACTATTTGCTTACTCAATTGGCTTAAGACTTTATGACCCACAGGGTATTCATTCTAATGTTGCGATTCTGTGGCTGTGCCTTAACGATCGTACAAGCCTGAATTTAGAAAAAAAAAAAATCAATCTTTGTTTTTAGGAAAACCATCACAAACCCACTATTCTGTTCATGGATATAAGAGTCAGAGGAAGCGATAGTCATTAGTGCATGTCCCCTGCTGAGGGACAATACACAGACAAACCGTTAACTGGGCACATCAAAGAGCAGTCAGTTATGAGCGCTATTGTGTCTTAATTGTGGGTACCCGAAAGGCACAAGAAAATAATGGCGTGTTGCGGGAAAAGCAATTCCTCCTCTAGGTGACTCAAAGAAAATGATCCTCTTAAACTGAGTCACGACTAGTTTCTGACTCACCCACAATTATAATTAAATAACCTTCTGAGGAAGTCCACATTACCCTGAGAGGGAAGCTTCTACTACAGGCTGTTGTTGTAACTTGTCTTACTATGTACAACAGTTCGTTAGTCATGCTGGATTTATGAGTCGCGTGCTTTATGAAAACACACTACTACTATTTCAACTACTACAAAACACTAAACAACTACTACTGAGCTACTCATATTCTCAATCAGAGGGAGAACAGAATAAAAATCATTTAAATCAAGACTGCTGTAACCTTAGGTGAAATCATAAAGCTTTTAGATTCAGGAAAAAAACTATGTTATGAACCTTTTTGTTCTTTTCAAAGACAAATTTGTTCATGTTAGTAGATTGCCACTGATGGAGTGGGATTAAAAACTAATCCTAATTGCAGGTGATACTTTTCTGTTATAAATTAAATACAAATTCAAGTAAATTAAATTTTTGAAGAATTTAACTTTTTATTACATTAATCACTTATTCTCTTTGATTAACATGACATTTATTAGTAGATGTTATCTGCTCGTGGTTTATCTTTGTACTTTTGAATCATTTTAACTCTGAAGATTCATCATGAGAATATAAGAAACCCAAATGTTTTCTTTATTTCCCAGAGGAACTTTTTTATTTTGCACCTCTTCCCCCTCCAAGCGACACCCACCTGCTCCATCCCTTGCATGATATCTGATATCTGCTCATCTACAATCTTCTGGGGTTTGAAACATCACCTGACAGAAGGCATATCGTGGCACGGCTTAGTTCTATGTCTAATCTTGTAAGCTGTAGATATGTCCACCATCTTGCCCACATGTGGTGATAGTTGTTCAGTAGCAGTCCAGATAGTGGCCTGCGAGCTGTGAAACCCCACGCTCGGCTGGAGGCGGCGCAGCGATAACCCACCTGTGCACTGATGGGACGCGAGACAATGTCTCCGACAGATTAAAGAATACTGATTGCAAAACTTGATGCATAGTTTTGGCCTAAACACGAGATGGAAAAATTGTAAAACAAACCAGATGAAAGAGTTAGTTTCTTTGATTCATTTCTGTATTTTGTATGGGACCTGAGCATTACACTGACTATCAGGGTCCATTCACGGCGGATTTCGAAAGCCCAAGCAGCCAAAAACAATTTAATACAGCCAAATCTATTTTCCATGGCCTCAGAACCACAAAGTCAGTGGCATATTTTCCAAACCACATTCAGTCCTGATATAAACCCCTGTGAAATGTCAACACTGACAGAAGATGTGAGTGGAGAAGCTGTGATTCTGATCTTAATCTTCTCTTTTCTGTCATCTGTTCTGTTGCCTATCTCTGGAAGATGCTCTCTTGTCACGGAACAGAATTTCCAGTCTGCTGGCAAATATGTAATTTCTAAAGGATTATCAACTGTATCGTGTGAGTGCAAGCAGAAGATAGTGCACCTCATCTTGTGTTGGGGAGATTTGTCCAAACTGATGTGTGAATTTTTGTTTTAATCTGGGCAGCAGATAAACTGCAGGTGTTGTGTTGATGTCACTGGAGTTCTCAGCAATTCCTGTAACAATCAATGTCACGTTAGTATCTACAGATGCCAAAAAGACGTTTAATGAGATTTTATGGCTGGGCAGATGATAACACATGGGCAGAGGGACACACTACATTTCAATTGCTGTTTAAAATGTTATAGCAACATTAACAATAATGCAAAAGGATTTTTAATCATAACAAAGAAAGGTTGTCAGAATGTTTTTCAAAGTGAAGACACTGTTCTCATTATATCTGTGTGTAAAAGACAAATGGGGGCTATGACTTCCCTTATTTTATATATAAATGCTGTTCCCTGATTTGATGACTGTCTAGTGTGAATAGATTTAGGTGGGTCCTAAGGAAAAAAAATGTACATTGCTGTAATCTGTTAATAAAAAGGAGATAAAACGACCAAAATTATAAAATAGTTCACAAAATAGGAGTTTCTTCAACCGTGTTCACCCCTTTACTATCCCTTTGAATATTTTCAGACACACAATGTATTCTCTTTCTTTCTTTCAGATAGAAATCTTTGTTTAATATTTATTTTCACTTCATTAGATCATTTTGATGCAGTACAGTAGATTCTTATACATAGTTAAATTCACGAAATAAATTAAACTATAGGTTGCCACACAAAGTAATAAAAGGACTGCTAAGGAGCTGCAGGGGTAGGTTTCATCTGACTACGGGTGGAAGAAATCATTACGGTGTCTACAATAACCTTTAGCCAGTTGTTGCTCATACAACCCCTTTTTTAGTGTTTAATTTATCTTATTTGACCTGATGGCCCAATGATGTGGTTGTCCCTTGATGAAAACCTATAATCAACGTATCCTTTTTAGAAAATAGAAGTTTATCTTGAAATCAAAAAATGACCTCATCTGTGCTTCTAGTTTAAAAACAAAGATGTTTCAGTTACATATATGATAACTGAATAGTTATGTGAATCATTATTATTTTCTCTTTTTATTTGTTTATGCTGTTTATTATTTAATTTGCCCATTCAAATCATCTTAAGATTGAAAATTACATCAGTGAGAAAACAGGCAAAAACATTTTAGCAACTGACATGTTTAATCACACAACAACCCCTCAAAGTTGTACAAGCCAATCAGGCCACTGCACTGAAGTTGAATTAGCTTGAGGTCATTCAGTGAGTTAAAGGAACATGTCAGCTCCACCCTTGTAGTGTAAATGACTTTTATGATATTTAACATAACGCAAAACATAATTACACAACTGTTTGTGAGCTCATTGTTCAAAGGCGTGGACTTACACTTTGGAGATTTTACAAAGTCTCGAAGCTGTTCGAGCCTTTGCAGATGTATTGCCCTAAACAAACTCAATCCAGAAAACTAAACGATTTGCAGTGAATAACAAAGAAAGACTTGAGTGTAATATGTGACCGTTGCCACACACACACATACCAGGCGAACACAACTCCCAGGGTGGCGTTAGAGACTTTTACTAAATCTCATAAAGCAGCCAGCCAAATAAACAGCACTGAACTAATGCACAAACAAACAAACAGATTCCTATTAAGGAAGAAATTAGGGAAACCAACTAAGTGACTGCAGCTTTTGCAAAGGAGAACATAATGCATTCAGCCCGCCTGAGCCCAGAGAGGGTGTCTATGTGCATCTGAGAGTGTTTATGGACTGGCTCTAAGTGGAAGTCATTACGGGACGTTTGAATACAGTCGCGCTGATAGCAATGGTTTTGGGTCCACCCAAGGCTTCTAACGTAGGTGGTCCGGGCTCAGGAGGAAGATGAGCGACAGAGGGAAAGAGGGAGAGAAAGAGACAGAGAGAGAGAGAGAGAAAGAGAACCAGAGGGCTTGGCCTCCACCCTTCTTCCACCATTTGCCTCTGCTGCAGATGTGGTTGTAAGGAAGGGAGGGAAAAAATCACCATAAAGTTATAATTATCCACATGAATGCAGACCGAATTTGGGAAAAGTGCAAACACACACAAACACATGCTACACATTTTTTTTGCCAAGAGTGGTTGTATCTTTGCATACTTAAAGGTACAAACAAAGCTCTTATTTCTATAAAACATACGGGCTGTAAAATGAAATATATTTCATGTTTCTTCTCAAACCACAACGAGGGTGAGACAACAATGAGACACAAAACCAGAGAAGCTATAAAAGTTCAGACCTCAGGTGGCCTTGAGGCCAAAGTCCAACATTCTAACATTTTGGGGGAAAAAAGCTGCTATTTCTGATGTTGCAGGGTGGAGGCAGACAATGTGCAGCACCCTGTTCCAGTGCGAGCAGCGGCCATTTCATGAGCAGTTACAATCTGTTAACTATTGCATGCCTACAACTGGTTTGTATCAGCTAAGTTTACTCAACAGTATATTTCACCTCAGGACATTTGGGGAGATAACCAAATAAACCTTTCAAGGCAGGAATGTTCCCTGGAGCCGCCACGTTCAAAGTGAAGCCCATGACGGTCCCTAAGCAGCTCAGGGTGGGTGCCTTGCACTGAGGGTGAACGCACTTTACTGTGTGGCAGAGTAATGAGGACCAGGATACTTTTAGCAAGGAAAGAGGTGCAGGTGTTTGGTGGCATGGAGACTGAGTTGTCTTGTGGGGGTTATGGGGGTGGAAGAGGGGAGACGTTAACTTCCAGCGGGCATCCCTGCTCCAACACTTTGTTCAGAAGAACGCACTGAGAGTTCATACGTGGTCTCTCAGATGTTCCACTTCCTCTTGTAAATTGCTGGAATTTTCTTACGTTACAAGAGCATTTGTTTTATTGCTACGGCTTGGAAGGGTGGCTCTGCAGAGCTCCACAGAGTGCAAAGCTCTCCAGCCGCCCCATGATTCAAGAGGCATACATATATATATATAAACTTATGTGAAAAACTACTGTGGGTGTAGAAGGAAAGAAAAGGAAGGAGGAGGTGAGTGTGTGGGCATTTTCCTTCTTTGCTGCTTCAATCGTCACTTTGTTGTTCCAGCTGCATGCAAAACCACAATGCGGTGAATCCCTTTTGAAAAGTCAACATGATAAGAATTCCTGGATTGAAGTGGCACAGCCCACACTTCCTTGGCACATGGGCTACTTCCTCTAAAACCTGGTGGTGTGGTGGAATGGTAATGTGACAGGCGTTTGAGGTTTGCTTAGTTATTCCTTAAAGACATCATGTCCTGCCCACTGGAGATACAGTGTCCTGTATCGGACTGTGGTGTCACTCTGTGGAACACAGGAAAGGGAAGAGCCCTGTCTGGCCTTGGCAGTCATCTGGGTCCCCCGACCATCTAATTAGGAAAGTGTACACGTGCGTCAGCATGACGACAACCATGAACCACCAGAAATGCAGAGCCTGAAATACTAGCCAGTCAAAGGGCAATCAAAGGATAGAAATCATTTGGAAAAAGAAATATACAAACTTACTGAAAAACAAGAAAATGCAAGGCTGATCATGTAACTTGAAATACCGAATTGGAAAGCATCCAAATCCCCATCAGGAGAAAACTCAAACAGCAAAGAACTGCAGCCTTCTCCCACTTTTGGGATTTCCTAAACTTACTGACCTCAGCCATTTTGTGTTTTGGCGTCTTTTCCACATAGAATCCATCATATGTCCCACAGACCATTGAGGCTAGACAACTGCCAGATGGTGTATCTATTTGCTTCCCTTTAACTTCACTCTGTACACCAGATAAGGCCAGCAGGAAGATGAACTTTGGCAATGCACCAAAAAGCCTCTCTGGGTTTTATGCACTATGGTTCAGTGAAAAGGAAGGCTTGATTCAGGTCCATGTTAGCAGGTGGGACTGTGTCAAAGGTAATATCAGGGCAGAGTGAAGTATGGTCTTCTCTTTTCCACTTTTCTTCCCTCTGATGAAATGTTCTGTTCTCTCCTGCTCTCTCGCTCCTTCCTTTGTGTGCCAGTGCACCTGTGCTCAGCAGGGGGAGGTTGAGAAACGAAAGGCATTAACACAGACTTCCAGAAAGTCTGCTCTCATGATTCATCTCCCATCCAAGCCGTTCCTTTTTGGTTGTGTTTGTGTGTGTCTGTGTCGGGGCAAACAAATCAATACTTTTAATGATGTTTAAAAATGTGTTTGAACAAAGCACCGTTGTGAGAATGAGTGACTTCTTGGCACTGCATCTGCAAGAAGCTTGGCACTGTAATCCATCTACAGAAACAGGTGTCTGGATATGCCATCTGCTGGAACACCAGGGCCAGATGCATGCCATGCAATTCCTTCGACCTGCTGCTAAGTAAAAAGGCAAAAGGGCAGAATGAAACCAAACCTTACCTCCAACTGTTCTGTGAGTTTTAACTCAAGAAATGCAAAAATTAAACCTATAAATCAACTCTTTGATCTAAGGAGCTGTAACTGAATTTGACAGTTTTCTGATTACTGCTCATATCCCAACCCTAACCCACTAAAGTCACTGAGCACCAAAATCTGTTTGTATTTCTGTGGCTGTGTGATGAGCAGCAGTGACTCATGTGTTTAGTTTCCTTTTCATATGTGATGGTTATGGTTGTGAACTTGTGACCTGCCTGCTGGGATGTTGGGACTTTTTTCCTTTCCTTTGCGAAATTAAGTATGACAGAATCTTGTAAGGCTTCAAATAAGTCGATCTTTGCGTGTAACCGTAGTGCTTTTGAGTAACTGATTTTGCCACTGAATATGGCATTTACTGATCAATTACTCAATTACCCTAACAACTAATGATTCCATCTGTCAAATTATGATTTTAAACTTGAATGGATATAAACTTCTACTCAACCAAACCATGACAGTGTCTTTATTTACTAAACTTTTTGGGTGAGGTAAATGGTTTATAGTTATAATGTTAGTGACCTATTTTTTTCCTGCATGGTACATTGCAATTTTATCCTGAAGTCCTTTTGGTTTAGTTATTTGTGTATAGTCTGGGGTGAATCACAACCATTTGATGTTATGTCCAAACCTAAACAGAACCAATGCAAGGTCTGATTTGACAAGAAGGACCAAAACATGCTAAGTTGTTGAAAGCTGTGGTCAAAACTTCCGTTTTGGGTTGGATTGGAGCACTGATACAGGCACATGTATACACACATACATGCACAGTCACATCTCCATCTGTCTATCCGTCCACGCAATGATTCGAACAGTACTTTCAACTGGCTTTAATACTAAAAAAACATTTTTAGCCTCTGTCTTTCACTACCACCCATTCTGGTCCTTGTCTATACCTGCATCAACTCAACTTGAGCCTTTGCACCCAAAGTACCTGCAGCAGGAAACCTTTGATTATTATTCTTTTGAGTCTTAATGTACATAAAACTAAGCAAGATTAGCCTTTAAAATGTTTAATGCAATGGTTTGACACTGGTATAGTCATTTTCTCTTTTTTTTCCAACCCAGTTCCTAATTCCCCCCTTCTCCTTGTCATCACTGATTTGATAGCAGCCTCTGCTTGTAAGAGTTACAGTACCCAGCCCGTAATGCACTCCAGACGGCCTGACTTCCTAATGACTGGTTGTGCTCCAAGCTTTTCCGGGCACAACTGTGGCTGTAAGCCTTGCACAGATGCACACACACGAGCACAAAGCACATGTTGACCAGCCAGATGGGGTTTTTCAATTGTCCATCTACCTTTAAACTATCGCTCGTATAGATCCATGGTTCGTTTATGTTGCTTTAGAAGAAAATTCATTACATCATTCCAAACGAGTACCGCTTCCCTCAACCTCTTCTCACCTCCAAACTATCTTAGACGGTAGGCAGCACAAGGCCAACATGTGGCCGGAGCTCGTGTGAAGACTAGGCAACATGAGATGTGTGTACATCCTCTCCCGGACGCAAAGGAGAAATGACTGTGAATGTTTTGTAAAACCCCTTGTTGCATCCACTGCTCAGAGATAGCCTGGACCTCATTAGCATGGTATTGTTTTCTACCTTGCCTGAAATTTTTATGTAATACCAAAACCATTAAAAAAAAAAAAGCGAAACGTTTTTCTTCCTCGACTCACATCTGCCATATAATCCCGTTCATTCCTCCTTTGGGATTCTAGTTTCTAGATTTAGCTCTTTCTCTGAAGGCCCATATACACCACCTCAGCAGGGGCTCTGCTCTTTACCAAGGCAACAGGCTTGTTTGTTTGGTGTGACTCCTCTCCTTTTTTCATTATGGCTGTCTGAGATGTTTAATTGTATGTTTTCACAGTTTTTCCTCGTTTCCTTGTCTTCACAAGCCCCAGTGATTCACAACTTCCTGATAAGAAGGTGCAGAGAGAAATACACATTTGTAAAGAATGTATAGGGAAAGCTTTTTAGTTTCAGAACTACTTTTAGTACATCTGCAGATAAAATCAAAGAGAAACAGGGAAGGAAGAAGGCTAAAATGAGGCAAAACACATTTCTTTCTCCTACTAAGAGTAGGATGTATTCCTACCCACTTCGTCATTCACATACATTTTCCAACGTGAAAAAGAAAAGCAATTTTATTAGGATCATTCATCCTTCCCTACTCTTTGCTACGATAACACTAACTGACTGTCCTTTTATGTATTTCGTAGCCATAAGATGCCTTTTTCTATTACAAAGATATGACATGGTATCAAGGGGCACTTATTAAAAAAAAGCTTTTCAAATACCATGAAACAGTTCCTGAATCCTGAAGATAATCCTGAGTGATTATCATATTAACAAGAAAATCCTCTAACTATGCAAACACATCTTGTCGGATTTACTTTGTATCACCGGCTCAGTTTCTGGTTTAAGTACTTAATGAACAAGGTTTTCCCCACAGGTTGAGGTTGTGATATCCAAAGTAAATGATAACTATTGACTTACAGAGCAAGGCTGGGATCATGGCTGCAGGCCATTACTACTCAAACCATGTGTTTGTGATCTCACGTTTGAGTACCCCGGCATCCATGGTTTTTAATGTATACGGTTGTGTACGACCGTGCCAAGAGCAACAAATAGTCTGTTGAAAAGCCCCCACAAAGGAAAGAGAGTCAGAGTTTATCCAAGCTTAGACGTAGATTTGGAGAAAAGTCATGGCTTATTTTTCTCTTTTCACTAACATCCATCTGGAAAACATGCACAGATATACCAGCAGCTGGAATTATGCTGGTCTTTTTGTGAAGTTCATCCAGGGTTTGCAGACACCTGCTGACAATAAAATGACCAATGCATTTTGATGAATCTTAAGGTGACGTTTTCCCTTTGACTCTGTTGTTGTTATTCATCTTTTTTGCTTTCCACCCTCCTTTATCTGCAGGTGGCCCTGGACCCTGTAAAGGCCCTTTCAGTGAAATGAATAATGTTGGTTTTGGCTGTCGAAACAACCTATAACTGTAAGCCAATTCTCCTATCTTTGTCAAGATATGCAGCCGATGCTGGGTGGCCCCTCCATACAAACATACAGTATTGTGCGCTCACCTGAGAGGACACCTTCTTATCCCGTGATTTAAACACACATGGACAAACAGCCTTTCAGCGCCTGCCCATGCACACACAAAGGGGAGGTTGTGCTGTTCCATCCTGCCACCAGAGGGTGCAGACAATGTGCCCCCATCCACCTTGGCTTCAAACCCGGGATTCCTGTTGAACCAAAGTATGAAGATCCGGATGTTGGACTGGCAAAATGAGCTTACCAGACAACAATGAGCTATGATAGGACAGACGCGCACAATCTCATGTTCAAAAACATGACTTCATATTTCTGTTTGAAGATGTTCTGGAAGATACAAGTCTTCCGTCACTATTTCACTCAAAGGTAATTTAGTTCCCTTTCCTACACAGATGTTCAAACACAAACAGCAGGAAGACACCTTCAAGCTGAAGATCTGATAAAGGCAGAGGCAGCCAATGATTGTGCATCCTCTTGCCGCCCACATTGAAAATGAAAGATTTGTTCTGTTCTCCCTCTTATGTACAGGGGAGGTAAGTTCTCTCTGAAAATGGAGTAAGACTTTAGTATGTAAATATGCAGGGTCATGTTTTAATCTAGACAACTGAGCTCATTTCCAAAGTAATCCATCTTGGAAAGTTACATTGTTCTGTTCTGGTTGTAACCACATGTACTGAATCATTTAAAAGAAGCTGTCCTCCACAGTTTATTTATCATACTGCATTTCCTTATGTCTTGTTGCTATAGGCTTCTCTCCAGTCTTGTCTTTTCCTCTAAGTTAGTCTATTTGTCTATCTATTAGTCTATCTGGGCAATATACCATAGAATCATTTTCATTACATTAAGTGAAATGTATCAAATGACAGCGACACATACATTGCTGTATCATGCTAGAACTTTAAACAAAGGACGGATTAAGACAAAATGATAATGTCGGCCAGTTTTCGTGTCTTATCTTACCACTAATATTAATACATTAAATCCTCTTATTAATCTTATAACTTCAGAGAAACCCTGAACTTTGATTCCAATTATTTCTGAAAAACAGCCAATAAACTCTCATGCGCTTAGATTCAACTTTGATCAACCCTTTATTTTGGTAGAATTATTTTAGAACCAGACATAAAAATAAGAGCTCAATTGGAAGCAGGGCCTTTATAGGTTACATATAGCTCTTTTAAAGCATCCCAAAGATACTCAACCTGATTGGGATTTGGATATTCTGCGCTGGGATAAATTCTGACACTTCCTAAGTAAAAAAAAAATACTTTAAATGCCTTGGTCATCTGGAGGATGACACTTATACTGGGGAATGTTGTTCCTATTGGCAAATATGTCTGATATTTTACAATATTTGATTGGGCTGTCAATGTTGTCTAAAACAACATAATACAACATAAAGAGCAAGATGTGAAAATGATGAACAGGATAACTATTTCCACCTGTCTACATCTGATGCCTGGCTTTGTCTCAAACCAAAATAAAAATGTTCCAATGTCCTCTGAGTTGTGTATGTGTAAATATCTGTATTTGTTAAAAGGCTTGTATTGCCTTCATTATGGAAAATGGCCAGCAACAGTCATAAGAGAACCCTGTCTGGGTAAGGTTTAAATTCAGCTTCGTCTCTCTGTGTGCCTGAGAACAATCAAACATAACTTCAGCTGTACCAGATCTTATTCCCCAGACCAATAAACAATGTTAAATGTCAACAGCCAGCAGCTCTGTGAGGCTGTAGGCTTCTCTGGCACTTTTGGGCTTTGAGCTAAATATGCTCACAGTTCCTAAAAACATGCTAAAATTGATTTATTCTGGCTGTTGACAACATTTTCTGATTTATGGAGTGATAAAAAGAAATATCCACATCTGTGAAAACCTTGTGCTCCAATATGTCAACAAAATATAACAAGAGTCTGGATATGTCGAAATGTTCTTATGTCTGCTGTAGAACTGTATGTAAATCAGTCCATATTTTGATAACTAATACCTCAATTTTGAATAACTCATTTTATAAAGAAAAGTGCTTCCTGGATTTAAAGCATGAAACATCTGGATCCCTGAAATATAAAGCTGGTATATTTATCTTGAATGCACTTCATTTTGGGGTAATACTGATCAAAATGCACCTATAAATTCCCTTACACTTTTCTTAAGCTTTTCTGGTAACATGAGCAGCTGTCTAAGAAAAACAGCTGCTTTCAAGATTTTTCTTTCGCTTTTTAAAGTAAAAGATAAGTAAATGTCAGGATTATCTCCAGCAACCTGGATCTACCTGTTGCTCTCTTCCTGGCAGTCATGACACCCACACAGGTAACTCTTGCCGGCTTGGTGTTTGGACATGAGGTTCAGCTTGAGTCTCCTACAATGGACCACCCTCCAGTGGACCCACCACCTACAGGAGGCGCCATTTGAGTTTAATGCTTTGTGAATTGGACAGTAATTTGATGTGAAGGTGGTTTTATTCCAACCTGTTAAAACTATCCATAGTTTTAACTATTTGCTAATCACTAGTTGTGCCTTCGCTCAGTAGCCTGGATGTTTATATGGTAGCAGTTGTGTTGGATGTTGGCATGCTAGTAAAATGCAGATGACAGAAGTAAAGCGTTTCAGGTGTTCAGGTTACCAATGAATATTTCAGCTGTGTTAATGAGACCCGGTGGATAACTTCATTCTTTGAGGATTACGGATGTCTACAAAATTTCATGGCAATCAGTTGTTAAGATATTTTTGTCGGGAGCAGAGAGGCAGACAGGCTGACCAACAGAGGGATCTTTGTGCTAAATATGGTTGAAATAACTGGGTAGAGATATACCACTCATGCTCATTTTAGATCCAAGATGTAAATAATCTGCGATAGAAACTACAACTGTCCCAGACTCAACAACTTAAGTGCAAGACCCTGACGATTTTTAAGTCTGCTCTTTACTCATGTTGTTTTTCAAAGCTTGCGCTGTCCTTTTTGAATGTTTTCAACATTTGTTTCACATTTGACTCTCTGTGGCCCAGGCAAACATCTGCTTGTGGCCCGAGAGAAAGTTTTGGGGCTTGATGTGTCATCTGTGCAGGATTTTACCCCATGTCGAGTCATACAAAACACACAGACAGGAACACATTACTACACATTACTTCTCCTACCCTCCAGCATATACATATGTTAGGAACATATTCCGCGTTTTTCCTTTGACCCTTACAAAGCCACATGAGACCTGAGCCCTCGTCTAGCACAACACCGCCCCTTCCAGTGGTCTCCTTCACCACAGAATCTTGATAACCTCTGGGGCTTTTGTTAGCTCAGAGCAGAACCAGACCGCCACTTCAAAACACAAACGCACACACACACACACACACACACACACATGCATGCATGCACAGATCACAAATATCCCACCCCCAGCGTTCCAAACTGTGGCTGACACATCAAAGGCCAGTGTCCAAGAGGGAAGTTAGGGAAGGTCTGGGGAATCATAGGAGACAAAGGAAGCGATTAAGAGATAAGGATCAGTCTGAGATATGACATTTCATCCTGGGCAGATCCGGTAGACACACTCCATTCAAGGAGGGGTATATAACAACTGAAAGGAGGAGGGAGAGGAGGCGGAGGGAAGGACGTGCGGGGTCTCCTGCTTCCGGCCGTCCTTGCACCTTTCACAGTCTGTTTCTGAACATAGACAGGGGTCTGCAAAATGGAATCAGTGGGCTTTGCATCTTTCAGTCCTTTTCAAGTTTTCAAATCCCTCCCGTGCATGTACACACACTTTGAAAAAAAAATGTGTAACAGGGTAGAACCACTTCAAAAGGACAGACATACTTTTGACCAACTCCCTTAACTTATGTCCAACAGGCAGCTGTTGCTCAGGAACAAAACCTTCAGCTGCTGATGTTTTGCTACCAGGTTTTGAATTTTCCTCAGTCTAGCTGCCAGAGCACCAGAGGTTCCACGTTTTATTTTCTCTTAAATAGTATTTAGCAACACAAAAGGGGCGAATGTGAAAAAAAAAAACGTCCTCATTGTGAGCCTAATTGCCTCAGGGTCATGTTACGTCTCCAGTTACACGATGTTGCTTTCATACTGTAGCCCGCAAGCCTGAGGCACAATCCACCTGCCTCTCAGAGAGCCTCACAAAGGGTCAGCGTATGAATACAGAGGGAGCCTGTTAGCAAATAAACACTGAGATCCAACTCCAGCCATACACCAGCCAAACACCAGCTCTCTTTTCAGATATTCATGCAGCTGTAAGAGAGACACAGCAAGTAGCCCATATAGGCATCTGTAACTGAACAATGAACTGTCACCAAATGACACCATACTGTATATCAACTATTATCAAGCTGAAAGGACAATTAGTGTTTTATAAGGAAGAGAAAACGACAACGAGAGGTGATAGATGTACACAAACAGCTTTGTTTAATTACAGGAGGCTTGTTGCCAGATGTTATTTCAAAAGTTATGTGATTATGAACAATGTAAACTAAACATTTTACTCATTATCTTACTGGCTTACCCATCCATACTTCTTGCAAAAGTGCATAAAACATAGGGACATTTGACATTCCTATTTGCTTTATTAAGAATAATGCAAAATTTCTGGAGGGAAACAAATGCTCTCAGGGCACGGCCATATTCCATTCAAATTTTGCTCAGTTTGATCTATTGATGATGAAAACATATTTTGTACATGTAAAGTTATCTTTTAGTGTATATATTTTATACAAAAAGAGAAAAAAACAATGACCGTTCTTCAAATAGACTAAGTACTGCTTTAAAATGTTTTTTTATGGTAAAGAAAAAAGTGTTGGTAATGTTTTTTTCCCCATCGGAGGGTGTGTGCAGCTAAGCTACAACCAAAGAGAAGGTTGATAAATTGATAGCATTTTCAAGTTAACCTCAATTAAATGCTGAAGTATGACACACCAATACTCTAAGTCATTAAACAAGGGGATTTCCACATCATATAAATTAAGTGTATGCTGTATTTATATAGCTGACAAGTTTTTGAAAAAAGAGCTAAATTAAATCCACATGTTGCACTGCCTGTTGGTTCCAATCTCTTGGTGTCATGGAGTAAATAATAATCTGTAAATAATAACCCAACCTAAGTAAGATAAAATGTGAAGAAACACCTGTTTCTGTTTAGATGATTAAAGTTCAATAGTTGAGGTTTAACAATTAATTTTCTCTAATTAGACATAATCCTGTTTGAATTTCATTTTACGGTAAGATTAAAGGGAGACGAGGGGGAAAAAAATGTTTTGAGTGAGTTAGTTCAGTGCTTGAGGGCCAGCCAGCACACCTGTTCAGAGGGAGATGCAAGGCAGGAGTTCTAAATACAGGCCAGAGGAGCATTGGGAGGCCAGGCTGCAGGGCCAACCATCTTTTCATTAGCCGTATCTAATGAAACTGCACAGGGCCCGAGGAAGAAAGGCCTACTGCAGGGACACCCTGCCCTGAACGAAATTACACCAGAGACTCACCCACAAAAGAAGCATTCCGTCCACACAGCGACACTGGCACTTGACACCAAATTTTAAACCGACAGGTTGTTTCTTCGACAAGTGGAAATTTCCACTGCGGTCCCTTCCCAGGCAGGGAGGCAGGGTGAGAGAAACGACTTTCATGGGGGTTTAATCTCACGGTCCTCACGGCCCCCGACACTTCGTTCCCTGCTCGCTTTGTTTGGGAACAGTTGTCAAGATGGAAATATCTGATACTCTTTCTAATCACACAGCCAGCAATTACTGTTATTAAGCTTCCTATGAGGGGGAGTCATCGTTTTCTTTCAACGCTACTGACAGACTCCAAAGATTTTAACAGCATGCGCTGAGCGAACAACAGGCAAATTTGTGAGCGCGGGCTTGTACTTAAATGTGCATAAGACAGTTCCCACACAAACACACGCGCACACACAGCGTGTTTCAGAGAGGTGAGAAAAGAATAAGGTTATAATGACAAAACACTTGTCATTAAAAAGTCACAGCGTTTTTAGTTTGCATCTTTAGCCTCTAACCCTTTGGACTGCACGATTATCAGTTATGGTACATTATTTCTTAGTTTTTGGATACAATTCTGACATTTCTGGGAAAACATCTTGAAAAAAATGTTCCAAGTTTGTAATCACGTCTGGTATTTTCTGAATTTCTCATTTTCAATCAGAGTGTGTTGAGCAATCATTAATATTTCAGATTTAAGTGAGGACTCTGGAGTACATTTGAAATCGAATTCAGCTTTGAGATTTCATATTAGAAGTTTAATTGGTGCCTATTTAATCACCTCAGTCTGAACCCTTAGACTTTTCCACTGGTGTTACCTGTTGCTACCTACACTGTACAGAGCATGTGTGTGTGTTCTCCCAGGTTTGCGTTGACCCCGAGGTCAAAGTATTCCATCGATGACAGCCTTATCCCCTTTAATGCTCTGATGAGCATCCTGGCTGCCATGTGCCAGCGCAGAGGTGTGTGTGATGAGTGGAGATGAGTCACAGACAGGGGTGAGAGGAGGTGTCACATAGATAACCCCTACAGATGGACAGCGGGAAGGGTCTTAAGTTTCAAACCTGGATGTGTGTATGTGCGTGCCTGTTGTTGTGTAAAAATGATATACCCTGAAAAAGAGAATAAGAAAAACTGTGTGTGTGTGAGTGTATTTTCACTCATGAGTCTGGAGGCCTGAGTGGGAGAGTGAAACGAGAAGCCCTAACCTTGAGTAGCAGCGATGTGAGCCATCATCACAATTGGCCCCACCTGATTCAAGTAGAAAAGAACAAGAGAGCAAAGACTAATTCTCTCCAGTTTGGGGCTGTCATGCCGCAGAGCATCACGTATCAACATGGTGACAACAAGCACTTTGTTTCTGTGGTGAAGCTCCAAAGCAATACTGATAGTTTTTGCTTTAGAAATTCACAGCTAAAGTCAGCATCCTGTTATAAAAGTCCTCAAAGAATTCAAAAATTGTATTTTAGAAATGCCAGAGCATATGCTTTTAGAAAAAGCCTGCTGTAATGACTCTTTCAGGAAGCACAGTCTAAACTCAAGGCACCTCTGGTAAACTATTTACAATGTACATGTTCATGCAAAATATGTATATCATAGAAAACTGCACTTATCTGTTGACTTAACAGACATATTTGTTTTGTAATCTTTTAATTCCTCTGACTCTTAAAGGATGTGTATGGTAACAAAAGGATGCATTGATATGAGTGGCATAACCGTCACAATTTCAGCAATTCATCGGATCCCATGCCAAATCAAACCAGTTTCTTAATTGTCTGGTATGTTGCTACACATCAAGGCATTCAACGCACCACACCCAATGTACTGTTCAGAGGGAATAATTAACTGTATTGTAGTCTATACTGCAAACATGTCTTCCTCTGGTCACATTTTTATTCCCGCAAAAACTGCCTGCTTTGCTATCCAGAGACCAAAACAAACAACTAAATTCTACTGTTATAGATGGTGTATTTTCCAATTGCTTTCGAATAAAATTGATTGTTTTCAATAGAGTCACATAACTGACATGAAAGCCTAATTTACAGAAAGACATGAACACTCACACTCACTCAATTATTTTTTTTGTTAACATCTTGTAACTCCAAGAAGTAAAAGGAGCATCTCCATTATTGAAGCGCGGATGCCTCCCACTAAAAGGTGGCTATACAAGTCAGGCTTATCTCCCTTTGTTCCTATGGGGAGGTTTACTGTCTGTAAACACTTGGCTCTGCTTTACGATGGAACATCCAAATAAAAAGCTTTTTTGAAGACTTCACCCTGTCACTTAGTCGAGCAGTGTCAATAGACCCACTGCATAATGACTCACCTGTGATTGCGTGAGAACGAGTTCTTACAGGAGACTGAGTGGCACGTCACATAGGAATGACAAAGCCCTCAATGTTTATAAGACTAATTGACCGCCCCCTCCAACCCACCCAACCAATTCCATCCCTTTATGCTCACTCAAGTTTATCGATTTCCTGGAATTCCTAAGAACATTTTGAGAATTACCTCGAGCTTCGAGGACTTGAATTTTGTGCTGCACCAAACGTAAACTTTAAGGTCTAGACTTGAAGCAGGCCGGTCTGAAACTAAATGGCAGGCTTACCGGGTATGTGGAGCTTACATAAACGTGCCTCTCTGGACCTTTTAATAAACATGCATCCTCTCTTTGTGTAGAGTAGTGGGATAATGAGCATGGAGGACAATTACCATAACTAGCTGATGCTATCTGATCTTTAGGGGAGATCGGTTGAAATGTTGTAATTGCACTGTCAAGCTGCTGGAAAACAAACAGAAACACCCCCTTTCTCGACAAAAATACACATGCATGGTCTTCCAAGAATTCTGAGGCCCTCTCTGCCTTCAGCCAGGTCAAAATGAAATTCTTCTGTACTCCCCTCGTTTAGCTGCCACCCCTTTCTGATGCTGATAGGCAGGCATCAAAGAGAGGTCCAGGGGCAATTAACAGGGCCTGAGGGCCGGCACACACTCCAGTGGTAAAAAGCAACTCAGATTTTTTCATCCTATTAAAGGCAATTAACGTAATCCCTCATTTATTTGGATTTCCCAAAGAAAACAGATTTATTTATAAATTAAATGTTTGGCATTAATGTATATTATATCATTATAGACTGAAATGAGCTGTGGTTAAAGAGACATGATGGTGTACCTCACACTAGCTGAAAGACAAAGCACAGCCAACGTCCTCCAGCAGTTCAAAGGAGTCGCTCTCTCTAAACATTATCATATAATTTGGGCCAGCCGTCAGCTTGTAAATAAGTGATGTAGAAGCCCATTGTGTGATGGGGCACAGGTTGGAGACAGGCGTCTTTGCTCTGCCGGCTTGAGCTGCTGAAGACAAAGGCAGGAGACAGAGCGTCTAACCTTTGATTCTTCTGAGGACTCAGCCGCCTTGTATGAGGGCAGGACGCATCAGCCACAATCATGCCCCCAATGTGGGGACGTCAGGAACAATAGAATCACCCTCACACAGTCAGGCTGAACAACAAACCCTTGCTGCAATTGGATTAGTGAGTATCCAACCACCGTGTGTTAGCCTAATTGACATAAAAGTGAAATCTGAGAACAATAAGGCCCTCGAACCCAAAGGCCCACCAGCTTTGAAATGGCATACCTCTCCTGTAAAAGCTTCGGCTGTCAAAATGTACTCTATACTGTTGGGATATTTCAGGATCACAGGGTACGAGCTGGATGAACCAGAAGATGATTCATTCAGCTGGTTAGATGCCACAGAGAAATAAACATTACATTAAGTCTGGGTAGACAGGCCATCCAGAAATGTTTTCTGTCTCTTATGTGTTGGAAAAGGTGATATGAACAAAATTGAATTAAATCAAATAATTCAATCTATTGTTAAACCAACTTCACGTAGCAAAAGTAATAAAAATATGGTGTCACTTTTTATTTCTATGAATAATTACTGTAAAAAAATTATTACATGTATTTTACAATGAGGTAAAATTGATTTGGTTTTAAGGACGCTATTGAAGATAGTCAGACTGATTTAGTTGTAAACTAGTTAAATGAAACTAATGTACATTTCTCATGTCAACTGGATTCTTAAGAAACAGTGCGGTGAGAAAAAAAAAATCAAGCAGCACTCCAATTCCTGCAAACACGCAAAGGGTACATCTTGTGATATGACCGAATCTTTCATAAGAAGTCATCTGTGTTTTATTTTCCTGTATATAATGTGAAAGCAATAAATATTACCAGTAAATAAACTTTACTTTTTAGAGTGTTTTTACTATTTTCTCAATAAAAAAAACTTATACAATCTAATGTACATTATGAAAAGTTGTACAGCTTTTATGTTTAAAATAATGACTCAATTCATTTTTTATATGTAGATATAAATATATATATTTTGTCAAAATAAATGATCATATTGTCAAAGAAACCAAAAAAAAAGTGAGACAAAAATACACCAACATCGTAAAAGTTATAAATAAGGGTCCAGGTGAAGATTTTTTTGGACTGAAGACTTTCTGATTTGTCCATGTTGCTTATGTCAAGTTGCCAGTTCAAGTCCAAGATTTCGAAAGTTTGTGTGTGTTAGCGGCAGCCGCAGCCCTCCACCACCATTTCCTGGTAGTTCTTTAGGACCACCTTGTCGTGTTCGTCTAGGTAGAGCATGGAGATGGCGCTGAGCTCTGTTGGGACGCAGCAGGCCTTGGGAATGTTGTTGTTCACAGAGTTCACCAGTGTCTGAACAATGGCGTGGTTGGTTGAGTTCAGATGATCTGCCAGAGGAAAGGGGCATTCTCCGTGGCAGTAGTAGGCCTGGTAACCAGGAGGTGCCACTATCCAGTCATTCCAACCCACATCGCTGAAGTCCACGTACAGCGCGTGGCGCCGGCAGTTGCGGTTACGTTTGCGGCCCCGCTGCTTGGGGCTGCGCTTGGTCCGACGGGTCAGCGGGTGACCCTTCCCGTCGTGGCCGAAAGTAACCAAGAGAGGGCGCAGCTGCTCCCAGTCCTCCCCGGGCTCTTGGTGCAGCGAACGGCTTACGCGGACATGTCGGCCCTGGTGGCGTGGAGTCTGGTTGAGGTGCAGAACCTCCACGGCCAGTCCGTAATTAGGGAGGCGCTCATGAGTCCATCGCAGCACAGCGGGGCTGACGTCGAAGCTCTCCCAGCGCGACATGTTGTGGTGCACCAGCCGGGTGTCCAGAAGCTGTGTGATAAGCTGCCCAGGCCGCGGCGGTTTCAGCACCTCGTATACGTTTATCCGGTGAAGCCCCTGCTCCTCGGAGAGAGCCTCGCCGATGGCCTCATCAATCTGATGACGGTAGAGCCTTAGTTCTGCAGAGGACAGCAGCTCATCCTCTGGAATGCTGCTGAGGTTGAACAGGAAGCGAAAAGGCATGGATTCTCCATCATCCAGCTCAGGCATCCCCTCCATGTGCTCTGAAAAGGAGAAAAGAAAAGAATGGAGCGTTTGCTAAAGCGCAAGATCCAACAAGGGTCGGGAAACATGGTGGAATCTATTCAGATTTATACATTTTATAAATATGCAGCTACCCAATATGATGTTTGTTTGTTTCTTCTTTGTTTGCTCAAGTTCTGAGGACACCAGATCACTCTAGATGATAGACAGTAGTGAGGCTCCTTTCTGTGCCAGCCTCAAGCTTCCTAACTTCTAACATAGCTTAATTGACACCAAAGAATGAACAAGCAGACATCTGAAGTCCTCTAGGGTAGTCAGAAATATAAATATATATCATCTATGTTTCGTTATCTATATTTAAGGATTATCCTGCCCTTCTCTCAATGCCTTTCTCTGAGCACTTTGCTGAAACATGCATTACAAGGAGGGTGGTGATTAACGTACCACAGCTACAGTATAAACACAGTGGAGGCTCCCTGTTCCACGCACAGTCTGCAGATTTCTGGCAAGATCACCATTGTTGGGGAAAGGAATGTTGTGTCTACTATTTTCCTGCTCAATCCACCCCTGTTATTTCACACCCAGGCCCTAATCTTACCCAGGTGGTTCTCGTTATTAAAACCTGCTGTGTTTTTGATTAGCTCGGCAGTCTGTTCACTTAAGACATTTATCATTTTCATCGTGAATAATCATTAAGGAGTCAGACAATACAGTAGAATCTCATTAATTTGAAGCTCATGGGAAAGGAGGTATTGTGTGGGAAGGCAGTGTCCCAAACCGTATTCAAAATTTCAAGCATCTACACATTCTCCCTCTCATGTCTTGTCTGCCTTTTAGTCTAATTGACAAAGTAATTTGAAATTTATGATTGCTGTTACGCCCAGTCAATAAAAAGAACCACCCTCTCTCTGGCTGAATTCTAGATGAATGCTTTGCTTTTCTGTAAACATTTTCCCCTCAACCAAGTATCCATCTATTGCACACATCTGGAGGGACCTCCAGTACCTCCAGATGTTTTGGACAGATCTGCCAACTGAGTCACACTGTCCACTTACTTCCATGCTTCCATGGAAGTAAGCCCTCCCACTCAAAAGGCTCCCAAACATATCATTATCATAGTTCAGCAAAGAAGAGGAGCAGAGACCCATACGCAAGCTCATGTATGCCCTCACATATTGCATCACGGGCAAACGCTCCATCTTCAAATTTTCCCTTTTTTCCCTAACTTGTCTTTGTACACATCTAGGTTAGTGTAAGATTGTTGGTGGTGTGTTTGTCAAGCCCGATTACATCTGGACATCCATGGCTTACACATCCAAGACTCGTCGCTGGCATCAAAGCTGGATGCATCCTATAGTCTTGAAAACCAAACTAGGGTTTTCACAGTTCACCTTTCCTCATGATCAACTTTCTTACCAGTTTGTGACATCTTCTTTGTCTCTTTATGTCAGTCAGATTGTTATTTTTTCAGCAGACATTGACGTGTCTTTTACCCCTCTGAAAACCTAACTAAAAACCTCTGTATCTGCGCTGCAGCTAAGCAGTCACAATAAAAAGAAACCCCTCTATCACACAAGCCTCTGAGACGCTTTTTCCATCTCTCCGCAGAGCTGCAGCGTCTTCTCTCATCACCCACATTGTTGGCAGTAAGGACTTTATTTAGAAGGCTGCAGAGTAGCATTAAAGATAATTGCACAGTGAGGAAGGTCTTTCTAAAAGAGCCTTCCATATAAACTAAAGACACAAGAGAGAAGCACATTACAATTCCAAGCCAAGAACAGGCTTTTTTAAGCCATGTTCTGCTGGGTGGGGTGAGAAGTGTAAGTCAGTAATATGAAGGTATGCTTTTCCTTGAGCTACTAACCAAACATGCAGAGCTTTGTCAAATTAGCCTCTTGAGAGCTTGTCTAGCAGAATTCTTTTGCCACTCTGTAGACTGTGTTTGGTGACCACATCCTTAGATTCTTTGGTTATGGTGAGATGGGTGGAGCGCCTTTTACAATCATGTTTCCAGGCAGAAGCATGATTTTTTTGTCTTAAAAATACCTTAAGAATGATGTAACACTAAGATTAATTACCTTTTTTTCCTGATTCACAATTACACCGCTTCATTTCCCCACTGTTCTTTTTCATTTCTGCTAACAATTGATTAAGCAAAAATCTCTCCATTCTCTTACCTTCATGGTGAAAGCCTCTCACTGTGTTGGCCCGGCTCGCCGACCTCTCCGGGTACTCAAAAGCAATATCATGTCCAAGTTCTTCGGCTTCCCCCGACTGGAGTCGATAGAGGTCCAGCAGGTAGCGCGGCACAGTGGCTGAGCGACTGGGCCGCGGCCGCCTCTTGAGGCCAAACATGTGCAGGAGCGTTGCCTCAAAGTCCCGCAACAGTTCATGGCTCTGAGCGGCCGAACGACCCTGCAGGCCAGGTACTTTCTTTTTCCCTTCTTCAGGTATCAGACTAGCATGGTTACGCTCTCCCAGCAGGACTTGGCATATTAAAATGACCATCAGCATTCGATTACCAGGAATCATGATGTCTCTGGTGGGAGCGGCAGATGGAACAGGGAGATAAAAGATTAGAAAAGGTCAGAGAGAAGCAGCAGGGCAGGAGGACATTAGAAAAACCAGGACCACAAACTGTCTAAAATCTATTTTTCTTTTCGGAAGTTTAGTAAAGTGAAGTAGTTACAAGCTTTAAAACCTGGCCTTCAACCTCTTTTCAAACTATTCCCACGAGGGACACTCTAATTACCTCCAATAATGCAGTCTGCCTTGTTTACAGTAAAGCAGTCCCCGATCAGATATACTACTTGCTGTTTATCTTTTGCGACATCCTCCAAAGGTAAACAGCTGGTTCCACAACCCAACTTTTTTAATGCGATCTGACGGGCCATTCCTCCTCACTCCACCCCTTCCCCTTGTCTCCTCCACTATGATTAGACAAATAAAAGAGGCAGCCCTGGGGTCGGAGCAAATTCTTAACTCGATGAGGAGCCATTGTCCCTCACAATCTCCCCCAACAAGCCATACCACAAATCTGAGGCCTTTTGCAACACATTTGAAAAGAAAAGGCTTTTCCTCATGCATGCACGTTGCCCAACACCCCCTTACAGACCTTTAGTTCAAGTCTGGACAAATGCCACATAAATGTCTGATTCAGTGAACAGAGTGGAGAAGGGGGGGGGGGGGGGATCTGCAAGATGCAGCAACGTGTCACATGCCACAAATTGAAATGCCACAGTCCACTTACTTACCGACAGAAAATAAAGCATGGGAAAACAGTCCATGTTTGTTGGGAGAAGGCAATGGACACGTTCTTCCAGGAAATGTTAGGTGGTGCTGGGAGGCTGCAGGAGAACGTTGGAGTGACCCTGTTCCTGAAAGATACAGTTAAAAGCATGAGGAAACTATAAACCGACTGCGGCTGCAAACACTTGAGGTCGTTACATAGTATTTACTTGAAGACCAGCACATGAGAATGTGTGTATTTCGTGTCAGCCAGTGTGTGTGTGGGTAAGAAAGAGACCCAGTGTCTCTTTAAGGCTTATCATTTTGGCTCGTGGGTAAGCTAGCTATTTGCTGTAACTGGAATGTAAGGAGGTATGTGCCACAACACGGACAGCAGATCACTTATGCCTTACACTTAGACAGAAAACACACCTTTTTTAATCATTACACCTCTATGAGATGTTAATGTATTTTTCCGTTAAGTTAAAAAGGGACACTAAGTAACAGACTAAATCTTTCTCCAAGTGAGCCCACTCGACTTTTATCTGTCTAAGCAGCGGAGGTAGCTTATTTTGAAGACCCTCTCAAAAGTGTCTCATCCCTTTGCAGTGTTGTGCTTTTGGAGGGCTCACACAAGCCATGGTGACACTGATGACAGGCCTTCTGCACTTCCCTGTCATCAGTAAGAGAGTCTTGCATTCGGCACTGATGTATACGTGGGTTATATTTGGCTCTCTAATTTGATGAAACCACAGCACAGAGAATATTTTATTGGAATGTGCTCCACAAGACTGTTGAAATAAACTCGGAGCAGCTTCTCCGAAATTCCGACCTAAAAGCGTCTGAAAGTAAGAAAAACAAAGTTAAAGCGGTCGTCCTCGTCCTCAGTCAGTTTTAACAAGCACTGCTCTGCAGCTCTAATGATTCAGTTTTCACACATCATTTAGAGTGTTAAACGCTACTGAATCACCCTAATAAAATTACTGAGTTTTGGAGTGACCACAACAACAGCACCATGGAGCAGACACGCCAACTCCACAGCGACATAGGTCATCATTTGGAGACTGTTCTGCTGGAGGGCACCCAAGCATTAACACAGAAAGAGGATGCATATTCCCAGGAACAGCGTGTGCATGTGTGTGTGTGTGTATGTGCGCGTGTAAAATATAGTCACACACAGTGTGTGAGCACGCCTGGTTTGGTATCTGTGTGATTATCTCAGCCCCTGCATGGCTCACTGTACATGCAATCAAGGATCTCTTTTCTAACAGCATTAGACTTTGACCTCAGTCTGACCTGCTTTTGCCGGTCATGACACTAGATCCTGCGTGTGTGTGTGCGAAAAGGCCGACGTGCGCGGTGGGCGTGCGCGGGCCAAATGGCGTGCGCGTCTGCACAAGCGCACGAGCGTGTGCCACCGCTGGCATATTCGTGAGAACTGTGGCGAGGAGAGCACAGAGCTCAGAACATGATCAGCTCTATTACCCATGGGGTGCGGGGATAAACGTGTGTGTGTGTGTGTGTGTGTGCGCGAGTGGCTGTGTGAGTCCGTGTGTGCACATCTCTAACAACAAACGTTCATTGTACAGTGAGGGCCTCTCCCATGATTACAGGGATTCATAGCACTCAAAAACACTGACCATACAGAACATCTTGTAACTGTAACCAGCCACTGACAAAGCTGCAGGCTAAAGCAGACAGACACTCAAAGTGGTGTGATGATGATGAAAGAAGATGTAAAGCAGACAGGGAGTTACTTCAGCTCTGGAAAAAGTCAGCGTGTTCATGCGGCTTGCCTGTTTTCATCAGCGAAAATGTGAAAAAAAAAAAGAAAAAGCTAAATATTTTGAGTCTTTCACATTGATTTCCCACCACATTAATCACTCAGATGTTCTCCTCTCAGTCAAACAGCGAAAATCTAGCTGCAGAACAGAATGTTTTGCAGCTTAACTGGATGAACTCGGGAAACATTAAAACTGGGCAACAGACAAAAGACACTTTTTGCAACGACAAACGCAGACCAGGGTGCAATTAGGCCATAGCAGTCAACTGCCCTTGGCTTTGCTACATCCCCCTCAACTTCTCCCTCCCTCTCGGTTTCTCTCTGACCAGAGATAATGTGATCAGACTATGCACATGGCTCTTCAGATGTGTTTCCTGAGGAATTTGACAGTGATGGTGGGAGGGAGGTTGAGAATGAGGAAGGGAGCAAAGGAGGGAGGGCAACAGGTTACCATGAGAACAATCTATGGCCAGACTTCTGCAACGACTTTACTGATATACGGGTATTGTTCTTATTACCGAGATGGTATCGGTTGTTGCCATTTTGCTATAAAATATGGTTAATTGTATTTTCCCTTTTTATAGGCATCCCGACTACTTTTCCAAAGAGCTGCAGGAGTTTGATAAATATCTCATTTGAAAAGCTAACTTTATTTTTTACAATAGGGTCGATATGCTTGTGTCCATCCTCAGTAATGTTCTAAGGTCTCGCTAAAAACTAAAACTTTTTACAAGAACTGAGGCTTCAGGTCCAGTTGAAAATTTGAAAAAAGAAAGCAGAAAAAAAAGTCAATCCAGCCTTTTTTAATGAACAATTCAGATGTAGAACTTTAATCTTTTAAATCTTATTTTTCTGTGCTAGTGACTCAAAACTCAAACATTCACAGTCAGTGAGATCACTGTGAGCAGATTAACAGTTTTTTGGCCTTTATACCTTTTTCTTTTCTTTTTTCCCAAGACAAATAATGGGCTGGGTATGAGACACATCTTTTAGCTTTCTCCCCTCATAAATTAAAATGACCCGAGACAACGAGATTAACAACAAAAACATTCAATAAAATCTGAATTGCCAAGTGTTTTCTGAGAGTTCCACATGAGTAAAACATTTATTGGAACCATCAGGTGGAATCGACCAAAAATCAGCACCATGTCAGATTTATCCCTAAACAAGCAGATCAAGAGATCCTTAAAAAAATCGATTTGACTTTTAAAATAATATGGTCTATATTTGATTATGAAAAAATGGAATGTTTCCATCGATAAACCTTGTCTATTTGTTTCCCTGTATCGCAGCCTGGAAGTTCCATTGACAATATGTGCCGAAAACGGCATCGTCCTGCAGACTCCTTTTCTCAGAATAGAGTCAAGGGTGGACTCTATTCTGGATATTAAATACTGATTTTCACTTTTAGATAGGTTGACAGTATTTAACACACGTAAATCTTTAAATAACTGTCTCCCTCTAAAGTTCTAATGTAACTCGGTGGTGCGCGTTGGCACTCGCTGTTTGAGCAGACACCTTCTGAATAAGCAGAAAAGAGCGCAACAATCACGCGCGTTTATGTTGGAATTACGGCTGAAAGTCTGGAATTATTGCTGAAAGTCTGTATCTGAATGTATCTGAATCGGGATTATAGTACAGAAAAAGTGTTAGTGAGGGAAAAAAAACCCATCTGAACTCATCCCCGACGTTCTTATTACGCATACCTGCGTGTAAGGAAGCAGATGCAGGTGGTTAATCGGGCAACATCGGTGGTAAACCTCGTGAAAGGGATTAAATCTGTATTACAGAAATATTCAATTGGCCCAAAGTAAAGGAAGCGCAGTGAAATCGTGCGCTCTCTTTAGAAATGACCTCACTATCTCAGTTTGTCATTGCACAAGTCCCGGCCACAAAAAAAAGTATTCTACGCTTGGCATCACAGCGATGATCGCTGTTATTTCACTTTATCTCACTCTTTCAATATGTAAGGCAGACTGATGGATTTTCATTTCCATAGAGGCTGACTTTTTTTATTTCTGTGTGACGAGAATATCTTAGAAACGCGCAGCAAAGTGGTCCAAACGCGCAGAAACCCCGCAGACCAAAAGTTGCGAGTTGCTAAACGTCAACCAGAGTCCCTCCTATATTTTATCATGAAAACAAAGATTTAGTGTACAGATTTAAGTGTAAAAGGTGTCAAGTGATGACCGCCTACCATCAGTAGAGGTACAGGTATCCTCGGACGAATACGAAAAAACGAAGGTGTAAAGCAGTCCAGGCGTTACGCCGAAAAAAACAAACAAAACAAAAAAGGATCAATGTCGAAATGAGCCTTAAAAGAGAAGTTTGCTGCCCTCTTGGCTCATTAATCCTTTGGTGTCACCTCTACGCGGACGAGGAGCGGTTCTCGGGCTGTAGGAAGGGGCTCCTATCCGTGTGCAGGGCAGCCTGTGGCTTTCCAAATGATCCAGCATCTACGGCCCCTTGCAGTTTTTATGTGTCCGCCCAACCGCCCTGCCTCCTCCCCCCTGCCCCCCCACGACCCCCTCTCCACCCCCACCCCCCCAACAGATTGGATAGCTGACTGTGCGCACCCCCCCACCCCACCCCACCCCACCTCTCTTTTTTTGCTGGTTTTGAGAACCTGTGTGAGTTGACAGTGAACGACGCTCGACTCTCCAAAGGGGCCCATGTGCATTTCATCTCAACGAAAATCTCTAACGAGAAAAAACTCCACGTCTCAAGGTGACGTCTTTTCATCAAGATTCCCGCGGCTCTGCAGATGGAAACAAGTGCTTTATGAAGAGTTTGAACGGGGTTGATGGACTCATCTTCATCTAAGCTCATGGCAAAAAAAAAGCACTTAAAATTTATGGTAAAAAAACATTAAATTAAACGGATTTTCCTTGAGAAAAAGAGTGATTAAAAAAGTATGTCACTATTCAAAATCAAAGTTGTTTTTCCATGTGGTTATATTTATACTCAGGATTAATTAAAAATTTTCATTTTTTATTTTTTTTCTTTCAAATAGCGCAATTCCCTCACCTGGATTTCTGTTATTTGCTAGAGTGAAAAGAAAGATCCTTTTTGATTATTTTGGATTATCGTAATCACTGTAAATGCATATTATAACTGACATTTCGATAAGACGTTTTTCTCAGAAGCTCGTTTGGAAAGATTCGTTTGACCCGGAGCTAAGTCAATAACACCATACAACCAAATTATGTCCTTGTGTAACACGAAGAGTTTTCCATTTGGCCTTCCTCATGGACCCTCTTAACCATACCGAGAACCAATATGTGCCTTCTCCATACATTTTGCGCAACTCCAACGCATATGGAGAAACACATGGCACTAAAATCCCAATGGAACATCTTTAAAAAGCCTTAAATTCACAAATGAATAAATGTAATTATATCCTGAAAAAAAAATCTCCATCGTAAATTAAAAAAAAAATCTTCCTCATTAAGATCTATTGCAGGGGTCTAATATGACGAAACCCAGAAACAGAAAGACGAACTCATGACTTGAGTTAAAAAGGCTTTATTTACAAAAAAAGAGACCGAATGTGCTGGTCCTGACTCCAAATGGCTGGTTGTTCCAAAGAGCTGCGGGCAGAGAAGGTTTGCAGAATGTCAGCAGGTGAGTTTCCAAGTGAAAAATAAATGAAAAATAAATAGATAAAGGTTTACTGAGAGGGATGGGGTTTCTTCGTGGACTTGAATGAGCAATTCTTCAGAACAATCTTGCGTGGTTGCTGGCTGATTAAAGTAGTTCAAGACAGCTAAAAGTATCTCCCTGAAAGAGAAAGAAAAATCAGTCTAATAATTATTTTTTTTTTTTAAAAATCAGAAAACCCAACGAAGCTAATAACACCATATGATTTGAAAAATGTTTCTTTCCTCATTTCCTGCTTTATGAGGGTATATTGTTGTCTATCACTGATCATGATATTTCCACATCCTAAATAGTTGTCAGAATTTCTCTTTTTTGACTCTAACTTCATAATATCAGCTGTGATATAATCAGTGTTGCATCCAGCAAGAGCAGTGCATTTTATAGTTCTGAATTTAATTAAAGCAGAAGGAAAAAAGAGGAAAAGAAACCCAAGAACTCAACTTTAAGCTGTTACAACTTGAAAAACTGTCTCATTGATTCTTTTTTAGCCACCATGGCTTCTTTTACTCTGCTAAAGATCATGCTTACCTGGAATGATATACATGTAAGAAGTCAAATGTTTCTTTTCTGTTTATTTCAGCAGATGTTGTGTTTGTAGGGTGAATTTGGTAAATAAATCAACAGGCATTATGGTTTCCTCTTTAATGTGAACCAATAAAAGGCCACAAAAATGAGCACCAAATAGGTCAAACTACCTATCATCCTGATAACATGTTTGTATCAAGTAATGATAATAATAAAACAACAATAATAAAAAAAAAAAAAATAATAATAATACGTTACCCCTGAGTTGTGGGATTTTAATAAAGTGTAATACGTACTTTTGATCACCTTTAGAGTATCTGGTTGATCTACTTTGATTAACAGAGCTCATCATCCAGTCCTACAAACTTGGCTTAGACTTTTTTTCCTGTACTTTTACACGTGTGGTTTTGGGGATGCGTGTTCTGTATTCTTCACTTTTAGTGCATACCTTTGGCATGACTCTGTGGCTGTCTCACGTCATCATGACTGCGGCCTTTGGTGTCCTGTTTTTTAGACACAGACCTCATCAGGCACGCTTTATTTTTGGTCAGATGCTCAGTTTTTTCACGTGGAATCCACATTTCAGGGATTTTCCCCGTTTAGATTTAATGACGGGATGATTACGCAGATGAGCTGACATCAGTGCATTCATAAATTTATCAAGCATCCTTATTTTTCTGTCTCAAAGCATGATTTGCTATTCTTAGTACAGCCGAAGGTTTGGGCAAACAAAACCATCCCTGCTCACTGACTCTTAGAACATAGATCATACATAAAAACCTGTTGCCTTTCCTTTATTTCTATTCCATTGCTGAAAACATGACTGAGGAGTCGGCTGCAAAGACATTTCAATGTTTGTTCTAATGAGAGCCAAAAGAATAAACAAGTAATTGCTCAATACACAACAGGATGTTTATGTGACGAGATGTATGAGATTGCAATGTTACCTTTGGACGATGCAAGTAAATTGTAGATGCGTCAAGCACTGAGACAAGACTACACATGAATTTAGATCAAGAGATGCAAACTGCAGACAAGCTGAAAAGATGCCGCAAACAAACATCAGGGCCATGGAACCATTTGTTATGGACGGATAAGATAAGGTCACACTGATGTGGCACATCTACCTCTGATGGGTAAATCAAAGAGAAACAAAAATACAGCTCAAGCCAGCGCACATCTTAGCTAGTCTCTTTGTAATATCCACACGGATGAGGGCATGCCACCTTCTGCTGGCCGCAAATTAGTTGTTGGTCATCATACGTTAAACATTCCATCCGTCACAATACTGACTTTGGCAACTATTTCTTCTTCAAGGATTGTAGGAAAGCAGGGTGCCATGGATGGGCAGATGTTCTCTGATCATGCTGCATCTGTCTGTCATGTTTAAAACATAAGAAAATCAGATCGCTGCTACAAGCCAAGTTTGTCTCAGTTTAGACGTATTCGTAATGGATTATGATCCTGTTCGACCACTGGGTTTCTCTCAAGTATGTCATCGTTCCCTGCCACAACACACGAGGCAGTTTCCTTCCGTGCTCTCCTCATATGTGCTTCCAAATGGTTGAAGGAGCTACATAATACCGCTGAAACAAGGCTGTTTCCCTCAAGAATCTCCTGAAGACTCGTCTCTTCCAAACATGCCCCCTGTCTTAACAACCTTAACACCCCAACACGCACAACCTGCACTTACTTTGCACTTACTTTGCACTTCTCTACCTGTTTTACTTGTACTCTGTCATTTGAAGAGATTTAAAGAGTTTTAGCGTTTAATGAATGGGCAGATGTTTCTTACTGTACTGAAGCTTGAATGTTGTTTTTCATTCGTGGGTTATGCCGGATAAAGCTTTGATAAATGACGACATGCAAAATGTAAGTATTTGCCACATTTTCTTCACATTTATTTTTTAAATTAGTCTAAGACGGCGTCACATTTGCAGCCTGTTGGATCTTCAGAACTACAAAATCCGACTGGAGCACTAGATATATTGTCATGACCCTTTCTCAGTTTATGATGATGAACCTTTAGACAGTCTGGGACTCTGTAGGGATTTAGAAAGACATAATATCCAAACATGAGCCATCTAAAATTTCAAAAATATTTCAAATATCTAACTAAATGCTGTTTTTGTTTGTTTGTTTCCATAATTAGCTTGGAGAGTTCACCCTCTATTTCTTCTCTTTGAGTGGAGCGAGCACTCACTTATCATCTCCCTTGCCTTTGGCCATTTTGGGAGGAGGTCAGTAGTATTTGGCTGCTTGAACACTTGCTAGCGGAGAAGGGGTGACCTCACCTTTGTGCCTGTGCCACTAAATCCTGCTGGGAGCCACTCACCTGTGAACGCCGGCCGGTAATCAGCAGGTGCTCCGACGTGACTCAGCTGCCCGGACCCCCAGCCTCGATGTCCCAACACACCTCCGTTCTCCCTCTCCTGTCACCCAGAGTGTTCACTTGTGCAGACACGTGCCACGGCCATTGATCAAACCTCAGCTTTCACTAATAGCAGGATTTCTCATCGGAACATTCCTGAGCACAGCTGCCTCGTGTTTCTTTTGGTTGCTTGAGGTGATGCGTGCTTGTCCTGTAATCCCCTAACCCAGCTCTGGGACCTGAAAGTCTGTAAGTGGTGTCTGGGTAAAGGGGAAGGGAGAAAGACGAGGAAAGCTGCATTTGAGGATGGATTGAACAAACTATTTTAATCCCTTTAATGGAATTGGCATGTAAACTCACGGACTTAGAAGTAAACAGAAAGAAAACGGAGAGCAATGGATGTTGGACTGGCCTGAGTTGTGTCGAAATCCACTTCGTGCCCCCCCCTCACTGCTCGCAGCCCCCTTTCTCATTAAAAAAAAAGCTCATCTCCTTCAGTGGAAATCGGGCTTACCACACATTTCCTTATACAGAGATTGTTAAGTTGAAAGTTTGATATTTTTCAGTGCTTTTATTCCTGTAGTCCCATCCTAAAGGCTAATCATTTCAGAAATAAAACAGCATTTCTGAAAATTTACAGAAAATGCCACAATGGCAAACTGTCACTTTATGTAACACTCCTGCTGGTGAATCTTATCAGACCCATAACAACACAAGATCATCACTGACACTCCAGTGTATGAGATTGAAACTCTGTGGAATGACGCAGAGCTGTGAGTGACGGGGCTTTAAAGTTTGTCCATCTGCTGCTGCCACTGGTGCAAAACTGCCCCTGCCAGATGTTATCAACGGCAGCTGGTCAAGTGAGCAGTTGAGGTGGGGGCTTTTTAAGCCCTTCTTTCTTGCTGTCAAGGTGCAGGGAGATACACTTGGGCTTCAACACTGTCCAGACGCAGCCTGAGTGGAGCAACGCCTGATGCTAAGGCTCTGGGGGGTGACACCGAGAAACTTTCTCAATGGATTAAAAAGCTTTTTTATCACCATTTGGATTGGCACTTGAAGATAGTCCTTTAATCTGAGAGGGAGAGTTGACTTTGCCCACACCAGAGTCCCCAAGAGGCCAAGCTAAGAGGTAGCCAAATAAATTCTCCATCGGTGGTGCTGCTTAGTGATAGTGAACCTTACAAGTGTTATGTTCCGGAGCTCGAGAGAAAAATAGATTAGACTTGAAAAGATGGAAATTGACCAGAATAGAACATAATTAAATAAGATGCATTGCGGTAGACTGATACAGTGCCCTCAGAGATCCTGTGACCAGAGCCACAAAATTGAATGTCTGGAATCCTCTTTGGACAAGTTAGACTATGTAATAGTCTCCAAATGAAGTTATGGAGTTAATGTACAATGTTTCTATTCAGAAGGAAGATGCTTAGATTCTAAACTTTCCCAAGACACAATAAAAGAAAAGGTAGATGTTTTCCGAATCATTGCTAACCCAGAAAGTCATGTCCAATGGGGACTGGTTTTGACAGAAAGCAGAATGTGTGTCACAATTATTCAACTAAAGATTGACCTTTTCATTTTACTGGTGGCAAATAGCCTGTCCTCAGCCTGCCCACAGTTCACCACAGTTGTCCCATTAAAAAAATAATAATTTTAGAGTCTTGCAGCCTAAAATTACAACTCCTTCACATCATAATTTCACTGCATCACTACAGGTGTAAATATCTGAGGCCAATTACCAAGCAGTTACGAAAAGTGGTCACAAAGGATTTTTTTGGGTTGTAAAGAGTGACATTTAATATAGCATGTAAATCACTCCACGGACCTGTTATTCTTTCAAGAATGTAATTACATACTTTCAAATAAAACTTGAAAGGGCCAAACAAGTTTTAAAATGCACAGTGTGCTCCCAAGACAGCAGGGAGGAATTCCAAGCAGTTGGAATATGCTAACATCCCTGTGTGGGCGAACCATGAGCAAAAAGAGAGGAAACTGTTAGTAAGTGGGAAAAGACACTCACACACTTAAGACACATCAAATGAAAGTTAATTTTCTGAATTTATTTATGCAATCCAAACCCAACTTAGTTTACCTGATGTTTGTAACAGTTCAGATCGGCATGTACAACCCCAAAGAGTACCTATCATGCTGCCAAGTATCGTTCTCTTGGAAAGGACACGTCACGCAGAGATATACGCCTTTTGTCATTTTTAAAAGGCTTTCAGCCCTAACAGATGCAGACTAAACAAAACATTTGACAAATCAAGCTATTTTCATTCAGTCATTTTGTGATCTAGAAACAATTATTGTTATTACGGCTTACTTCATACAACTAAACACTAAAATAAGAAGCAGGAGGAATTAGTTACCTACATCTGATGCTCACCTCTTGTCAGAGGACAAACACAAAGTTCAAAGGCTGGTCAGTTGCCAGGTCAATAGATATCAATCTACCATAATAACATGTGTGTGCGTTGATTTGCCCTACCACAAATCAATTTTCTAAATGAGATTTAGACCCAGGAAGATGTTTACATTTAACACTGATTACTGAACACATTCATTGTAAACAGAGAGATTTCCAGATTCCGTTAATTTTTTAAAATGTAGAACGTATTTGCAAAATGTTCCTGTAGCTGTTTCCTTTTAGTCCCTCTTAATTTTGATAGCCTTTTTCTAGCCCCATCTCAACTTTTTAAAGCAAAATGTGTCACTCTTGGTTTTCCTTTCAAGTTTTCTTTCTTCTGTTGTCTGTAATTTTGACACATGGAATTTGCAAATAATGACCTTATTTGAAAGAACCAAGAATGTGAAAATAACACTGTCCCCTAATATTGTTTCCTAGAAATGCTGAAAACATGTTGAAAAATGAACATTTTATTATTCTTCTCTTTCTTCTTTTTTAAAGACCAAGAAACACAGAGTAACGGTTGTGAAACAGGCTGGAAAGGAATGAAAAAGTTGTGTAACATCTTAAAAAATGACTTAGTGGAACATATCTTGACAAATTGAATCCCTAAACAAGTCAGTAACATGACATACACATAAAGTGACCACCAAGGAGGCAACGTTTTTCCAAACTAAAGATGGGAAGACATGCATCATTCTGTAAATAGCTGTGCTGTACACACAACGTGTAATGGGTGCATTCATCCACATGTCCAGAGTCCAAAGTCAAGTCACTGCATAGCAAGAAATTGCAAGATGGCAACCTTCCCTTTAGCTCTTGTTTGGTGCATGGAGGCATTTATGTGACAAAATGCAAAATACAATCCTCATAGAGGTATCCTAAAATATTTAAGAAATTTGGTATTGACTTGCCGTGTCACATTTTGTAAAGTGAAGAGCTAAGCATGCTCATGTATTATTTTAGACAAAAGCCCTACCATTCACACTGGAGTAGTAAAAAATCAGAGTTTGGAGGGGAAGTTGAAAGATTCAGAGATTTTGTGGTAAAAAGTGCCATAAAAGTGTAAAAAGTACCATAAAAAATACCATAATTTTGTCTATCTTTATTGTTATACTAGAGTAGTTAGAGCTGTAGACCAACATAGTTTTACTTTCCTCAATAGATTTTTACTACTACATCTACTGATTCTACTAATAATGATATTTTGTACAAGTAGTTCTACTGCTATTCAAGATGATATTAATGATAATATAGGTAAATTACTTTCTTTTTCAGAATACTAATTCCAAACTGCAGACATTACATCAACATGACTCACAGGGTGCTTGTAAATTGTTTTCCACCCCATATTTCTTCTATTTACACATTTTTGACTAAGTTGTTTAAAGTGCTCACAGCACAAGTCAATGAGGTGATTGCAAAAGGAATAGATCATCATAATGATTATGGATTTCACAGTGTTTAGTGGCCTACTGGTCAGCTGAATTGGCCCTGCTTTGCAACTGATGTACACATACTGTGCAGCCTGCCAGCTGACTGATTATGTGCTTGTCTGAAATGCCAAAACACTAATAAAACCAGCATTCACTGATTTATTGGGAGAGTCGGATCTGTTTATCAAAGTCTGAGTCCCCAGCTTGGGTATTTGTAAAAGTGAACTTGTTTGTAATGTTCACACTGGGTAACAGCTGGATGCTAAGTAGAGAAGACATTCATCATGCTGCGATTTGTTTAAGTAATACACTTGTTTCTGAAGTGATGATATCAGCTTCCAGGTTAATCACTTCACAAATTATGCAAAACATATATGTTCTCGTTTCGGGAACTATCTGCACCTCTCACTGGACTGTTGTGATGTGAGAGGTGGGGTCAGATCGGCCCAGACAGAGTCAAACGGGACAAATAACCATACATACTGATGCACACATCTCGGCTCGCTTCAGAATTCACGCCAGACGTGGACAGTAATAACACACAAACTTTCAAATAGTAACCAAGAGGACACTACCTTTCATTATGTAATAAGAAAAAAATAGTTCATTGTTATTTTGAGTTATTTCCTGCATCGGGTGTACTTTAACCGCATGACTGGAAGTGTTTGGCTGCCAAAAAGGACAGGTTAGTTTCAGTGTTTTGCTTCAATCCCCAGTTAAATCCAGTCTAAGTAGAGCTCCAGTGCATGTAAGCATGTAAAGTTATTCCAAGCTTGGCTTAACATCCGATGACTCACTCCTGACGTAATATTTCATGGTGCATTCAGATGTTACACTCAAGGGTGTCTGGTTTGCTGCTTGGGATTTGGCATGAAGCAGTAGGTGGTCAGGCAATTAGGTCACCACACAAATCAAGAAATTATGCAAGCAAGAATTTAGGGATCTGCTGTGTGTCCAGTGTCTCTCGCTGGAAATCAATGTGTTGCACCATTGTGCTTTTGCTTAGTGTTTGTTGAACCAGAGAAGCCTCCAAGTTCCACCCAGCACAATGAAAATAAAATGAAGAGGGTTTTTTTTAAAGTAGAAGAGAGGGAACCTCTCAACCTTGCTATGGGGGCAGCAGCATGTAATTGCAGCAATGGCTAATACTGGAGGAGTGGCTGGTATATTTTGGCAAACCAGAAGCAGCAAAGCTCTCAGGCTTGGCAGAATGAGCTTTGTTGTGGTTGCTCTGAGAGGAAATTCAACAAATAATATCTTGATATGACATGCTGGATGAACCTTTCCAAAAAGGAATCTACTTTAAATACACTTACTTCAAAGGATATGGACTTTTAGGAAAGAAGAGCATGAGGAAAAAGAATGTTCTCCTGAAGAATTCCCTTTTGTAGGGTATCCTGTGATCTTTTTCTGGATGGCTGACTGAAAACTTAATTTCTAGCTGGGCCAGTAATTGTAGGTCATTTTGCTCTATGAGTGCAATTGCAGATTTGATAAACAAGATCTTTTGGCAGAGGTCTGTTTACTTTCAGGGCCTTGATTTGGGAGCTGAAGTTCAGTGGTGGGATATAGTTTACTCCACACATGCAGATGCTCAAAGAATACACTGTGTCGAGTGTGTAGAGAGACACACGGAGGTCCTGGAAAATATGTGAACCCCTTGGAAATGTTCTGTATGCATTATATGGCAACATAATAAGGTATCTAAATGAGTCCTAAATGCAGAAGAGAGAGGACTTTAAAACAATCCATCAAAATAGCCTAACATGATTATATTACAGAAATGATGTAAGGAATTTGAAGATGAAAAGTCAACTCTCCTAAATTAATATCATGCTGCCTTTTTTACATTTTCACAAAGTTAATAAAAACAAGCCATAAGACTGCTGTTTAATTTTTATTTTCTTGTAGATATTTCTGTTTTTGTTTTGAGGAAGCTGGAGTATTCAGAAATAATTTACAGAGACAAGATACAAAACTTAACAGATACACGCAAGTTGACATTTGAGCTGGAAAGTGCCAACATCTGCAACCCCCGGAATCAGCATCAAGTAAATATATGATAAAAAGAGGTATTTTTTGTGTTTCATGTCTTTGTCTTTCAGTTTATGTCATTTCATAAAAATGATTGAGCTCTGTCATTATTGACTGGATTAACCTAGGTATATGTTTTTTAAAATTATAATTGGAGTATTTATGCACGCATTATATGTATATCATTGTTTTTTTACTGTCTTTGTGTTTTACTTTTTTTTTTTTTTTGGGGGGGGTCTTCTCAACCAATGACTGAATTTTTCTAATTAGTGCCTAATTAGTTGTATAGTTTGTAAAGCTTCATGGTGAGTATCCACTACAGTTCTCTGTAAGCACAAGTGGGATAAAGATGAAGGTTCATGGTATTGTAAAAGATGCTGTCATCTCCTAAAAACTGCTACATCTCCCGTCTGTGTCTTACTACCGCTCCCCGGAGCCATTAAAAATTACACAGATTATTCCACTGACGACAAAATGAATAAAAAAATAAACAAAGTGGTGAAGATTTTTAAATGAGTCAAAACCACTGAGAGTTTTATTACTGATCGAAAGCAGGTGAATAGCTGAGGAATAAAGCAGAGAGCTCATCCTACATGCACACACTCACGCTTGTTCATACTAATGCTCTCTTAGGGCCTTCTGAGTCAGAACAGTAAATGATTCCACAGAGTTCTTGTGCAACATTCAACATAATAGGTTTTTCCTTTTTAAACCATTTTACTGTCGGAAAAACATGCCACTTATGTTCTGACACATGCAAACAGATTGTTTTCACTGCAACCTCAAAAAGCTTATGTCCAGGATAGGGACCAGACAGTGGGAAAGAAATTGAAATAAATATTCAGCTGTTTTAGTGATATGAGACGTGATATTGATGTGTTTGCTCCTGTTATTCCCTCATTGGTGAGCTTTAGTGGTTTGGCTGAGTTAAAAGTGACGGCCCATTTAAAATGTTTTGTTTATTTAAAAAACATGGACCTGTTTGAAAGAAGGATATAAAAAATATCAAATCCATAGTTAACAAAATAACATTCTCTCCAGAAGAGAAGCGAAACTTATAAAACAGCGGAACTCATCCCTGCTGTGGGAGCCAGCCGGTTACTAAAGCAACTACCAAAACACACTATTGCTCAGTGCTATGCTAAGAGGTAAATCTGTTCTTTTACTCCTCCTGGTACCCTTCCAGGGGTTTTGATGGTAGCAGTGAGGAGAAGGTGAGAACAGAGAGGACAGATAGAAAACTTAACAACCTTTTTTAAAAGTTCCCATCTTTCACAGCATGAGCAAAGCCACAGATAAACCTCCATCATTTTCACATCTCTCATTCACTCTCAGACCTTCTGTTAAGCAGGGCAAACTGTGACAAGAACTTCACGAGACCTCGGAAAAATATTAGTCAGGGTCACGCTCAAGGGAGCTTTGGGTTTTGGAAAGAGCAAAGGCTATGACAATTAAGGCCGAGCCACTCATATTTAGCTCATCCACTTTTGTGATGTTTCGGCATGATCCCAAATTAGCCGAATGTCTCAGTGAAAGTTCCTGAGCAGGGGTTGTTGACAAAAGGACAACAAACATTTACAGAAGCTGCAGCACCCTCCTTGGCGAGGCAAGCAGGAGATGACATCAGAGGAAAACACAGTAATTCACTGTTTACGTGTTTTATTTTTGGGGCTCGATTATGTGCAGCTCCACCACATTTTAGAGGCTTCAGAGCACTTTTAACTCTCAGGGCCTCAGACATCCTTCTTATTGCCTGCATCTGCTGAAAACCAAATAATGGCGGGTGGTCACCTTTCATCATGGAATGACGGGAATGGGTTCTGTAAAATGAAACCGTACGACACAGGCATGGCTGTGACATCACTGCCTTTAAATTATTTTTCTGTCCCCTTGCTCGCAGTGACAGGAACCACCTGGAAAAAACCACATGATCAAAGAGGGAGGTGTGCTTGATGTGAAATTCATAATCTCACGTTTAGCCCTTTGGGCTTGACTATTCCGTGACAAGATCACTATGTTCGAAAGTCTTTTTGAAAGTCTCACTCTGAGCTGCAATTTGTCTTCAAAAGGAGACAGTGTGCCCGGGCATTGGAAATATCCGAGTTGTTTCTGGGTGAACGCTGAGTTCATCCAGACACCCTGAGATAACACAGGTCAGCGACGGTCCACCTTAAAACTCTTGACACTCTTCTGCCACCTTTCACTGGGCCTGTGCTATTTGTGCAACTCTGCCTATGCAAAGAAAAAAAAATAAAAATACAAGTAAGGCTACACACACACACACACACACACACACACACACACACACACACACACA
>CAJRST010002224.1:10496197-10667732 GCA_907169785.1 Menidia menidia | reverse complement strand
ACACACACACATACACACACACACACACACACACACACACACACACACACACACACACACACACACACACACACACACACACACACACACACACACACACACACACACACACCCATGCAACCACAGATACACACCAGCTCATACACAGCTACCCACTACTGCTACCCTGCCCGCACTCTATTTTAGTCTGGACTTTACCGTTCCAGAGGCCACAGGCCCCACCACATAGAGAGGACTGTGTTGGGCTCTCTAACCCCAGTCAGACTGGGGTAGCTGCTGCGGTGGGGTGGGGCGGCGGTGGCTGGAAGGTGGGGTGAAGGTGGTGGTGTTTGTGGGGGTGTAGTGTTATCTCACAGCTGTTTTGCTAAGGACGGCGAGGTCTTTCCGCATAAATTTCACTGATATCACCTCCATCAGAGGGCCATAAAGCTGATTTATTATAAATACAGCTCTCGTGTGTTTACTGCGCGCATTCTTGAGGCTGCAACATCTTTCAAAGTGAGCACTTGCAGGTGCTCTGGCTCAGTCTCCATGGGGCAGACTGGAGGAAATCAAGGGGGGGAAAAAATAGATGGAAAAAAAAATCCGTCCAACAACGGGTGGACAGAGCGTGAGTGGGGTTATGAGCCCAAGAGAAGGGAGAGGGATGAAGCTGGTGAACTACAAGACAATGGCAGCCATTATAGCCGTGATTTAAAAGTGTCTGAGGTGATAAGGATAATGTGCTAAACTATTGAGTTACTTTCCATCACCTCGCTTTCAGCTCCCAGAAAATAAATCTTCAGATGAAATTACAGCTAATTGGCCTCTGCTGCAGAGGATGCATTCCTCATGGAGAAAGGGCTTTGGCAAGTGACAGATAATGTTGTACAATGTGCCACAGAGGAGAGCTTTCACTGTCCCAGGTGACACAGAATTTTGAGATTTTTAATGATCAACTCAATTGATTGAAATAAAAGAAAATGGCTAAAGTTTTAAAAATTGACACATAGTAAGAAAACATTTATTAATTACTGGTTGAATGGGAATCTAGGAGAAAATATTCTGAATGTTTTGTCTTATTCATAATTTTCTGGTTTTATTTGACATAAGATAACAAATAAGTAAATTGACTGAGTTCAGCTTTCACATATCTTTATCGATCACAATGTGAATATTATGTTATAACATAATATTCACATTGTGATTGATTCTACGCTGTACACAAAAACGTATACAGAAGCTTGCAGTGGTATGCTACATTGATGTTCTACTTGTTCACTTAACAATTCAGTTATTCAGCAATGCTGCAACAATACTGCTGGGGATCTAAATGACAAGGATTGTGCCACCAAGGTACTCCCAAAATAATTCTGCAGAAGGACTGAAATGATATATTTGAATGTCTAAAACATAAAAATGGCATGCAATCTGCTTCGTAGCAGCACAAAAAAGAAAGATTCAATAGCAGCTTGTAAATTATCTTAAAGGACATTTAGAATTTTCAGGGAAAAAGTTGTGGGTATGCCATGAAAACTCTCTGCACCACTTGTGTATGCATGACAAAAAAGATGTGGGAACACAAACCACGCTTAGAAATGTTTAAATGGTTGAGGTAGGACATATTTAACAGTAGATCATTGTTGGTTGTTTTGTCTTGGTCAGCAGTGTTTTATGTGACGAACAAATTAATATTACCAGATAGTGGCCATCTATTTTGCAGCACAAAAACCCTAACCATACACATTCATTTTAATCCTAATTGTATAATTTTTACTTTGTGACTCCAGCTACTGCTGAGTTCTAATATCTTATCAGTAAGTGAATGCCGTGTTGGTGGTGCTTATGTTTGTAAAAGTAAGGATTAAATTTGAAACCAGCAGCATTTTATAAATACAATAACCAATTCAGTAGTTATGATGTCTGAGCTGCAAACAGTGATTATCATATTGACTATTTCCACATGTTGTTTTCATGGACACACAAAAGCTTAGTGACAATTCCAATAAATAATAATAAAAAGTTTCAGCATAAACAGCAGGATTAGATATGTGAGCTCATCATTTATTGGACACAAATGTTGTATTCTGCTGGAGATATGCTCTCAGGTGTATGAACTGCTTTAACTGCTTTAATGATGACATAAAGACCCAATTAATCTTGTTTGAGGAGGGGGAAAAGAGTTGGCATGCATTTGCTGTGAGAAAACCAGAACTTATCTCACAACTCCCGTTTACTTTATACAGACTAATCCACTAAGATTAGTGGGTTTTTCTTCCTTAAACTGCCCTCTTTATTGTTTGATCACACAGCATTATGACATAAAGATAACATCCAAAGGAAATAAAATAAAGTCCAGATGACCAAGTTGTGTGTATCCTTTACCACATCTCGTGAGGATTTTCAATCTCTTAGTCTTACCCCAGTTTTTTCAACAGGGATGCGCCACACAGGACAACTCAAGAGTGTAAGAAGGGAAGGAGGTGGGTAAACATCTTCAGTCTGCTTTTAAAACCCTTTCAGGGATAATTAAAAAGAGGATGGAGAGTGAGAGAAGAAATGTGAGTCATTCCAGAAATGCAAAGGAGACACTGGCCTGGTGTATACAACAGTAGACCAAGCTATGCCAAAAGTATTACAGATGTGGAGGGTATGGATGAAGGAGAGACTTAAGGGGTGAAATTAGGATCTGCAGAAATGGAGCAATGGGTGCTCCAAAGTGTTTTGGCATGTGAAGAGACAGGAACGATTATGAAGAAATCTATCACTTTGATGGAAGCCTCTTAGCAAACCTGTCAGGGCTGAATGTGTTCACCTCAGGCATCAAAAGTCCACTGCTGCCCTTCATTTCCAACCAATCCTCCCCTCGGCTTCACCTCTCCTTTATTTGTTGAGCACTTTAGAGTAAAAGCATGGCAAGAAGCTTCGGTAAACAGCAGCTTTAAGCTACCATTGTTTCAGAAGCACCTGCTATGCCATGGAGGGTGGTTAGGGTTGGTATTTGTTTGGAAAGGCACTCAGACACACACATACACACACAAAGCAACATGTAAACAAATACCCACAATCGTCCTACCACTCGTCCACAATCTGGCCTGTGTTTGCTTTCTAGCATTTTTTCGCGGGGTGGAAATATTTAGCCCTGATGAAACATGCATTTATCTAGCTTTTTTTTCCTCTTGAACCGCAGCCCCTAAAATCAAATAAACGAGAGAGCTCTATTCTTTTTTTTTTCTTCTTCTATAAAACCCCATCAAGAGGAATGCTGGTGATCCATGTCTACTCCTCCATCAGACTTTGTTCCTTTCATTACCAGCCATGTTGTTCCTATTACGCCTCTACATCCTCTGCTCTTATCAAGATAAATGCACTCATTCCATGTTCTCCTGTTTTGCTTATTACCTGCCTAAACACAGAGCACAGGTTCACTGCACTGAACCAATTTACTGCATGGCTGTGGTGTGGGAGATTCCTTTTTCGTTTTTATATCCCTCTTTCTCTCTGAAAAAAAATAAGGATTCTCACTGACTTCTCGAGATTTTTGGCCGAGATTGTTCAGAAGCCATGTTTTGCCGTTTCCTGTTGGTGAGAGTTTATGACTCTGTGCACTAGTTGTTGATCACAATGTGAAAATGTTGTGTCTGAAAATCAGAAATACAGCAGAAGGAACAGTTCTGACCCTAAAGGTATTTTGATAGTTTGTGTACAGAATGTTCTCTGCAACTGCGCAATGCAAGTGGAGGGAGAGGTGTCTGTGTCACAGTTCCATTCATCTAACTTATGTTTTAGGCATTAAAAAGATATGACCTGGTTCCAAAAATGTAACGCTTTTTGCAGCTGGTACCATTGCGAAATGTCAGAATTCAGAATTCAGAAAACCTTTTCTTTGTTATCACTTTTGAAGCAGATGAGCCATGAGCTAGTCGATAACTCTGTTAAGATATTGTGAAGATCATTTGATGATTTTAAGTTATAGAATAACTCATATGTGTAAGATTTACATTCCCATTCACTATACCCACAATTCACAGTTCAAATGTTGCATCTGTGAACACACACAAAGTACAACAGAAACAGAGGGGATTGTGAAATTTGACAAAAATAAACAACAAAACAATATGTCTCAGTTCTGTGATTTAGTCTTTAAAAAAGTTTTATTAGTCCTAAAATATTAAGGTATTAATATAAGATAAATACTCACCTATTTATCAAACAAAGTCACATATGGCTAAACAGGATTAAGACAGTTAAGATATCTGTAATTTAAAATGCGCCTTCGTACTCCTGTGACACAACCTGAAAGATCAGGTTTAAATTCAGCATTTTCTTCATATTTTTCCACCTCACCAAAACTGAGAATAGCAGAAAGATATGGTCAGATACTTGGAGACTGCGAATTGTGTAAGTAAGAAAAAGAGCGAGGGAGAATGATCACTGTTAGGCAGTGTGTGAACAAGCTCTTGTTTATTGACTTTCAGGGGGAAACTTTATTAACCTGCCCAGGCTTGAATAGGAGACACCTGCTGTTGGCACTTAGGCTGTCATTTCTGCTGTGGAGAGCGGCAGGGAGTGTCCTCGCCATGCCCAGCACTGCCTGCTGTTCCATTGTCCGGCACCCCATCATCCAGCAATTGAGTGCTACAACGTTTACAATGAGGTTGCCCTTTGGCGGGTATCGTCGCTAAGCTGACAGACCTTTTTCCCCTCACTTGTCAGCAATCAAATTATAGTGGACAAACCCACCAACTCTCGTTTTGTTCCTTTTGTCTGTCAGTAAAAACAGACGCTGCCCATGATTGACTTTTTTGTTGAGGTTGCCGTTGGTGAACTGGTTGATTGCAAAGGAATTGAACTGGCCAAAAACTGAGCACAAAACAACCCGTTTGGATGGATAAGGAGTCTAAATGAGAGACACCAAGACGCTGTAGGTCATGACTAAGCTGGTGTGGACACTGTAGATAGGACTGGTCTTGCTGACCTCACAGCTTCTTGTCAGAATAGAATTAATCTCATTTGCCAATAACTTCGACATCAGGTATACCACGCAGTCTAATTCACAGTGTGGGACTGTTATATTTTTATTTATGATGGGAATCATTTGAGAACATATCAACATTTTATTCTCCAAAATGGAATCTTTGTGAGATTTGAGTGAATCGGTTGGCAAAGCTAAAGCTGTGCATTTCTCGTGAATTCTCAGACCTATGAACATCCTATACAGTTAATTTATATAACCAGTACATTTAATTGAGGTTGTCTTTGAGAAAGGTTTATTGATACCTATCTATTATCATGGAGATTATGGGTAACTAATTAACAGATGAGAACAGGATGGCACTGAAGAGTAATCATACAAACTGTTATCCTCTCCGGTTCTATTCTAATCAGTCATTACCTTATGGATCTGACTGGCCAAAACCGGAACATGAAAGGTCTACCAAGTAATCTGTACTGTTTCTGGCCTTCCCCAACCATTGTCATATTGGGACTTCCCAACTGGTTCTGGTTTAGTGGGATAATTGAACAAAAGGCAATTGCTTTGACATCTATTCTGAAATGTCAAACTAATTTAGCTGTGTGATATTTCACTACGCTTTTTCATCTTCTAGATGAAACTTCACTTCATCTAATCTATCGACAATCCACTCTCTACTTTGTCCTCAATCACACTGGCACAGCCATCAATATGAATCTGCCTTTATCTGTACATATTAAGTAAACACAATTCCAACCTCACTCCAATGAGGGAAGCCAAGCGTCACACAGGAGATGAGAGGATGGATGGATCCTTCGACTGAGTGATACTTCCTCTAAAGTGCATAGTGTCAATGGCCAACTTTCAGCAGAATAGATAAAACCCAGCCACTCTGGCTTTTATCATCTTTCCCTGGGCTCAGGGAGCACTGATACCACCCATTACAAGGATAGCACTGAAGGCGAGTGGGGATGCGTGGGCTTCAGCATGTCTGCAACAGAAAGGAGTATCTGCAAGTCCACTTGTGGGAGTGCTTTTACACACGTTGATTCGTGTTCGCGAAATAAGAGCGAAGGGAGGGAGAACGGCGACAAATCTGAAGCATTTTTAGTTGTGTAAAGTCTCTTAGTGAAAGTGTGTATTTATTTATTTGTTCTCATGCAGGAAATTAGGTAACTAGAAACCAAGCACAGTTTACAACTACAATCTACAAATATACAGGCTGAGCATATCTAACCTTTAACCTGACTGAGGGCAGCATGTAATCTGTAGAGCCTCAAGCAAACATCATGTTGATGATCACAGCTCAACAAAAATAATGTTGCAAAGTCCGCCGCTGGCTTGTCCTTTTGTCCTCCCGATGCCCAGCAACAAACTATTCATTTGTTTATACACTGTGAGACAATATTTGATAGCAGGCTCTGAATTTCCGTCTTTTGCTTCATTGTGTGCAACTTTTATTCTCATTCCTGTCAGGCTTGCCCGCAGTTCTAAGCACATATTAGAGCTGATGTGATTAGCTGTTGCAAATTCTCAAGGATTACCAGTCAACTAACAGTTACAGGTCAGCCCTCCCTGCCATCAGACATACCAAACTGTAAACAAGTCAAAGCATGACATAACAATGCATGTTGGCTAGGTTTAGATGCAAACATGCTTTTTATGACATCTCACTACAAGCTGCTGTATGATTTAAACAAAATGCATACAGCATAAATGAATGTGCGGTGTTGGAAGTGTTAATTAGCTGTGGAATGAACATGACTGTGAGGGAAGAAAAGTCAGCTGAGCAAACAGTGAAGCCCCACACAATATCAATAAGAGCAAAGTTAACTAGAAATCACCTATTAACATTCATTTAATTGTCATTACCACAATAAGAGAAGCATGTTTAAAAAGTTTTGATGTGTGGGTAAATCTTCAGAATTATTTAATGTTTTTGTTTATTTTCCTGTTCGTGAGACTATGTGTATTCAAAACCAATCCATAAACTGCTTCTGGAGACAGGTCTGTGCCCCTGACATCATGAAAAATTGTTCCAGTAGGCTATGTTGGCCAACAAAATATCACTTAATGATATATTTAGTCTAATGTATTTCATGTTTAATACCTAATTTGAGGGAATTATTTCTGCTGTCCGACCATAGATTGAAGCAAGTAAATGTGTGCTTCTATGAAAAGTCATCATGAACACAGCGCTTTTATTGAAAATTAGCATATGCAGCGAGGTCCAAATCATGTAAATAAATGAATAAATAAATAAAAGAACATAGATGAATGAAGGTGGGACAGTTTGTTTCATTGTTGTCTGACTCAGCCACACGCCAACACATGAATCTGTGTGCTTTACGGAGGAATTGATGCCTGTGTAAATATAAATGTATTGTCGCCTCCTGTGAGCATTCATTTTGTGATTCCCAAAAACCTCCCTTCCACCCTTCGTCTGCTGCTTGTTGGCCAGACTCGGCAAGCCAGTCCTCTCAAGAGGCAGAATGCTAGTGTGGTGGATATCTTTATAAATAGATATCACTTAAAGACTGCCTCTCTCTGTCCGCCCCTTATTTGCTGTAGCTTCCTCTCTCCGTCTTGTGCTGATCTATCTGCTCCATCATGTGTTCAAACACTGCTGAAGCCACTTTTGTGGTGCTTTTCAAGAGAAACCCCTTTGAGAGGCTGCTCCGTAGGGACTTGGGACAGGCAGTCGGCCAGTTTCCAGAGTAAACATATAATCATCCCTTGGACAGCTATAATTATATCTGGGATGTGAAGGAACAGAAGCAAGTGAGGGCTAAGCAGATACACAGTAGCAGGAGTGAAGCAGAAAGCTGTGCACTTAATATTTGTTTTCTGCTGTGAAATAAAGCTCAGGCTGCGTTCGGGCACACAGAGAATGAAACGCAAGTCGACCCACTACCTGTTGTGGCGAGTTAAAGGGAGTTGCAGTTTTTCTCTTGTGTGCAGTAAACATTGAGTATCATGGCCATTACCTCACTCACTCACAAACACACACACACTCACAAACAAACACACACACACAAACACGTGCGCACACACCTTGGATCCAAATCTCCACCCATGTACAGCTGACTCACAGCAGTGGGTGGTTTCGGGGACAATTTAAATAGTCTCTCTTTGCCCCCGCTCTTTTATCCAACATGTCGCAGCAGAGCAACTTGAATGCGATTAACCAACCAGTGTTTCTCCTACTGTGGCCAACTTCCCTTTCCAGCAGGCCAAGCTGCGGAAAAGTTAATTGCAACGACACCCCAAAAAAATAAAATGACTGCTAAGGTGTTTCTATTCTGTTATTAAAATGTATTTGTAGCTACTGGGCAGCAAAAACGAACCTGGCCTGTGAGTACCTGTTTTCCTCTGCATCACCTGACTGTTGAAAACCAGCCCAGCCTTCGTCTTTTATGTGAAAGTTCCCCTCTAATTTTCCCTGTCTGTGGTGCCCTCAAGCCAGGTTGTATGGGGGTGGGGAAGTAGGGTGACATCACACCGTTTAGGCAAATTCCATATGAAAGGTAAAAAAAAAGGAATTGTCTGCTGTTATTCTCTATAAAGCAGTGGAAACACTATAAAGTTATAGGAAGCAATTAGCTGATAATTAAGCAACCCGAAGAAGCCCCCACCGTCCTGGCACATCATTACCGAACAGGGAAAGCGGCCCATGTGTGCACGCAGCGGAGGCTGGGAGAAGCTGTCTCTAGGGCCGCAGGTTGAGGGATCAGGAGCAGCGGGGACTGAGGAGGGAGGGCGAAGGGAGGAGGCTGCCGCTGGGGTCAGGAGAAGGCACGTTAATCACTGCTATCCTGTCAACAACAAAGAGTGGGCCTCACCCAAATGCTCTGCTCGGTAGCCATAATAACGCCACGTGAGTCAGGCAGAGGTGTCACCAGAGATCTGAGATGAAGGAAGCACAGAAATGGTGTGATGATGCAATTACAGGAGTAAAACAAGGGAGGGAAGGACAAGAGTGTATGACAGAATGAAAAAAATCTTCCAGTGATTCCGTCTCTTGCTTAACTATCACTTAATTACAACCACAGGGTTTTTTGCAGAAAGATCCCACACACCCTTTCAGCCCCCAATGAAAATGCTATAAATCACCATTACTGGCTTGTACATGGCATGACTTATTGCTTTTTTGCCCCACCCACCCACTAATCACAGCTACTCTTTTCATCCGCACTGGAACTGAATGTCAAATGCTTATCTGTGATAATAATCTGTTCAGCTCTATAGTTTTGTCGTCCAAAGATTCTAATACAGTGTAAAAGTAGATTTTTCAACGTATATACACATTAAGGTGCATTTCTATTACTGTTCCCTGGTAAATGTGTTGCTTCCAGCTCAAGTTTTTGAAACACAAAGCCTTTTCCAGCCGTGGCCAGACTGCAATCCCACATTGGGTCATATTACCAAGCAATGGACTTGTTTGGATGCTTTACTACAAAAGAAAACATCATTAGGATCTGAGAGTGTATTTCACTTTTCCCTCGTGTCTGCAACTCAGTGGTTATGGCCACCCAATCTCACCCCCCATCCCTCTGCAAGGACTGTGGCCTTAGACCTGACCTTCAACCTACTGACCCCGCTTTGTATATACACAGACACGTGCACACGTGCGTGCTCACACACACACACGCACACACACACACACACACACACATAAAGATTGTAGATTTCCACATTCAATGTTACATGAAGAATTTACATTTACAGAGGCTCAAACCTTTTCAAAGTGATCATTTTTTCGCTCTTCCATCTGGATTGTCTCCGCTCCAGAAGTTGTCTGATCTGACACAGGCTGATAATAGGGTTGGACTCAAGTGAAACCAGAAACAATTTGTTTTGGTCTGAGCTATCATTCCAATTCCCATAAGCCATGCCTCTCCCTTCTCTCCTCTCATCCCTTCTTTGTATCTCCTGCCAAGAATTAAAAGGCAGGACTTTAGACACAGTTACAAAAAGCAGCTGCTGAGTAACTTTCCTCTTAGAAACACACTAAAGGCCTTTCCAGATTTACATATCTTATTCAAAATCACCAACTCCATGTTTTTTACAGAGAGAGCCCCAAGGCCCTCTGCTTGCTCAAATGGAGCAGCATTTCAGAGCCCACCTCTGGAATGAATAAGAGAGGAAGTAGGGAGGCCACACTCAGCCTAAGGCAGGAAGTGACATACACATGACGCTGGGCAGCAGTTGTTTTGAATCTTGTAAGACAAAAAGATAGTTTTTGAGAGAAATGGAAAAGCGTAGTGGAGAGGATGAGGAAAGGAAAAACGTAATTTGATTAAAGTAGTTGCCTACAGCAGCAATTCCAATTCCAAACATGTCCATCCCAAATCCGCTGATGTAAACACAGCATGCTCTTTGACCTTAGTGGTAAACATCTGCAAAGGCATAGGTTTTCACCCTCATACAAGTACAGACATACAAGGAGGGGACAAATAAACTCTTAATCAACAGAAGAGCAACGTATGAAGTTCATATTTGTTATCAGCTTAAATTAAAAAAGCACTGTTGTCTTCTGGAATCTGTGAAATTAATAGCTTGAAAAGATTTTTCAGAAATTTTAAATTAATCTGCCAAAAATTTTCAAACGGGGGGTAAATGGGGGTATATTTAATTTCTCTGTCAATTTGTTTCTGTCAAATTCCCTTTACTAAACATTACAGTACGGTAGCAATCACAATAAGAAGATACTTCATGGTGCCTTGTCAGACATGCCTAGGGAAAGAAGGAAGCGAGCAGCAGCCGGTGGGTCCGGGCTCTGGGGCTCATAAAACAGCCGTAGCCAGTTAAGACAAGGAGAAGGAAGAAGGCAATTAAAAGACCTGCGACTGGCCTGAATGCTGGGCTCAAGCAATGTTTTTCTTTTCATGTGTTACAGTTGAAAGGTTTCGGATACTTGCAAAGAAAAAAAATGGAAACGGCAGTACAGTTGACGGTAGGTGTTGCTTCGATGTGAATGTGGAATAAGTTTGGCTGGACCGCTGCTGAAAGAAGGGGTAGACTATCAAGATAGACGACTTCCTAAAACTACCAGTCTGATTATCCCCTGAAGGCACAGAAAGGGCTCAATAAAAGCCTTCTCATTTAGACCGGACCATTTAAAGATGGCTTAATGAGTCTAGGCCACTAAAAGAATAGAGGGAATGAGGGACTGATAAAGAGAGTGTCCACTTACTACTTAGGAGTTCCTGTCTCTGCACCTCCTTCCCCTCAGAAGTCTTTTTGATATAGTCATAACAGTCATACCCAAAGGTCATGTTGTTTGCAAGAAAAGCAGTACAAACACTTGTCTGACACCTTTTCCGCTTGTACTTAAATATTTCATACACCTGTATTTGGGCTGATGAATTCAGGCCATAAATATTAGGATGCCTTCTCTTCCCTTACTGTATGTTGGAATGTACTCAAACCTTAACATGACCCTTGGTGCAAGTGAGATAGTGGAAACAGAAGAAAAGAAAGTTGTGAAAAGCGTTGGTATCTAATGAGAAAAACACTAAATATGCTGATTGCTCCCATCAGTTGAGCAAAAGACCCAGACATTTTCAAAACTTGCTTGAAGCTCATTCATTTTAATAAATCATTTTGAGTCTGCACAACAACTCACGCTTTTTTGCCTGAAAGGCAAAGATTGAACTCCAACCAAGTGACTGGATGGGACCTCAGCATCTGATAAGTCCCACATGACAAACAGAGCGATAAGCTCTTATAGGTCATTCATCATACCATTCCCCCTCAAGCCCCATGCATCCTGGTCACCGCCCTGCGTGACTGATAACCTGCACTGATCCTATCTGTCCCCTTGAGAACAACAAACACCACGTCTTGACACCAGCTCCTTTAAAGTTACATACAGACAAGCATGTGCACAAGCATGCATGCCCACCTGTGCTAAGTATGCTCAAGAATTAGGTAGCAAAAACACATTTAGTCACAACCCACATGCTCCCATAACTTTAATGAGGAACAAATGCTCCTCAGTGGAATGTTTAGAGAAAAGGTCAAATTCATCCAACAAGAAAAGAAAGAGGAGAAAAGCTGTCTTCACCTATTACAGTACTGTAGACTACATCTCATAACCTTTGCTAGAGTAATCCTGCCATTCATATAATAACACAATGTAAATAAGACGGAAAGTAACACTTCAGGCAGTCTTACAACGGATTGCATGGACCTCACCAGAAAATAATCAATTGAAAACATGAAAGATTTTAAGAAGAAGACTATATGATGTTAGACTGAGTGATGGTTGTGTCCACTGTCCAGTCAAGCATGGATTAGATGCTACGGTAAAGATATAGGTCCAAACATAACACTGCAGCACCCCAATTTGAAAAGGATATCATAAAATGATTGAATGTCTGACACTCATAGACGGACTTAACCCAAGTTTTTTTTCTTTCTAAACTAAACTAAACTAAACCGGGAAGCACCTCAAAGCATGAAATGTGGCTCCAATTGTTTCTCTGTGTGTGTATCCACCCACAGTGCAGCAGAAGGGTTATTGGCAGGCAGGAGGAGGGGAGTTTCGGGAGGAGATGCTGAGCTGAGAATGCCAGGAATGTCCAGCCCTGTTTACAGCCCGGGCCGGTTCACACCTGCAGGTCAGGGTGCTATCACCAGCCCTAACCCCTCCTCCCCCTCTCTCCCCCCACAACTCATTACAAGGGGGTCAAGCTCAGAGGTGACCTAATTAGAAGCTCATTACATCACAGACAATCTCCATTAGCATGCCAGGCTGGCCTGTTAATCCATTAGCACCACAGAGGCCCCCAGTGCAGCCTTTACATTCCTGTCCCTGTGGCCCTTACTTAGGGCCCCTGCCACACACAAACACACACTCCTGTGCCCATTATAATGGGAGACAATGAGATAATGCAAACACTCTTAAGAGATTAACACAATGGTAAGAATGTTAGTCAAATATTACCCATGACCTTGTCAACAGGAACACGCGTTTGATGTTAGCAAATCTCTTGTTTGGTCAAATAAAAAAACAATATTAAGAATTATTTCTGCAGAAACTTTAATCTTGCAGAAGTTCACACATTTTTGTTTGTGGTGGGACCGACCAACATGAATGATAGCTATTTTAACTGGGGTAAATAGACTGTACTTATATAGCCACTCCAAGCACTGCTCCACCATATGCCATGTGCCCATTCACATGCACGCTCTGACACCAGAAGCAGCATGTGGATCATAGTCCAACCACCAATGGCTGCTCTTCATCTTGAGCCACACTCAGCCCAGTGGTGCAGTGATGTCCTAGTGGTGCTCAGAAAAAGTGAGAAAAGCAGAGGAAGTATCAATTACTTCACTATTAGACCACTGTGCTCTCCAGGAAAAGACGCAAGAGAAACATCCTCATCTTGCTTTTTTTTTCGACGGAGAAATTGAAACGATAATAAAAAATCAAAAAAGCAATTTTACAAACAGCTGTTTTTGGCACTGTCATAACAAAATCACAATCCTCTAAATACTTTTGTGCCCTTTGTCTGATAATCATTACTGTTGGCTTTAAACTAAAACACTTCTAAACACAAAGATTAGACGGCCTCTCCCAGTGAGGTGCTGAGATATGGTGAAGCATGGGTCAACTAATTCTTTAATTTAGTCTCTGTTTTTATAAATGATCTTCTCTTACTTTGTGTTTGTAGGATAAGGTCTCTAAAGTGCTGGGTACAGCTGTGGGGTTGTGGCCCAGAGCCGGGGATTGAAAGAGTCAGTATCTATCTCCCCACTGGGGACCTGGGAGATACTGAGCCCCACTACCTTCCCTTTGAAACCTCTCCCCTCTGGTGACTGGCAGACCATACAACGCTCAGAGCTTTGTAAGTGACTCCATTGTCGGGGGCAGATTGAGAGGAAAAAAGGGGTCTAGCCCTAGGGATAGAAAAGCAAGGTGAAACAAAAAGGCCTGGCTCTGTGGTCTGAAGAGGGCAGGAATGGATCAAAGGACTTGGTGCTGACCTGCGGCCTTTGTCCGTCAGACAGCCCTGGCTTCATTTAACCTCTCTCTGGAGGTCGGCAAAGCCCATTGGGATATCGAGCTACACAGAAGTCTTGCCCTATGGGGACATCTCAGTGCCTCCCCTGCAACCCTTCCAACTGGGACAATACCACAGGTGAAAGTGGATGGGAGGAGTTGGTCTGTGTATCGTCCCAACCTGTCAGGGATCCACCACAAAGGGAGCTGAGCCCTCTCTCCGGATGCCCAGCGGCCACGTCTTACCTTACTATACAGCATTCACATGGCCTCGCTGCCTTCCTGCACTATCTCCACTGGGAGAGCCACAGCACGGAGGGAATCAGAACAGAGAGAAGCTCTCAGTCGCTCACCTGGGGATGGTAAACCCCAGCTATGTGGCAAACAAAGGTGAACTTAGTGGAACTTTAGTGCATTGTTAAGTTGTGGAAACTTAAATCTTCCAGCCTTAATGAACTGTTGAATAGGGAGGATTTTCTATAGTTCAAGGGGCCATATTTGACTTTTAAAACCCATTCTGTCATACTTTCTGTTGAAGCCAACCTGACAGACAGGCTCTGAATGGTAAATCTTGGGATATTCATAAATTATCTATTTTTTTTACAGAAGTACTAAAAGAGCCTTTTCATACACATTAATTGTGTGCTAACAAGAGTTGAACACCATGAAGAAAGGTGCTGAATAATTATCAAACATGCAAAATGCTACTCCATCACTAGACATGAAGTTCAAGAGCCACGTTTATGCTGGCTTTGAGTAACAGGAAAATGTGTTCAAACTTCACTTAGGATGACAGAGTTGCGCTATCTCAAGGTAGAAAAAAGAGGTCAAGGTGCAGAATGGTTGATGGAGTAGGAAGCTGAGGATGGGAGGTCAATGAAACCAGTAGTACCTGTGCTGAAACAGGGATGAGGAGTCTAACTATGTTGGGAACGAAAGCGGCCAAATTGTCCTGCTTTCATTAATGCGCTGAGTGAAGCCTCTGCTGAGGACTCGATTCCCAAGACTCTCAGATAACAAGTGGCTTCCCACACTGAGGCTTTCTGTTTTCTGTTTCCTCTCCAATAAAACCATCCACAGAGTGAGAGAGGGAAAGACGTGGAGCAAGAGTGATAGACGAATGGGGAAAGGGGACAGGGGACCCCCATGGTCTGCTGTTATCTGACAGGGAGTAATTTCTGTCTAACTTAGTCATTTGGATCTGGGGTAGTTTGGTTTATTTTTCTCGAAGCCCAATGAATGGCTGCCGACAAGACATTTCTGATTGCCACGATAAGATTTCCGTCCCCGGTGTCCTACCTCTACAGCCATGACTCGACCAGGTTAGCCATCCCTCTAAGAGCGGGTATTGAAAGACAAAGTAAGGTGGTCTTGTGCTGAAATGCACAAATGTGGAGAATTGAGTGAAAGCGGAAGGCAATGAGTGGAGGTCACTAATATGACCTCCCACACAGTAATGCACAGACCAAGACAAAAGCATTCCATAGGCAACACTATTCATCCTGTTAGTGATAGGCACTAGATAGGGCCCTCAGAGTACTCCGCTCCATGCAGCTGGCTGCTGTATGCAGAGAATGTTATGTTTGTCTGAGGCCCAGCTAGCCATATGGATAAAGACATTTCTAATGTACAGAGTTCAGTTCTGTTGACTGTTTAAACAGCTGTCAGCTGCTAATATAGAGTATAATATATATTCTATACAAGGGCAACAAACAGTAATAATGCCTGAAACTGCAGCTTTTTGATTAAAAGACAGTGATTGGTGAAAACTTATCAGTCATCAGGTGAAACCATACAGTGTACCTTTCCACTTGGCCAGTGACAGCTGGAAAAGATTCAGCGCCCCATTTGCTTAATAACAGATATGGAGCCCTATTATGGCAAATGTTTCAACTTCCGATTAGGAACAACCTAGGGTTCTGACTGCCTTTGAATGACTGGCGAATGGTATGACGACTTGAATTAAATTGACCCAATAAAATAAAGTAAAGTTATGCTAGCCATTGTGGCAACATGGAAGGATAGTTTCCTTTACAAAGGGCTTGACACATAAGAAAAGATGTTAAGAGAAAGCAAGTAGGGAAGGGAGAGATAAAATCCAGCAGGAGTTACTTTATTACTTCCTGCAATGTACCTTATCATCCCTTCCAAATGCTGCGACTGGAATGTATTTAGATATACTCACAAATGTGGCTGGTTTAGATACATTTAAGTGGACGTACTGACATAGTCTTAAACCACATGGAACTAGCCAATATAACAGGCTGACTACTATGCTCTTACCATGCTTTTGTGCCATTGTGAGAAACTAAAAGGATTCAAACGGCGAAACTGTAAGATAAAAATCTGCATGGGCTCATAAGTGAAACACGTGTACTCTAATACACACAAACAGTCACAGTGTACCGCGCCAATCTGCTCCTAATTTAAAGGTTCCATTACAGAGCACCAACACGTGCACACAGCCAAAGCATCCCGACTGAATCGCCCCGCTCTCCCCTGTCCCCTCGTTTTTACTGATAGTAAAAAGAGGACGCTCGCCCAGCGGGCTGAACCAGCGGTGAGAGGTGAGGGGATGGACAGAGAGGAGAGCATGGGTGTCTGTGCTGGAGAGGTAGGGTGGCAGGAGTGATAAACTGTGACCTTCTCTTCATCCTGCAACATGCCTAATGGCTGTTCTGAGAGCCCCAGCTCAAGGTGTCTGAGCCTCTAAATGGAGGGGTATTTTTATCCTTCTTACACACACACGCACATATTAACAAAACCCCGAGTAGTGTGTGTGGCCGAAGCTGACGGCTGGGTGCACCACAGGGTGAGTGAGGACTGGCGAGTTGGCACGCAGTGCTGGCAGTACTCAAGTTCCTGATAGCTTTTAGGGGCCTTTGATGTTCTTTGCATCCCGGCCCCCCAACTGCTCGACCCCCCTCCCCCTCTGCAGGAAATTGCATTCTGTCCTCTGCCATAGTAGATAAATGAGGCAAGAGAGGGGCTGCACACTGTCACCAGCCAACCCGGCTGTCTCACACAGCAGCCAGTATTGGATCAGATGGGTGTGCTCCCCATCAGCACCCATGGCGGGCTTTTATGAAAGGGTGCATTTGTACATTCACAACCTGATTTATGCATTCGTGTACACATTGTAGACATACATGCCATTGTATGGGACACATCATCCTACAGATTTTAAGTTTATGCTACCAAATGACACTTGGCTAATTTTACTGTTAGCTTCATGGTGGCATAAACCGCTGTCAGTTTAAAAAAAAAATCCAAAGTCCCATTTGCTTTGCAAGCGCAAAGTTGTAGGTGGCGTGTCACTGTTGATTGCCTCATCTGAGGCTCCAAAAATTCCTCCTTCACATTGTCTGGGAATGTCAAGACATAATACAGCCAAAGTGGAACGCTCACGCATTGGGAACCCCAGTAGTACTTATGGGCATGAAAGCAACTAGAAAGTTACTGGAAGTTGCCTATGAACATATGAATGTACATGTGTGAGAGGGAGTGTTTCTCTTTCTTTTTTTTTGCATGCGATGGTGTGGAAGTGAATGTGAATATAGGTAGATGGCTGAGATCATGGAAGTATGTGCAAGCTGCTAGCCTCAGCCAGCAAGAATGTTTGATTAGTGTTTCACTACATGCAATATGGTCTGCTGTGAAATGAGTTACAGCTACAAAGTGATGTCAGTCCTACTGGAACCAAAACGCCAGATCCCCACCCTCCATGAAACAGATTTGGAGCAATTATTCTAGGTGACAACTGTCACAACGACTCACAAACTATATAGCACCCAAAGGCCTAACTCTATCACATGAAGTACTTTAGAACAAAATTGTAACTCCCAGAGTGAGTTTAAACTAGAAAATAATGGGAGATTTATGTGAATTAAAATCAAGTCAGTTTTTCATGTGGTGATGTAAAGAAATCTTGCTCAATAATCATTTTAAGTAAACAAAGACATAATAAAATCAGTGTAGTTTATGACACTGACTCTATACATATTCCTAAGAAAGTTGAAACTCATTATGAATAAACATATTCAAATATATTTATTTGATACAATAAATATATCTATTTTACTTTCAAACCAATATTTCTTCTTTTTTTCATTGCCCATTGTCAGCTGGGATAGGCTCCAGTCCCCCGCAAAACTGTTGGGAATAAGCAATATAGAAAATGAATGGTTGGATGGAATTCGTTTTCAATTCCAATGTCTTTTTTGTTTACAGAGACAATTTTGTTGTAGTTCTGGAGATGAATTGTTTCCTCATTATTGTAGCTAAAGGTTTTAATTATTTTTCCATGCAGACTTTCTCCGATTAATGAACTTCTCCACTTCTATAATTCTAAAAAACAGTTTGGGTTTTTAAAACCTTTTTTTTTAAATCCTTAAGACCCAATGCTACAAAAACACATTCATTTAATATATGTAGCAGAAGTAATCATGGATGCTTTTTTCTCTAATATATTTGTATCCCACCCATTGATACCCCATCCTGTTATTTGAAAGATTAGCAGCTGGCTTCAAATAAAAAGGTTATCTGATATTATTAATTCTATTTTACTTAGTATTACTTAATATATTTAGCATGCTCTTTTTTTTTTTACTTACACAAAGTGTTGAAGTCATTTGTATAATATTTTACACCATAGTGCAAATTCTAAGAAAATATGTTGCAATATTTGATGCTTGATGCACCTCAAAAGAGTCTTCCTTAAAATTACGTAGATGATATAGGAATCTCTGTTCTCCAATGTGTTGCATATTTCTACAATCGGTTGAAATTCTGTGTCAAAGAAAATATGTTCTGGCACTGACCTTCAGTCTTATCTTACGGAGGTTTATCACAATGTTTCAGGCTGAGTTATTTTGGGAGCTTTAGGATGTGGTGCCACATTCCCAAATAAACTTTTATGTTGCATATCCCTCTGTGTTCAAACTCATCGCCTTCTCCTGTCCTCATCAGCTTTTAATAAAAAATCCCATTCTCTGTGGATCTTATCACCTAATGGCCCTTCTCTGGTCATCAGAGTAGGGTAAAAGGGTGAAAGTGATGGGGGGAAAATGTATTATCTATACATGTGTTTGGGACTTTTTATTTATTTACTTCAGTCTGGGTTTCTTCAAATAGCAACTAAATAAAGAGCTAAAAATTACCCTGTTACACCACCTAAAGATATTTCCATGCAGTACCAGTCATCTTAGCATTATATAATAAACAAATAAGTTTCTTCAATGCAGGCGAGCAAGAACAGAAACGGAAAACTGAGAGAAAATTAATCACTTTTAATATCTGACATAAGGTAAACTCCCTCTTCATCTCCTCCTTGAAACTAGCCACACTTGCCCCCCAGCAGCACTCTCCTGTTGATGGGAGTGATTCTACATGTGGTGAGTAAGAAGAGCAAGGCCTCTGTGTGGTTCTCTCCCGAGCGACACACGCCACATGCGCACACACACATTTATTTTCACACCGACCCCGTTACCCACCGCTGCCACCTCCGCATCTGCCCCGCATGACCCTTCATCTTCTCCTGAGCTGTAGCAGAGCCCACCCTACACATCAGCAGCCCTCTGATTGACAGGCCGTGACGATACGCCAACATGGTCTCCATTTAGCTCAAGTACCACACTACCATCGCCTCACAAACCCCCATCCGTTCCTCTCTTCATGTCCCAGGAGAAAACACACTTGAGCCAAAGTGTTTCAGAGCAGGATGTTTCCTGGGGAGAAAAGGTTTCGTCTTGGGTCAGTGTGCATTGCCTGGATTGAGGGTGCTTTTTCATGACATACATGTGTGTGGAGGGGTGTCAGCTTATTGCAAGAGGGAAATCAAGAAGATGAAGGGCAGTGAGAGCTGGAAATAAATACATGTTGACAAGGCATACAGAGGATGGTAAATGTGTATAATTGTGTTTATGGAAGGGGTTGGAAGCACAGTCCAGGTGAAGGTGTCTGAGCGTCTCTCCAAACGTAAGAGTTTGAGGAGGCACTCTCCAAAGGAGGTGGGGGTTACTGAAGGTGTTTAGGCCTGAGAGGAAACATTAGCAAAGCGAGGAGGAAAAGCTGCCAAATTAACTTCTCACCCTTTCAATCACACCCCTGAGAATTCCTGCCCCACTTTACCTCCGCTGATGTGGCTCCACTTTTCGGATGAAGGACTTGTTTCTCTTATACCCATTTTCCAATTTTTTTTCTTCTTTTTTTTTTGGGGCCCCGCACTGTGGAGAAACATCACACCCTCACACCAACCCAACCGCAACCTTGCGACCCGCTACACCCCTCCCCATGCATCTTGTCTTGTTCTCCCAGTTGCACCCTCGATTCACCCACTGGCCAAAAACTGACTACAAACACTGGCTCCGCAGCCAATCAGCTCACAAGACCTCCTTCTGCCTTTGCCTCCCAAATCTGCAGAAGCAGAAGGGCTTCAAACACTTTGCAGATAGAATTGTGCCCTGGAGAAAACAAAAAAAAGACTAAAATCACAGTGTATCACACATCTTTCCAGGAAGGGGAAAAGCTGCATTAATGTGAGTTTAAAAGATCAGCAGAGGAGTGAAGCAGATGGTCTGTTATGACTGGTGCTTTTGTAAAATCGACCATGTGTGTTTAGCTGCGCACGCTACAGCCTGTGCAACACGGCCTGCAGTGTGGTAATACAGTTCAGACCTCTGTCCCCCTCTTTGCCAAGCCCTCCACCCTCGCTGACATTCCTACACAGAGCCATTCAAGCTTAATTTGTTTGTATTTGTGCATTTTTCAACTATCCCTGTTTTCTATTGTGCCTCTTTTCTTTTTTTCCCCTCCCTTTTTCATGTTGCCGATTAAGAGGATGGGTCCTCCTCTTTCAGTCCCTTCACTCTGAAATAGATGATTAGAGTCATTCTGAAAGACAAATGTAACTTTTCTGAACGCTCTAAATCTGTTTAGGCACATTTAATAGTGTCAATTATTGTGGGGCCAGACAGGGGACTTGGGCCTTTCTGTAGTCAGGGCCCTTAATAACATTGCTTACAATGAGAAGCAGATGCTGACCCGCTTGGTCCCTTTGAAAAAAGACATTTGAGTAGCTCTGCTTCTAATTTATGAGCCCCCCTCCACATCTGGAATTCTTTATAATTAAAACATAAACCCCAAAGTTCTACTTCCACCTGTCAAATGCTGAGAAGATGAACATAGTAATGGGCTTCTCCTGCATTGGTGGAGAGATGGAAAGGCTGGTTTTGCTTGTACTTTTTTCAGAGAGGGAAAAAATAAGGGGGTGCAAAGAGAGGCCTTCTTTGTGATTCTGTTGCTTTATGGTCTGGTGGGCTATGTGTCTCTCAATACTGCAAGTGTAACCGAAGGAGAAGAAAATTTTATGTATTGGAAACTGAGATATAACTATATATATCCAAACTATGTATTGATCAGTGAAATCTACAAATTCCTGTTACCCAAAATCCTCATTGCAAATTAATTAGAAGTAAGAGGGAACTAGTGCAAATGTCAAGAATACTTTCTTTTATTAACCCCCACTCCCCCACCCTAGAATCTGATTCAAATTGGCATGAGGCAAAAGCCCTACAGCAAAACAGAAACTCACACAAAACTCAAACCGGAAGCATCACGTACGAGCTTAATGGATTTCCTTTTCATGTATTAAAAAGAAATGAAAGCAAAGGAATGGATTTACCGTGGTGGGTGAATACCATAATTGCCCTTAATAGGGTTTGTTCCAACAGATCAATAGGACCTACATGAGTGAGTGCTTAGAGTGTGTGAATGTGTGTGGAGGTGTGTGAGCTCAAAGCCTTTCAGACTTCAGCTCCCTTCATTAAATCGAATTAAGATCCTGCACCCAGCAGATTAATTTTCTTTGTCTTTTTCTTCTCTTTTCTTCCTCTTCTCCCTCCTCCCCGTGCCCTCCTTCTCTGGAGAGCATGACAAAAAGCAGCTGCAAGAGGGGGCCATCAAGCCTGCAGAGGTTGGGGAGTGCAGCTCGTGCAGTTGATCCTGCTGTGAATATGGCAATGAAGACGGCATTCCTTCCATTTTCTCCACTATTGCCAGATCACCATAATTAAGTCTTCAGCATTACTGGGGCAACCGGGCCCAAACAGAGAGCTGTGGCTTTCTGTGGGGTTACAGATGTACACCTGAAACAGCAACATAAAAAACTCAAAGACATGAATGGGGTAATGTGAAAGGGCAGAAAAGTGCCGGGGTTATTATTCCCATTGTAACGGCCAGCATCCTGTGCATTCATGCTTCTACAGGGATTTCCACAAATCTTTTTCAACACTTTCCTAAAGACTTCTACTCTCTGTTGCTATGCTATTAACTCACACTGTCAGCTGTGATGAAGAGAGTCAACAATGTCTGCAGGTGTGAGGCAGTTAAAACCAGACCAAAGCACTTCCCAACAACAGCATAAAACACACAGCCTCAAAGGAGGAGGAGACTGGTGGTTTTTAAAAGGAAGGAGGTTACACTGCTGTCCTGAGGAAATGAAATGAGCACAGTGGGTGATAGGTTTGGGAAAAGAGAGGAACAGCGGGGAGGAGAAAATGAGCTAAACAGGGTAAATTGAGAAAGACTGAGAATTCTGCACAAGAAAAAAGGGATAGGTGGCCGAAAAATGGGGTGAGAGTAAAAGAGGGCAAGCTACTACACTATGAGGAAGAGGGAGAGGGAACGAGTGAGAGGAGGGCCTCTTTGTGGATCATTGGCAGATAATGGGCTCATTAGGCCAAACGTAGCTTTAAAAGGCTCTGGCTCTCTAAACAAACAGAACAGGCGCTGAGGAGATGGACTTAAGGGCCCGACATGGAGAGAGATATAATGAGGCCCTCCGCCCCCATCCTGCAGAGCAAAAGAAAGCCTACCAACTGGCTGTCCGCTCAAATTCCCCAATGATCAGCCAACCTGCTTCAACCCCAGTTGCCCTCACCTCCTGCACAACTCAGCCTCTGAAAAATCACATTCATTCCTTGTCTCTGCTTCTAACCTTCCTAATCAAGATTAGATGTTTCATAAGTTTCTGATTAATAGTTGGAGGAATGCATTATTACATTTTCCTGTTGCATGTGGGTGCCATGCGTGCGTGGAAATGCTTTTTAGAGGCAAGGTTTTTTCCAACCTTGCTACAGTTACATGTTGTTATCATGACTGCATATACATTTGTCCCCCCCCCCCCCCTTCAGGCGCCCCTCCGAGTAAACACTTATTGTACAATGAATTAAGTTCAGTAGTCTCTGTTTTGGCCTGCTACTTAGTAGTGAGCCATTTTCCCATATCAATACTGATTTTAAAACTCTCCATCCAATGAAAGTCACACACTTAAAATTAGTACCCCACTATGTTGTTTTTTCATATGCTAGAAGAGCTATTCTTAGTAAAATACGTAATCGCCATGGCTGGGAATTTCCAACTTGAAAATCCAGTGCACAAATTACGGTCTGCCAGATCTTGAGTTGTATGATTTATTAAACATTAGTAAAACATTATTGGGATTTAGATAATGAAGTTAAGCCAAAGGCTCAGGTCATCCATTATATCTGTAATTCTAACAATGTAACAGGGGACAAATAAAATACATTACCATTCTGTGAGTCCTGTATAATTGTCTATTTTCTTCCTCTTGTAAATTATTATTATTAAAGAATGTATATCTGTGGTATGGAGTAGTTTTACATCTGTTGATCTAACCAAATTTTATGACAGAAGAGGAATTAGCTTTATAGGTTCATGGTTCCATTGATGCAGTTATAATAGTTCACAAATGATACAGATGCTGTTTTCTTACTCTGTCCCCCTGTTTTTGATAAGGCTTAGTAGCTCAAAACACATGGGGTTAGATTTAGAGAACATGTTAAGATATAAATGCTTCTAAATAAATTGTTGTATAGTATCTAAATCAAATTTGCCTTCATCTTCCACATTTTAACTTTGCTCATCCAGCATGACACAGCCTAAATATACCTTTTTATCTAACACAAACATGAATGTGGGCGTTATCTTTTGAGCATTTGGAGGAATGATTCCATTGCATGTTTTCATGTGAGGTTGCCTGCGTGACACTGAAGGTGTGCATGTGTGCCGCAGATGCATTAGACAGAAGAAATATGAATCAATTTGCACATTCGATGATTTGCAGATACGTAGGCTAAAAACTGGGGAAAACTTTTCTCACACTTTAAGATATGATTTTTTTTCATGGATTGGAACTAGGCAGTTGATAAACATTAAGGAACTGTAAGGTTTTAGTCCGTGCCAAGAGAGGAGCTTTAAATCTACAGAGATTTATTTGAAATGAGCAATTACTATAGCTCCACTTTGTGGGTTGACCTACTCACCACCACCCCCACTCACTAAAAGCAGTCCTGTTTGTTGATGTGGGGATATACTCATATTGACTCATGCATTAGATTGGTTCCCCTTTACAAAACACCTGGTCTCAGTCACCTTATAAAATGCAGCCGACACCATACTGTATGTAATCATGCTGTATTACTCACTCATTAGGTTCAGCAACCCAGCACTGTCCCAATGCAAGCTCTCCCGAAGGAGCAATACAGAGAAGTAAAACCCTCAAGTGATCCAAATAAAATGTTACTTAGAGGTCTGAAGAAATGTGAGCCGGAGTGTTTAATGCTTGTGGTAAAAGGGTTCCAACAAAGCAGTCTGTTGGGAAACTTGAATTCCTATTAAGCAATTTGGATGCTTATGGCCTGCGGGGAATAGGCCTTTAGTTGTGCTTACTCATATGCCACTTATATGAAAAAAGCATTGCAATTGATCAACTATTAAGGTGAATCACATATTTCCTTACAGTTCCAAATTGATATTTTTTGTGAGCATATACAATGGTTATAACTTAATTTTTTCAGCAAATAAATTGGTGCTATGGCTGTATACAATAATAGATCAGTTGCCCGGAACCCTTGTGTAATCAGCTTGGAGAAACATTAATGGAAAGCCATTGAAACTGAAACAAGATTTATTGTGGGAAGTAAAGAGTCCACTGTCTGGTTCTCCAGGAAACCAAGATATCTTCCTCTCCCATTAAAGAAGGTCCACTTTTGTTTGCTTTTATTAATACCTATATATTACACTGAGAATAACAGGAGAGCATGACTTAGAAGGACAAGAGGGGGGATAAAAAAAAAAGTTAGGGGAGAGGGGTGGGGGGGTTCTGTTCATCTCCAGCTGCTACACTGCTCATGCTGAGACCTAACATGAAACACACTCACGCTACGGCCTCCTCTCACACACATCTGACATCCATTAAGGATGTGGATGGAGGACCAAGCCTCTGAGGGGACTTGCGGTCCCATCTCTCAGCTCCTCTCATTGAAATGAAAGGGAAGGAAAGGGGAAGACGAAAAAGATTGAAAGGAGGGGATTCTTCTGATAACTAGAAACTGGTTCAAGCCCAGCCTATAATGCATGTCCCCCCCCCCCCCCCCCCCTCTACTCTGGATGAAAACCCAACCAATTCAACATGTGCAAATATTTCTATGCAGCCTCATACCACAGCATGTGCACATCACTTTGAATGCAAAACATCTTATTTACTATGGTTAAATAGATAACAAGTAATTAATGATAAGATAAAAATTCCCTCAATGTTTCAAAATATACCCCATTAAACCAATACATGATAAAGTCAGAATTTTGGACAGGCACGAGTACATGAGTCACTGAAGCAGTGATCAAAGAAGTGCTATCATATGTGTTTGCCTTTTTCCTTTCACAGAAATGTTTCTGAAAGTCTATAATAGAGTGACATGTATTTGAAAAGACAATGACAACCAAATACAAATGTAGACAATGTCCATTGTAACTTGTACTAACTTCAACAAAGAAATAGAGCAAATTGAAAGGTAAAGAACGAAGAAAAGGAAAGAAAAGATAAATACCTTGCTCTGGGTACCACGGTGGCAGTTTTTGCACATTCTGAAGCATAACAGTGTTTGAGGGTCCCCAGGCCAGTCTGCAAAAACATTCCAAAGCTGTCTGCGGGATATATCTATTCCCTGGGTACCTTTTCCCACTCAGATAAGTCAACCCTGACAGTGTGAAACATCATCTAAAAACACTGAGGACTGGCCAAACACATGTAGGTCTCCATGCAGGCCTACAGAGGTCTTAAGGGCAGAGCACTCACCTTGTAAATGACAGCCAGAGATATGTTACACATGGACGATGTATTAGGCATTGCATTTGTGTGCAGATAGGGATTATTTAGGGATTGACTACTTATCCATAATGATCCAGATCCACCTGCCAGAATCCCTAAAGCTCACTAATGACTGTGCCATATCAGACAAGCAGAAATCATTCCAAACAAACTGCCTAAAAGCAGAAGACAGCCATCAGATGGTTGACCTGGAATGGTAAAATTAAAAAGTATGTCTTCTAGCCTGTTGGACAAGTAAAATCTCTTGCATTTCACTGACAGCAGTTTCCATCTGATTTACAGCTGAACTTTAAAGGCTTTCACTGTGTTGGAGCAGAAAACTGGTGCAACACTGTGACAGTAGAGGGTAGGAAAGAAATTAGAGTAATCTAATAAAACAGGATACTTTAGTCATTTAAGTGAGAAAAATAGGAAGAGATATTCAGAAATGTATCATTACTATTATAATTTATAATTTATAATAATACAACTCCTAATTATCCCCTTCTCTAAGAGCTGTTTCTGGAAAGTCATCATACCATTAGCTTTTAATGCCCAGCATTTTTACAGAAAATCTTTCTTTCTATTCTGAAGAATTTTTTATTTTGCACTGAAGTAGAACAGAAGTAAGCACACTTAAGTTAAACAAGTGGGTTATGATTCATTTTCCGTGTTTGTCTTTGAAATCGGAAAAGGCAAGAAAAAAGGAGATGAAGACTTTCTGATTCCAACATAGAATCATGGAAACAAACATCCTTTATCAGGAAATCAATGCACCTTCAATGTTTTTCTCATTTTTCCAGATTTTTAGGGAAAAGATAAGTTCTTTAACAGCAATGAATGTTTAACATCAAACCAAAGAAAAACAGAAATGAATAAATTAGTGTGACTGAAAGCCAGCAGAACGTCATGAAATTTGATACTTTTTTAGGCACTTATCTTACAACTGTCTGCTCTTTAAAGGCGTCTAGACACTCAGAAGTTACAGCTTCCCCAGGTTGTTGTGGGTCTGTTAATTGACTTTACTTTGTTTTATTTATTTTCCATGGCTGAAAAAGTTTTTCTTAATCTTGGTTTAATTTTTCATTTTGATGCTTCAAGGTTCAATTGTGAAGTCCAGTTGGAAATAACCTAAATGTCAGCACTTGAAATAAATATACTTATACTTATCAAAATATTCCTTTAAGATGGCTTCTCTGATGAGACGTAGGGGAAAACACAGTGTGTAGCCTGAACGTTGTGTCATTAGGACATGATAAACTAGATGAGCTGTTTGTCTAAACAGGGCAATACAAGCTCCTTATTTGACGTGTATAAAGCTGAGTGAGAGGAACATTAGCCCGCTGTCTCCTCTCCCTGTTTACTTGGTCATCTCACTGCTTAAGGCCACCCTATATGGAACCCCACACACACTGACCCACAGCCCACACAGTCAAACAGAGGGATAAAGAGAAAGATGGTGTGAAAGAGAGCATTGGCACACCTCATTAATCTTCCTGGCACTTTCCTCTCCATGGCTGTCTGTCTTTACCAGTAAGTTTACTCTTAGGTGGAGGTGAAAGTGACCGATAACCAAACAGCTGTTTTCAAATGCAAAATATACAACATCCCCCACAAGTAAGAATTTACCTGGTTTGTAATCTACTTGCTATCCTGTTTAGTTTCCATGCCCTGTGAATTGTCCTTATCTCTAAAAACGGAAACTGTCCTGTGTGGTACGATTGTGACTATTATGACATGCTGAAGAGAGCCCGTGAAAACTTCCCTGATACGTGTCACTGTCCATCCACGGCTATTGTGTAGTTCGATGACTCACTTGTACCAAGTTCTTTTCTGCCATGTCGGAACCCTTTGCGTGCAGACACAAAACAGGGAGGAAAACCTATAGTGATAGACAATTTATAAAACGTGTCACAAGTGTTTTTGTTTTGTTGGGTATGTAAAAGAAGCATTCCTGGAAGAGGTGATCAGTTATGGAGGGATAGTTTTATATATTTGATGAGAAATATTTCAGAAGAACTAAATCTTTCAGCTATAAAGCAAACAAGTATATATCTCAAAGTGTTGCACTATTTCTTAAACAAATTTGCATGCATGACCCCACCTGAGCACTGGCCTTAGTCATTAATTGTCTGCTCTCCAAAAAGAAAAAGAAAAAAACAAGAAAACACAGAGACATGACCAGACAATATTATTGTGAGGCTTCTCCTGTAGGAACACATTGTAATTGAAATACCACACCAAATAAAGACTCGTTATTCATGGCAAGCTCATGTATGCTCGTATAAACATAAACAATGACAGCAGTCAGGCGGCCTTTCCCCAGTCAGGCTCCAGTGCTGAAGGATATCAGACTTGTGAATTGTAGCAGGAGTCTGAATGACAATAAGTCTGGTAGCCCTGGAGGAGATCATTAGGGCAACAGGACTGGGCAGCGGCTGCCATGTAATGGAGTCAACAACCCCAATCACCCGGCTCAAACCTATAGCCCAGACGAGCGGGGGGAGGTGGAGCCACTGGCCTGACTTTGGCCACAGGCTGCAGGGACGATCGTCTCTGCGTGAAGTTCCACCCTTTCTCAGAGTAATGGTGACCTGCACCCTTCCTTTCTATCATATTTGACCAAAACCAGCCATGGTTCCCCTCAGTTTGCTTCATCTAGCCCATGCTCCCCCTTTTCAGGACCCTGTTGACCATCCCCACCTAAAACTGCTAGGCTCCAGTTTAATCACCTCTGGCTGTGGGTGGAGTAGGGTGGGAGGTGGAGGAGAAAACCACACATTACATCATGTATTTACTTATCCAGGGTAGCTAGCGACTGACATGGAGAGTGGAGCTGGGGGTGAAAGGTGAAGGATTCAGGAGTAAATGAGTCATGACCAAAACCAAAGGCTGGGATTTTGGGGACAAGGTTGCTCAAACACCAAAAGGTACACAACATTCTCCTGAAGACGCTAAACATATTTGAGTTTGGAGCACAAAAATCCCTAAACTGTTCACCTGTGGCTCGTGAGACAAGCTTCCAAACTAATCCTCAGACACTTCCCAGATGTCTTGAACATAACACCGTAATGTTTCCCAGAATACGGAGTAAGCACTTTGAGATTATTTGCTATTAATGACAACAATTAGGGGCTTGGGCTTTTGGTAGACTGCCAACTACTGTTTCAACCATTTTTCCCTCCTTGCAAGTGGAATTTGAGGTCTCTAAATTGCTTCCCTTTAGAAACAATGCAGTAAACACCCTCAATCTCCTCTCAGCTATCTGGGCATTGTCAACATCACCTCAGTAACTACTAGTGACATGTGCCTCAGATTGGCCTTGTAGTGCATCCAACTGCTCCACCTTAGCGAGGTGGTATGGCTGACACAGCCCAAACACACCCACAGAGGGCAATCTGTAAATTGTTCCATTTCTGTACTTCAGTGGAAGGAGGGGGTCGTTTCTTTTTGCTAAAACGGATGACTTAGAGAAGTCCAAACAAAGATAAGAAGATAGATATTGACAACAAAGAAGAGAAAATACAAATAGCGAAGGGACAAAATTACGAATGGGTGGACAGATTTCCATTCATTCACAACCCGTGCCTGTCTGTTGGAGCAGCAACGGCCTGTGCGGAGACATCAAGCACATTCCAAGAGTCAGCCCAATTATGGGCAGATGAGGGGCAGTTCTCTTTGTTTAAGAACAAAGCCAGAAGTGACACAACTGGTCTTTAAAGAGAGCTCTCACAGCCATGGCTCAGGCGAGGGGGGGGCATGGGTAGGGGAGGTGACCAGCTGGTTATAAATATCTATTTAGTCAGTTACTGGAAGGAAAATTAGCAGTTTGTTTGTCAGCCACTCATCCAGGTGGTGGGCTTAATGGTTGCAAAACTTCAGAGCCCAGAGAGAAGGGGATGACAACCTGTTTGAGTTTGACTTTCAGAAACCAGCGATTTAACGAATGCTTACATAACCTAAATAAACTCATAACAAAATCAGATTCCAAACCCAGTATTTATCCTTTTTATCCACATTAGACTTTACAGTTATTTGAAACAGACCTGCATCTACAATTAGTTTATGGGAAATATCTACATCAGAATGTGTTTTTTTCTAAAACCCATAATATACAAATCAACAAAAAGCTCAAGTCAGACAGCTGAGAATATTTAGAGTTACTCAAATTAATAGTTTCTATAAAATACATTAGTCTGTGTTTTGAATATTGAAGATATTTAAATATCTTTCAAATGGCCAACATTGTGCATGAATGGTATCTGGTTTCCTTGTTGAAAGATAACAAGGGGGTTTGCACTGGATAGACAAAAAGATGAAAATAGTGTTTCCACTCATAAGTTTTACTTGTTCAACACAGACATTGTCTCATTTATGTACAGCTTTGTGTGTTGCTGCTTCCATGTGATGCCTTCTGACGATCCAAAGGTTGTCCGGAAGCTGAAGCTGAGTCTTAGTGAGAGAATAGTTTTTTACAACCACATTGCAAGCCTATGGGGGGGGTTGATACTAAAAAGACAGAGTTTGGGTGGAGTAACGCTTTAATAATGCACATTGTGCAAGTAGTTGTTGATGGTCAGAAGTATGAAGCATTGGTCTGTAGAGGGGTGGGACGAGCTTAAAGTTAAATTCCCACTCTGCAGTAAATTAGAGCACAGAGGGGTAATGTCTGTTTATTCCAAATGCAGCTGCCTGGCCCTTCTCTCCTATCCCTCTCTGTCTCTCCCCACAGTACGGCCCCAACATCACCTGGACCAGCAATGTGCAAACACATTTTGCTCCACTAAATGCATGTTACTGTGAATACGTGCACTTGCAGAAATTATCAAAAAGGCAGATAGATACATGTGAGTGTGGTCAGAGACTCACAATGAACTTATACAGTGACAAAGATGTAAAACCCCTGTACACATGCAGTTATTTATTTAAGCTCAGTGCCACAGAGGACGTCTGGGCACTAAATTGAGCAGAGGTAAGTTCTCTGTGGCTATTTGTAACTATTTAAATACCTTGGTGAGGGATAGTGTAAATGCGCATTATTTACTCCACAATAATGACAATATATCAGTCATTGTGGGGGATGTTAAATAGGACTGAGACATTTTTGTCCATCCCAGTCATTATAAAATAGACTTACTGTGATCTCTTTTCCAAAGTAGTAAATCCACTTGGGATGTTTGAAATCGATTTTACATCATAAATAGGGATTTGCTACCCTCTAGTGCCCTATTGAGTTGTTTCACTTTATAAGCGCGCCCATGAGTCTCTTATTTACATGTTGAGACTTGTTAAATTGTTCAATTGTTTGCCACTGTAAAATACTTGTCATTTCATACATTAATATAATTACAAAGCTGCACTTTGCAAACAACTGCAAAGCTAGAGGGGTGTGATATGGGGTAAGATATGTGAGGATGAATTAATGAAATGTTTTCATTTTGCTCAGGAAATACATACAAAAAGTAGGATGTTATTGTAAATCCTGTACATATTCAAATATAAAATGTCAGAAATATTTCCATACAAAACGAATAGTTTTCACAGTACCAACTAATGGAGCACGTGAACATTAGTTACATTTAGTCTCCCCCTAGCGTACATTCAGAATATTGCCGTTTTACTGAACGGTGGAACAGGAAAGGAAAAAAAAGAAGTCATGTTCGCGCATTTTCGACGTGCGCGTTCACGAGTGTAACCTGGGATCTTTGCGTCAGCTGTCACGCATACACGCGCATACTACAGTTCTGTCTCTATGCAAGATTTGTTTGTCAACGGATGAGTCTGAAATTCTTCGGCTAGCGGGAACACTCAAAGAATAGTGACTGCAGGTTGCTTTTATCAAGCGGGACCAAAGCGACTCGGAGACAATAAAGTTGTTTGACCAAGGTTCCTGTTTCTCAGAGGGGGACGAAAAGCAGTGTACAGGTTTTCCCGTTTTATCGTTGCGGTCTTGCTAATACGCAGTCCTTGTCGTAGTTTTCGAGCCGGCTTCATTAGCTTAGCAAGCTAGTTAGCAAGTCAAGCAAAGGCTACGGTACGTTTGCGGAATTGCACTTTAAGCTTGTCTTGGTGTCTTTAATTTAGTTACTGCTCTTTTTTTGTCGTTGGTCCTTATTTTGTCGTCACCCTGATATGATATTGTTATGAATGGCGACAGTGTGTAGCGTGTCGATTATGGCTTTCTTTAAGTGATATGACAGATGAGGTGGTGCTGCTCTGATAATTATGAGCAGTTTCAGCTTTACATCAAAAACCTCTACATTCGCCTCTTCGTTCAGGAGAGAAAGTAAGAGTCCGGCAATCAGTGTTAGCACAGGCCACAACAAGGAGTGGGCATTGGGTAGCGATGTGTTTTCGTACTGTCACGAGATGAGTTTTATGGACGATTCGATGCAGGCAGGGATGTCCTCAGTCCAGCCAGGACTGGACGGACACCTGCCGCTTTTGCATGGCCGACACCAGGCTGCTGAGGACGGGCTGTTGTTTGACCTTAGCTCCCCGGAAAACTACCTCGACACCAGTCCACCGGACTACAGAGACAACGACGGGAACAACGCTGGTCCGCTGTTCGAGAAGAGGAAGAGGTCGAGGTCCAACAGCTCCAGACACAGGTTCAACGAGGTAGTCACGGAGCTCGTTCCGGAGGAAGTTCGGTGGTTCTACAAAGAGGACAAGAAAACATGGAAGCCTTTTGTTGGACACGACTCGCTTAATATCGAGCTGATGTATAGGAAGTACTGCGAGCTTAACCCGGGTTTAGTACGCTCCCAGGTTAGCGCCGGAGAGGAGGAGAGCGCCGGTGCAGGTCCCGAGAGCCCAGGGCCAAACGGAACCGGGCTAGAGACCAGGACCAACAGCGTGGACGAAGGCCGCGGATCTCTGGACACGTCCACCGTGTCCTCCGATGAAAGGGACTCGCAGAGCATTGAAGTCAACGTAGAGCCCGTGTGTGTCCGGGGAGGGCTCTACGAGGTGAACATTAAAGAGAGGGAATGCAACCCTGTTTACTGGAAGCGTAAGTAGAATTGGTCCACCCCACCACCAGACAGAAAGTGTATAAAACTGTATTTTTCCTCAGCATCAGCCACAATCCAAGTAGCTTATGTTTTCAGCTCCCAAGCCGATTAGATGTAAATCCTTAATTACTTATTCCTGTTAGTTTAATACACCATGTATGTTCCATACTTTGGAGTATGAAACCTGGCCTCAGACTGAAAATGGATTCATTCCCAATTACCTGTTCCAGTTGAATTTGAGGCTAAGCAAAGATTTAAGCAGATAAGCCCTACTTTGTTTAAAAAATATTCTATAATTGAGAAACTAATAATCGCCTGGTCTTTGGGGAATAAAACCTGAAGCCAGTCTAATGGACTTAGTTGATCTGCACTAACTAATTCATGGATATATCCTGGAAACCAAAGGGCCACTAATAAATGATGGCAGCCATTATTGAGACTAAGAAACCTGACCGCAATGAAAAGGTTCACGAGTAATTGTTTCTTTTTTTTAATGACATGCCCTATTACACTCAGACCAAACATTGATGTATTTATCTTGTTTGTTCAACAAAGGTGTGATGCATACTCAGACCCTCAATGTACTTTTCAACCTTGGCTTATACCGCTGATAGCACAGGCCCCATGCACTGCCTTTGAGGCTAATGTAAATATAGGAGTTAATTAAAAAAACTAAATCAATATTCCATAATGAGTTCAGGATGAGAGACCATTGCATGCAATCAAATTAAAGAAGCAGTAATTTCCTATATTTTTTACATGAGCAGACGATAAATAAAAGCCTGGTAAATGGATACGGCACACATTGTCTTTGTTGGCTAGCACAGTGAATTTGGTATCAGGCCATCTGAGCAGTCAAGGTTTATCTTCTCTGAGCAGACACAACCCAGCCCAACCAAAGAATGAATAATGTAAACTGGTCTGCATTATCATTGTTTTTTTTGTGTTTGTGTTCATCTTTGCGCTTGTGTTTAAGCAGTTTACTTCGAGTAACAGTACGCTGATGCTTGTCTGATGAACCAACTCCCATGCATAGAGGCTGGGTTTTTTCCACCACGCCTAATTTAAGATCTGCTATTACACTCCTGTCAACCCCCAGAGAATCAAGGCAGACTCATGTTAATAATGTCTCAAGACTGTAATCAAACTTGGCCTCACTCAGTTAAACACAGAGACTCGGTCCTCGCAGATTTGTCAGACACATTTAATGGAAATCAGTTCACTGTACATCTGAAGCTGCAGTACACTCTGAAAGGGACTGTATGGGTTTTTTTATTCATCTGATGTCAGCTTAATATGAGCATCACAAAATTAGATTTTATTTTCTTTTGCTGAAAAAAGTCAGGCTCCAAAATGTCCGTCAATTGAACAATTCAACTGAATTTTCTATACGTCACTTGCTTTCTCTTTTACAGAACAAGACCATATTCCTGTGATGAGAGGCCAGTGGTTTATCGATGGCACCTGGCTTCCGTTAGAAGAAGAGGAAAGTGACTTAATTGAGCAGGAGCACCTGAACCATTTCCGCGGTCAGCACACGCAGGACACCTTTGAGACGGATTTGGTGGTGAAGACTGTTGATAGCAAAGATGGTGAGCACCAGGGATGGGCAGGGGTGTTATTTTGTTAATTCTAGTGTAGAAGGGAAGCATTATCATTGAAATTCATTTAAGAAAACTGTGTCATAAAAGGTTAATTATGGCACTACAGCCCTGCCTGCTGTGAAAGCCACGAGAAAAAAGAGTGTGGCAGATCCCTCCATTTGTGTGTGTGTTTGTGTGTATGTAGGGTTTATCATGTCATCCATCTAGTGTAAAGCAGGTGCAGCTTGCGCATTCTGTCGCCTCTCTTTCCAATGGGGTGGCTCTAGCGAAGTGCAACGGCCACTAAATGAGAACATCGATAAGAAAGAGGTCCTTTGATTCAGCAGTCTCGTTAAGAAAGCTGATCAGTGAGATTTTCACTGGTGATGAATGTGTGGGTGTGTGAATGTGACAGAATAAATAGAACAAAACAAGATACAGAAACTGTTAGATTGTGTCAAAATGCTGTGAAACATGCAACTCCTTTAAAAAAACAAACAATTTTTTAAATCACTTTTATCATTTGACACAATCAAAGAGACTATATGAACAGTAGATGTTTAGATATTGAATTAAATGTTACTCTGATTGGCTGATTTTGAATGATACTTTAAAAGTTTTCTTTGTTAAATTACTATAACTAATGAAAAAAACAATAACTGAATGAAAACACAAATAACGAGTGAAACATCAGCGGGACAATGAACAGATTATTCATGTAACTCATACAGTAACAGGGAAGTTGAAGTTTTTATGCATTGTCTTGTGACATTTGAGAGCCCCATCGCTGCACAAGACAGGGATCACATGATATTAACTTCTCCACAGGGGGAGTTGTACTTTTGCAAGGGGGAGTGCTGTAGAATTCCATCCTCCCCGAGACATATAAGACCTTAAACTCTAATAGTTTTGTAAGTACTGATAAAGTGCCTTTTTTGGGCTGATGTCACTGTTTGCAGAACAATATTTTATCTCGAAAGTAATCGTTTAAAGCACTCAGAGACATATGGAGCCCCCCTGGAACTGCATTAGGATAAATAAATGGATCTTAACGTGAGTGCACAAAGTCCTTACATTATTGCAGTGTATGCTATCTCTCTGTGTCTCTCATACCTGCCATTAGTCTTCCATTCCCACTCTTCTTATGCCACTGTGGGAAGCTAAGCCTAAAGGTCACTGAGGCAGATAATGGTGGATACAGTAGTGGAGCATGCTGGCATAACACCATAATGTGGGACTGCTATGAGGTGCAAGAGCTAGAACACACATCAGTGTGAGATATGCTATCTTTAATTTGTGATTCATTGTTTTGGATGCACATAACGCTGATCCATTCATGGAAAACACAGTGTGTAGTCGACTCTCAGGATTGTATTCTGATAGTGCCCTGTTAACCAGCATGTGATGCTTTGAACACATTGTATGATTGATGACTAATGCGACCGCTGAAGAGTTGGAAATTGTTCCTTTTTAGCTGTCAGGTGTGATTTTACTAGGTATCTGAAATGTGTGTGATCAGGTATAAGTTAATGTCCATTATCTAAGCTTTCTAATTGCTTTCAAAAGAAATTGGTAATGGTTCACAATTGATCGTCAAAGGAAACCCTTTTATTTTATACCCCGTGGACAGTAATACATTAGGAAAAAACACACAAAGTAAGCTAAAGAATTCTTCCAGACTTCCATATACAGATTTTGGATATAATGGATACTCAAGGCACCGCCGAGCACTTATTTGGATTGGACCCATTAGTGCTACCTACAGCTCTTAGAGCAAACAAACTTACTATGCACTCAGCACTTCCCTCCTTCCTCCACAGCCTTTCACCTCTACTGGGGGTAGCACTGCTGACATTTGCACTCTGGATGTCTGTGCTAACATAGAATGATTAAGTCCAGTCTGAGACTTGTGGCTCGACGGTTTTGAATAACAAATTCTGTCCTTCTCCTGCTAGTTCAAAACATCCACCTACTTCATATTTGTTAAGTAAAGTGTACAGACCCTCTGCTATTCTTTACTTTAAAAAAAAAAAAGAATTAAATAACAATATTGATATTAATCGTACTGATCATTCTGACACTGCAATGGCTTCCAAATCATAATTTAAATATACTAACCATGTGTTAGTGAATGTAGTTTCTTGTGTTTGTTTTAAAGCTGTTTGTGACTGATTTGTTAAGTTGAATTGAAACAAAAGTATACTTTCTATCAATCATCATCCTATTTTAGCATTCAAGAGCCATATTGGGAATAATTAGCCAAATACTTGTAAGATCTTTGTTGAAGTCCATCATATCTCACGAAATGATCTTAAAAAAAGTCACACTAAGTACTATCAGAGATATAGAAATGTGTCATACAAACATTTGAAAAAAAAGTCGTAAATATCTGGAGTGATGACCTCGGGTTAGGTTATTTCTTCTGATAAAAAGGACTGTTTCTTTGTGTTGGTTGAATTAGTCACCTGATTGGCATGCCACTAGTTAGCATGTTCAACAATAGTGACAGCAAATCTGAGTGAGAGGAATGTCCATTACTCATTCTCTGTTGGTTGTTAGTTCTCTCCCGCCTGCCCCCTTTCTACCTTCCTTTTCTGTTCACATGGAGTGGATATCAGACGAGTGCTAAAACTACATGTCACAAGCGCAAACGCTGCCAAGGTACTGTAAAATGCTACGTTTTCTGTATACTTGTGTTAGCTCTTTTAGCTTGTAAACTCTCCTTGTAGATTCTAGGTTTCCGTGGGTCTAGATTTTCCTTTCTTTTGTGGTTTAAGCCTTTAAATCTCATACTAAGAACTAGACCTGGGCTCAGTTAGATAACGTGCATTCAGGCTTTCATCTCAATTATCTGTTGCAGCTTTAACTGGGCCTAGTTGCTAGAACTCCCCCTTTTGTGCTGTGACCCAGAGTTTGGCGCCACAGTTGCTGCTCTTTGAGGAAATGTGCGTTTCTCCATGCTGTAGTAGTGAGTAGACAACATGGTTCACCAGCTACGAAAGGAAAATCCCCAAAAACCAACAAATCTTGGATCTAAAAGAAGCTGATCCTCAAAAACAACAACCATGCTTTCCTCTTTTTTTCCTTTTTGTTTTACACTCCCAATTCTATTTTCCACTTCATCATGTTTCTTTTTATCTCTTTTTCTTTGCCTTTTGTCAGTATGACTGCGAATTTAATGAACCACCATCACCAGCTCACCAGTGAGCCTTATGAACAACGCTCTTTGTTGAGAACCCAGCACAACGATGAGCTACACAGAGGAGCTATTGTAGTCCTTTGCGTTCATATTCCTTAACATGTTGTGTGCATTAACTCTCGTTGAGGTCTTGTCCTATTTCTGGGCGCTCTTATTAGAGATCTGTCAGTTTCTGCATCCTCATCTTTTAGAAGGAAGTGGTCATTGACCAGAAGCCTGGTGCTTTTTTCATTGCGTTTCCTTTCCAGAGATAGAAAATAACATGTAAAGGAAGTTTTACTATAAAGTTTGGCACTCCATTCTCCTAATTCAGTGATGCTGATGCCCATTTTTGAAGAGAGCAGCTCGGTCATCTCTTTCCAACCTATTCCTTGACACACCTCTAATCTACAAATGTTCTTTTACTTTACACACCTTAAATCAAATTGACTGACTAAACTCTGGTTGAGTGCCAGCCAATTTTGATTTAAACTTTAGTGCTTCCCTCCACCATGTGTATTATAACATGTGTAGAAATACGTGTGTGTGTATATATATATATACACACACACACACTCACATATTTCTGTGCTTATGTAAATACATATAGATGCACTTTGTTTTTTTGTTTTTTTTGGGGGGGGGGTAGAATTGGATAAGTACCTCCTGTTTTGCCATCATTTCATCTAGAGGTGGATCTTTACAGTCTGAAGTGGCCTGTAAGTATTCTGCACAGCAGCATGCAAAATAGGTTTAATAAAACCCATTTTTTCCCTCATGTCCTGATTTTTAAATGTATAAGTCACATGGGGAAAAATGGCCACTTTAAACTGTTTAAGATAGATCCTGATGAGATGGTGTTAGGTTCTCTTCATAGAAAAGCTGATAGTTACCCTCTGTTGCTGGGTTAGAGTTTTCGTGTGGTGAGAAGGGGATGAGTAGGATATAAGTTTCCTTTGATGGTGAATAGTTTCATTTGACAATCAGCAAAGAGAAATGGAAATGTGTGACACAGAAGCACACATGGCCAAAGTGATTTATCTAGCAGGTCAATTCAGGTTTTTTGCACATAAGCGATGGTGAGTTATTTTCCTGTTCCCATCTCTCGTATTCACACACATTACATTTAGAGTCAATGCATATTTTCAAGGGACTAACAAGTGCTCTTATTACCAAACAGTCAGACTTGCCTTTTATCATTCTTAAGTACGACAATTCCTTAATTTATAGACAGATGCCTATAAACCTGGCTAGTATATATTATTTAATATAGTATCGTTTTAAAATGCACAACCAGCTATTAAAGATGCATGAGACTTGTGACAAGAAATACATGTGTTTAGTTGAGTTTTTTTCCATCGTATTGTTTAGAGTTTCAAGCAACCAAAACTCAGGAACAAGAACTTTATCCTGTTTTAATGGACTTTAATCCCGACTTTGGTTCAGAGCAGTACAAAAAGCCACAGATGTGCTCTGGACCACTGCCAGCTTCTTCAACAATTTCATCCAAGTGAAGTTAACTGAGCAGGGCATTATAAAGGACATACAGCCCAGCTATAAATAACTCTAACGTCGACCACTTTCATTTACTGCTCTTTGCTTTTGTAGGTGTCAAATGGTATCCCCTCAAGCCATTTCTCCGCTCTTACTTGCCTTCGTCACTGCATTAAAAACTAAAGGAAAATGCTGGAGAAAAGTAAAGCTGAAAGTGAAATGGTCGTATATAAAATCTCTTGGGTCGGATGACACATAAGCAGGACGACAAGCAAGAGCTGAAATATGTGGCGGTGTTGTGTGACGTTTTCCTCTGCAGATCAGTGCTAGACACTGCATTTGATTGTGCTGTTTGAATAGAGGATTTTCAACTTCTGCTCTTTTATCCGATTTCCAGAACTGTAATATGGTGCAATTGCTAATATTTTCTGATCATATGAAAGTTTGTTTGTCTCTCTCTTGAGCCTCTCCTACCCTTTCCCCTGACTTTCCCCTACTTTTTACCAAATGACAATCTTGCCTTTGTTAATCATTCATTCATTTACTCACTGCTTTGTCACTGCCTACCTGCAGCCATCCATTGTCTGAAGTTGAGTCGGACTCATGTGGACTGGCACAGCGTGGACGAGGTCTACCTCTACAGTGATGCAACCACTTCCAAAATTGCACGGACCGTCACTCAGAAACTTGGCTTCTCCAAAGGTCTGTAATGGCTTCTGTGCTCTTTTCCTGATGACTCCAAAAACTTGCCTGACCACCCTGTGCATGTGTGTTGGTGCCCTCCATTTACAATTACGTAGTGAAACCTGTTGTCAAAGGAGTTTACAGCCGAAACCGGGTGGCTCGATTCATTTGAATATGAGGCTCTGCTGTCATGTAACCAATATAATCATATGAAAAGTGGAATTACATTCACATTAATTCTTAGAACATGTGTTTTTGTTTCTGTGCATTGGAGTTCTGAATGTTGTTGTTAGTTTTCTCAGGCCAGCCTATCCTCTGTGAAGTTCTTTTCAGTCTGGTCACTGGCTCCCATCACCTTTCCGTTTTGCTCCTGACTGGATTAGATTAAAGGTTTTAAGTAACTCTCAGCCCTGCAGGCACATTAGAAGTCCTGCCACTTGGTATCAAGCCAAAGTCACAGCAGGACTCCCGGTCTCACCTACTGCCCTCTTTTGACTCAGGACAGCACCCCATTTACCAGAAGGCTTTTAATAGCTGAGTCACTGTCTTAGATAGACTAATTTGTTGATTCATTTTCTATACCGCTCATTCCCAGCCCCCCTCGCCTATTAACAACAGGCGTGGTGCACCCTAGACAGGTCGCCTGTTCATTGCAGGGCCACACAGGCCCACAACCACACACATACTCACATTCACTGCTAGGGTCAATTTAGAGTATCCAATGAAACTACAATGCATGTTTTTTGGACGGTGGGAGGAAGAGTACCCGGTGAGAACCCACGCAGACACAGGGAGAATATGCAAACACCTCACAGAAAGGTCCTTGTTCCCCTGGGAACTCGAACCGGGAACCCTCTTGCTGTGAACCGACGGTGACAACCACCACAGCACTTTCTAGAAAAATTAATAATAATTTGAGAACTCCTTACTTTTACTTTTACTCCTTACGCTTAAAATAGACATCCACCCCTGTCCTCATTTCGTTTTAGCATCAAGCAGCGGCACCCGGCTCCATCGGGGCTTCGTGGAAGAGGCCTCCCCTGAGGACAGACCTCCTCAGACTACACACATCGTCTTTGTGGTGCACGGGATCGGTCAGAAGATGGACCAGGGCCGCATTATTAAAAACACTGGAATGTGAGTTACAGTTTTCAGAAAGATCAACTGAATCATTGTACATCTATTCAGTATTTCTGTAGATTGTGAAATCAAGCAGGGTCTGGTCTAAGCAGAGCATCGCTCCACTGCGCCTCAGTTCAAAGTGTTTTCTGTTCCCTTAAAGAGGGAATCTGTTTCTCACACTTCTCATTTTTTGTTAGTTTAGCATCATATCACATTCACATCTTTCTGCTTTAGACGCTCAGGAATTCTCAAATGGTTTGCTCAGTGAGCTCACACTTCTTTCTTTTTCATTCTCTGTTGATTATAAGTTCTGGACATGAACCTGTTTAACAGGTTGATGCATTTTTGTTCCTCTTTATTTTGAGTTATGTGCTCTCTGTTGTGATGTGCAGGACTAAAGAACAATGTAAGCCCCGCCCCTGTATAAATTACTGGCTTTTCAGAGGGTATTGTTGGAAAACAAGCGTCACATTACTACGTCAGTATCATTGTTTACCTCTCTTTGTTCATGCAACACACATTTTGGGTTTTTTTTTTCCTTGAAGAAAATAACAGCCCTTTTTTCCTTTCCAGTATAATTGCCACCCAACAAATCAAACACGCACTTTAGCAACAATTCCTGGAATCTGAACTTGTTCTTTCATTATCTGAATGGTTTCATATGTCAAGCACATGATGAGGTTAGATATTTTGTCAAATCACCTTTCAAAATTATGCAATCATGTGTTACAGACAAAGGAAAGAATTTCCAACTTCATTATTTATTGACTGTAGCTAGTGGGTTGCTCAGTGTTCAAAGGATAATATCCAATCACTTGATCCCACCAGCTAGCACTTTTGTCTCTAAACAGTTTCTTTTTTTTTTTACTTGAAAGATGTAGATGTTTGTGGAGAGCTCACAGGTGCCTCATGTAGAAGACACAGTGGCAGGACATTCTGTCCATTATTATGTCTTATTTGGTATATTTGTGTATTTGCTTTGCTCCATGGACCTTGTGCTGTAGGATCTAGTACAGGCTGTACAGACCAGAGCCATGTGCATCTCTGTGCCACGAACTTACCACTTGATCGTTGAACCAGCTTAGGTCGACTAAGCAGTTAAAGTAGACCAAGTCAACCGACAAAGCATGTTAAGCCTGACTCCCGTTCACTGGGGATTACAGCACAAACACTCTCCTCAGCTTACAGGAACTATCAGCCTAACATGTCTCGCCTGTAAATTGTTTGCTTGGTTGGTAATGTTTTTTGTTTCTTTTTACTTGGTTCTGCATCTTGTAGAGTTTTACCATTGAGAGGGAAAGACAGCATTGTTAGTTTGAGCCATTATTTTACCCTGAAACTGTTATGGGGGCTGAATACAAAGTCTTTACATTTCCTTACTCTAGATGATCCAGTCACAACATGTCTGAGGTGCCCCATATCCAGACCAGTCACCTAAAAGCCTCTCAGGCTACTTTTACCCATGTCAACAGCTCCCTCACCCTCCCTTTCTTTGTGTATTAGTGTCTCCTAAAAGCTCATGCCACCCCATTAAGGGGTCAGTGTGTACATGCTGCTGAAGAGGACCTGCTGCATCAGTGATTAGAAAAGTGGATGTAATTCTTTACTTCCCAACAGTCATTTATGGTCTGAGAGGAATCAAATGCAGTGTACAGAATTCCCAGTGTGTGTTATTTTCCCCAGATGTCCACAATATCTGCCCCCAGTCCTCCTCATTGTTTTCCACCTCTTTCAGTACAATATGCTGCTCATAATGTTTTTAAATACTGCCAGCAGATAGCCAAAGTACACTCTAATCATCCCCTTTATTTTCCCTTTTTTAGGTTGAGAGATGGTGTGAGGAAGATGGAGGAGAAGCACTTTTCAGAGCACGACGAACATGTGGAATTTCTCCCTGTTGAGTGGCGTTCAAAGCTTACACTGGATGGAGGTTGTTTGATTTTATTTGTGCTTTATTTGCGTCACACAGCATTGAAACAGTGAAGCAGTATACGGTCATTTCAGTGGGTGTTATTTACTGCTCATGGATGGTTAACAGTCTATGTTATGCTGTTGGTGTGTTTCTGTAGATACTGTGGACACAATTACACCAGACAAAGTCAGAGGGCTGAGAGACCTTCTCAACAGCAGTGCCATGGACATCATGTACTACAACAGCCCTCTTTACCGGGATGAGGTGAGAGTCAAGCATGTCAGAAGCTGCCGGGAATCTCTTGGAGCCTCCACTTCTTATAACTTATCCACTCTCTCTCCTCAGATCACTAAGGGCCTCACACAGGAGCTGAATAAACTTTACTCACTCTTCTGCCTACGAAACCCTGAATTTGAGGAACGGGGCGGCAAAGTGTCCATTGTGTCCCACTCACTCGGCTGCGTCATCACGTATGACATCATGACTGGATGGGATCCCGTACGCTTCTGTCTGCAGGAGCACCGCGCTGTCGAGGAGGAGCTGGACATGCGCTGGATGTCCTACGAGGAGAGGCAACTTTTGGAGCAGCTGAGGTTCACAAGGAATAGGTAACGTGGATCAGCCACTCAGAGAATGTTTGTATAGCTGAGTCTGTGTATGAAAATCCTCCAGTATTTGTGTGGAAAGCTTTAGAAGAAACCACTGGGATGTCTTCTGATATGTTTGATGTTTTTTTTAACTCCGTAAGTGGCAGCATATTGCAATTGGTTAACAGCTGTATGTTTAAGTAGGACTACATAATTAAGGGGACTTTTTTTAACCTCTTTTCTGAGACTGTAAATAAACATCTGCTGCGGGACGTCTTTCCAAACTAGAATTAGGCATGCACTATATATTATATGCTGCTCATGTTCCAATTTTAGGTCCAGAGTTTATTTTTGTGCGTTCTGCAGAGTATTTTTATTCTCTATGAGCACATTGAGGGGAAGAGGCTTTATAGTACGTCCGTCTTGCATCATGCTTCCTGTCCAGTGTTACTCTCTGTACTTACCATGTTTGTGCTGTCCTCAGAAGTGGGTGTAATTCCTAAGTCATGGACACAGTGTAGTAATTACAGGATATAACGATGAATCTTTTTTATTTCATTATGTTTTTATAAAGGTTACGAGAGCTGGAAAATCAGGTTGTCACATTGGAGGCCTCAAAGCCCTCAGCACCCCCAGCACTCAAATTTAAGGTGAGAGGTTAAAATTTTTCTTTTGATAAATGAAAGTTTATCAAACGGGACCATTGGGTCATTCAGAGTAATCTTTTGTGTCACAGGTGGAGAACTTCTTCTGCATGGGATCTCCTCTGGCAGTGTTCTTAGCTCTGAGGGGTATCCGCCCAGGTACCAGCTGCCACCAAGACCACATCTTACCCACCTCCATCTGCAGCCGACTGTTTAACGTCTTCCATCCCACAGACCCAGTGGTCAGTTTTTTTTTATAGCCACTGTATGTATGGATGTTGCAGGGAGTTTAACTTTTTTGCTGTTGACATTTGAAAAATGTTGTCAACTCATTCAAACATTCAAACTCATTCGTACAGAAAATGTGCCCCGCTCAAAATTAATGAATGTTTTCTGCTCTGTTTTAGGCCTATAGACTAGAGCCCCTCATCCTGAAACATTACAGCAACATTTCACCTGTCCAGATTCACTGGTGAGAAGCTGAATCTTTGAGCAGTTGGTGTGGTCATTTGCATTTATGGCTGAAGAAGCTGAACGTGTCGGGTTTGTTTTATTCACCAGGTGTAGTGCCACTAATCCTACACCATACGATGAAATCCGCCCGACTTTCCTAAACCCGGTCAAAGATCCAGCATCTGACACAGAGAGCATTCCCAGCCCCAGTACTTCACCTGTGCTCCCACGCAAGCACTACGGGGAATCCATTACCAGTCTGGGCAAGGCCAGCATACTGGGTAATTTGCATTTACTTTCCAAACTTGAAGGAGCAGTATTAGTGGTATACGTCCTCATTAAAGGGTTTGAATGATAATGAATATGCAGATATACACCCAAGGGGTTTTTTCCACCATTACAGAGCCAACAGTGCCATCATGTGGCCATAAGGTGTAGTGTTGTTGAACATGTTTTCATTGCGTCAAAAAGTTCTCACCATAGTTAGATTGGTTCATTATTTTCTCCTCTTCTGTACAAAATTCCATGTAATTCACTTCTGCTTTTGTTTTATTTACACATTTATTTCATTACAGGTGCGGCAAGCATTGGGAAGGGCATAGGAGGGATCCTCTTTTCACGTTTTTCTCGCTCAAACAGCCAGCCTTCAGTGTCGTTAGGCCTGGATGGAGGAACAAATGTCGAGGAAGAGGAGCAGAAGCGCACAGAAAGCCAGTCAGCCTATGGCCTCTCCAGCATGATTCGCCCCACCTCCCCCACAACCGACACATCATGTGAGTTTACTCACTAATGCAGCAACAGTCATTTTCATTTGCCCAAACCTTTACAAACTGCTGGTTGGGTTTTAGTGCTTAATTCATGGATGTGTTTCTCTGCTCCTGTCCTGCAGTGGAGCTGGAGAGGCGCATCGACTTTGAGCTTCGGGAAGGTCTGGTAGAGAGCCGCTATTGGTCGGCGGTGACCTCGCACACAGGCTACTGGTGCTCACACGATATAGCCCTCTTCTTGTTGACCTTCATATATAAGCAGAAGGCAACACCCTGCGAGCCAGCAGAGGACGCTCCAGAGCCCGACTGAGACTCCACCTTTGTTACAATACCAACTGACTAAAATAGAATGACTTTGGCCAATCAATTCCAATCCTCTTGATTCCACTAGTAATCACTTTTTCCTTTATTTTTCGTGATGACTCAGCCTGTTTGACATTTGGGAATAGTTACTGAGAAAAATGACTCAAGACCTGATTCCGAGATGTATGTTTTTGCACACCCTAAGGGTGTAGGCGTTGGACCAGGAACCCGTAAAGAGGTGCATCCTTTGCCAGTATGACAACAAACTAAATGCGAGCATGGAAGAAGCGTCTCAGGAGTCCCATGCATGGAGGTTTTTTGCACAGTGGAAGGGAGCTGACTTCATTCACAAGCTTATGTCCAACATTCGCAGCTTTCTGAACACGTGTCTATCAGTTTGCTGTTATCAATGCGTAAATTCATCCACTCTCTCCCACACGCTCAGTCTGCAGCCTTGTGACACATCTGCTTGACTTAGTCATTGAGATCTCAAGTTCTGTGTAACGTAACTGAAGCAATGCACCTTTTTTATTGACAGTACCATTTTTGCTTTGGGGAGAATGTTTACTAACATAAAAATATTAACTCCAGTTGTCCCCCTTAGATTCCACATAAAGCTGTATCGTGACAGGCTGATCATTGGGCTTTAACAAGGAAAACATAGCTATTTACATAATTTACCCTTCTTGAGATCCTAAATCCTAAATAAAAGTCTGGATTTGTGACATTTACAAACCCAGAGCTAGCGCCCAAAACTCCAGTCAACTGAAGTCTGAGCTTCCATATTGATCGATTATATAGGTTTTTTTTCTTGAACGTTTATATTGATGTCAAAATTGAATCAATGGTACTAGATTTATTTTCTCTAAAAGGAAAAAGAAGAAAAAATATTTTTCATAGTGATATTTAGACTGTTGTTGACAGAAACCTGGATCTCATCACTGGGAAACTGGGATTCAGCCTTGTTGCCAAATAACATTCATGTTTCTATTTCTCTAGCTGCATTAACAGAACTTTGGTTAATTGTTTAAAATTCAATTGAAAAAAGTAGATTTGTTTTAAGCATATGCAATACATTGCACAGAAAAGTAAAATAGATCTTGTTCACCTCCTGTGTGACTAATTGGCACTTTTCCCTAGTAAGAAAAGCTTTGTGTGTCAGACGCCGGTGTATTTATGGTTAAAAGACCCCTAGTCATTGAGGCAAACACATTTATTTAACATTACTGCCTATTTGACTCTTCTCTCATCTATTTAAAAAACAATGATAATGTTTTAGCGTTTTTTTTTTTTTTTTTTGCTTTAGGTGTCAGAAGATATGTTAACCACACAGATGGAGCGCGTATTAGTTATAGATCAGAGTAATAATTCAGTAAAAATTCCAATGTTTACTTACTTGGCATGGTCTCAAGTAAACACTGAATGATTGTTGAATGGAAAACAGATGGTGCAGCGTGCCAATAAATTAAGAGTCTTTGTTACCTGCAAAAACAGTCATTTAGAATACATTTTCAATGAATCAAGAACCTGAACTGTCCTTATTAGCATACTTATTGAGTCACATGCCACTACCTATTGGTCAAATTATTCATCCATCTTATTTTGATTTGTTGCAGTATAAGATGGGGCTTAATTTCGACGGCATAAGGGCTATTGTTCCCTGGACCACCGAACATGGAATCACTTCACTGTTTAATGTCTGTGTTGCGTTGCAAAGGCCTATGTACTAAAACCAGGCTGCCTTGAAGAGCTGACCGAATGGCTCACCGGGAAGATGTTCTGAATCTGGGAAAAAAAAAAAGATGGGTTCATGTGAGAATGTTTGCACGTTCATCAGCGATGAGTTGCACGGGAGCAGCCCAGTGTAGATTATTATTATTATTATTATTATTTTTTATCCTTATTTTTTTGAGCGTTTATTACAGGGATGGGTGCAGGAAGCGCTTCAAACATGCAAAGAGCTGTTTCACTGTTGCCTCTGCATCACCCAGTCGTTCAGCATGGGTTTCAGACACAGCACACAAGTACTGTAAGAGTGCCCGCACCACTGGGCAAATAACGGCAATCTTCCTGTTATTGTTGGGGATTTGGCCGTGTTTCCAATCCGTATGGGGAAATCAGCACATTTTCCTTTCTAACAGTTTCTGACTCAAGCACAGATGGTCAAATGTGTTCCCTCTAGCCGGTTTGGAGAGCACCACAGAGCATTTTCAGAAGACACCTTGAAAATGTGACCGTATGACAACTTAATGTACAGAACTTTGACCGATGACAGTATATTTTTCTTGGTAATTGTACCATAAGCATCAGGGAAATATCTGTTAAATGTTTTGTAGGTTCGACATTTGTTTGATGTCGCGTCAAAGCCATTATCGATTACAACAATTCAGCGCATGTGTCACTTTTAAAACTACAACTAAAACAGACACATACAGTATGTCTTGCATATGTGTATGTTGCCAGTGGGGCGGCAAAAAACGCATTAAAAGTTACTGTGGCTGAGTTAAATGTGTTGAAACAGGTAACATTTGCTCTAACTTTCAATAGATGTCTGGAGAAGTGTTTTTCCATAGAGCTGTGCAATAACTCATGCCTGTAATGAATTCTAACTGCCATCCAAAGCAATGTATTTATTTCCTTTTATTAAAGCATTTCCTTTTGAATACGACCAGTCGATATCAACGTGTCACTTTGTGATGGCAGGAGGGCTGAATGAGGCTCTTCTGCTGTATGAAAAGAGGTTGAATTCACCTAAAGGGAGATGGGCTCTTGCTCATTTCCAGACTGTTTTTTTGGAGAACAATGGAGCTGTTTGTTCATCTGAAATTCAGAGCAGATTATTTCCAACACGCCCCCTGAAGAGAGCAACAAAGTTGATGTATAGGTCACGAAGAGGGCCGCTTTGTGTTCCACCAGCAGTCGCTGCCTTCACATCTGTCGCGAGGACATTTAATTCTCCCCAGCAACATCCAACATCTGCAAAGGCGAGGTTCACAGATGGGACCAGATTGATCGGGCTGACTCATACATAATGTAAAAGTCCATGTTGTGCTGTTTTTGGCCAGAAGAGGTCAGTCAACTAATAACAATACTGGAACAAAGACCCTCAAATCCTCTTTTTCCATGTATCTAACAGTCACTTCAGCAATGAAGCTTTTTTTCTTTTATGGCCAAGACTATTTTGATTGATATAACATGTAACAACTGACTTACGCAGAACAAGGTTCCTTAAAGAAAAAAAAAGTCTTCATTCCAGCTCCTCCATCTTTGTCACTTCCCCACCAAGTCTGTCTGACTCTCCTGCTTTGCATCTGACTCAAATGTTTACTTTACAATTAAAAGGCGGCCTATAAAAGGGAATGGGTCAGCTGCCAGACGCTGACGAGGGGGTCGGAACAGCAGGGAGAGAGGTTATAAATCGCTTTGATGCCGACCATGGTCTGAAGAACCAGATTCCTGAGCTGGAAGATATGAGCCAAGCGAGTTCACCGGGATCCTGGGCCAGCAGCACTGATGATTCATGGGACTTTACTGCAGATCTTTTGGCGCGTGTATATTTGAGTGTGTATTGTGCTGCTGTTTTTGGAATAGACAGAAAACAGCTGCTTTTCCTTCCATTTTCCTCCCCCAAACGTATGATTTGTGTGATCATTTGGTTTAGGCATAAAGTGCTATCTTTCATCTGAGGCAGTCAAAATGTGAGCAGTAGCTTGCAGACAGTTGTCTTTAGTGTCATCAGGTCCCCATCAGGTCTTTTTTCCTCCTCTACAGTTCACGCGCGGGCAGACAAAACCATAAACATGAGGTGCAAAACTAAACCAAACTATTCTCTCTTTTGATAGCAGATTAAGATGAAAATCTTGATCAGGGATTGTGGTTTAGAGCCATAAATCACAGCGAATTAATTCAATTGCCCTGGTTTATTTGAAATATCCCCATTACGCCTCTGTTCACGATGTCATAACTGAAGTAGCATGAAAAATAAAAAGAACCAATGCAGAGAGTAAGACAAAGTGAATGAACCACTCATTGAATATATGTGGATTTGCTTATAATTTCAAAGTTAAAAAAGAAAACAGCTGCTTTGATGACATGTCTGCTGCTGCGCATACTTTTCATGCTCCAGTTTGTGATTTTTCACAGTGTAAATGATTACATTTCCTGAACTCTTTTGCTTCACAAATCACGATGGCATGTGAGGAAGCTTGACATATCTTCACATGGACCAGTTGGACCATTACCTGGAATGTTCTTTGAGTGTGTAAGTGTCACAAAAGCTCTTTACAACTATCAACAGAGCAAACGCAGCGAATGCGTCTAAAGTGTGGAACCTGGAATTCCATTCCGTGTCAGTTTGTACATTTACTCACAGCAAGAGAGGGACAGACCCCAGTGTGCCGATTCTAAGCTCAGCAGCACTATTGCCATAAAAGGAAGCCTGTGATCTTTCCTGTGTGTCCATTAACCCCTCCACAAGTTGCTGAATTTCCTGCTGTGGTGGGCTCAGTTCAGACCATGTTACAATCGTCTCTGCTTCCACTTTATGTGGCAAATCACTTCCTTTTTAAAATGTATTTTATTATTATTATTATTATTTTTTTTTACAATTGAAGTCACTAAAGGTGAAGGCATTTTTTTCCCCACCTTCATTCTTATCTTACAAGCAACCAGCAGCTGTTCATAAAATCTCAGAATAAGAGGAATGATTCTGTTAGATCACAAAATATGAGGCTTTTCTTGTATTCAACACACCAGACAGCATGAACAGTGCTTAGAAACCAAACAGGAATATCACAAACATAACTGATTTTAAAGATATCTTTTTTTTTTTTAATCCTCTGTGACAAATATATATGATTTTTATAAAATAGTAGTAGAGGACAGTAAATAGCCATACTGGTCACATGGTGCTTCTCAGCTTTCCTCATAGGCTTCTTTTTGTATGTATTCAGTTTGTTATTCCTTTTATAATTATTGTACTGCATACTCCAATAAATGTTAAACATATATTTATGAATTTTGTAAACTAGGATAATAAATAAAGAACATAGAAGACTATAACGATAAAAAAACAGATAACATCAAATAAAAATAATCAAATAGAGCTGTTAAAACCATGTAGAGTTAAATATATTGACTTTTTTCCTTACTCGTTTATTTTCAGAATTGTGTGCTGTCCATTTACTTGCGATAGCTTTCTGTTGCCACGAGTGGTTTAAAGTTCAAGAAAATGAGAAAAACCGGAGGTACAATTTCCAGTTTTCCATCTGTACAGTGTGCTAGAGGTGGCCAGTAGGCGACCAGAGAGGCTCGCAGGATAAAAAGGAAAACAGGGACCGAAAACACAGGCAAAGAAAAACGGTGGTGACGTTACTCCGCGCGGAGGGAGGGAGAAGAGGGAGAAAGAGCTCGCCTCCATTAAACCGAAGCCTGTTGGAAAACTGTTTGGGATACTTCACTTCTTCGGCTTGCCCTTGGTGGATTTCTCTCCGTTTTTATTGCCCGAATTACATTATATGCATGATTTAAAGAGGGGAGGCTCGTTCTGTGCCGTGTAGTGAAAAATAAAGTAGTGTTTTTTTTTCGTCTTTGTGAAGGTGAGTGTACATTTTTAAATGTTCGCCCTGAGATTTGCTCGCTCGCCGCTGTGAAGTGTGCTTTTCCTTTTCGTACAGCTTTTTTGTAACGTTCCGCTAAAGGCTTCGCTGTTGACTTTCTGCCGGAACCTTTTGCTTTTCTTTTCCCCCCCACACACTTTCTTATAAACTTATATCCTCGGCGAACGGCTGCTGAGCGAAGTGCCTGCAGCCGGGGTGAGGGCTGAGCTTACATAATGAACCCGTCAGCCTATTTGTAAGAGTGCCTTTACCGTTATTTTTAACAGGTGAACCGTCACATTTGCAGCCGTAACACTTGCCAAAAGTCTTTTCCGAGCTTTTATCCGCGGGCTTACAGCCTTTGTTCCGCCGTATTTATTGACCAGACGGCCGTTTCCATCGCCAGGCCACTTTCCGCCACACAGCCCCGGTTTGGCCACTGACAGATAGAGCTACAGTGGAACTTTTTGGCGGTGACTTTACACAACAGAGCTCGTTGTATCCCCCCCCCAAGGACACAGAGGAGACTCAGAAATGGAGCTCTTGATTTTTGTTTCCATCTTTTCCCTCCTAAATTATGCCCGAGGGGTCGAATGTGAACGTGCAATCACAGTTTGGCCTTGTTGGCCGAAACAGGCAACGTCATTGTTAACTAGGATCTGGATTTAAAGTAGGTGTAGTCCATTCAGATGGACATATGAATCAGATGTGCCCACCATTTGCTTTGTGTTACCAGGGTGAACTCATTTAAAAAAAGTCAATTAAATCAGCATGAAATTTGGGATATGTTTGGCATTTCTTACAACTAACTGATTGTATGATGTTGTCAGAAGTGCCTTGGCAATTGTGAGGGACAGTTTTAACATTGTAACCCCTAAATACAGCATCCTACATTTGGTTGACTAAATCTTTGTCCTCTCCTTTTTAAATGCTTGCGCTGTTCAGATGGTAGTCAGCAGTAGATTACCCTGGTGACATCCCTGGGACTTCTCATACTTTCCAAGAACCTGTCGAGCTGTACTTTCGGGCAGAGTTCTGACAAAGATTGCTGGTAATTTTTGCTGTGACAAGCCATGCGAACCCTTCGTGATGATCAAATTTGAATGATCTACCATGTGTGTTAATCATCACGCCGTCTGAAGTTAGGTACAGAGTGGGAACATTGCATACCCACCAAGTAGAGAGCAAGAGTTACACACATGTTCAAAATAACAAACAGGAAGCAGTTTGACCTCTGTCCTTCATTTATTCCTCCCTCTGGAGTTTAAAAATGTCTTCTCATTGTAGCATGATGGAAGTTCAATCATCTTCTGACCAGCTGACTGTGTCTCTGTTAGGCAGGATGGCTCTGGATGGGATCCGGATGCCCGATGGCTGCTATGCCGACGGGACGTGGGAGTTGAAGATTCATGTCACCGACCTCCACAGGGACGTGTCTCTGAGGGTCACCGGGGAAATCCACATCGGTGGAGTTATGCTCAAACTGGTGGAGAAACTAGGTATGCATGCACGTCCGTGTTTTCACTTTCCAAATCAACTTATTCCAATGCAGTGGACAGGCTGTGCATGAGCTTTATTGACTCTTTTTGGCTTAACAGTGTAACAGACATGACAGCAGTTCACATTAAGTCTGCAGATTTCAGTTGTATTCCAGTTGAAATGGAAAACTCTTTTCTTCTTTTTTTTTTGCATGATAGTTTCTGTGCATCTTTGTCTTATCTGTTAATATTTTGTTGGATTATTTTTCACAAAATGGGGAGAGTTCTAAGAAACTGAGTTCAGCTAGGGATGAAATGCTGTTCTTTTATGCAAGACTGCAAGCCGTTTCAGAATACAGGCCAAAGTTAATAACTGACATTTTGAGATGATTTGTGATGACCGAGAGCTCAAAAGCATTGCTTTTGCTAAAATGCAGGCAGACAACGTGTGAAGTAACAGGAACAGGATATGTTTAAGTACAAGCTGCAATATCTTATTGTTTAAGGGATTAAAAATGAAAAACTTCTTTTTTTTTTTCATAATCTTTTTCCAAGCTGTGAAGGTTACCTCATGACGGTGAAAAATGACACTTATTGCTTGGAACTCATTGAACAGAGGTTGATATCCCTTATTGTCACACACTAATATATACATATTAGTGGTTGGCAATGTATAAAACCCCCCACAGTGGCATTCCCTCCCTTCACTCTAACATGCACTGTTTTGTAACTGCAGTTATGCACTTGACAAGTTTGGGTGCCAGTAAGGATAAGAACCCTCTGTTCCAGCCACTTGAACACTGCCTTGTTTCATGGAGTCTGTAGAAAAGGTCAGCGGTGGTGGCAGTGAGATTTAGGAGTGACGGTTTGTTGTGCGTCGATGGCGCTCAGATGCTCAGAATTCCTGCCGTGCTCCCAAGTTTTATTCCCTGCCTATGGTCCTGTTTTTAGCTCTCCTGTTTGGGCGCCACATAATTGAGGTTTTTGTTCTTTGTGGGTCGTCTGTGCAGAGGAGCATCCATGCTAAATGAGTGCAGTGTTGCTTCCATGTGTGGGCTGACGTGCGCTCCACTCAAGGCATGGTCTTATTCATTGTTGGTCGTTCTCTGTGGCAGAACATGGGGAAAGTCTTCCTTATTTTCTGTTAAAGCAGTTACTAATGAGGGATTGTTATTTTTGCACCAGGGTTTAAAAAAAAAAAACATTTTCAAATTACAATGGTGACGTCAGTCTTTTCCCAATTTACCACCATCCATCTTCTCTCAGGCCATTCTCTTCTACTAGTAGCCTGTTTTAGCATTTCTCTGTTTTCTTCCATCCTTTTTATGACCTCATGCTGCTGCAATTTTTAACTTGCAGGGGGTGTGTGTTCGCTGCATGTTAAATGATTTCCTCTCATCTGTCCTCTGTACACCGACCAGCGTTTTCATTAACACTGGTTGTGCATGCGCTTCCACACGTGATTCTGGTTTTGTGTGTGTCTCGTCCACATGGACCTTGCGTCCATCATTCTATTTTTCCTGTGATCTGCAGGCCATTCTGCAGGCTCAGATGGCCTTCGATAATGGATTAAATAGAGAAATGCCAGGAAGGCACTTAGGTATTGATCACGATAACGGCGGCTGCTTCCATTTCCTTGAAAAACTCCAGGAGAGTAGTATTTAAAGCAAAATGATTTCCCCCTTCTGAGTCCCTTGTTTTGGTTGCACTTTCATCCCTCCATTGCTCTCCATCACTGGTGCCTTTTCTGTCTTTGTTGACGTTTTCTAAAAGAGCCGTACGCTTTCCCTAAAAGCTGTTCCATTCAGCAGGGAAAACAAATACCGTACAAACATCAGTAGCCAGCAGGGGCTTTTATTTGATCTGAAGGCTTGTTTCCCAAGTTGCTCGGCTTTTAGGTCTGATAATCAGTAAGTGCTACTTAAAAGCAACAAGTGTCCGATAATGGTAAACACCACTTTTCGGATGGCTGCTGCTAATGCTGCTGACATCCACAGGCGATGCTACATGTTTCATTCAGCGGTGTCCCCCAGCTGTGTCGGCTCAGCCTGGTCACGCAGAGGCAGATGAGAGTAGAGGGACTGGATGGAGGAGAAATTGGAGTTAAGGGAGGAGGGCCCAAGCGTTCTGTCCTCTCGCCGTCTTTCCCCATTGTGACGTTTGCCACGCTGCTAGAATTCCATAAAAGTCTTCCATGAAGCAGGAAATGACTTTCAGGGATAGGCATGTGGCTCTCTGGTGGCTGCCGTCATCGCTGGAGTCTCTGCTGCTTGCTTCATCTGCCTCCCGCTCTCTCTGTAAACCCTCCCTATTTTCCTCTCTTCCCCCTTTCAGCCTCCTGTTTAATTTCCATTTAATCTAAGTGTGTTTTTATGGAAATATTTTTTCAGAATGACTTTGTCTTTAAGAGCCATGTCTTTTGCACTGGACACCATCCACCCCTCCAGCCTCATAATGGGGTTTAATGGTCAATGGGAAACGTAGAAGTAATCTTAATTCTTCCATGGTTTCAGAGCCCGGTTCTTGCACACTGACTGTTCAGCCTTCCAGAAATAGACGTCGAACTGATTAATTGGTCTCGTGTGACTCCGTTTGTGCATGTGGTTGTTCATACTTAAGTGGGGGTCTTTAGGACTTAGCAGTTGTAACCACCAGACCACCACAGAGAACTTTCCCTGCATCTCAGAGAAAATCTGCATTTTGAATTTGCAATTATCTTCATCTCAGTATGTTGTTGATGGTCAGCATCATAAATTTGTAGCCCAATGCACATGATTTGTTCGTTCCTTCATGATTTCATTCATTTCTCAAAGAACACATCAGAAATCAAACATCAGTTATTGTTGGCAGTCTAGATTAGGCCTGACTGTATTGTTCTTCTTAATAACTGTACTTCACTTTGATTACTATTTCAATTTTATGGTAATAAAATTTAGGGTAATTCTACTGTTGGTGTGCTGAAGGTCGTGATGACCAGAGGAAAATAACCTCCATTTGAAAATGGAGAACAGGTTTCATTAGGAAACAGACACTGTTTAACTCAGGATGCTGAATTTCCTCTGACCATTATTTTGCCCTCTACCTTCTGTCTGCCTTGTATGCCAACATTCCTGCCAACTTGGTCTGAGTGACATTTTTTTCAGGCTCAGGGGACTTGATGCACACAGTTGGACAGTACTATGTGTGATGAGACTCATTGATTGTGACTGGAGCTGTGCTGAGGACCTGGTAGTTTGAAGTGAGAAATGTCCTGGCAGCCTGTGTGATCATCTTACTGTTTAATCTTTCTGACAGGAAGTAGTTAGCCTAAGTGGTGGTCCTGCCCAGGCCAAAGCTTTCCTGTTTCACTAGTAAGATGATGCTCTGATTGTGCTGCTCTGCACTCGCGCTGCAGATGGGACCTTAGATAGGCCATAGCCTCTATAAAGTCTCTCATACTTAATGTTCTTTTAGTGAAATTGATGAAACAAAATCAAATCCATAGAATGTCTGCTTTTCCTTCTTATGCTGCTGTGCATGTTATACTGCTGGACCTATTTGAAACAGAAAGTCAGCCAAAAATGGACTTTTCACAACTTTGTCCCAGTCTTGAGCAGATTGTATTTAGTCCCTTTCACCTTCCTGTGGGCAAATAGCACAGTGGGACCGGTGCAGGGAAATGTTAACCCTCCACATTGTTGTAACACTTTTGTGTCAATGCTGTAAACTGATCTCAAGTCTTTTGTGCAGTCTCCCATTGCACATTTCATTCATTTCATACCTTCCCGCCCTACAGTCTGTATCTTTCCCTTACAGCACTAAGAAGCAGTCTGCTTTCAATACCACAGAATGGGTTAATGTCAGAGAGGAGAATTTGTTGTAATATTTAAGGGGGGCCCTGTCACTCTTGATTTCTGGTAGCCCTAACAATTTTATTTGATTTAATTTCTAAGCAGCCTGAAGAATTCAGAAGTTTTACCTCAGGGTTTGTAGAACTGTTGTAACTGTATCCTGTTGTCCACAGAGGTATCAGTGGACAGGTCATTGCAGTCCTGAGGGGACATCTGGCAGGATGTATGCCTTGATAGAGCGAGAGATGAATATTGTATATCTGCTCCATTGATCCATTGCAGAGTTTCTTTGTAATGTCATTATTCCACCAGGGCCCTGAACACTTAATCGTATAAAGCTGTGTCAGAGAGGACAGGGAGTATCCCCACTGCTGTGTTGGGATTGTGACACAAATGGACACAAACGGTCTCTAAGGCGGCTTCCTTTAATAGCCGTCTGGCCTTTTCTGATGCATTAAAGTCAGCTTTGTGGACCATTTTTATTCCAACACTCTGGATGCTGCTAAATGTCTTATTTTGATTTTGGATTAATCTTCCAAAAGAACCAGCTTGCTGTTTTTTAATAGTCTCAGAACCTTGTTCATTTTTCAAATGTGGACCTGTATTTTGCCAGTCTTTTGTGGTTTGGATGCGACGATGCTGTGGCCCTTTCTGTGTTCGAAAAGAGATGTTATCCAATAAGAGGCCTTTTTTCTGGCTAAAGTATTCACAACTAATCCAGCCAACCATTCTCAAATAAGACAGGCTTTTTTATGTTGACATGAGGTGATGGCCTTTGACGTGACCTGCTAAGTATGTAAATAAACATGTAACTGTCAGTTGAGCTGCAAACAGGAAATCAAGAGTTAAAAAAAATCATCATTACATTCTAATTTCAGTCATATCTGAGCTTTGAGTGGTCAGTGGAAAAGGGCTACGGTAAATCCAATCTGAATTCTTTTTACAGATTTCAGTGTCCCAAGTTATGTGACAGGCATGAAATGAGGCAAAGAAAAGAAAAGCTTAATCATACTGTACTTCACTTCTTCATTTTGCTTTGTGAAGAAGTGTTTGCACGAGACTTGCTTTTTTGAAAACTGACTTCACACCTGAGAAAAGTCCCACGGAAGTCTCGTCATTAGTGTATTCTGTTTTCAGATGCCTCCGTTATCTGTTATCAACAACAACAGGACAGTTCTCTAGAGAACTGGTTCATTGTCCACCAAAAACACCACTTTTTCCAGTTACTTTTAAATCAAACCCACCTTGACACACATGTCATATCTGCATGGTTTTTGTGAACCCTGGATGTTTTAGTATTCAGCCTGTTTTTTCTACTCTCACGGCAGCATCTAATATTGCCAAAACAGCTCATATGAGCATACCAACCACATGGTTGTTGTGTAAAACATGGGGGATAGAAGCACCAGAGGAAAAAAAACACAAATCCCATTGAACAACCTGTATTGTTCTCATCAGGGTTTGTCTGGCCATCTGTACCCAAAAAAACCTTGTTACTATTTGATTTAGAATTAACATCTTAGATCTAGTTAACAGTTAAACTGCACTGTATTAAATGCTGTGGAGAGAGGTTAAACCAGATTAAACTGACATTTCATGAGCTCTCATTCATTTGGCTTAAACTTTAGATATCATTGGCATTTAGTGATTTGTTTTTAATCGGTTCAGGCACAGGGTTCAGTTCTCCTGTTGATTTTGTGCTTCATTCTCTGATTCTTATATTTTTTTATAATACAAAAAAAGATGGAAGCAAACACTCCATTGATCAGGACTATTTCCTTGGCAGATGTTGCAGACAGCTGACAAACCACATCTGTCCTTTGGTAACAGTGAGTGGCAGCTACATTTACCCCCATCGGTGTATTATACCTCTCTACACACCTTCTTAAAACTGTGCGTCATCTCCAGTAGAAAAATGGAGCACTTTAGCTTCATGTGACCTAAACAGTGTCTTAAACTGATCTCAGTCTGTTGTTCTTGAATCACCAGAAAAAAAAAAAAGAAGTGCTTTATATGTGTTTTTCTGTCACCAACATGGATGAATAAGGACTGTCTAGATGTCTATGTGATCTTTTCAATGTTGTTTTGCTTTATTCGCATTGGGGCGTGGTTTTAAAAAAATGTTTTGTGTGAAAATGACTTATCGCTTTGCACCATCGAGCCTGTGGCTCGTGCAAGCAGTCGCCACGGAAACGGCATGACCAGTCTCACCCGGTTATATTGTCTGATCAGCTGATGACTGAACAGGACAAAACCCAAACAGAGTATAAACAAGACAAACTCGTAGGCCTGCCATCATGAATAATTTCTAAGGGCCCTTACTTTTGCTGCTATGCTAATGGAGAAAAATTCTGTGCCACAGAATCTACGTTCAAGAGAAATAATTTTATAGAAATTTCTTTTGGGTTACTGGATGTCAGATCTGCTGTTGAGCAGCACTAATCGGTCTGTTAGGTGGTCAGCTGAAAATAATCTGACTGTTTTTCTGTGTAGGTGTTGAATATTTGTTAATCTCAGCAATAAGCATGAGTGAGGGTCACAGTAAACTATTAAATAGTAATGGTCATTACTCACAAATGTATTTATTTGATGACTCATTACAGTATGATGGTGATTAACTTCAGATGCTCAGTTTTTAGATGCATGCGTTTTCCCTGCCACTTGTTCTAAAAGTAGACTGAAAAGCCATGCGTTTCCTGCATGTGTTCTATATCTAATGGTGAAGTTGTGATGAGGATGATTTACCTTGTATATTTGAATGTATTGTTTTCATCATGCTTGTTGCTATACTGCTTGTTATTTTTTATTATTGTCACCCTCATATTCTGTCCATGTCCTCCTCATCTGTCCTTTTCTTGCCCTTTCTCCCATTCTTTTTTTTTTCACCCTCTCCAACATTGACCAGTCTCCTCCCCCTCACAGAAAGGCTTCCATAAACATAGCTGCCTCCTAATGTAAACACCACAGATACTCTGACCAGAAAGGAAAAGATGGAGGGAGTGATGTGGAGGAAAGGGAAGGAGGGACACTTCAGTCTTCATTATAATCCCAATGAAAGCCCTTCAGTCTGAATACTTTTGTGCCTCCATTGAAGTGTAGAGCTTGCTTATTTGAATCAAAAAGACTTACTTGGCTATGATGGCAGTAAATAGTTATTTAGAATTTTTTCTTAAAGATGTATCTATAATGCAGTCCTCGTTTTGAGTTGTGATGATGAATGAAACAATGTCGGTTTGGGAGAATCTCTGAATGAAATTAGCTCATTAAAGCACCAACACAGGCGGCACACAGAGCTGAGGTGGGTAATGGATGGATTAGAGCAACGTCCTTTTCTCAACAAAAACTCAAAGCCACGCGCACAAAACAATCTCTGTATCATTTGTTACATCTTGCGGAGGTCATAAAACATGTTTTCTCATTTTGTTTCCCCTCCCCTTGTCCTTTAAGTGCAGCTCACACACACACACACACACACACACACACACACACACACACACATATACACACACACATACACGCGCACAAAGAAATTAACGACTGTGGGTCCACATTTGATGCACCCAATTACTTAGGCCCCCCATTCCTCTGGCTGCTGCATTACGTCAGGCTTGGCAGGCAGTATTTTTAGATGGTCGATACCATTGGCCCTTCTCATTGGCTCTGTGGATTGAGTTACCACATTATTGCTGAACGAGCCCAGTGGAAGCCTACATCAGGCTGCCATCATCCAATCACAACACATGGAACCACTGGGTAGTGATGTAAGCAAGGAGAGAGGACGGTGGTGTTCAGTGAGGTGGTGGGCAGTAACAAGGAAATGGAGAAGAAGGGTGGTATAGCTGTCACTCAGATGAATATGCATGTCTTTCCAAAGATTGGTGGTAATGCATGCTGCGTTTGAGTGCATTTTTTTGGGGATTGGTCTGTGGTGGAAACATGAGTGCCAAATGTTAATGGTAGCTGTTCTGCATCATTCGCAGACACCAGAAATTACAAGGTTGTTGGAGGAAAAACTGTGAGCAGAGTTATGAAAACACACAGTTGGGTTATTTTCAGTTTTTCTCTCCCCACACTCTGCCATTTTTTCTGAGTTTAATAACTTAAAAGAGTAGAAAAAGTACTGGTAGAAATGAAGTTGCCTTCTGCACAGCTGAGGGATCAATATGGAGCGATGACAGCTCCACCCCACGCTGCAAGAGTAACTCGCACGGGGACTCAGAAAGCCTGGAATGTTTCCCCCCCCAAGCCCCAAGTGTTTGCCTGTAGGAGTAAACGGCATAAAACCCAACAGCTTGACAAACAACCGACCCCCTCACCAGGCAATCTTTTCCACTCCTTTTTAAACTGGTCCTCCCCTTCACATCGATATTATAATCTCCTCCTCAGCTCACTTAGCTTTGCTCACATCACAGCAGACTTGTTTACCTGGTCTAAGCAGGCAGTTTATGTTTGATTCACTTACCCAGTAATCCTGTTGACGACACCCCGAGACAAGGTCATCAGAAAAGTGCCAATAATGCAAAGAATGCAAATAATGCTCCTATGTAAAGTAAAAGTCAGTGATGGCAACAGCATGAGTAACCATGGCAACAGTGTTTGATAGATGGAAGAGGTTCACATAAAGGCAATGATATGTCATATAATATTCAATCCAAGGTACCAGTGTCAAGAGTATTGATTATGGTGGAAAATTAAAATCTGTCAAAGTGACGTAAAGGTGCTCAAGACTGTTTTTCATCACTGACTCTCAACTTCTCCTTGATTAAGGCGTAAGCTTTTTAAACCTCCGCACTGATGCTGCAGCATTAGAGTTGAACCAGTTCAGATGAAATATTTTTGAGAAAAGGATGACGCAGCCAACAGACGTCTCCTTCTGGCATTGAAAGCAGAGAGAGAGAGAGAGACCAAGAATGATGCAGAGAATTGGTTGGAGAGGCAATGAGAAATGCCATGGGCTGAGAGAATGAGCGTCTGCCTGGACTAATGCTAAAGTAACGACATCACTACACTGAGGATATCTGCAGGTAGAATAATGGACTGAAACTCTACACCTGTTGACTGCATCATAATTGATTTTTTTTTAATTGAACTATAACTCTTTATTAAAGGGTGGTAGATGCCCTTTTCACCCTTACCTTTCAGTTTAAAGTGATTAGCAATTCAAACAGATCCATAGCGCATGACTTTGCAGCTCATATAGAAACCAGGTGATCCTCAAAACAGATGCCTCAAGTTTCCTCAAATCCCTTCAGCTTTCCCCTTTCCCTTGAAACCAGACACATGCACCATAAGACCACAGGTCAGTCCCCATTGTGCAGAGCTTCTATGGAGCAAAAGCCTGGAAGCTATACATGGTTTTCGGTGGCTTGTGTGTGCTTAAGAGGATCGCGGTGTGGCTGTGGAACAAAGAGGGAGGTAGGAACCTGATATTCCCCCAGTGTCACGCAAACAGCCACGTCTTTTACACAGCCCTCTGATCCCATCACTTGGACCGTACTGCCTTCGTGCAAACCTTTTGAAACTCTTCTTCACCCCTAAATGTGCCCTGTGCCCTGAAGGGGCTGCACTTTACCATCTTATGCCAGTACAGTGCAATGGTGCTGAAAGCTTTAGTTAAACCTTCTGTTGTTTGGTGTGTAGGACGGTACAGATGATGTGCGGTTCATGTTCTTCACTGTGCATATACTAAAAAAAACGTGTTCTCCTATATCTCAGATGTGAAGAAGGACTGGTCAGACCATGCCCTGTGGTGGGAGAAGAAGAAGACATGGCTGCTGAAAACTCACTGGACATTGGACAAGTATGGCATCCAAGCTGATGCCAGGCTGCTGTTCACGCCCCAACACAAGCTGCTGCGCCTCCAGCTGCCCAACATGAAGCACATGAAGGTCAAGGTGAACTTCTCAGACCGGGTCTTCAAGGCTGTGTCCGACATCTGCAAAACCTTCAGTGAGTGGAAACTCTGACACGTTTTCAGTGCATCACTTAGTTTAAGAAGGCTTTAAATTCAGCGGAGCTGGAAGAAAAAGGTCACAGTGAGTATAGAGGAGGATAAATGGGAGTACTTTAGAGTATTGATGGTTAGATCTAATCTACATGGACGGACTGAAAGTTCCCACCCCAATTAACTGAAAACATCCAATGGTGACACTATTTTTGGAAATGTCCTGCATTATTCTTCGGTGATTACGTCCTTCCTTAAACTGTTTTTCTCTGGCATTTTGTTGTGTTTATTAAACACGGTCTGGTAGACCAGTCCGAGGACGTGTCCTTGAATGCAGAGCTCTATCTGTCCAGCTGTAATGTTTAGTATACAGGGATCAACCCTTCTCAGGCTTAAAGTACACTGAACTATGCATCCATATACACGTAAATAACTCTAGCTCACTGTGTTGCTACAATACCATCTTTTCTTCCACATGCTGCGGGGGTCGCACACGTCCGCAGCGTGAATATCTTGTATCAGCTGCCCTGTGCTGACATGTTAGAGTTCACGTGCTGGACCCCAGCAACCCCTGACCTGCTAACTCCCACTTTCCGCTGTGCAAACCTCACCCTCCACCCTGCCTTTTAGTCACAATCTCCTTTTGGGTTAGCGGATTTGGAGAACCCCCACCCATATAAACTCCTCCATGAGACGGGGTCACAGCACACCTGTTGTCTTTGCCATATATCAGTGTGCAACCACAGAGCAGGGACTCCAGGGGTATCTCCCCGGGTTTTATCAGTTTAAGACAAAAATGACACCTTTCTGAGTTGAACTGTCAAAAAAGGCCGTTACTGGTAGGGAGATGGGGATAGAGAGGACAGCAGTCTTTGTGTCAGCCTGGGCTGATCACGCTGAAACCTTCAGCCCCCTAGAAATGTCCAACAGATTGCTTTTAGCTGACGTGACACATGTCAGGAAGTAGAAGTCTGTTGCTTGGTGACTACGTGTGAACTTTTGTATTTACGCGACTCCTTTATTGCTCATTAGTAGTCACAGAAAATGCACAGTACCTTTATGACAATGGGCTTTGGCTACTCACAGATTATCTGGTCTGGAAGCATTTTTCATTTACTGGGTAATTTTGAGTTTAACAATTTCCTGTGAATGTTTTCTGCTGACTGGCTGTGAACTGCAAAGCATAGAGAATCAAGCGGGGACAGGAAGAGATGAGGGCTGTCCAGCTGGCCTTCGCTCCAGACAGAAGAAAGGGAGGGGCAGAATTACTCAAAGATAGAAACAGAAAGGAAAAGGCATTGGGGAGTTTTTGCCCTGACTGGTGAGAGGCTCTCCATTTGGTGTAGTTCTCACAGTGATTTCCCACACAGAAGCTGTGTCCTGTTCCAAAATAGTTGTTGTTAATTTGTTGAATATGGCTGATAGTTTTGTTTCTATCTTTGTTTTATAGCTTGAGTGATTCTTACTCTGCCACTAGTTGTTATTTGAACAAATGTTATCTCCCAAATTCAATATTAGCTCATTATATTCATTATTATCATTTGGGTATAAATCAGAAAAGCTAGTATGTTACTGAGACAGGGCATTGAGAATCAACAAAAGCTTATAAGGAATGATCACAGCTGTGCTTTCTCCGTGTAAAAAGCAGCTGTTTTCTGACAGAGACACAGTCCATCTGTGCTGACTGGGTGAGAAGAGAACTCGGCTAAAGGTTGATTTACTGTAAAATCTCAGTTCCACCCCCATTTTGACCTCTAATTCCATTTGGCAGCTCTAACATCCTCTGCTACTCTTCTAGTTAATACTCAGGAAGTTGTATGGGGATTTTCTGCTTTTAGTTTCAAAATAAATTTATTTTTACTTTTTCATCATTCTGTGGATCTTCTAACACAAAAACAAATGAAAACGCCTGACATGGGTGCTGTTTTTCTTATTAAAACTTTGAAATGGTTAATGCATTGTTACAGTTGTCCTCACACTGAGAGGAGTTGACTACAGACTTAACTCATCCTTTGAGCCAGCACAAAAATGCCCTCTTTACAACTGACTAACACATGACTGGCCTAAATAGTCTGAGGTGGGCTATAAAAAAAGCCTCTTTCATCAAATAACCACTTCAGGATAACAAGAATCAGGCTTCTCCACTCAAACATAATGTGTAAGCGGTCTTTTACTACCATATGTGCAAAAACAGACACAGTATTATTCTCTGGAACACGGTAGAACAAGCGCTATAACATTACTGAGAATCACTTAAATAACTGGAGAAACGAATGAGCAGACGTGAAATGAAAGAGATTGGAGAAAACATATGTCTCTGTCTCACACTGTAGCATGAGTTTGATGCAGGATGCTGACAGCTGAGTTATTTCTCTGGAAAGTATTTGGCCAGAGCACTTTATCCATCAGAAATCTTTCTGAATTTGTGTTGACTTTAACTTTAGTGTTTTCATCCAGCAGATTTATAGCCTGTCAACCTGCAGGCTGCTTGACTGGGCTCCAGAGTGCTGGCCACCTCTGTCAATATGGAGCGACTGCAGTTTGGCCTAAGATGCATATTCTTAAATTGAAGCATGCTACCTTTATTGCTGCTTTTTAGCACCTCATTAAATTAATCTGGTAGAAACAATGAACTTTTATGAGACTGATTGTATTTTTCTCAGATCAAGACAGAAAGGCAGTCATTTTATGTAATGGTTTATCACAAAGATTAAGCATATTGTTTTGTGAGGTCTCATCAGTCAGCCTCTCAGCTCTCATGGTGTATCTTGACTTCTAAGTATACAGTTGGGAAAGGATGATGAGGTCAAACATCTTTAATGTTTTTTTTGTCCATGTAGGGTCTCCGTCTGTTTGAACAGTAATTTCTAGTGTTGTAAAATTAGACTGTGATGGTGTTTGTAATTCTTTTGGCTAGCATTACTCACAGCAGTGAATCATCTGTTCCAAGGAGTAGACCTTCCAAGTCCAGCTGGCTCATAGTCAGACCTTCTCCTCTGGCTTCGTGCCTGGTTACTGCCAGAAGTCTGAAAGATGGACGATTGAGTTCTTATTGTCCAGGTGTCTTTTTTGCTCATCGAAATCAACTAAGATTTATTAGCACTCTGACCATCATTTACCCCTCATTCTACTGATTTCATTTTCCAAAGGACCATTAACTGAGAACTCATTTTTTAGATGATTGCATTCCTTAAAGTCATTATTGGACAATTGCTCTGACATACAGTTAAAGCATCACCAGCCAAAATCAACTATATACATCAAAGAGAAGCAAAGCATTCTACATTCTGTTTAATGGGGATATTCATTGCAATTATGACACAACTTAATTAAAAAATTGTCCTGTTTTTGGCACTGATTTTATCAATGAGAAACTACTAGAGCTTTGCTTTGAACATGCAGTTTGTTTTCTGTTGTGGAGATTATCCGGCAGACCAATAAATATTGATTACGTCTGTCATCATGACATGATGGCATAGTGAAATGCTTCTGCCTTGCTTTACCAAGGCACTGTCCTGTCCAAATATTCAGTCATACACACACTTCACTGAATGTGCTGGTCTGCTCGCATAGCTCAGTGGTGCTGCGTGGAGCTCAGGAGCACGCCTGGAACTCGCATGGCTGTATAAGGGCACAGGGACTGTGCACCAGTGCTACAGGAGAGCCAGAATGAGGGAGGAGGGTGAGCTCCCATCTGGTAGTTCTTAAAACTCCTGGAATGCTTCTGCTTTCGTTACACAAACCAAACAAACTTTCTCACCAACTCAAGATGTCCTCTCCACCCTGCTGTTTGTCCTCTCTTCAACACCTTTACAACCTCTTTGGCCAGTCTTCATCACCATAGCAAAATAAAGAGTGATTTATTTCTGCCAACGGGAGACACTTGTATGTGGAACAAAGTGAAAATAGTTGAAAATGTCTCTCTAGTACTGGCATGCTCTGTGATTCATGTGGAATCCGTGAGAAAATCGAATGCACCTGAGTGTCCAGATGTGCTTGCTTCATCCCATCCTCCATCTATTCTCATTCTGACACTTTCTGGCTGCCTCGATCCCTCCAGCAGGAACATACCATCTTTGCTGCTGCTGACTGATGGCTCCCTGGCCTTCATGTCCAAACGATGGAGAGCAGTGAAAGAATAAGAGGAGAAAGAAGCCAGTTGACTGCCTGCAGCTTTAGTCATCATATCTACATGGTGTCTGTCTCTTTTGGACCTTCCACACGGAGACTGTTGTGCAGTTGAAGTTATTTTAATTTAGAAAAAACTTCTTTCGATTCATTTCTGTAGTTGCTTGTTGATGAGGTCTTTGTGTATCACCAGCAGTAGTTGAATTATGTTTTGATGAGCATTAAATAGCATTTACAGAAGACCGAGCTCGTATCTGCCTTGCCTCAGTAGGGGATTGCAGTTAAAGCAAAATTTTTTGGGGCCCAGAGAAAAGGGATTTACAATTTTCCACCCTTCGTGTGCACAGCTGTTAAACGTTCCTTCCCATCAACTCTGTTCTTTTGCTCTTTCTCTCTCCCTCTCACAGTTTTTTACCTCAACTTAGCGTCCATATCTTTCTGTATTATATAGTTTCCACTCATTGTTTGAGTGCACTTTGACAGATGTGAGACGGTGGTTTATTTAAAACCTGTAGTTGGGGGAGAAAGCACAAATTACTGTTTTTGTGACTTTTATGACTTCAAAACCTGCATATTTCAGTGTACAGACTGACTCAGTGCACTTGAGGTGACGTTTATGTGGCATTAAACGTACATGCTCTGTGTCTCACACCCCCTGCAGATATCCGCCACCCAGAGGAGCTGTCTCTACTGCGCAAACCCCGTGATCCTAAGAAGAAAAAGAAAAAGTTGGAAGAGGCAGAGGAGGACGATCTGGAGCTGGAGGGTCCACTTTTGACTCCTGGATCAGGTGAGCTGCATTTTGCCGCTTGATATGTTTGCTCCAAGAATACCATCAGCCATTCGTGCCTCTAATTACAAAGTGAAAACTATTTGATAAAGAGAAATAATTGATTTTATCAACCTAAATCTACACATTCAGTTTTTTTAAGGTTCTTGTTAACTATTTCATTGTGCATGTGATACTTTTATTCCCCCTCAAGCAGCAGGTTGAACAGCAGGTTCTGCTGGCTCTCATGGAACCTCCTCCATTCTTCTGTGTTCTGGTGCACTTGTGGTTATGAAACCACTAAGATAACTCCAGATTGCTTCAACCCAGCCCTTTACTTACCAAATACGAACGTGTGAGTTTGAGGCCTGCATGGGATCGACAGCCATGGCTTCCAATTCCTTGGCAAGGAGGACTAAGCATGGTTGAGATTCCACACATAGCTGGCCACGCTTCCATTTTAAACCCAAACCAGGCAACATGAGTGCAGTTGTTATGGCCCTCCTCCTTCCTGCTGTGAGTGATGGGAGTTCCAGCCACATGAGCAGGGAGGAGTAGAACAAAACGGGCTGAACTGCTGTCACTGAGATATATGCAGGGAAAAATGCTAACACTTTAGGACAGGGTGAAGAAGATTCTTTGTGCGAATCGTCTCCTATTTTCTGCTGTGTTTGCCCAGTGTGAATTGCTCAACTTTTTTGTTCAGTCACAAGTAGGTGGAAAGAGACCTGATCAGTCACTATAAACTTGAATTAGAGAGGTTGTCACAGTCAGGTAGAAGAAATCCTTTAGAAATGGATGAAAGAAAATGGAGAAAGCGAGCCCTGTGTGACAGCAACAGTGCGCCCAGAGTTACATCATCCATTAAAAGGGTGTGATTGGTTCTTCTGTTTGTTCCCAGTGGGTAAATGTAATCACTTTTGGTGGTGTGGAGAAAATGTTTCAACTGAACGTCAGCAGCCTTCCTTTGTGTTCAGTGTAGTTGCGTGCGTTTCTGTTTTTCCTGCTGCCCTCCTGTCAGATCACATGTTACAGTCGGAGATTATTTCATGGCATGGCTGTAAGACATTATTCCGTCCCTTGTGAGGAAGAGCTGGCCTCCTGGCCATGGTCTCCTGATTGAAATCACAAGGCCTTTCAGAGAGGCAGAGATCCAAACAGAATCAGTCTTCTCCTTTCCCTTTCCCCGCATTCAGTAAGATGTCAATCACACAAAGAGCTGCAGTGATCAGAGGAGGAATCGGTCAGTCAACTGAGAATTGTTCTGCTACAATTTGATTATGAATTTATTGTTAACAAGCCCAAAATCACATCTCCCCCGTTAACATCTGTTCAGTGGAAATAATATCCCTCCTTTATTTCATCATAATATAATTTTGAAAAGAACAGTTGCTTGTCGAGCAACACAACCAGCTGGTCAATAAAATTACCAGTAAGTGACTTAAAACTCTAAAGCTATTTTATCTTCAATGTTCCCCTGAGTTGTTTGTTGTTTCTTTATTTATAGGAGAGGAAGGAAAATCTCTATCCAATGAACTTGAGTACTTCCAAGTGTCGTAGTCAGATGGTGACACAAAGCCATACGGGTTACCTGGACATTTATTTCCAGTTAAAGGCCTTCTGTAGTTTTCCAAAGCCTTAATTTCATCTTTAAATATTCCTGGTAGGAAAGTCTATGTCCTCTGTGAGTCTGCACACTCAGCTGTTGTTATGACTCACACTAAGAGCCATTACATTGCCCATAATGACAATCCATCAAGTCCCAGTAGGCCCACCGCATCTTGGCGTGCCTGTTCTATATTAAGAATGACGGGCCTCAGACAGCCAACACTTTCTATTTACGCTGCAGTTTTCACATGCAGAGATGAGTTATGTTGACCAAAGTATTGCACTTGTCAGATTACCAGAACCATCTCCCTTAGCACGGCGGGCAAACTGAATCATCCACTCTGAGGTGACAATATTTAGAGAAATGTCACGAACTCTTCTATCCTGTGTTCTTCAACTTTTGTCTTCTCTCCCATTCCCTTCTGTCCTTGAAGAGTTTTCATTATCTGAAATCTGTCCTGTTTTTGTTTGTTTCCTTTCCGCTTCTTCCTTCCACTTTCCCTTGTCTTTCTTTCTTCCTTTTTCCTTTTATCCTAGCCTCTGAGATAATATACATCGGACCTGTCAAAGGTAAGCACTCCTCTTCCTCTATCCTTTTCTCTTCAGCACTGCTTCCTCACCCTGCTCCCCTCTCTCTCACAGCTGGAGTGTTAAGGTCACATGGCATCCAGAACCTTAAGCACTGGCAGCCCAGTCACCTGACTGTTCCCGTAAAGGAAGTCAGCTGATATGGTTTTTCTGTTGATTAATGATGTCCCATTAGAAATGAGCTTGAAACCCCCCATTATTAATGCTCCTTTAGGCATACTCACTGTGCCTTCTGACTGATGTGCTGGCTAGCAAGTCACGCTTTATCCAGTTAAAGCTCTGCTGGAAATTGCAGAATGGCCATAGGTTGAAACATCATATGTGTTTGTTTATGAGCAGTTTACTTGTTGCTTTAATATTTGTTTATGGAATGAAATTTGCATTATTTCCATCCTGTCTACAAACTTGAACTTTTCAGTCCACACAGACACTGTGAAAAATGAATCCACATGGGAGTTATTTATTGACAGTTTTCGCATAGTTTACTTTGAGCTGATGGTGGTCCATGTGACCCCTCTGTGAATCCTCAGACCGGGAACATTCAGTAGTAAAGTCAGACTAACATTCTTTCGGCCTAGTTGCCGGCTCTGGAGTTGGTAAACAGGATGGAGGAGGCCCTGTTGTGTTTTTAGAGGAATGCCAGCTTTCACCTTATACGTGGTTTCTCTGGATAGTTAGCATTCTTCCAAAGCCTGTGTGAGAAGAGAGTTCTCTCCCTGACCTGATGAACTCGGCATTTGCAGGAAACCTTGAAGGAACCGCTAGATAACACCCTCCCCCACATTGAATGGCCGGTCAAAACCTACACCCCGTTCACATGACCTCAGCACACTAACACAAACCAAGCCCACTTCCTTATTTCAAAAGGGATTTAGTTGTTTAGCCAATGTTGCTTCTTGACCCAGACCCCACAGTGAGTGGGAATGGAGGGGGATGTGGCCAGAAATACTCTACAAGGTCAACCAACAGGAAATGCAAACTGCTTCACTTTAGTGGCTTATATTCATAGCCAGTTAGGGTGGAAAAACTAAAGAAAAAAAGGACATTCCAATGTTTGCATTATTTCGAGATAGAGATCTGCATTTTTTCAAACATCTTTATCTTATAATTGATGCATTTGCTTTCCATTTTGTTGCACTCCCCCTCTCCTGTGGGCAAATTGTGCCATATTTTTGCTGTGTGCAGTGCATTCCTGCAAGTGTTGTTTTCGTTTGACTGTGCATATGTAGGAGACCTTGTTTACATTGTTCATCATTTGCATGCCGATCCACATCAATCGCACCAAAGCAAGAGGACATTGTTGAAGTCACTTATTTGCAAAGGGCTGGCTGGTAGTCACATGGCGTTGTTGACCGCTGGCTGTACTGGATAGGCTGCAACCGTGTGCTTTTACAGAGACCTTTTTGCTTCTATTTTTAAATGTCCACAGAATTGGATTGTGTTTAATACATGGCTGTTTTGAGAAATAATTAATCATGGAAGCGCTTTTGCGCAATTTTGCTGTAGATATTTTCATTTTTCATACATCAGAGATATAATTGATGGGTTTCAATTTTTAGGGAGCATCTACTCTAGTCCAGGATTGTACAGCAAGACAATGACCCCAACCTACGACTCCAGGGACGGCAGCCCCCTGTCGCCCACCACGGCCTGGTTCGGGGATAGCCCCCTGTCTGAGGGCAATCCCAGCATCCTCGCTGTCAGCCAGCCAATTTCCTCACCAGACATCCTGGTCAAACTCTACAAGCCCCAGTCACTGCTGGACAAAGCCAAGATCAATCAGGGGTGAGATGATGTTTGCTTTGTGGTTTGGCTAAACTGTTCATCCTCACAAACTCTGCCGTGGTTGTAGAACCATTAGGATCTGTGGAGCTGACTGACAGAGTGTTTGTCCTCACTTACTTACCAACTATGAATGTTGCTCTCCAGATGGCTGGACTCATCCAGGTCTCTCATGGAGCAGGATGTAAAGGAGAATGAAGTGCTGCTCCTGAGGTTCAAATACCACAGTTTCTTTGATCTCAACCCAAAGGTAAGAGCCACAGAAAAAGCCACACAAGTTCACTTTTAAAGCAGGGATGTTAAAACTTTGGTCCTCGAGAGCTACTCTCCTGCAGGTTTTAGATGTTTTGCTGCTTCTACACACCTGGATTAAATCAGCGCACCATTGGCAGATTGTAAAGAATTTAAGAGGCCAACGGACTGACAGTAAGAGATTTATTTCTATTGAAATCAGCTGTGTTGAGGCAGGGAAACATCTGAACCCTGCAGGACAGTGGCCTTCGTGGACTGGAGTTTGAAATCCCTGCTTTAAAGTCAGCTGGGGGCACATTGAAGACACCATGCCATTGGATGAAAGAGCAAGAGATTTTATTTTATTGCTGTTTTACAGCATTTTGTGCAACTTCATGATTCATCAGTGTGTTATAGATGACATTAACGTCATACAGTGATGTAATTGTAATGTAACGGCAAACAGAGGTGTTAGTGTTAGGGTTAGTTAGTTTCCATCATTGGCTTGAAGTAGTGTTTCTCAATTCAAAACTCAGGGCATGAAGCAGTGTTGTCCCGTATTTCAGTATGGGGTCGTGTTTGTCCGCAGTATGATGCCATCCGAGTTAACCAGCTCTACGAGCAAGGGAAGTGGGCCATCCTGCTGGAGGAAATTGAGTGCACAGAGGAGGAAATGATGATGTTTGCTGCCCTGCAGGTAAGAACACAATGTTTTTGTAAAGGTTTTAGTCATTTGTCCAGTTTCAGAATTTTGGTGTAAACGTCTGACATTTGAAGACCTGCAATCTTTTTTCAATGGACAATGAGTAGATGGCCTTGCGAGCTAATGAATTAAATTGGATTTGAGCCCAGACCTGAGCCATATGGCCACGGGTTCTGCCACAGCATGCATTCTAAAACTTGGCTTTTGTATAGTATTGCAGAATGAGTTAATGTGGGGCCATTATCACAATTGTTCCCTCAGGGATTCTCAGTATGTCTTCTGAGAGTTTCATTCTAGGGTTGTTGCCGGAATTATTATTATTATTGTTGTTATTATTTAACTTTTGCAAAAAGAAAATGAAAAAAATCTCAATGTAAAAAAAATCAAATCCCATAATCTCAATATAAATGAACAATTTACAATTCTGACATATTATCAGAACATCCAGAAAACCCTCCAGACATCTGCGTTGGTACTGCAGGGCTGGTTGGAGCTGGATTTTATATACACCATCTTTACTACTACAATTTTCTTACACAAATTTAAGCAAAGGGGAAAAATGGAAATATGAGAATGGATAGAAGAGGGACCCATTCTCCAGACATGCTTTATCCCATTGTGGACAGGTGGAACAGGTTGCCAGTGAAAGGGGAACAGTTGAGTGAAATGCAAATGTTAACCCCTTTTGCTCCCTCATGTTTCCGCATGTAGTCTGAGGGTGGTGCTCTTACTATTTCTGACCATCATAAACTGTGGGTTCCAAGACCTGAGGACGCCACCCTGTTCTCACCCTGAGGGTAATTATAGTGCGTCTTGTGCCACGGGACCCCATGCCTTAGTGCAGACCACCCACCCCAGCAAGACATGGTCTTACAAACCTGCTCAGATTCTTTTTAAACGCCCTCTAACACTCTGAGGTGTCAGGTGTTTCCTCACACCAGCATCTGATGGATGCTGATCCGCGCTGGGTGTTTCGACTACTTGCCGCTCTGTTTCTACATGTCTTTTAGCACTTTGTTAGCCGTGTCTGCATTTCGCCCGGTTTGTATGAGCTCAGGGGTTTTGGCTAAGGTTTCACAGTTAGGGGATACCAGCGTCTAAATAGAGAGCAATGATCGTCCAAATCCAGTAAACTGCTGATGGGTGTTGACATTCCATCGCCTAGATTTTTCCCTTAGGTAGGTCACAGAAATTAGGTAATCGAGTAAAGAACACTAACTGACCTCACTGTCTGACACATACAGGAAACAAGCCTCCTAAGGTTGCAAAAAAAAAAAAAAAGACCAACAAAACGTTGGAATGAAGAAGCAGAGGATTGAGGTGTCATATTGAGCCCTTTGTCACAGATCCTGCAGACTAATACTTCTCGTGTTTCTCTAAAATGCAGTTCTATAGCTTTCAATCTCTCTGCAGCTGTTCATTCATATATTGGTGGGGAGTTGGTGAGTTGGTGATGAGATATTATAAATAACATTTGTCAACAAGCTTTATTTAGTGCCTGTGACTCACTCTGGTTTTCTGTAAAGACCCTGTCCGGCTGAATTGGAGTTTCCGTTGTTACACGAGAACATCTCTCATGCCAACAGTCATACCCTCTGAAAATGTTTTCTGTTTTGTTTTACACTTCAAAGGCGTGCCATGGACACATTATTCAGACCACAGTGCTTATTACTCATAACTCATTTACTCTTTGTAGCTACTAATCATTGTCATATCCTTCTCTGCCTAAAGAAAATGGAAAAAAGGCATCACTGCTATATGCGTGAGGAGCACATGAGCACGCTGGCACGAATGCCAGTTTCTAAACTATTTATATGGCAATTATTACAGACTAGCTCCCTTTTTAATGGAGGAAGTTGTGGGATTTTTGCACCGGTAGCACACATCCTGGCAAATTTACCAGGAATCAGCAAATGTGTACAACAAGTTACGGTTGGCAGTTAATCTGACTACATCTTGTTCTCTTTGTACACCTCAAAGCGTCTTTAGTTGTTTATTGAGGGTTTAATATTTGCGAAGGGGCTGTGAAAATGAAACTCTTATATTCTGTTGGTTTGCAGAGATGTGGGGTTGATGGGCTTTAAATAATTGAGAGCTTAAAAAGAAATGTTCTCCTAACCGGGGTGATCCCCCTCTCCCTTGATTTTGCAGTACCACATCAACAAGCTGTCAATCATGTCCTCAGACAATCACATGAATAACAGTGAGAAGGAGGTGGATGAGGTGGATGCAGCCCTGTCTGATCTGGAGATCACTTTGGAGGGAGGAAAGACATCCAACACATTGGTATGAGATTGCCAACAGAATCACCATCATCAAATTAGTTTTTTTTTTTTTTTATGTACCTTTAGTTATCAATGTGTAACTTTTCTCTTCCTAATTGGAAGTGCTTGGCACTGCTTTTGAACCATTGTCATTATTTTGATGTAGTCTGCTTCATCAGCAGCTTTAGTACGAGAGAGGAAATTTACCCAGACAAGGCCTCACTTCCAGAAGTGCAAAATTGAACATTTATTTATTAGACCTGTATCCGATTCAGAGTTGAGCTGAAAAGGGATTTGCCACAACAGACCCAGCCAGGGACTAATTTAATACGTTTATGCTGCCCACCACTCCAGTCTTGGAAAATTGCTAAATTTATACAGCTTGTGAAGGCAAACATTATGACGAGGATTGTTGTCTTTTGCACACACTGCTCCACAGCGACATTGAGACCTACAAACTTGAGCAAAATATTATCTTTTGCTTTGTATTTAATGCTTATCCATGTTCTTACTCTTTCAGATACAAATCTTCCAACCTTACACTAACAATGTTTTTTTCCCCTTTCCCTTAGGGTGACATCACATCTATTCCTGAACTAGCAGACTATGTCAAAGTCTTCAAGTAAGTCCAGTCGCAGAGGCACCCGGTTCAACGAGGCTATGTGCGCTTTCTCTGTTAACCAAAATGCGAGAACCAGAAAGTGAGACTTAACGGAGCCATGAGGCAATCTTTTTTAATAGTGAGAAATCTTGCCTGTTCTGCATCTGGGTAACAGACTGACCACCATTTGCTGGGGTTGAGCTTCTAGTTGTGTTCTCCAGTGTGATCACAGTTGGAGAATGTTTTCAATCCTCTCCATCCTTGGCAAGAAGACTTTGCTGACAGGCATGTGGCCCCTGGGGAGGTTGTCCCATAAAATGTACAGTATAAAATTGGGAGGAGAATGATATCAAGGGGCACTTCCTCTTTAATGGATTTACTCAGAGTTGGCAGCTTCCTTCCCACCTTGCAGACTCTGCACTTTTGAATCTCTCTCTCTCCTCTTTGTACTCTCTAATCCCCCCTTCCCCACTCTTCCTGTTTGCCACCATTAAAGAAAATGAGCGTTTTTCCACCTGAATTCTGATGTGTCTCTGGTCTGTCTGCTTTATATGTCTAGACCCAAGAAACTGACGCTCAAGGGCTACAAGCAGTACTGGTGTACATTTAAGGACATCACAATTTGTTGTTACAAGAGTAAAGAGGAGTCACATGGGACACCTGCTCACCAAATGAACCTGAGAGGTGCAGATCCACAAATATTTTCATACCTACACAGCAAAAATTTTATGTAATGCCCATGCCAGAGTGTAATGCTTTATCTGCCTTACATGTTGTGTGTGTGTATGTGACCTTTGAATTCTTCTTTCTGTCTCTGACTTCCTGTTTAGGTTGCGAGGTAACGCCAGATGTTAATATCTCTGGTCAGAAATTTAACATCAAGCTGCTAATCCCTGTAGCAGATGGCATGAATGAGATCTGGCTTCGGTGCGACACGGTACGGCTTAAGTTAGTACACCTTTGCTATCGTTTCTTTTCCCTTGTCAATGCCTTTTATCATGTTTTTACCTTTCAACTCTAGGAGAAACAGTATGCGCACTGGATGGCTGCCTGTCGCTTGGCCTCCAAAGGCAAGACCATGGCCGACAGCTCGTACAACCTGGAGGTCCAGAACATTTTGTCCTTCCTCAAGATGCAGCACATGAACCCTGATCCTCAGTTCATTGAACCAATCACCAGTGACATCAACCCAGAGTGTCTGGTGTCACCCCGCTACCTTAAGAAGTACAAAAACAAGCAGGTAAGTCAGCCGAGATATTTGTCTGTTTGCCTTAAAGTATACCAGTGTCGAATGTGTGTTCTCCAGGGGCTATTCCCTCCTGTTTTGTGTTGGTTTTGGCATTACATGAAGAAACATGTGATGCTTCTCAGACAGGCGCCTCCTGGTATCAGAGCTGTCGTCCATTGGAATGGAGACCCCCGTCTTTACTTTCCTCTCCTCCTTCCAGTTATTCAGCCCAACCCCCTCAAATCAAGGGGAAACCAGGTCAACAGGCGTCCAAAAGGCTCAAAATGTTGCCTTCAAATCTACTTATGTCAAACCATAACATTGTTTCTCCTGTGGTTCTTAATCCACTCTGCTTAATGTGCTTGTGGACAAAGGCCTTGAAAGGCATAGATCTCAGACATCCCCATTGTAGATTCAATGTCTTGTAACAAAGAAGTACAATCAATCCAAGGACAGCTGTGTGCTACAGTCCATTTTGATATCCAGGTGTGATATTTGATTCCTGACAAGGAACTAATTTTTTTCCAAACGTTGGTACAACTCCACAGTATGCCCAGCAGATTTGCATGCAAACAAATAGACTGCAGTGTATACACTTGAACAGCTGAGTACACAGCTGCCACGGTCATGTTAGCCGGGGATGGGTGAGGCAGGCCGCCGCCTCCCCTTAGCTTACGTACTCAATCTGGATTTGTTTAAGTTGTAGTAGAAATGTGGAATGTTGCCAGAGGGCTGGAAGGATGTCAGGAAACGGCTGGTACAGTACGTGATGACTCGGAAGTGCTCTGGACCCAGGCTGAAATTTCCTAAGTCAGATGTAGACACAGATGAAAGATAAGAGCAGAAGAAATGTATTTAAAACCGAGAATGTTTGAGAGCAAAGTCACCATGACACTGGAGAAAAAATTCTAAAAATAAATGTACATGTGTTGCACATCAGCTCAGGTTTTTCTGATTTTTCTCCCACTGAAAGTCCACTTTAGGGTTGTGGAATGTTTTATGTCTGCATCTGACAGTGGGCCAATAATAAGGAATGCCAATTTAATACACTGGCCCCTACAGAACTTATGCTCTCTGCAGTAATTTAGAAGATTAATGCATATCGCCACTTGCAATCAGCCACCATGGATTGGAAATATCAGTCATGCTCATTTATTAAATACTATTGTAACAGTATTTATTAAAAGGATTATAGGAGAGAGGATTGTTTAGGTCTTACTTCAGCCAACTGTTTTGGTGGACCACTGTGTGAGCTGGTGCCTCTCATAAATACTCCTTTCCTAACTTGATCCTGCTGAACACCCAGTGCACCTGAGGGTGTGTTTGGACTCCAGAGGTTTAATCTGAGTGAAGCAAACAGGTTCTATGTCTGGTTTGATTACTAGAACAAATGTAAACATGTCACATGAACACTGCAACAAACAAGCAGACCGAGACAGCTTGAAAAAGTGGGTCTTTCACTCCCAAGAGAACTCTTCTGGGCTTCTGCTGACATATGAACACCACACAGACGGCAGACACTTAAACACACCACAGTTGGTGCTCATTATTCTATTTTTCCCATAGCGGCTCAGAAAAGGCCCGTGCATATCTTCTTTTTGTGCTAACACCATTTGGATTCTAAATATTAATATACTTTCTTGACATATCGATGTTGATGGGCTTCTGTTTATGTGTCTGCATTTAGCAGACACATTTGTCCAAAGCGACTCACAAAGTAGACACAATGTTACAGTTATCATCAGTGTTTTCTGCAGGCACATCGAATAAATAATGTTTTACTCTTTTTGTGTGCGTCTGTATCCTTATGCTCACACACGTGTGTGTGTGTTTGCGTGTGTGTGTGTGTGTGTGTGTGTGTGTGTATGCTCGTGTAGAGGGCGTGGGTCAACGGGAAATGAGCCCTGCTTGGGAATGCTGCGCGGGAAAACTGTCTGGGAAAAACCAGTTAGCTCCTTAGTCAGCTGCAACCCCTCCCCATCTCTCCTCAAACTGGACTTCCTGTTGCACTATTTGACTGAGGAGACTTCCGTGCTCCAGCTTCAAGCGGATGCACACTCAGGAATTTTTAGATTACATGGACTGAGGCGGTTTGAAGTCAAATTTATACATTTACGCGCACAGAAAAAAGGAAATGGGAAAATGCTTTAATAGCATTTGAAACCACTCCACCTCTAAGAAAAATCTCCCTGCTCCAACTGCTGGTGGTACATGTCGCCCTCTTATGGATGTCGGAGAAACAACAACTTTCTGATTGTTTTTATGGTCATGTGGAAGTCTTTAGAGAAGAAAGACCTGAAATCAACAGTGCCAGTGTCTGTTTCACCAAAAGGATTTTATTAACAGGTTTTTTGTAAGATTCTTCCTCTTCTGTGTTAGAACACATGTATTCTGAGTGCTGCTTTGTTCTCCTTCCTGTGGCTGTGTGCTGCATGGCGCCTCATCTTTGCAGTCCTTCCAGCAATGCTGTTTTATTTGATTTCATTTTTTTTTTTTTTACAGTTGTGGTATCCTGCATTGTTGTATTTATTTCGTTATTTTTCATCCTTCCTCCCTTGACTGTGATCTTAATTGCCTGTTCTCTTTCTCCAAACTTTCTTTTCTCTCTTTTGTCTGCATCTCTGTCATACCTCTGTGTCTTCCCCTTCCCTCCTCCCCCTCTTCAGCCAGGCTATATCAGGGACTTGGTAAGTTACGTGTCCACTGGGTGCCTTGAAGCCTTAGATATGTGCATGATTGTGTAAACGTTCTGTGTCCGGGTCGTCCCGCCTAACAGTTAAGAATAACAAGTCATTATCTGTCACAGTAGAGTAGAAAAATGCTTCTGTTGGTCATTTTTTTTGTCACTGGAGTGTGTTTCCAGGGGCTGTAAAACAGGGGAGTAACACACAAAAGGATTAAGTGTACGGTACATCGGAGCATCTGCATCAGTTGACGGCAGCATACGTAGAAAAATACATACAGGGATGTTTCGGTTTATCACACACATCAATTTTACTCCAATTATCCGTAATACTGCCGATTTATTAAAGCAATATATCAGAATTCAGACTGAGAGTGTTAAAGATTATTGAACTTTATTGTACCGCTTTGATAGATGCTTGTTTTTATCTAAAAGTCTGTAATGTGAGCATAGAGAACAGACTTCCACAGGCAAGTTATCCATCAAAGTGCAGAAAACAAAGTAATTTTTTTAAAACTCAGCGCAGTCATATGATAGTTTAAGGGTTTTTTAATAGATGAGCTGTTGAGTTTTCATATCCTTTTGGAATAAGCATATTGCCTATTCTGAATGTTTTTGTTTTGTATGATGCATGCATGCAAACTCACATAGTTTAAAAGCTTTTCTGGCTCTTTAACCTTAATCGGCCCCCTCAGGGTGCTCACTTCCTTTTTCTTTCTTAGCTGTGTGAAGTAGACACTTACCGTGAAGGCTCTCTTGTTATTTACAGATTGTCTCTGGTGGCTTCGTGGAGTCAGACGGCTTGTTTACACATGGGGAGTGTGTGGGGGTATAATGGTGGCGCGTGTGTTTTTTTTTGTTATTGGAGTGTGGTGATGGGACACGTTTGTTTATGGGAGTGGGTTAAGAATTAAGAGACAGGGGAATGAGGAAAAGTCATAATGCGTACGCTCGTTTCTTTTCCAGATTTCTGCCCGGATTCTCGAAGCCCACCAGAACGTGGCCCAAATGAGTCTCATCGAGGCCAAGATGCGCTTCATCCAGGCATGGCAGTCCCTGCCCGAGTTCGGCATCACTCATTTCCTCGCAAAGTACGATTTGCCACTTCTAACACATAGTCATAGCTCCTCACTGCTATTTGAATTCATCTGACATTGCATTGTGTCTCTCGCTGTCGCGCAGGTTCCAGGGCGGAAAGAAGGACGAGCTGATTGGAATCACCTATAATCGTTTGATCCGGATGGATGCCCACACAGGAGATGCTATCAAGACCTGGCGCTTCAGCAACATGAAGCAGTGGAACGTCAACTGGGAGATCAAAATGGTAGGGAAACCAGAAGAACTTACTAACAGCCTTGTTTTCAAGCTAACTCAAAAGTCTTCAGGAAAATCCCAAATGTCACCTGACTGCTGTGTCGGAGGCCATGTGGTCTGCAGTACAGCGTGAGGATCCTGTATTCGTTTTTAGCTCTGACCCAGATCTGACCACCGTGCTGTGCTCCGTGTGCCCAGGTGACGGTGGAATTCGCAGACGAGCCGAGTCTGTCTTTCATCTGTGCTGAGGTGGACTGCAAGGTGGTCCACGAGTTCATCGGCGGCTACATCTTCCTGTCAACTCGCGCCAAGGACCAGAACGAGTCACTAGACGAGGAAATGTTCTATAAGCTGACCAGTGGCTGGGTCTGATCACCTCCAGAGCAGCAGCGGTCACTGAGTGCAGGTCTGGGCCTGGATTGGAGTGTCTGGGCTGGGAGGGGAATCTGAATGGTATTTGTTTATTTTATTGTATCTCTCCGTCTTTTTAAGTGTTTGGAACTGTGCTGAAGAGTCCAGAAACAGCACGGTTATTGTCTTGGCTGATTTTTATTGCGTTCTTTTTTTTTTCTTCTTTTTTTTTCAGGGGAGGGGGCTGTTTTGCATTCATTCTGGCATTCTGTTTATTACTCCACTAATCCTCTTGTGGATAGAATCCACAGGAACCCCTGCAGTTAAGCAGGAGCCTCGTGCTAGTCTCAACCACCACCTCTCTCCTCTCCTTTTGCAATGATGCCCACCAACTTGCATCCATGCCGACCATTTAAACATCTGAACTAAACCCAAAGAATTTTCCTTTTTTTTTTCTTTTTCTTTTGATCCTTCCCCTTCTCTTCCCCCATCTTTCTCTCACCATCATTAAAACAGTTTTAATGAAAGGTGACACTTTTACTCATGGCCACATCAGAATATTTATCGTAAACGGTGGACTCCAGCAGAATCAGAGGGTACCTGTAATAGCTGCGGCCGCCCACTGCAGCCACACACGTCCACCCTGTTCACTTTTGAATAATTTAATCTCTTGAATACACGCATAAGCACTTCTCACTACACAGTCCTGTTACGAATAAGCTGTTTTGAGAAATTTCTTTGCCTCTGATGTCTGTCTGTTTCACAACAGTTTGAACCCCTCCCTTTTAAATATGTATTCGCTGACAGACGAGGCATCCTGAGCCTCGTTTTGTATTTAATGGAGGTATGAGCATGAATGACAACAGCCCGCAGTAGAACTCCTCTGCTGGCTGTGAGAGCTTTGTTTCCAGCTAATGTAAATGCTCTTTCAGTAAAAAGTGTTCATATTAAAAGGTCATTTAGTCTAGTTTTCTTTACAAACAAGTTGTTCAAACTTTTTCATTTTGGAGGTATAATAAAGTAGATTTTAAAAAGCCTCATTCCATCAGCAGGTGTTAAGCTTCTTTTTAAAAATGTGACATGTTTAATCGTGATTATTTCAAACTGTTTTTTGTTTTGTTTTTCCATCCTGTGACTGCTAAGTGCACGATGATGTGCCAAAGTGCGTTATTGATTTGCCAGACATGACTGATTTAGCCTGGGTCTCCCCCGTGTATGTGTCATTATAAAGTTTTCTACACTACATGACAGAAGGGACACAATCACAATCCCTCGTAGCAGCTCCTCCATTTCTGCAGTTCTGTCTCTCACACCGTATAGTATTATATCGTTGTTATGAACACACCAGCAAAAGGTCACAAATGAAAAAAAAAAAATTAAGTATGCAAAAAAAAAAAAAAAATTGGGGGGCAGGGTGAGTCTGTCCTTAGTATGAAGGATATATAAATGAAGTATTACCGTTTTTGTAACTAATGTAAAAAAACACAAACATTTTATAGAGTTGTACAGTTGTTTTCTGCTTTTGGGGATTTGGATGTTTTTCCTTTCAGGGAAAGGGGGTAAGCCATCTGTCAACATGTGTAGTCTTCAGAATTGTGCCTGCGTATGTTGTGGTCTTACTGAGTTTTCAGATGAAGTTATATATATGATATAATTATGTATGTATGAAGATGTCACCGGTCTCAAACTCCAGTTGTGTGTCTATTTTTTCCTTTAAATAACTGATTTATACAAAGCTTGATCCTCTTTTTCTTGCATTTGGGCCCTGTTATTTCTAGTTAAAAAAACTGACCCTGTTTTTCTTCACGGGGCTCAGCTTTGTTTTGCTTTACGCTTTTTAAAATGCTTCACATAACTGCCTTTTTTTGTGTTAAAACTGACATTAGCCATGTAGTGATGATCACATGAAGGAAACCCTGGAGTTTGAGACAAATTGGTAAACAAATTTAACTGTTGAAAGAAGCCTTTTTTCTTTTCATCTCTGACATTGTTTGCCTTCAACAGTGCATGACTGTAAAAATGCATTTATTTTAAAAAAAATAATAAAGTAATTTTTATTTAAACTTATTGAGATCTGACCCTGATTTTATTAGATGAGTTATTTTGTAGCCAAAGATGAATGACGATTATCAGTCTTTAGCTGAACTAAGTCACTGAACAGTTGATATGAAGAAGCCTCTGGTTGAACACGTTTGTTTTAGTTGTGTCAACCACATTTGCAGCATCTTCTTTGCACATGCAGCTGTGTGTTCTTTGTGTTCCTCAATATTTATTTCATTTCATAAAGAACCATCCCGCTGAAGGACCCTGTGGGGATTCTTTATGGACTGCAGTAGGGGTGGAAGTCACGCTCTGTATTAATGCTGTCTGAGTCACTGAACTGCTGAATTACACCAGTAACTCCTGCCACAAGTCGGGAAATGACTTTATCCATTTTGAGGCTTAAACGGCAATAAATGGGCTATTCATGCCTTCGTATTAGGAGGGCAGCCTGCACTGCTCTAATTAGAAGTACAATTTCTAAGCAGAAGTCTCCAACCCCCCTTCACTTCTTTAGATACTGAGAAAAAAGCTGGAAATGGACTCAAACAATAAGGTATATATGCCAAAAACACTTTAATATTCCATCTCTAGCCTTCATGGTAGTCTGAACTGTCTCAGAATTGTTTTTGTCTTTTCTGTGGGTATTCTTCAGGAATAGTTTTCCAGGCTTCTCGAAAGACATTCCGAGGCTCTTTTCTCTGGTTCTCTGTCAAGACAATTCCACAGTGCATCAATAACGCTGAGGTCGAGGCTCGGGGGAGGATTCATCCCTTGATAAGATCGGTTGCCCCTGACAACAGGTGAAAGGCAGAGGAACGTATTGAGAACAGTACTTTTCAGATACTGTTTTGTGCTTCAGGCCTGCTTTGTCTTATTTTAACCTCTCTTTGCACAGTTTCTGTCACTTTTCACTTTTTTTTTTTTTTTTAGAGACGTCACTCTCAATAAACAAAGTCGTGCTGCCAGTGTGGAAAAGAACACATCACCCACACACTGTTGATGCTACCATATGAAACTCTCCGAGTAGCCACTGTGATTTCCATTTTTTAAAAGTTGTATAATAAGGTGAGCTATCAAGAGGCTTATGGACTTTTAGTATTTAAAATAGTTATTTTAGCTTTTGCCCCAGGTTTGATATTTAGCTACAAAATGCACCGCAAAACTCTGCTCTCCTAACATATTGCAAATGCACTGACTGTGTTTCTCCACTAGATGGCAGCGTTGCAACAGAAGGACTGTGTTCTCTCCACCTCCTGCCAGTCCGATGCCTGAGCATTCAGAACCTGAGGGCTCGATCCTGCCAGAAAAAACCAACAGGCGGATTGAGGAGATCACCCAGTCTGTCTATTGGCTTGTCCACTCCTCCACGGCGAACAGAGCTTAAGTCAGCCGGGACACGGAGGTGTCAGTGGTGATGATGAGCTGATGTTCTCAGAAGCATCAGGCCTGTGGACTGTCATCACAGAATAGATAGGTTCAGAATGGGAAGCCATGGAACAATTTAAAGATGAAAATTATTAACAAAACCGAACAAGTTATGTATCTTAAAATAAAAATAATTTTTCGGGTCCATCTAACGAATGATTTTGTCATTCAGAGTGCTTCCTCTAAGCCTGATGGAAAAGCGTGTCGGTACAGTTCAGTGGTGCCTGAGCTTGTCTTGTGTCCACCCTCCGGTCAGAAATGAGATCAGAATGGGAACATTGCAGTAAAACCTACAGGAACACCCTGGGTCTGTGGAAAATTGGTCTCAGTCCAAACCTTAAGTGTCAGATTTGTCTGACTCCAGCTTCCAGCTTTGTGAGTGGGATCTTGATTGGAGGAATGCTTCAAAACTGCGTCTCCCTGCCTTTCTATGCAGCGTTTGATGTTCCCTATATTTAGCTCCGTGCTCTGGTGGGATATAACGCATTGTGCTCAGTGTTTGTTTGGGAAGTAAAGACATCTTGACGATGACTCCTGCCACTGGCGTGGAATTCCTGAGCCCCCCCCGGGGGAGGATGCTGGGTGGATGGAGGCTTTCATGTGAGAGAGGAAATTGTGGATAGAGACTTTAAGGTTGACTTTTGTGGATTGTGCATCTGGTGAGCAATTCCTCACCATCGCAGGTGGTGCAGACACAAAAGAAGTCGCACCTGTTTGCCGTTCAAATAGAAACTTTTGGTCCAATCAGCCGCGCGGCTCACGTCCAAGCATTTCCTGTCCTGCTTGCTTGTGTCTCTCTGCCGTCAGCTTTAATGTCACGGCGCTCCTCGTCTGGGGAAGTGTTTCTGACACTCATTCCTTTGGCCTGCGGTCAGCCGGGTGCTGTGGTCAGTGTCAGCCCTGACAGCAGACGCGCTGATAAGTTATATCAGCTTAACCTCTAGAGTGTGATTGAGGAAAACTCCTCTCTCTTTAGACAAGTATTCGGACCCTCCGCCAGACAAGTGGATGTTTGCATCATTCTCAAACATCTGTCATAGACTTTTAAGACACAGTCAGAAAAGGCCCCATTGTTTTGGTTCATACTCAAATATCTGAGAAACTGATCGGCCGTAACAAATTGCTGTAGGCAGTCATCACCGTGTCGTGAGTCCTAATTGCGATCGTTCTTCCAGAAATCAGGTTTGGTGGTGAAACGTTTTGTGAAGTTTCGTATTGATTCTCCTCCCCTTTGGAACACTAACACTCCCCCTCCGGGTTCATTTGAACAGCTAAAGTCAGGACCATCTTCAGGGCTTCAGGCCTTGATTGTAACCAAATATTTACAAATGGGATGCTGTGGAACGCTGACTCAGTGGAAATGTTGCCACAGGGCTCCAGCCGTGTTATCGGTAATATGAAACTGTGACACGTCAGCGTGAATTTAGAGTGTTATTGTCACAGGTTTCATTTCAATGCAGTCATTTGGAATCGGTTCAAAAACAATGACGGTTTCATAATGTTTGTACCAAAGATCACACTTATCTGAGCTGCACCCTTCAGGTTATAAACGTCTTCCATGTGTATGCTGATTATTGCTTAGCTATAGCCCATGCCTTGAAAAGTTTGAAAGCAAACTTTTAGTTTATCCCCCACGGAATACACTAAATTCTCTGGCTTGAAAAACTCCATAAAAAGAGGGACAAGCCTCCATTTTGTGCGTTTTCGCCTGATATCTTCAGGCTGGGAGGTTTTTATGAGAGTCTGACGTTCAAGTGGCACATTTTATCATGATCTCTTGTCTTGTTGTTCGGCTTTATCTTTTGCCGTGCCACTTCTAAATTTTTTTTTAAATGTTATCGTAATTGACTTTTTTTTCTTTATATTACAATGGAGTGCGTCTTATATCCATGTTTTTAAACCAACACATGGTGTCCATTTAAAATGTGATGAAGCCTGGACCCTAATTCCCCCCTTTATATTTGTTGCACTCTAAAGAAAAAAGGAAGTAAATCTTACAATTTGACAAATGTGATTTCTTTTTAAAACTCGTTGTAGGAATTTTGGTTCATAGAGGGCAGGATTTAACATTCTGTCCAATCCCTTTCCACTTTTACAAAGAATTTTCAAGATAATAGAAAATGTCACCACACAAAGTTTCACATTTCTAATCAGCATAAAATTCCAAATGAGAAAACAACTTCGTGTTTCATTTTCATTATCTCAGTTTGTGAATAAAGCCTCAGTGTGAGCTGAACACCAGTGAGGGCCAAGACTCTTATCTTGATCTCACTGGTTTCTTTCTATGACTGCTAAATTGGGTTTATGGACTCTGTGACGACATGTTTTCTGTGCAAAGTTCTTTGTTGTTCAAAAAGCCCATCGAGTCATCTTTAGTTGTTTGGCCAAATGATTCATCTGGTCAGCTTGGATATTAATGCGTTCCAGCAGATGTTGGAGCCCTCATATTAGATATGAGGGCTCCAGCTTCTGAGGATTTTACAACGCACTCGTCTTTATTACTTTAGTGCAGACCTGTTCACTTGGAGCTGAGTTGTTTATGTCCACAAAAGAAATCCCCCAATTGTTCTACTCTTCGTGGACACATAAGAGCAACACATAACATCTGGCACGCCGTGATCTTTTCCATCTCCTCAGCACAAGAAAATCAAGGTTCGCAACCTTGTCAGCGGAGCTATGAATCTGACATAACACACACGGTTATAGAAATGTCATTAAACTCTGTGAGCTGATCCAGAGCGTGTCCTGTGTCCTGATGAGGTCAAGTCACATGGTGTTTATTGAGATGAGATGGGTCTCACTTTTAGCCAAGATGCTTGCTTCATTGGTTTCTGCAGCACGCCAGAACCTCATGTTTATGAAAAAGACGCAAATGGAAGCAGGAGGCTTTTACAAAGCTACATAACAGGTGCAAGTAAGACCTTATGAGACATTTCCAGTTGAGTTTTATCCCAAGCTGTTTGTTGTGGGAGCCTTTTCAAGAGTAATTAACTTATACCCGAGAGACATTTTTGGCTTAAAGCTCTGTAGCACAAAATTGGATCATTTGCATTGCCTCGTGCCTGAAAACCTGTTTTGTTTGGCTCCGTCTCATTTCGAAGTGGAGGTAATGCAATATAAAAGGCTATTTTTGTTGGGAGTACGTTTGGAACAGACCCTCTGGTGTCAGGTTGCTTTACGGTTTTTCTGTCCGTGGTGGTGACGTGTCAGGAACGTTATGAAAGCATGTGTTTGCCTGACAAGGAGAAGACAGAAGTTTCCTCAGAGATTTTATATTGAAAAAATCTAATATTGGTTGTGCTGTTTTTTGGGGGGGGGTGCTTTTCAAAGTTATTGATCTTAGAATTCACAAAGTCTCTACAGTCACCACCATTAAAGATTTACATATACTGTAGTTTCTCTTTCTCTTTTTCGTGACCTGCTTGTTAAACAGCCGGAGCTTATCTCAGACTGCTTAAGTCTCAGTGGATCCATGTCCACATTTTGTATCTCCTCCTTATCTTGAACATGATAGTGCTTCCAAATGGCACGTCCTCTGACGCTAACAATGCAGACCATATCTAAGCTGTACAAAAAAACCTGGGAGATTTTGTTCTACTGTATCCACAGAGCACTGTTCACTCGTATTTGCAATATGACAATGACATGATAGAGGAAATCTTTCAAACACAAAGTTCAAATGGAATACAAGACAGAGAAGAAGGCAAATTTCAGCTTGACCAGTTAAGGCCAAAAAGGTTATGGGTTTAAATATGAAAGTAAAGTGTGGAAAACGGAAATATTGAAATATTTTTGGATGCGATTGAGTTAGAAAAATTATCCTTTAACAAAACAGATTGAACTTCTATTTGGTTTGTGGTGTTTCATTTTGTGTGGCTCCATCCCGGAAAGTTCTGCCAAAAACTGATTCCATCTCAGAGAATACATAATTATTCGAAAAAGGCTGTCTTTCAGAACTTAAAAAAAACAAAAAACTTTTCCCTCTTGCATCAAGTTGCTGCCACAGGGCAAAATTATCCCTAAAGTGTTGCAGAGCTGCTTGATATGGAGAAAGGCGGAATGGAAATAAAGCTGACACACAAGTTCCATGCTGTGTTCCCTTTTGCCAAAAGTAGTCTTAAAATAAGAGGCCACATGGTTCACTGTGTAATTACCCTTTCCATCTAGACTTCATGTTCAAAACACTGCAAACGTAGAGAAAGTGAGCAGAGGCAGCCGGCGGTGCTAATGGAAGACCGACTGAGCTGATGCTGCTCTCATGTTCTGATGAAAAGGTGAGGGCAAAATTCTGATATTTGCATTCCTGACACTTAGAAGCACCTGTGTGCGTCTGGCTGTGTGATTCCTTCTGTTCACTAATCTTCAAAGGTATCCTGGATGATGGGAACCAGACGTTTGGTCAATATATTGAAGAGAAAAATGAGAGCATTCAGTCTCACTTTAGGTAAAAATTCTGAAGTTTCATCCAAACTCGGTCTTATCAAAGGGGAGACAGATCCATCCGTTTTCTATGCCATTTATTCTTTTAAAGGGTTTCAGGGTGGGAGGGAGGGGGCCGGAGCCCATCCCCGAAAGAAGAAAAGCAAATTAATGAAAAACCCTTCAAACAATCCTGCTTAATTCATAATCCAACAGTCTCACTTTGATCACATATTGTGTTTTTCATTTTTTTTGTCTTTGACATGTACTTAATTAACAAGCTATTTTTCTCTGTTAGAAATGGTTGAAGTCCTTTGAATGACAAATGTGAAAACCATTTCTCACGGTTGCCCTGGCATTCAGATGACGGATGGTTAATGTCTGCTTCAAATCTCATTAAAGTGGCCTTCCTCAGAAAAGGAATATTATTTTGACTGTTGTCAAGAGTTATGTCAGCATGAGCAATTAAATAGCAGACGGTTTGATTCTAAAGATGTGACAAGTCTGTGTGTGCCAGCAGTCACTGGAGGGTCAAACAGATAATTCACACAATCTGACAGATTTTCAAGACAATCAAGACTTTGACAACCATTACAACTGTGTCTCTTTGAAGGCTGTAGCAGCAATAAGGTGCTTTTGCACCCAAAGTGTGCCTAACTAAGAGTGGAAAACGCACACAAATACTCCCTCTGACTATAAAGTAAAACAGAGAATTAAAAACATATGAACTCAGACTCAAACGCAACAAAATATGTACTAAAAAAATAACACGGGGCTCTGGGGTTGTGTGCTTAACGTGATTAGTCAGAGCAGATGTCAGCGGTATTTTTTATCGGGCAGTCGCGGCGCCGATCGATACCAGATCTGGGCTCGAAACATTTTCTTATTTCACACCACTTAAAGATTATCAAAGCTGATCATTGCACTCGAAATGGCACGGCGAAACGAGGCCTGCAGGAGGAGCGCACATGTGCAAACACTTCAAACGTTTCGCAGCTCGATTAATGAAATCTCACATCCAAACAAGTGTCCTCCTCCAACATTCAGCCTGAGACACTTCCTGATAATGGAGAGAAAAGTGCATACGGACATATGTGCATACACAATTTGATGTTTTCTATTTAAGACGCTTACAACATATGTTTCTCTCCTGTGAGCTCTTGGCTCTGAAACTAATGCCAGGGTCTGATGTGTGTTTGATGCTTCACACTTTGAGGCGTCAGCCGCCTGAATTCAGTGTTTGATTAGTGTTGCGGAGACACAGAGGGGGGGGGGCAAGGGAAACACAGAGAAGAACAAGAGTCTAGAAAGTGTGCGAGTGTATTGGAGCCATCTGGCCATGTGTGGAGATGAGAGGCAGCCAGTGGTCGGAGCGAAGGGGTTCCTCGTACCGTTCCATTCCTCTTTCGTCAGATCCACGTGTTTACCCTCGGCCGGGGCGCCTGGCGTTTCGGGAAAAGTCCAGCCTGCACGGCTCCCGTTGAAACGTCTCGGGCCGGAGGGATGTTTATGTTTTCTGGGACTGTGGCGGAGGGATGGAGGGCGTGGAGTGACGGGGGCGACAAAAGACACGGCCCAGTTAGAGCCAGAGCCAGGTAGCTCTGGATTCAAATAAATAAAAAAGCTCATACCTCCTTTGCAACCTCTCCATTGATGGATGAAGGAGTGACTGAAGCCATGTGGAGGAATCAGCAGCTATTAAACTCTTATGGATTTAGCCGCAGGTCCGTCAATACGAGCTTGTGTTGTGAGGTCATATGTGGCCCAGATGTGTCTTCTGACTAATGAAATCAAATGCATCATCGAAAATCATGGGGTAATAAAATGACGGACAGATCCTCGAGATCTTTCCAGCTAATTTTCCGTGGAATGTAGCAGAGGCTGCGAATGCGCTTGATTGATTGTGAAGGAATAAATCCATGCTGGTTTAATAATGAGCATAACACTGGAAATTTACCACTTCATGTTGATGTACAGCTACAAGAAGCCAACAGCGTTTGAATTTTTACTCCATATATATGAGAGGAATAGTGCTGACAAAACAATGCACCACGTGCATTTCGACATTTTTGAGGAGCTGTTTCAGTCTTAGATAATGTCTGCAAGAGTCCGCAGTGGAACTTTTTAGAGGCACCATGAAGTTTAGCCTGGTGGCTGCAGCATCACACTGTGATGGCTCTTTTTCATGACATTGTTACGGCATTTGGAATGGCGTTTGGCTTTCTGTGCACTTTTGGTGATCGTGTACGAAACCGCAAGATAGATGTGACGATCTCAAAGACGCATACCCTGAGACGCTTTGCAATGCTTGTTCTCCAAGACCTGACTGATGAATTACTGACTTTTTTCTGAGATGTTTCAAGTTTGCTCTTTTCCCAGAAGTCTCACCTAGACCGAGCGAGGCTGCTGTTTGGACTCATCTTCCTAACTTCTACCAGCTCGCTCGAACAGCTGTGATTGCTCAATTTCCCGCCGCCGTTTCCTTCCCCTTACCACGCCGGTGCAACTACACAACTCGGAAACCTCGAGCCACACGTTACAACCGCCAGGGTGTTCAAGTCTCCCAGCTGCGTGTCCCGTTTCCAAACTGCGAGCCTCAGCGTTAAATTGAGCAACGAGCTGAGCCAAACTTTCGACATGCTTATTAGGCAATCAGTCTCCCGGATTGTTATTGAGACTGGTGGTGCCATACAAAACCCAGGCTGGATCCAGCGTCCTGCACCGTTCATCAGAGCGAGCCGGTGACCAGGCTCTCCCCGGAGAGAATCAAAAGCAAAAACCCCAAAACAGCCCTTTGGAAGTCTCTCGGACTGAGCATTTCCGTGCGTGTGTCTTCGCCGTTTCCCCCTACCGAGCCCGCGGTCTGATTTCCCATCCACCTGGAAGGAGTGAGTCACTCCTGGGGAAATGTTCCGTGTGCCTGGTGGAATGTGGAGGTACAGTTCAACAGTGCAGTGTCGCAGAGAAGCTGTGGCTGCCTCAGAGGCCTCCCTATGCCGGAGGGGGTTAAACAGATACAGAGACAGATTGGTTCTCAACAGCAGAGCGTCCGTAAATCAGGGTGGATTGTCTCCAGCTCAGAGTAGTCTGAGTTGGTCTCTGAGGACTGAGCGGAAAAAAAAAGAAAGAAGTTCAGTCTTAAATGCTGGACATAAAATGTTTGCACATGCTGCAGACGGCTGTGTGGAACTGCAAAACCCGATAAAGTGTAATCCAATCCCGGGCAGGTTTAAGCAACATTCATATTTGCTTATTGGTGTGCTGTCTAGCGGAAAAAAAGTCCAGCTGTTACAGGAGCAAAGGTGTAGCAGCGCGCAGTCCTCTGAAAGGTCGTAGAAGGAAATCTCCTGCCAAGTGTTTCCATCATTTTTTCCTTTGGAGGAGGAAGTATAAACCTAGTTTTGTTCCATTGGAATCTTTTTACTTTAATTTCAACACAGCTGTTTGCTGCCTAGAAACATACCGCTGTGTAATTGATATCACTGACTAATTATGACCATTTAGACACTAACTCACCGTATAAAGCCGGTGAAGTAGCAGTGACCACATCTGTCCCAAAGCAAGGCAGCTTGTGAACGGAGGCTGATCAATCAGGAGAGGAATTACAGCCCAGATGACCAAAACAGAATATCAGGACTCCAAACTGTGTGTGTGTGTGGATGTGAATTCCTATGGAGCAGATTCCTGTTGGCATGGCTTTAGAAACAATAGATGTTGCTCACCATCCAAACAGCCTGAGAAGCGGTGACTCCCACTCATCCTCGGTGAGAGGTTGGGAAATGTTGAGGTAGTTCAGGCGAGTCTAAACACGTAAATCCAAGTTTGGAGCTAGTTTTTGTGGCCACCTTGGGGAAAGCCTCGGCACATTTTTGTCCCACTTGAGGACTCCTGTCAGAGTCCGAGACAGGTTTACCTTTAACACGACAATGGTCGGTGATATTTCCACACGGTGACACCGACAGGAGTGGTGTGACACGCATCGGTAGCCGGGACTTGTCTGAGGTGGCTGAGCTCCTTCTGTTTTTAGAGCTACTTTGTGGGAATCTTACATCTTACAACTGCTATGATCATCACATTGTGGTGGGCTTGCCATTAACTCGTAATTTAAAGTTTGAGTCACACAGACCGGGCCATAAAATACTTTTTATCCCACTACTGCTGCAGCTGCCTCGCAGTATATCTGCACAACCAATATCTTTTTATGGTACATACACGAGTCCAAACCTCTGATTCAAAGACGTTCAGGTCCCCCAAATAATTGAGTCTTTCCCAGCTCTCTGGGTCTTTACTTTCCTCCTTAAGACAGACAGTGAGACCACAGAGGACTTAGTTCAGAGGTTTTGTCATACGGTAGTTAAGTTTTCAAAATAATAATTTAAGGCTATGGGTGGGTGACTTTAGGGAATGTTTTTCACCACTCTCAAGGGAGACATAGTGTAATTATAGTCATAGAGACTGTAACCTTGTTATGTCAGACATCTTCTAGCAGAATTCAGTGCAATGTCTGGCTGCCACTCATAAAAAGAAGATAAAGAGGAATAAAACGTGAATGGGAACTGTGCTAAGATGTTTTGGAACTTTAAACCCCCACGCCCTCCACACGCTCGCCTGTGAATGTCGGTTTTCCCTCTCTTCCCAATTCGCAGACGTGGAAGAGAGGAGGGTGCGTGGAAGTGTCACGCTGATTGGCGGGCGGTTTTGCGTGTGTGTGTGTGTGTGTGTGTGGAGGGGGGACCTGCTACCGGTTTTTCCCACTTACACCCAGACACGCTGGTAGCGCTCAGAGAGGGCAGCGGGGGGAACGTCTCTCTCCTCAGACACCCACCACCAGCGCGGAGGACAAGCCGGGGCGCTGTCCGGCAGGAAATGCTACCGTTTGGTGCGAGGAGACAGCTGCCATTAAGGGAAAAAGCTGCCGAAAGAAGCGGGTGAACTGTAACAGCTGGAGCAATCAAGACCTCCTGGAACAGAGGGCAGCACGTGGGGAAAAAGCTCGCAGGAACACGTCGGTGAGTAATGTCAAGCTTATAAAAAGCTCTATATTTTATTTGTATACAGGAAAAACAAACAAACAAACAAAAAGTTTGCTTGGTGTTTGCTACCGGCGTGGCGTTTCTCGCTTTGCCGGGAAGCGAACGGCTCCCACTGCGTCAACAAGCTCTCAGCCACTTTGCGGCGGAGTCGGAGCAAGTGCGCGCGCGCCTTTTTAACTGCGCGCGTGATAGCGTCTCACTAAATGGCTTCAAGTCGCGATTTCACGATTCCTTCGGGCTCCGCTAAATGAACGAGGCAGGCAGTGAGAGGCCATGTTTAGCTGTCACCGTTCAGATAGATGGGGTTATCTTTTTGCCTGAGGAGTGGCTGAGAGTGGAGATAGTCTCGTTAACGAAGGTGAACTCTTGATTGTTTTTGGAGCTGTTGTGATACACGATGACGTCATGCCGTGCTTGTGCTGATAAACTTTACGACTTTATGAATTGTGCCTCTCGGTTCTGGACACACTTAAAACTGTCTGTTATTTTGACAGGCAGCGTTGGGCGCTTGTCGGTGAGGTGATTTGGAAACGTCAATATTCCAGTGAAAGTCCTCCCAGCTCAAAGTGAAGGTGGGTGTTGTCCAGCTGGGGAAAGGCTGAAGATGTTGCCTACCGAATTACAGCTCTATCAATGCATCGCATTGTTTGTGAATTAAACGAAAGCATTAGAAAAATGTTTTTTAATGCAAAAAAATAGCCAAAAAACACAAACTTAAATGTATCTGGGAACATTTTCTCTGTCTGTAAACAAACTGTAAAAGCATTGGCAGTAAAAACTTTTGATTCTATCCAAAAAAATCTAGTTGTTAATTTTTCACTGTATTAAGTTTCCTTTTTTTTCTTCTTTTCTCAAAGGAAATATTCCTGCCTTTCTCCTTGGCTGTGTCCCTGTGACACGTTGTTACAGTGATGACCATTTAGGTCAGATTAGCTGTGTGCTCCAGATGGCTTTAAGTAACCCACTTATTTTGAATGATTGCCTCTTCCTATGCAGGAGTACAGGAGTTGATTTGCTTTGGCAAGCCATGAAGGATCAGCGTATACATTCACCCAGACTTCAGCGTCCAATTACAGTCAGCATAAAGTAAACTGTTGCGTTAGCTCCCTCCCACAACCTCAGCTTGTTCTGTTTCCAGACAAAACATGTCTTTTAGAGCAGTCATAAAGATATTTGTTTCTTCAGAGGGTCAAATCTTGGGGGGGAAGAGAAACAAAAGCCGGCTGTCATTATTCCTGACAAATTGCGGCTAATATTTGTTGTCCCTGTGGAATCTGAATCTATGAGCCTGTAATCTCCCTGCCTGCATTACAGAAGGGATGGAGCTACCATGTTATGTAATACCTCTATTTGTGATACGCTCAATGGAGAATTTGTAATAGAGGCACTCATGACCAGGCAATCCGGTTTGTTTTGTGTGCGTTTTTCGACCACACATTTTTAGTCAAATTGTGACGCCATTGCCTGTTTAGCTGTGTACGCTGATACAGCGCTGTGGCTTTTTCTTGATGCCTGTCGACTTTTGTGTTGTTAATGCCTCCTGATTTCGCCTCCGGATGGAAGAGTCATTGCGGTGATAGTCCCGCAGTGTTCGGGACATCTGTTGGTTAGCGAGGTGCGTTTGCTGTTCTGCTGTTTGCTCAGTTCTTCTAGAATGTTTTATAGCCATAAGGTGCTGGGCCATAAAGAATGAGCTCATTTGGAGGCCTGGCATGTCATTCATTGATTCACGGCTAGCCCATGCCTCCCTGGCACATAACGTTCACCAGCAGCTTAGTCACCCAGAAAAATGAATAGGTGCTCACATGTCTTTCCTTTTGAGATGAAAGACCCATTCCTTTCTAAAATGCTGTTATACTGGACAGCTATTCTTTGCTATGACAAATAGTTTTTCTGTTACTCATTCCGAAACCATGAAAGGAACTGATATTGTCATTTACATTTCCCCCCTTTTGTTGAACATTACGTTACTTGAGTCATTGCTCTTGCTTATTATGTGGGAGAAGACCCCCCCCCCCCCTTCCCCCCACCCAAAAACAAAACAAACAAAAACGTGCTGCTCTCATGGAAGGTGTTAATTCACAAGTCAAGCTGGAAAAAAAGAGAACAATAAAGTTCTGAGAATTATCCTGAGGCTGAGAAACAATCTTGGTCTAATAGAAGTATTTCCAGAAAAGTGCTGTAATACTCCCTCAGGAATAAAGTGGCCTATAAATTACAGGAGTATCTCACAGAATGGCCAATTATGGATGCTGTCATACACAGACGTGCAGATATTATTCCCTAAGTGTTCCTTCTGTGGTGGTGATTTGTTGAAAAAACATTAAGAATATGGACTCCCTCTTTTAATGACTTTCAAGTCTTTATGAAGTACCATCAATTTGTTCCCTTTATTAACTGGAATGTGTAGCCACATAACATAAGAATCCATAATTTTATAATGAATAGACATGTTGCATGTAAGTACTTTTTCCCCCTCTTTTGTGAATTCCAACCCATTGTTTGGTTTAGTTGTTACACAGGGCTATTATTTAAATTGTTCTATATCCCCGCCTGGCACTGACACCTCAGAAACAGCAGGATAGATGGTGTAATCTCCCAATTACTTTATGAGTGGTAACATCCACCATCTGTTCGTGTGAGGATGTTAAATACTGCTCATTCAAAGTGACATTAGCGAGGGACTTCATTCGCCAAACATTTATTCTCAAAAGATGGCTGTACTGTTAGGTTTTTCTTTTTTTTGTCCAAGGTCTGCATAGTCACGAGTCAACATTAAAGGAAGCCTGAAAGCTGCAGATGAGGCAAAAGGTTTTATTTCTTTCATACACCTTTGTGTGTGCGATGTGGAATGAGAGAATCTATTTTGTCTGATGGCTTCCAAAGCCAGTGAAATATGAGTAGGAGGAGTCGATGTGAACCTCCTCAAGATGATTTTCTAATTTATCTTGGTGGTTATCTTGCCAGATTATTATGTTCTGTACTTTCCAAAGAACCTTTTTTGTAAATGAATTCAACTCATGCTTAGTTTACAACCTTACTGGAAGTGACATATCCAACATTGCTCTTTCTCTTTCTCTGCTGCTGGTTGACACACATCTTGGTAGAGTTCCACGCATGGGGGAAAAAGTCTTTGTTGACACTCCAGTTAAGTGAATGTTTACTGAACAGACCGTTTTCAGGAATACATCTTTCCATATTCTTAAGACTTGTGAAATATATTGTACTGTAATATTTGAAATTAGAAAGAGGAGAGATATAAACTATGAAATATAGATGTATCTTTACATATTTACTTCACAACCAAGATTTCTGTTGGTTCTTGGTTTAGCTATGCTGTGTACCTTTAGAAATATGAATTTTTGCTTCCTGAAATCCAACAACGGAGGCTTCGGAGACGTCAGCAGGCTGCAACTCTGAAAGGAAAGTCTTAAATGGATTGACTGAAAGATAAATTCCAATCAATGGTTTTCCCTCTGGAGTATAGATAAGACATAAAAATGTGCCTTTCCGTCCTTATCATGATTTTTCTTTGCACTTGCTCATTTACATTTTTAGAACTTTTCCCTTATTTTACTTAAATCTAGGAGGCCTCATACAACAAGTTTACGGTTATCTGTTTGGTAAGACTGAAGCGTCGGCCAACATCCATCTCATGTCTTTTTGGCATGTGTTCTCCATAGGCATTGCAAAAAAAAAGCTCATTTTGACTTTACAGTAATGCGTGTTACTGCCCTCTACTGCATCAGAGAGCTATGATTTCTCGGGCAGATGTAGTTTGTATATGCTATGTATATGGCATCTGGAAACCATCTTTACAGAGTGTTTTAGGTGCTATATTGATTGTGCAGATGGGGAGAGACTTTTGGCCAAAAGGTCTCTTATCCAAAAGCTTAGGAGTGCAACAAAAACACACATCCACACTTTCTATCGTGTTTAACCCCTCAGGGTTTCAAACAAATTACTGCCTGAAGTCATGACAAGGACATGCCTTTAATCTTCATACTTATGGGATTGTTTTTCAGCTAGCAGAGGGAAGGTATTTGGATCAGCCAGTATTGGAGGTAAATACATTTATTTAACATTTGATAGAGATAGTTTGGTTGGGAAAATAGATCCCTTTTCTCCACTTCTGCTGGTGTGGTGGGTTGCTCCCATTCTTGAGCACAGGCTGGAGGGAAGGGCTGAGGCTTAAAGAAGTGTCTGTGCAGGCTGACTCTAAGCCCCCACTTCAGAGATGTCCCAGGAGAACACATTTCATGTCAACAAGTGAAGAAAAAGAGGGGGGGAGCAGGGGAGTGTGCAGGAACAGGACTGCTCCTGACTGCTGTACATTGCACCGGGCCGGTTAATGAGGTGTTTTCAGAAAGACTTTGCGTGAAAATGGGGTGATAAGGAGCTGGTAGAATTATGTGCAGTGCTGTTGCTGCCACAGTAGTTCCTCGGCTACAACTGTTGAGCCTTGCATAAGACTGTAAGAGTGTCAAACCATGAGCTGTATCCAAGCTGGCTACAATTCAGCGCTTTGGGGCTCCTGACTCCCTCCTCCAAATATCCCTGTCTTGTTTTCTTCCACTCATCCCCCTCTCCTTAACCCTCCCCCCCTGTTCGGCCTCAGTGGGCCACCTGAGGCAGGATACACGCCAGTGACAGCTTCTGGGGAGATGGACCCATTTTCCCCTCTTAGTTTGCAGGATAGTGTGGGAGAATGTAGAGTTGGATACCTCCACCCAGAGCAGCTCTGCCGATTTTCAGAAGTCGATTTCTTTGGATTTGTTTTATTTGATCAGTAAGAATAGATTGAAATATAAAATGAAAAATTCGGGGATGATTACATCTTTGGAAATATGAACTCACTTGAAAAGTTTTTCTTTTGTGTGTAGATTGTTAAGGAAGATTAAGGAGTCTTCCTTAAACTAAAAAATGATCACTTCATCAAAGAAGGACATCTATAAAAACGGCAGTATGGTGTCTTATCAACACAATAAATGAAAGTATTTTTGCCAATAAATGTGAAAATATTGAATGCAACTCAGGTTTGACTTCTGAATGTGGAAGAAGCTTTCAAGACTGAGAGGACATGACGCACAAATACTCTGAGTGGTGACCTTTTCTGCTCTCTGGCCTTCAACACATTTTTTCATACATATCTTTCAGTACATAACAGATGTCAGTGTGACACCAACAGTTCTGCTTTGTGAGGGCGAGATGTTTAACTTGCTTTTAAGGTTGAATTCACACACATTTTTAGCTTTTGACGGGGTTTGAGTGTAGAATTTGATTGTTTTCAATGAAGAGTTAGGATGTACAGCGTGATTATAATTCCACAGAAAGGCGTATTTTTAATTACTCTCCACAAACCACAAACTCCTGGCAGATGATTTTGTTTATGGTGAGGGCATGACTTGTCGAAAACGCTGGAAGAAGGGATGGATGGCGAAAAGCCTGTCGTACTCATTAAGCTCTGTGTGCTCATTCCTGAGACATTACTGGAGCTACTCAGTATTACTGACTTGTGGTGCTGTCTGTTTGTCTATCACTGGACCCCGTTCTTTTCTCCTTGGTTATGGCAGTCGTTCAGACCAGCATTGCTTGTTGTTTTTTTTTAGTTCTGACTGCCATTCCGAATTATCGAACTTCTAAGCATTATTCCACATTGATCTGCTTTTCCTAAGACATTCAAAAGTTTCGTATTTGACTTAGTAATTGGTTGTAATATTGTGCATATGTTTACATGGTTAGTAAACATATTTATATTTTGATTAAATTTTTTTTTAAAACCGGTATGATGGATGCTATATCTGTAAAACATCCAACATAACTAATAAATGCTCTTCTTCCAAGCGGCTGGAGCACTGACTCACTGAAAAGGCAGAAATGAAAGTAGTGTTTTCTTTCAGTTTACTCGATCAGCTGCTTTTATGCTCTACTGCTGTAAAAGTGAGCTCTTTAGCTGTGATGTAGTCCTACTTTAGCATTAATCCTCTGTCACACATGGCTGATTTTCAGCCAGTCAGTCATGGGGTTGCAAATTCATGTCAGATGTGTTTTGTAGATGTCGTCTTTGTTTTGAAAATGAAAAAAATAATGAGCCCTGTGCCTTCTAAATAACTGCTCAGCCATTGAGGAGACATTCTGCTGCCCTGCGTCTTGCTTTGCCTTGAAGTGGAGTTATTCAAGCTGACACTGATGGATTGATTCTTCAGCAACAAGGTGTTCTGTGTGGTATGTGGTTGTGAGCCTTTGTCTCAAGTGAATGTGCGTGGCTGAGACTGATTAGTTTCCACAGGCCTCGAGAGGGCATTTGGATAAAAATGTATCACTTTGTTACTGCCTTCTGCTTGCAGGCAGTTAGGCCGAGTAAGCTCAGCTTTGACTGCCACCATCAGGCATGCTGCTCTGTCTCTCATGATGGGGTCCAGCTTCAAAGTTAGAAATTCACTTTAATTGATTTTGGCTGGCGATGATGCAAACAAAACTGTTTTCAATCAGTGAGAGTTATATGTCCTGATAAGAGCTTCATTTTATCTTGCTGAACAATATGGAGCTATGGAATGTGAAGACGGTAGCTCCTGCGAAGTGGATTGGGAACCATTCATTCCCTTTTTTTCACTTGCTATACATTGAGCAGCAGAGGAAGAACAGATTCAGATGTGTTGTGTGAGTGTGTTGAGATGGATTAAACCGTTTTCGACTCAGTCATGCATGACTGATGGCTGGCTGATCGCTCACATGTATTGGATTGTGTGCAGGTAACACTGGTGGGGGTGATGCTACGTGCAGTTTGCTGCATAGATTGTTGTGACACAGCTAATGTGTGGACAGAAACTTTGCGACGTCTTCAGACATTTTGGATTAATTCATGCATACACAACTGCCGCCATAACAGACCAGCCTCTCTCCCCAACATGAAATGCACATCCTCTCCTTGATATTGATCTGAGAAGTTAAGAGCTGTGGATATTTGACTATCCCAGATCAATAACTCATCAGGGAAACAGAGTTGAAATTCAATTTTAATCGTGCTGGTCGCAACCTACTTTCCAGCTCCGAATAAAAAGCATTCCTGATTCAAAATATTATTGCAAAAAGAGGATAGAGTTGGCATCTTAACATCATACTTGAAATGGTACACGTGTTGCAGGATTCTCTAAAACAAATTAAGAGACGGTGCTGTTAATTTTCTCTGCCCGTATCACCATTATTGCCCATATATATTGATCTCCTGCCATAGTGTGACACTCATAATTTGCACTGTCTGCGCCAGCACTAATGGCCTCCTGAGTCATCAGTGTGTTTATCTCTTAAACATCCAAGGGAGTTTTATTCAGTTCGGGAAAAATATCCACTTGGAACAAGAGTTGACTTGATTAGATTCCAGTGGTCAAAGGCCAGTCTCACAGTGACCTGTTGTCTGTGTCCTTTTGGTAGAATGTAATACAGTGGGGGGAAAAAAAAGAAAAAAAGAATTTGATCTGGCACCAGTTTCCTCTTGGAATAGAGTTTGGTCAAGATCACATATTGCATTTTTGGCTAGAATACAAGCGCCACTAATGATGATATTTCACTATAATTCGAATATGAATGGCAAGTAATGACATCTATATCCAAACACTTAGAGAGTCCACTCAAGACAGATGGGGATATGAATATTGTATTTGTATAAAGAGAAGGAAAGGGGCACTAAACTTTGCAGTGATTATTTATACAGGAAATAAAACTCTTGGGATTTCCGATCATTGCATAGCGTTAATTAATTATCACTACTTAAAATAACACGTTAAGATAACAAGTTTTTTGAAGATTTAAGATTAAAGATTTTTCTGTCTCTTTGCTCTGTTCCCTTTTAGTGAAGATTGGACACCTCTTCTTGAACAGTTTTCCAGCTGTTCGCTCCCGCCTTTTTAGAGATGAGTGCCAAGTCAGCCATCAACAAGGAGATCTTCACACCTCACGATGAGAAGATGCTTGCTGCTGTTCAGGTGAAGAGGAGGACCAAGAAGAAGATCCCTTTCCTGGCCACCGGTGGTCAGGGAGATTACATGACTTTCATCTGTATCTCTGGTATGGACAAATCAAAGTCTTTCAAAATAGTTTGAAACTCTTATGTTATTTAGGTAAGACTTGTTGTGTTTCAGCAAGCCTTTTTAAATTCTCCCATCATTGTTTATACTAATGAGCATGCTTATGTCTTGTCTGCCAGGAGAATGCTCCACGAGATTAATTAGCTGCTGGGCCCCAGGTCACTGCTGTTTAAATAGATTAGTTTTAAGATGAAACTGAAGAATTGTTTCTCTGGAAAGTGGGCCTAAATTGATTTTCTTGCCTTTGGAACAGGAGCTGGTACAACGCTTTAATTAATTAACCATTTTGTTTGTGAGGATAACAACTAGAGCCTTTTCATTTCGGTGCCCTCAGGAATGCTTATGAAGATCAGTGACATTGCATTAGTCTCGCATTTTTTATGTAGATTAAACTCCTCTGCAGCAAGGTTCAGATTTATTTCTTGTGGATGTGGAGGAATTTAGACGCATCCTAAAGTGTTATAATGCTATGCTAGTGCAGGTGCAAAGATACAACATTTGAGATGAACCATTAGTAAAGTTACTCCACTGAGCCTCTGTTCACGGACAGATCAGAACCACTGGTGCACAGTGCAAGTCTTAAATAAACATAAATGGTTTTGGAGGATTGACACTGTTTCCAAAGGGCTTTTGATGAGTCATTACTCCTCTCATGTGGAAATGAATTTTGTGTGATTTAGCCAACTTGAGTAACTGGAAGATTCGGAAGCCCTCGTCTTTTAGGTTTTAGCATCAGGGTTCATACTTCTCATACTAATTCTGAATTTGAAAGGGAGAAGTGGCATTTTATGGAAGCCTCTCTCCTCAATAGATGCTTTAATACTGAACGCATTACTATTAGGAGCATTATTAGGGGTATTACCATTAGGAGAAAGTAAACTCCTCTCCATTTCTCTCACATACAGTTATGGCAGCTGGGTTTGTTTTTGTCCTCCTCCTCTGTGAGGTGTGGTGTGTGTTTAGGCAACCGCTACTCTGTTTATTGCATCCATGCATAGCGAAGGATGTCCCACCACCTCCTGATATCATTAGGCTGCTCAATTTATTTGTTTACTCTAAAACACTTAAGGGAACCTATCTGACACAATAAAAAAAGAAAAAAAGATCACCATATCGAAGGTTTGAATCAAACTTTATTTTAATGGCTGAGAAGATGTTTTTGGTTAATAATTTACAGATTGACTTCTTGGGTATTTGCCACAGCCTGAGGTTTTAAGGAAATGCTTATTGAAGTCAAAAGGCTGTGGGCTTTTGTCTCCTTGCTTTGTTCACTGCTTATACAACCCAGCTGAGTAGGTATGTTTTCTGAGGATGTATGCAGACTCTGAGGCTGTCTTTTTATTTTACAAAATACTGCCATTCTTTTACTGCTTTTAAGAAATGAAACGCCATGAATGGGTCATTTTTAAAGAAGATTTTAGACATTTATGTTTATTTTTCCTTTCATTCTTTATGTAGGACTGGACCCTATACAGTGCTCCTAAACTAATGAGTAAACTCTGTTGTTTGACATTTACAGCCATATTCATAAGCATTGCATAAATGTCCTGCTTCCCTCTTTGTAGTTTTTGCTTCCGTTTAAACGGTCTCCTGACTCAGCTGATGCTTTGTAACACATGTAGGATTACAGTGGTGGACACTGACAGTCTCCCAGTCAAATGATTAGACGGCAGATAGTGGAGCCCTGACAGGCAATGCCGTGGTGGAGTTATGTAATCTGTAGCATGTCATGGCTAAGGGAAGCCTTCATGTGAGGAACTGTATGGTAGAGACAACCGCAGGCCCTCGGCACGAGACAACAGGCCATTTCTTAGCTCTTAATCCTAGTAACAGATATACAGTATTGTCAAAAAGGTCTTATTGACTGTAATCTAACCAGAGTAAGGTTTAAATGGATTTTAAAGAAGCACATATTTCCCTTACTGCCTCATCGTTTCTCAGCTTTTCATGAGCACCAGTGGGATGACACCAGCACACAACATTTACTGGAAGAATATCATCACCGATTTGCCTCAAGTCAGTCTGCACAAGCACTGACTAAAGCTACCGCAAACTGTGTGGTTTATTTGTTATCTGCACATGGTTTTGAATTTCAGTGTTTTTTAAATTCACTTCGTGAAATTTTGTTCTTTTCAGTCCAAAATGTTTGACTCGGATTCAAAAGCAAACACTACTTATGTTTATAGTAAGACTTCTCAGTTGTCTCTCATCTTATACACACATAGATCTTTTCAGCAACATGTGTTAACGCTTTAACAACATCAGGAGTCTTGATGACAAAGGAGTGTGCTGGAGCATTGCCAGAAGCTCAACATGGACCATGTTGGTGAGTGAGATTCCTCTTTGATCAGGGGGCCTCACGCAGTGGTGCCTTTATGGCTGGACCTCAGGCCTGACCGCCCTTATGATATTTTGGCAGAGGAGATTTTGGGCCAGTTGAGTTAGATAACACACTGTAAATGCTCACTGAAAGTACCCTATATATGTACATGGCTTATGGTTTTCTCTTCTTTTTTTATTCTAGAGAAAAACACTTGTCCCTCCTCTCTTATCCCATTCATCCTCAGATCAGAAATAAAATCCTGTTCCTTTGTGTCTTTCATTGTTTATCTTGTTTTTGATGTAATGTTAACAGCAGCTTTTGGTAGTTTGGTGAAGGAAACAATAAATCCTCTGTTGGTTTCTCAATGCTAATTAGTTAATGTCCTTGTGGGAGGGATAGAGGCGTCTGTAGTTGTGAGTGTTGCATCTCTGAATTGTTTATGCAGGCATGTTATTTTGTGGGTTGGATTGCACGTTTAATTTTCTGCATAGGTCATGGTATTCATGTGGTGGTTATAAAACTGCTGTAGCCTTGACTGGAAAACATCTATTTCTTGAGCAATGCATAAATTACCCACTTGATCATGTGATACACGTACACTTGAACGAGGGCTTGTGATTCATAACAACTGCACATGTTGCTGACCCATCCATCCATCTTGCACCCATGTAACAACACTGATCTCTTTGTTGTACAGACAGAAATCTCTTTATATGTCATAAACAACCAGGATCAGAGCAAAGTACCAGTATGTCTTTTTTCCCCCTAGCCCATCAGAATAAAAATACCACAGCAACCATTTTAAAATTAATTTGACTTCCCTCTGCTTCTCTCCGTTCATCACAAGAGTCTTCGTCGTCATTCCGCCATGGCTCATACGGTCAGATCATCACGTTATTTTAGATATTCAAACAACCTTTCACAGTGCAGTTTTGATTCACAGATTGTTTGGGTTTTAAATAATTTTGGTGTCTTTATATTTGACGCTTAAAAGACTCTAAATTTTGTGACACAGCCAATGGAAACAGTGATCTGGAGATAAACGAAAAAAGTTATATGTGGTTTACAATGTTTTGCTTTATGTAATAAAGAGATAACCAAGCTTACTAACAGGTAACGTATACGATTATAAGTGTAGCTATGGACTCATGTGGTTGTTTATCATGTATCGGGTTGAGATGAAAACTGTGGCTGTGAGGATGACACAGCCATGTACTGACCACCCTAGAATTCTCCAGTTTGTCCTGCATTGGACTGATAAAACTTCATAAACATCCCAGGGAGTCTGGGCAAACGCTTGTTAACGAGCTTTCGCTTGTCACTTGTCACTTGTCGCTTGTCGCTTGTTGTGCTGGTGTGGGTGTTCTGTGTTTTGTTGTGAAGACTGTTACTCTGGGTGGTTTGTAGCAGTAGTGCCTGATGCTGGCCTCCCTGTGTTTACCCGGAGAGACGCACAGCCCCCTCACAAAGGGCCTGAAACCTCAGCATGACTGCATACCCTGTTAAGATGTGTGTGTGTGTGCACGCATGCATTTTATTCTTCATGCCATCCATTCCACAGCCTTGTAGTATTAGAGTGAGCTTTGGCATTCTTTATCTAGAAGTTTTTTTTTTTTTTGCTCTGCTGACATAAATTATGTGGATGATTGACTAACCTCTTAGACATGCACTGCTCTGCCCTTATAATTGCCTGTCTTGTAATGTCAACCTTCTCCTCATCCCATTGCTTCAAATATATCCTGGATAAAATGCAGTTATAAGGAAGGATTTAGGGCTTGAGAGACCTGAGCAGAGGAAATTAGGTTAGAGATGTGAAGGCCAGATAACATAAAGGACAGAACAGATGGACTGGCCATCTCAGTCTATGCTGGTCTGCAAGCATAAAGAAAACATTGTTCACAAGATGTGTTAAATGTCAGGGAAGAGTACAGTGTGATGTATTTCGTGCACCCTCACAAATAACATATTTTAGTTTGATTCTTTATAACAACGGAAATCATTAGTACTGCTAGGACAGACCAGACCTTGACATCTGATTGTCTGCAGATGTTGTTTTCTTCTCAGATTTTACTGCATTCCAATGGCACCTCAGCCCCTTGATATGGATTCAGTGCACTCAAACATTATATTATATTTGTTTTTGGATCTTTGTATTTCTTTTCTTTTTTTTAACATCTCCTTTACAAATTGATTTAACATGTGCCATTTGTTTGATCTGAAAGGACTTTTACCCAACTGAACTTGTCCAACTTTGAGGTGGAAAAAAGGAAGATGCTTCTAAAAGAAAAAGCAAAAAACAGACAAACAAAAAACAGACTAGTTCCATAACCCAGCGTGTTTTGTGTCTGCTGTCTTAAACAGCCCAAACGCACATGCACAGACAGCAGGTAGAGCCGATAGATACAATTCTCAGGTGCTCTTCAAGTACACCTTGTTCGGTGTGGGGCTGTTCAACAGTGACTTCCTCTGTACAGGCCAGCTTGTTCTGCCCAGTATTTGGAGAGTAAGCATGGAATGTGATTGTGTGTGTGTATGATGGGGAGTTGGTGCATTCCCCAGCGATTCAAAAGGGCTCTCTTCACAGTACTTGAGTCTCCCAAAAGCAAGCCGTCCATCATTGTTCTGCATCAGCTCCTCTTATCTGTTGCTACTAAATTCATCCTGCTTAATTTCTGTTCACACTGTAGAACCCTCCTTCTGCTCAACATGAGAAACCTTTCACAATTCAACAGTGTGAGTGCTTTCAGCTCCGGCTGCTTTCCAGTCTCATGTAGGTGTGTTTCATTTTTCAGACGAAAGCAGTCGGGTTCCTTTCTAACACCAGTGCGATGATTGTTTGAGGGAAGACAGTGCGCCTTTGTTAGTTTGGAAGACTCCTCCAGCCCTGGTGCATCTCTTTTCAGCTGCTATTTGTGTAACGCCACACTTTTCCATGGATACCCCATGTGGGAACCCCACAGTGTTCCTATTAGCACTGGAAAAGATCAGAATGAAAATAGAAATGAAAGAAGCACAAAAGGGTTGGGATTTTCTTTGATTGCATCTTTTCCAATTTTTCAATGATGAATGTGGTTAAGGTCGAAAGCTTTGTACTTCTATTGTGCATAGGTGGTGGCGGTGGTATAGATGGAGTTCCTATTCTTACACACAGCTCCTTCAGGAGTTAATCTAATTCAGAAATAAGCTTTAGTTAAAATTGGGCATGGAGTTGTTTGGTTATCTTAGTCTTACACTGTTTTCATTTACATGGACAGGGATTTCTTACAGTTAAAAGGTAGTCTTATTACTTTAGAGCTTGATATTTTTATTCTTAACATGTAGAATGAATGGCTATTCTGTCTTGTTCTGACAGAAGTGTTTAGATTAGAGAGAGTTTCCGTCTGGTGTCTTTGCTTGGGTGTGGAATTGTTTCTGGAAGTAGTGTCTACATAAAGGCAGCAGGAAATGGCCTGGGTAGAAGAGGTATTGTGGCCATTCAGGAAGTCATTATTAGAGAAGAGAAGCACATTACAGCTGTTTTTGATTTGTTCTTCCACCATATGCACTGGATCACAAACAAAGAAAATCCTTGGGAGTGGGAAAAATAGTCTGTGATGTTCTCAGGTTTTGTGTCTTGCAGACAAAGCTCTAAACACATCCTTCCTCTCAACTCTGCTGTTTGAAATAAAAAAAAAGGGGATTATCAGACAATAGACAGAAGAATGGTCACACAGATGTGAAGTACTTGGCCTTATAAAAGTCAGCCATCCATATAATTAGCTCATACACTCTTTTTTTATTAAATTCAGCTCTTCACAACTTAACTATTTATTAACCAATTTTAGTTGATTAAATTCAGTCACAGCGCTATTTATTTGGTATTAAAATTGTCTGCATTTACTGAAATGAATGATGTCAATGTATTATTTTCCCAGTAGAACAAGCTTTTTATTGTGCAGTTATTAACATTATTTCAACTCGCATAAAATATTGCTTTCTATTTATCTGTGTGTGAAGCCTCTAAGCATTGGTGCAGTAATTGAAAAAAGATTATTTTATTTGATCTCAGAACTTGGTGGAGTATCAATGAAACAATGGGAAGTCCAGAGGCCCATTGTGAGCCCGTTGGTCATCAACAAGCTAAAAAAGGGTGGGATAGCTCTCAAGTGTCTCTGACAGCCTTCACTGAAAAGGGAAGATCCCCAATAGAAAAAAAAAGTCTAACAAATCTACGAATCTGTTCCGCCATTCATTGAACCTGTTGGTATAGAAATGGTGACCATTTTACAGCATTTTCTTTAAGTAAAAAAAGAACCAACTTGTTTTAATGTTAGCAGCTGCCTGTAGATGACAGGCAGTTAGGGGCATTAGCTGGAAAACACATCCAGTCTGCAGTCGAATGCCTTAAGAGGTCCTTAAGAAGTCATTTTCCAAATTTGAGAACTGCTGTATTTAAAACAGTGTCACAGCAGAACAGACACGCATACTGCTTTGCTGCACCTTCAGGGACTCTCTAACTGAAGATCCTTAACAAGAAGCATGAGTATTTTTTCCTGATTCAACAGACTTTTTTTCTTGAGCTGCTGTTTAAATGTCATTAAGTTTTATAAGTGTATGTTTTTTTTAATCTTGTTAGTGTGATTGTTTCAAATGCAGAGTTATTGGAGTTTTGGAGTTGGAACAAATAAGAATATTCCATATCCACAGGAAAGTGTAACATGCAGAATTTAAATGATACTTTTCCTTGCAGTGGGAGAAGATCTGGCTTTTTAACAGCTTTTAAGTGATTGAGGGAATAACAGCAAATGATCAATTAAGGTTTTTTAGCTCTTTCAGCCTTCATAGTAAAGATTTGTTCAGCACTCTTCCACCAGACTTGATGTAGACAGCAGATGCTGAATTATAGTTGAGAAAAGCCAACACTTTATCCAGCCTTTTTGTCTAATTAAAGAGACCAAGTGAAGTGCTGACTGGAAGTTAGACTTTGAATAGTGTTAGAAGTTAACAATATATAAATATGTAAAGGCAACATTCATGCCATAATTACCCCCAATTTGGAAATTAACTTTAACGGTAGCCACTATAAAAAATGTACAAACACCACCAGTGGACAGATGACACATTCATTAATACTAAATATGTGCATAATGAAGTATAAATGTAAACAAATTCAACTGTAAAGTGTTTCATGTTACTTGATCCATTTTAAATGTTACTTATTGTTACTTACTGTATGTTACTAATTATTCATATGATTTGTACAGAAATCCACCTGAAAAGAAAGATAAATATTTTTTAATTAAATATCCATCTGCCAGATGTGACACATCTTATAGTACCAATTGAGAACATCTCTGTCGAATGCTCTCCCTTCACACTATAGTTGCTTCGTACTGCATCCTCTCGGTGTGGTGATAAATAAACTGTAGAGCTGGGCCTTTTTTTGTTTAGAAATGTTGTATTCATGTGTTAGAGGTGGCAAATAGGTACAGTAATAGACTGACTTCTTGCCTGAAACATATAAAGGTCAAATCATTTCATAAATGTCATCTTCCATAAGTAATTTAAGCAGTGTTAAAGAAAATATGACTGCTGCATAGGTTTTTATAAAAAAAGATATATTTACTCTGCTATTCTTGTCAGGAATTCCTATTTTCAGAAGTTTAGTTCTTATTCTACAGAAATGTTCTCTGTATGCTTGTTTACCTTCTGTTTTTAAAAGGAGGAGAGAGACAGGGTTCCCTTGAGGGGTTTGTATGAAGTACAGCAGGACTGATATCATCAGATGTAATGAATTCAGGGGTGTATCTGATTCCTGTGCCTATGCTTGGTGAGGCCAGTGATGCTCATATTATTTAAAGCTGCTCGTATTGATTTTGAAGTGAGGCACATGGATTTGCTGAGCTGGTCTGTCTATAGTTAACTCTATCAGTGTCTTTAAGGAGAGATTGGATTTATCCTTGGCCCCAAAATGGAGTAAAATTCTGCCTTCCAAGCAAATCCACGAGCAGCTGCTGTCTGGAAAAATATGCAGAAGCTGGCTTTGATACTTCACAGTGTCTCATTATATTCATTGTTTTCTGTTTGTTTTTCTTTTTTGTCTATGATGAAGAGGCACAAGATGCATCCATAACAGATCTATATCAGTGGGGAAGTTACTACAGTTACCCTCCGTATGCTCCGTATGCCTAAGGTACTGCAGGTTGAGTCAGAGCACGAGGTTTATACTATCAGTTTCAACATTATTCAGAACTATTCTACTGCCTCTGACTTTCACTTCCGCAGGACTTAAACAAGCACCGGACAGACGAGAAAAACATTACAGAGAACTTTCGAGAGATTTAGAGAACATTAGTAGAAAACATTCCGAGAACATCCAGGCAGTGTCCACATGCGCTGGACACTTAGAATGCATTTGGCCTTATGCGTGGCGAGTAGGCCGGACATCCAGTATAATTTAAAAATGTGAACGATTTGTGTGCTTCTGAATGAAGCCTTGGGGTTTCAGAAAGACCAGGCCAATATGTGTAGATCAACTTTTATGCAAACAGACAGGACTGAATCATCTGAGCTTGAGTAATTGGACCTAGTGGGGAATATCAGATCTCTGACTGGAAAACAAGCACCCTCAAGACAATAAATACACACAGATGTAGGGGTAAACAAACTGCTTTCCATAAAATCGCCCGCTTTGACAGTTTAAAGAATAGAGTTTAAATTGCAGACTGTTTTTTATAATTAGGATAGATGACTTCTGGAACCTGCTTATAAACATGAAATCTTGAACATCTGTGGCTCGAATATGTTTAGTGAGGCTTATTTTATTGAATTGCTTACTGAAATATATTTAGTCATCTTCTTAACTCATGCTGTCATTAAATTATCTCTCTTCTCTAGCGTGAAATTAACTAAAGCCGTACATTTTATTTTCAATGGAAGTTAGTAAGGAATTAAAGACCAATAGATCAATTTGTAAAGATTTTAGTTATTTTCGATTATCTCTTTGTTGATTTACAGCTCTGTATGTCTACAGATTTTTATGTGTTCACAGTGTAGAGGCAAACCTAAGGCAAAATCATGTAGCTGGTGAAAATACTAAGTTTAGACTTGCACTGCCTTTTTTCTCAGTCCATTTGTTTACATTCAGTTACTGATTAGAAACTGTTTATTCTGAATTCCAGTTTGGTTCATTGTGTATCTCCTCTAAGTAGGTCAAGTTCACATTGGCTGGGAAGGATCTGGTAAGCAGTGTTCCTTGTTGCGTTTTATTTTGATAAAGTCAGAAAAAAAAATCATGTATAAAGAAAAAAAAGTCATGTATAATCCTATATTGTACGTTATTTGATGGACAAACATCAAAAGTATGGAAAAAAAGAAAAAATGGCGTATTATTAAACTCATAGCTGGTAAATGTTACCATGTCTATTAAGCACGACTTTGCTGGGATGTTAAATCATGGCATTTCACGATGCTAATGAAATCAGTCAACAGGCTGTGGGTGTGAAATTGAAGTTGGCCTTTTCTGAGAAACCCATCACAATTGTCAAAGGAAATTAAGAAGAAAATCAAAGCTACAGGCTAAAATACTTTTTTGTATGTAGTCATACTGCACAAATGCCTTTTGATTAAAATGTTCATGACATCACACAGGCCTTGTGTTTCATATGCCTAAAGAAAACATGTATGTTTTAGTTGAGCTTTCATTAAATTATGTTGAGATGAAGTCATCTTTGCTATACTCTCCCCTTTAATGCAACTGATATGTGTTTTCTCTGAGTGGCTGGTGGTCAAAGGGATAAAAATGAATCCCTATAGCTTGGATCTTTTCTTGTGATGACTGGTCCAGACTTAAACATTGTTGACAAGGAGTAGTCCTTTTGTAAGCCAAGACAAAGGCCTCCCTTCTGGAAGAGAATGCTATTAATTAAATAACCAGTTGTTTTAGTGGTTTAATTTAAACTCAAAAGTATTATTATCTGCTGATAATTGTTATGGAGATCATCACTGTGCCCAGTACTGCCTTCATACTTAATGAGCACTGTTAAGTGTTTCCTCATTAGCTTCCACCATGCTGTTTAATAATCAGCCAGGCAGATCCATACATTTGGGTCTTCTGAATAATAAAGCTCTGTAGTTCAGCTCTGCTCTGTCACAGATCAGACCTCTCACTGACCAATTAAGCAGCGTTTTTGTTTGTGTGGCCTCCAGACCAATGTGCCTGATCAGCCCTGTATTTGAATGGATGACTGGTAGGAGAACAGGGGCTAATGATCACACTACCTTGATTGATTAGATTTGGAATAAAAAAAAAACAAAAGCTTCCAAATAAAGTGTCCATTAGTTGTTTTTGTATTGATTTTTTTTTTTTTTTTTACATTAAAGATTCATGACTAAAACTATAGTGTTTGTAATTGATGTTGCTGCCCTTTTAAAAGATCTAGCTCAGCTTTTTGGATTGAAGCAGTGAATTATAAGGCAATCGCAGATTTGTGAGGAAACATTAAAACCATGTGTCAGATCAGTAGATTTATGGAATGGCTGTACAGCTCAATAAATATAGCTCTCCTGACTCTTAGGAGCGAGTGTACATTCATTTATTTGACTGACTAGTAAAGACTGAGTGGTTTTATGTGATAACACATCGTGACCTCTGTGTGTGTGTGTGTCATGCCTACATTTAGCTTTAAAAGTGCGGATTCACACTGAATGTTGAGCACAAATATTCAGTTTTTAAAGATGCGAGGAACTGGGTGTGTTACTTTTCTGAGGGATGAGTAATCATAGTTCTATTCGAGGATAAAGTATTATTAATTAAGTTGCAAAATAATGAATGGTTATTAATTAATTTGCATTGTACATTTTACCATATATGAACTCCTCATCCTGCATCCTCATTACCAACATCAGCACTCAGTATCTGCTTAACTTAATTAAAAAAAAAGTCTCTTTCCTTCTTAAGTATGGTTTATAGGAAATACTAATAAATGGTGGCCCAACTTGCCTTGCATCAATGAATGGTTGGACTAATCTTTGGCAGACAGCCAACTGAGCTGTAAGAGTTACTCAGAATGGGGGATTCAGAATACGCAGCGTTAGCATCTTAAACAGGGCTTTGTCATGGGGTTTTACACAGCATAGTAACCTGTGTGTGGACAAAGTTTAACGGCAACATGGACCTGTCCTGGAGATAAGAAAATGTAATGGCTTTAGAATTGTTTCTGTTCAGAACATTTCAAAGGAAATGAGTGTGGTTAAATGTCATTTTTGTATACCAGGTATCATCCTAGTTGGACAAGAACCATATGATTCTGTTTCATATATAATTTTTTTCCCATATAGGTCTAAATCACATCTGTCAGATTTTCTTCTTCTTTCCCCCATTTTGCACATAAGGATTGTGTGTTGCACTTTATTGCAGGCCTGGCAGGGCAACCAGAGGGAGACCTGGAGGAGCTGCCAGCTTCATGAATCTGTGAATTTATATGACTACCCTTTGCATTGTGTTTATTGTTGGAATTCATTTTGCAATAACATAAAAAAGACAACAGTCCTGCCCTCTTGGTATGTCTGGGTTTTATTCACACTTGTAGGAGTCCTGCTGACTTGATAAATGACTCACTCTTCCTGAAAGCTCAAATATGCCAGTGGTAAATATGGCTGTCCGACAGAGAAATGAGGAAGAAGCCTTTTATTTTCGGCACTTTCAATTGCTTTGTAACTCTTTCTGTTCAATGCCCCATGGGATACTCGGAGGATAGTTATACAATAGTCTGGACCCCATGTATTGATTTTTTACTGCTATAGTTTCAATTTGTCTGAATGCTGTAGCCAGTGGTATTATTCCGACAGTTTGGACTTTAATGGGAAAAATGTACCTCTGCGAAAGAGGCAGGCTGCATGCATCACAGAAAAACTAAGCAGCAACTTTTTCATGACATCAACTATGATCTCATGCGGAATGCCTTTTTGTCACTGTTGAAGGCCGTAACTACAAACGGAAAGTAAATTCAATTAATTTCCTTCTTCACACTTCCCACAGATGTGAGCAAAAGCAGTAAATTATCTTTACTAGACGTTTGAATTCCATGCCTACACATGGAAGGCTTTTTTATGTCTTTACTTTCTATAACTTTACATATTTAAAATAAAAAATCTATATATATTAACAATATGTTGGCTTTCAAGCCCTGATACTTGGATCTTTTTTAATCCTGGTAGCAGTTGTGCTGCTCTGAGAGGCAATTTCTGCCTTGCACCGTTTTATTGGATTTGGGAGGAATAAAACCAAACATATGGACAGAGATAGAACAGTCAGATGCTACAAAAAATGGTTGTTATTTGATTGCTAACTTTTTGTTTTGATAAGTTGAATTCAGACCGGTTTTGATGAAACATATGTCAGTCTTACTCTTTTATTTCTTCCACTGTCCAGCTGTGTCATGCCTGTCGCACTTTTTTTTTCTCTATCTCTGCAGTGTGGCATTCTTTTCAGCCTAATGTGTCTCTGAGTGGCATGCATATTAATTGTGATAATGAAGGTCACCCAGAGGAGCAGCTGGAGTCCTACTTTGTATCTTCAACACTCTGTTGGGGAGTTGCTGCCTAGTGTATTTCTCACCGGGACATCAGAAAACACCATATGCTCCCTACCTACGCCCTCACACCTTACTCAGGCTTGCTACTGGGAAATTCAGTCACAGAGCCAAGAGCCATGTGAGGCCCTGCCAAGTTCTGTTGTCCAAATAAAGTTTAAATGAGACAGAGATGTCTTGATTAGCATAAACTTCAGAAGTTGTGCAGTTTAAAGCTGCCAAGAACAATATGATTTGTGGTTATTGGTTTTCCGTTGTTGAAGAAGAATCAGGAAAAAATGAATATATGAAAAGGCTTTGGAAAAAGAAAAGGAAATGTCTTGTAAATGTCCTAACTGTAATTAAGCAGGTATTACTGCAGTGTTCAGCTAACCTGGAAGGGTCACCAGTCCATCACAGAGCCAAACCTGAAACATAACTAAACACACTGACTTACTCCTATGGGGAATTTAGAGTCTTTAATAACCCAACACACATGTTTTTACCTGGTGAGAACCCTCACAAATAGCATTCAAATTCCACACTGAAAGACTGGGATCCGAAGTGGGATCTCTCTTGTTGTGAGGTGACAGTACAAACCACCACATAACCGAACAGCTGATAGACAAGCATGTTGTCCACAACTATTGCAGCGGTCAAAATATGTGTGAAATGCACACCTGTTGATCTGATCGCTGTGTTTTGTGAAAAGGACTTTGTCCATTTGTGCAGCTGTAACTTCCTCATTGAAGAGGAAGCCCTATTGAAGTGGAATTGTCCTGATAGGAGTCTTTGTTTAAGTGAACATCAAAGCCAGTCAACCACTTGGCCAACCACTTGCTTATGCATTTCAGTTTTCTTTACATCTCATTTGTCTTGTTTTTTCTCTGTTCAGGCTGCAACGCCTGGATGACAGCATGTCTGTAGCATGTCCCTGAGTCATTCGTTGACGATATCTTTACAATGCAATCTTTGACCTGTTAGAAAAAGCTTGTTAGAGCGTTGTGTTAAAGCATCCTTGTGCTCTATAGGGACTATTGGATAATTATGCACACACTGTGGTTACACTTCTGAGGGACCACCTATAGTCGGTTCTGTACTTAACAGCACATTTGGAAGATATTGCATTAGATCGGACAAAGGTACCCGTGAGATAAATAAAGTCATCCTCTATGCATTGCTTAGCAGGTGTTCAGGCCAACACCAGGCTGTCAGGTAGCTTAAAACTGAGATTCTATTAAGATTTAAAGGTTAGACAGGATGTGGACTGGCACGTTGACATCTCCCTCTCTCCAGGCAGCTGTGTGGCTGAGCAGGCTTGATGACAGCAGACTGCAGGCACTCTTAATAGTTTTAGCTGAGACTTCCTCTGTCAGGCCCAGGGTGGGCTTTGCTATGGTATTTCACATTAAGGCCATTGCTCATAGTCCCTGCTGGTTCCCTGACAGCGCCTCATCTATACACACTGTGTATGAGTGGGAGGCCTCACACACACATAAAGTGTTTGCAGAAAAATTAAAATATTTTTTGGGGTTATTTTCTCTCATTCCTGCATATATACTCTGATGGAGGATCTGTTAGTGTTGCTACACTTATCTTTTGGTAGTTAGTAACGGTTATGGTGTTATGGTTTCTTTCTTTTCCACTGGTTTCTGACACAAAAGACGGAAGGAGAGGAAGATTCATATCACCGTGTAATATTGGTCTCATGTCCTCCAGCTGTCTTCCTGTTCCACAAAACAGCAGTCATGGTAAGACCAGATGGAAACTCATTGACTGAAGGAACAAATAAAACTTTTCCTGCATGGTTTTTGAGCCATCCTGGCAGAGCAACAAGCTGTGCCCATCTGTCTAAAATCTGTGTCCGACCCAAAATGGGGAAAAAAAAGTCACCACATTGATTTGAGTAAGGAAAGAATGTGGATGTGCTTCAGTAAATAAGGATTCTTAATCTTGCTAAAAATGTCTGACAGCCTGAATGATTGTGTGGGTTTGAACTGGCTACATTGCTTTGGACACAATTTTGAAAATGATTTTTAACCAGATTTAATGACAAAGTTTTAAATCAACCGATTTCCTTCTTGCCCTGATATTTCGAAATGACAAAACCAGCATTCATCAGGCTCAAGTTGTGAAATAGATTTTCATATTTTTTAACAAATTGGTCACAACAAAATCCAGACCTTTTGTAAAATAATGTTTTTTTTAAGTCACTACGAGGAATCATTACCCCAGGGAGAGTCAGGAGTACTCACCATCTAACTCTAGTCCTAAACCCCGACTCTGATTATAAAATCTAAATAAGATTTAAAATGCTTAGAAAGGAGCTTTTAGCATGAGGCTTTATACATCTAATATTATACTTATTATACTATATTATGTCAGAGTGCATTAGAGTAGTGAGCCTTTTGATAGTTCATTTACATTTTTGCAATCAGCAGGCAATCACATTAGAAAATGCTATTCTTAAGATCATTTTATGTCATAGAACATTAGCTTTAGAGTGTGCCAATGGCCAACACAGACGTTTTTCTCCATGGCTGGCAAACACCAGATTAGGATGTGTGATCAGCGTGACTGTGCCTGCTGAAGGATACTATATTGCTGGGATGAATGTATTTGTGATTAGTTTGGCGTTTTGATTTGAGATGGATTTCCATAAACAATAGTACTTTATTCTCTATTACCAGAATACAAGTTCCTCAGACAAATTGAAAGTCTAATATATGAGCCACAAAGGTATCCTTAAGGAGAGATTGACTAACAAATCAATATAACCTCCCAGGGTTTAGACAAAGTCTAATTAGAAAGTTTTGATCTGGTTCTTAGATTTTTCTTGTTGATGTGTTTACTTTGATTTTATTCATTTTACCTCATTATTGTACAATTAGCAAAGGTGATGCTTGTCTTTCATTTCTGTTCATAAATTACTCAAAGCCATTGCGCATTTCCTCCTTTAGATTTCCAGTACCCTTCAGCCATGGATACAAGCCACTCAGCCAAAGTGTGTTCTTTTGATCAGAGGTCCATTCAGTCTTACTAAGCCATGTGTCATGCTCAATCCTTGCATGACGTGTCAATGCACAAATATGTTCATGGCATAAATATGCAAATGTTCATGTAGCCAGATCGGCCTCTTTGTTCTCTTCCGTAAGCCTTTTGTTTTGATCACAGCATTATTCACCTTCCTCTCTGCTTCTGCTTCGGCCAAATGTGACTGCCTTTTGTTATTGTGCACTATGCCTTAAACATTGAAAAATGTACAACAAATTAAATGAAGAAGACGGCAGGAAAAGTTTTCTGTGAGCTGAAAGAAACTAGCTAACGGAAAATGAAAATAAAACATCAAATAACACATGAAACAGCTAAACAGGAATTGGAATAACACAGTTGAACAAAGAGAAAAACTTAGTGGCTAGCTGGATGGAAATGGTAATGAGTGTTTTTGTAGTAACAACCTGATTGAACATTTTTGGTGTAAATTGACAAAAGCTTAATGATAAGGCTCCCTCATGCAAACCTGATCTTTATTACTTTTTCTTTATTACTGAGGTCCTTCTATACCTTATCACAAAAAGCAAAAATTGAACTTAAACAAAACCAAAATCTTAATTTACTTGATTCATTTCCATACCAAGCATATAAAGAGATGAATAAACCCTCCCGAAGGTAGGTGTTTGCATGTTTTTTGCCACAGTCTGATCTTGTATTTACCCTTTGTTCAGATTATGCAACATGCAGGGTCGATGGGGCTTTAAAGTGGACATTACATGTTAACTCTGTCCAATCATTCTTAATCTTGGCCACCTCTAGATTCGTTTTACACAATTTCTAAGTCTAAATAATTTAGTCTTTAGAACAAAAGATAGGGATAGTATCTTGTTTCTCTTTTGAAACAAGAGAAACAAATGAATGCCCCTATATTTATTTATTTTAAGCTGCAATATCTAACATTATCTTGTGGTATAGTCTTAGACGATGGGATCATTTTCTTTTTATTTAGAAAATCTGTTGTTCTTCCCCAGGACCCAAAATATCTTCATCTCCATGTTTCTACCACAGCCAAGAAAGTCAAACATTTTTCTTTTCTTTCTTTGAGGCCTCCGCATACTGTGTGAGGAATATAAGATCTTGGATAATTGGCGAGAGAATGCTGCAGCGACCTCAGTTTCTTCACTAACTGTTTCATACAGACATGGCTTCAGTAAGACCATGTTTAAAAGAGAACAGATGGGACAGGAAATTAACTTTGGCAGTATGCCTTAAATGTAATGCTTTGATTGAACTTTTGAAGTCAAAATCTGCTTGAGGCTGAACAGTCTTTGATAGAACTGAGCCAGATCTTTTAGTAATAGCCATGAAAGCATAAAAAGGATGATTGTTACATTAGTGTAGTTGTTGAATGAGGTCTAAATGACCAGATTGCTTATGTTATAACCTAATTGGATGAGAAATAAACTTCTAAACATCAAGTGATGATGTATAATGAATTTCTCAGGGGATAAACCATAAGAGGGGATGTATTTTAGTTGAAAAATAATTATATAATAAAGTGGTGACTTTATGGAACTTTCCTAAAAGGTCTCTTAGGATTAAGGTTAGTAAAAGCTACTGTAATGAACATGACGTATTTTTCTTGCGTGCTCCAGCCATCTGTGCTTGGAAACCGGTTATTATTGAATAAAAGGTTCTTTCAAATACTATGTAACCCGATAACTTAGCTTTGTTTATTACATTTTTATGTGTTTTAACATCTAACCATGGAAAATATGACCTGTTTGCTTCTTATCTCCCCCTCCTCTCTCTGCCTACGTCATGTTATGCAACCTCAGAGGAGGAGCATAGATTTTTAGAAATACCAATCACTTTGCAATTAACACTTGGTAGATTAGAAAAGGATCAATTCATTCCTTGACTCTTATGGAAACCTCAAAGGACAGAGTCTATCCTGGTTTTACACGGCCATTAGGGAACGAAGAAAAGCAAAATGATATTAAACCAGTCCCATAGCATCAGTAGGAAAGCCTCAGGTATGTGCCCCAGTGTAATTTCATATTTCCTTGTATCTGTGATCTTTGGCTTTAGAGGAATGTCTACTATATGGGTTGGGACCGGGGATGATTTGCTCAGGTATGAAGTCGTCCACTGGGCACTGAATGATGAGCACAATTTGGAAGGGACGGGTCACCTGGAATATAGATGTCACAGGAGACCTTGTGCTATATCCTGAGCTGCATTTTGGAGCAGGGAAGAGGAAAAACTACGAGCTATGCCCGTGGAGGGTGAAATTGGTTTGGTCTCTTCTGTATTTTTTAATAATGCGGCATACCATTTCCCTTTTGTGATTGAATATTACCTTTCCCTGACAAGTTGTGGGTCTTGGGTTGTGGACATGCCTCACATGGTCGGACAGAAACTAACACTGTACAGAGCTGGTTACAACACAGAGTGTGTTACATGTGCTGTCATGATGTTTGCATTACATATGCAAACCTGTTGATTTGTTACACAACTGCAAACATTAATCATTACCTTTTTTTAAACTACACTCTTTTACTTTTCTTGTTTTCTGAACTGTTTACATTGAAATCGAACGTGAAGGAATTCAGGTGCCTCTGCAGAGGGGCTTTGTTCTGTTTGGCTGACACACACTGTTTGTCAAACCAGTTTCCGTTCAATATGTCCGCGGGTGTGTGTTAAAATTGGAGGGATGGCAGATGTGGCTGCTGGCAAAGCAGGGCTACAACAGCTGCATATCATGCAGTTTATGCTTTTGTGTAATACATAGTTTTGCAGGAGATAAAAGGAATTATGTGGTTATCAAAAGCTCAAACATAAACTCTCCTAAACCTTTGCTCTCAGCATTGTTGTTGATCATGATGCACACATAAGGGCTTAAGCGTAAAGACAGTCTTACATGCACCAGGGATCGGTAATAATGATTCCTCATTAAGTACAAACTTCAACATTTATCTTTGTCAGGGGGGAAATGACGTAAGATCAGTTGTTTTGGCAGAAGCGAGGTTCTCAGGTAGAATATTTTGAATTGCAGTCTTTTACATTTGGCCCTAAAATACCCAATGAGAAAGCCATAAGTTTGCTGTCTTCTGTTTATTATCAATCAAAGATGTTTTCATCTAATCCGAATTATTTATACGACCTTGTAAATAAATGACTCAGGACTTTACGCTTTCAGTCAAACAGATTCGTTGTTTGTCAAATTTAAAATTTTATTGTTGCCATCTTGAACAATGAGTCTATTGTTATACATGGTTGAACAAACTTCATTATTGCTGTGTTATATTATGCTAAAGCTATCCGTATCTGCTCTACGAGTGACTCATCACTCCCAGCAGAAAGAAGAGGCTGATCTCTGTCTCAGTGCTCTGGTTTTCCATTGTAAATGCACTCCTTTTTACTATCGGTGCCTTGTCGCTGCATGGGCACCATCCAGCCTGAGAAGGCCCTGAACACAGCAGTTACTGTGTTTTTAAACCCATGAATAGACAGTAAAGGCCTTTGTCAGGGAGCTGGTGCCAATATAGCATGTGCTGTGGTTCATTGCAGTGACAGCTTCTTTCTGAAGATAACAGTGTGTTCCAGCTCCTGCAGACAGGGGACAGATTTAAAATAGAGCCGTAATCATAGACTCAGATGGAGAACAGTGTCAGATGTGTGCATTGTTGGTAGCTCTAATAACAAACTACAAAATTCAACCTGTAAGGCAAAGTGTTTGGACGTGTAGTAGCCAAGAATTAACCCTTTGCACCAAGATACATGAGCTCTGTACAGAAAACTTTCCTGTTGTGTAATCTGTAAACATAGTATGATAACGTTTCAGCCTGTTACAAAGATAGTGATCTGATTTCGAAACTCTTTGTTTTGGCTTTTATAATTTGTTTCAGAGAACTGAACTTGATTCATGTTGCCTCATCTATTTGTTTGCTTTTTTACAAAGCACACGATCTAGCCCTCGATAGCCCCTTTGCCAAACCAAGCCAACATCTGTGCCGTATTTTACTGTATTTAAGCACTCATTTGGCTTTGAAGAAGCAAAAGTGGATCTTGGTCTTCATAACTTTCTTTCTGTATATGAACCATGTCCGTTGCCAGCCTTTACCTCTCTGGTGTTTTTGTTTCGTATGAATGCAATCACTCTGGTTACTAGGTGTTCCTGCAAAGAGGAGATTAGAGACATAGTGCAGGCAAAATATTTTTTAATCGGAAGTTTTGATATGTAGAAAGCTGTGTGTGGCAACATTATTTTTGTACTTGTAGAAGCATCAGAAGTACATTATTTTATGAGGCTTAAGATTGTTGCCAAAGAATCAATCTGTGGTCGCACTGTGTCTCCCACACTGAAGGGTTTTTTATAATGTTCCAAATGTGATGTGATCTCTTGTTATTCTGTGGTTTTGGATGTTCATAGCTTTGCTTGGATGACCGAAAATTTTGATGCCTATTAAATGTCTGGCCTTTGGATGGAGATTTTTGATAAGCATCGGGTTAAAATGAAGATCATGTGGTGTTATCGAAGGGAAAGGAAGTTTTTAATAAATATCCTTGTAGGTGGTCCTCCTTCATATCGGGTTCCCTTATCTTGTCATTTATGAACTGCTACTCGCATTTCAATATTAACAAGCACAACTGTGATAATATTTCCTTGAGGGTGAGCTAATCCTGAGAATGTTCCGTCTGTGATGTTCGCAGTCTGTGAGGGGAAAACTGTGAGTTTCCATTAAGTCTGCAGTATTCCAACATAGCCAAGCTCAACAAGGGAATAATCCACTAGTGGAAGTGAGAGCATGTGTCCGTCAGGGCATGAGAAGCAGGATAGGAGCCCCAGTGTGGCCTTCCGTTGACACATGGAAACAATGCGCTTGGCAACCGTTCAGTGTTTGCAGGCTTTCCTTGTATGTTATTGCTATATTAGATCACCTGTTTTATTTAGATGGGATATATCCATATAAGCAATGGAGATGCAGCTTGCCACCGGACAATTCTATGAAACAATCAGGTGTTTGGTGTGTAAAGGTGTAACAAGATACATAAAGTAACTGCTGCACTTATTATCCAACAGTAATGACAGCTGATATAGTTTCTTGATTTGCGCCCATTTGAATTTTGTGAGAATGTTGCCTCTGTACCATATTTCTCATCATCAAAAATATCAACAACATCACTTTGATTAAATATATCATTAGAGCGTAGTCATTACAGCTCTATGGCATGTTTTATTCTCTCTTAATTTCTTTTTCACGGAGGCCATGTTATCTAACTTTCAGTAATTATGCTAATATGTCATCCACCCAAACAAGGTGGAAGTCATTAGCTGGATATGAAAGTGATTTGAGAGCCTTGGAGCGATTTTGTAGCTTGAGTAGGACCCTTGTAACTGATGTGTGGATGATTTCTCTGTGCCCTGCAGTCGTCTCTGTGAATTTCTCGATGCAAGAGCTTTATTTGATCAAGGTTTGAAAGACACACCCTGTTAATTATAATTTCGTTCATTTAATTTAATTCATCAAGTGTATTACTCATTTAATACCTTTCAAGGGTTGCATAACTGTAATTTTAACAGTGTGAAATAGTGTTGAAAGCAGCCTTTGGCAGCTGAGTGCTGACTGAATAGTGCAAAAGTTAGTCAGAAACAAATGGAAGCTCATGCTTAAGTACCTCATAGACTCCTTCACTATTCATTGTTATATTTTCATATGATTGTACATTAAATTGAAGACTATATACAACCCCTAAGCCATGCCGTCATTGACTGGTGTTGGATGTTATAAAATCCATAGGGAGGTTTTCAGAATGCCGCAATTGACTCTCGAACTTTCAGTCAGTTATTTTATTTTTTTCTTAAATAGCTGAAACAGAGTACAGAAAGGTTGCTCCCACACTGAATGGGTGAAACGGCTCATTCCTCTATGCCTTTATATTATATGATGGAGCCTCTTCGTAACTTTCATCTGCTTCCAGCGTCTGTTAAACGTCTTAGAGCTTCTGTGTGGTAGTCTGCCCTGCTGACAAGGTACAAAATCCAGAACAAAGTTTCTCTAAGCTACCAAAACAGTAAAACTGAGCTTGTAGGGAAACCAGGGTAGATACAGATATGCATCATCAGCAGGAAGAATGGGACATTCTGGACTCAGTTCTGGAACACTCAGTATGTCTTTGTGCTCTCAAGCACCACTGAGTGATTTCACCACTAAAATCAAAAGAATGTGACGGTAATGACTCATTCTGTCAGTTTCAACCCATTCAAATGTCAGAGATGGATACATTTCTTATTTTGTCTGTTTTAAGACAGGAGTACAGTGACTGTCGTCTCTAAAAAGGCATTTGTAGACATAACCTTTACTTCAGGGAAATTGAATGCGGAGATGTTTGCATAAAAAAGACAGTGACAAGATTTGTGTTTCAGTTATCAGTCTTTCAGTTACAGGGTGTGAACATGAAAGCCATCACTTCTATTTGATCAGTCTGGAGAAAGCAGTTACTCTGCCTTATTGCCATCGGCATGACTGAGAGGCTAATTATTCTTGTAGCGCATTGGACGACCTCAGTTTATGGACTGCTGTCCTTCAACACACTGGTTAATCACACCCAGAAGCCATCTTCTTTATGAAATATTCTGCTTTCTAGAGCTCCTATAAATCATCTCTCTGACCCTGGACAGACCTAATCTCTTGATTCATCCGTTTATGCCTCTGCTTGTCTTTCTGAATGAAAATAAACAGTCAAAGAAAGGATGATGTCTAGAAGATTAGTCTGCTTCCCCATAAGTATCTTTCTCCCTCTCTTTGTTTGTTCTAGCCTGGAACCATAGGTCAGCACCTCAGTATTAACAGCAGCTGTCAAAATGGATACACAGCATAACCAAATATCCCTTATCTCCTGGGAGTTTGCAGAGAGGACGCATCACCTGATGTAACATTCTGCCTACCTATAATTCCACAGAAGGGTGTGGTGCGTCCTTCACTAACTGAGCCCAAACAATAGGGGAAATGGAACAAAATAGTCAGCGTGGAAGTGTTGGTTTTTGGAGAGTTGATAGGAGCGGCAGTGAACGTGACCCAGCCACCTTCCTCTGTAAATGACATGATGGCAAATGTAGGAGAACAGAAGAAGAATAGCATATTGTTGGTTTTTATTCTAAAATGTAACTTTATTATAAAGTCTTTTAAATTACATCAAAGCAGATCATTTGTTTTCTTTTAATAATGAAGTCAAAGCCATTTAGAGAAGGCTTGCCTTTTTGTGGGCCGTGTCCTATCATGGGATTCCCCCCCAAAATTTTTATTACTGTTGGCTCAAATGAGAAATTGTTCACTGACAATGATCCCTTTGTTTCTGCCGCCCACAGAACAAAGCTTGTGACCTTTGCTTATCCAGTATGTTTTTAATGTAATGAGCTGTCCGCATATTCATATCCATTCCAACAATTTTTGGGGAGTTAATGATTACTCCATTCCGCCTCCCCTTCAACAGTGACGAATAGGAAACCCTCCAGCGTATCCATAACAAAGGTGAAGCAGTTCCAGGGATCTTCTGCTTTTGTAAAAAGGTCACAGTGGACAGTTGATCAGCTACGACAGGTCAACGGCATTGACCCCAACAAAGTATGTTATTGATTTATTTTTTCCTATTTCTTCAACTTGTGCTAAGATTTCGCTTCCAGAAACAAGTTCAGATTCAGCAAAAGCATTTAGACCCATTTATTTTTCACATGCTGTCCTTGCTCCATCCTGTCACCTCTAATCCGTGCCTCTTTCATTGTTTGCTCCAAGGACTGTCCAGAATTTGACCTCACCTTTGACAATGCTTTGGACCAGTGGGTTGCTAGCTCAGCAGGAGAGAAGTGCATCTTTATCCAGATACTTCACCACACCTGCCAGCGCCACTGCTCGGCACAGAAACCAGAGTTTGTCAACTGTCAGTCGAAACTGCTTGGGGGTAAGACCTTTAAAAAGAATACATCTTTCAAAAAACAGTTAACTTCGTTGCTAATTCTATTCAGGACACAGTGACTCTGCAGTGCCTTCTTCACTGCTGTCACACTGTGCTGTAGGCCTGTCTGAATCTAATTATGTATGATGACAACCAGCACCTGGTGTGTATGAAAATGTATGCTCATGTCTTGTACACAGCATCTGTTGTGCATTCTCCAGAAGTGATGTCAAAAAGCGTGTCAATTAAAATGCATCAGCTTTAACAGAAAGCATCTGACAGGTTTTACAGCACAATGAGATAGCAGTCACAACTCTTAACCATAACTTTCTCTAATTTCAGTGTGTGTCTGATGTTTGAGACTTATTATTTCTAAGACTTTCATACCTCAAAGTAGCGCAATACCCCAAAGTTCTCATTATAGACGTCACTTAATTTCTTAAACTCAAACTAAATTATTCAATGTGGAAAAACAGTCCATTTAAATCTGACATTTACTCCATGAAAGATTCTTGTTTAATGCCCCAATTAGTAAGTAAAAAGACAAGCTCTTCAAATGGTCCGAAACATATACTGGAACTTAAAGTGTTGCACAGGGGAAATGTAAGGGTTTGCTTTCTGTTGGAGGATTGCTAGTACAAATGTGAATTTAGCATTTTGGGTGGCTTAATCAGATATTGATCTGTTTACATGCAGCCCTCATCCCTGAACATCATTCAGCCTGTTGAAATATTCATGGAATATTCATGAAAGCATGTCCTAACCTTCCTTCTGCATTCTGTCCTTTCTCGCCATATTTCTGAGTTAATTTGGAGCAGAGAAATATTTTTTCAAGCATCCATTTCAAACATGCGTTCTAGAGATGTAGGTGGGACAGTGGTACTGTAGCTGCTTTCGAAAACCCTGTTCTAAGTGTGTGGGAACCGACTATCTATTCATTGATGATAAAGCTGCCCTGTCTCCTGAACCTTTTGTTACATTGCATTGGCCTTCCTCCTACACTGACAGCCCAGTCCATATTTAGCATTCTTCAGCTGACCCTGGTGTATATCATTGTCTCTGAATGTGTAGGTGGGAAGGTAGTGGTGTCCCAAACAGCACTAAACCTGTGGCCTTTTTTTTTTTTTGGGGAGGACAATGGCTTTGGCACAAATGTTGCAACCACACAAAACCAGCAGATGGGAAAAATTACTCCTCACAACCCTGCAGGATTGTGCAGGGTTGCAAACACATTTAAAATGTATGGATTGTTGTAATGTCCACTGTAATAAGAAATGTATCAATGAAATCAATAAAAATATTATATTTGAGAGAGACCATTGTACCAAAACATGGTTTAGTAGAAGCAGTGTTTGACATCAGATCAGGTGGTTGGCCACTAATGTGATTATTAACTCCCTGATCTCAGGAAATGTGGAAGAAGTTGTGCATTATTGATGAAAAACATGGCAGTTTACCACGCGCGTTATGACAGGAAGAACAGGGAGGATGCCAGCCTTCTGCCAGTTCTGTCCACTCCAGTTTAAGTCTCACACCAGTGCAAAACAAAAATCATGACGCTGCTCAGGTGTGGGACCATAACTGTGGGAGACTCTTATCTGCAAAAACACCCCAGATAGCAGAAGCTGAAAAGCATGAAATTGATTTCCAATTATTAGGATGAGGAAATGAGCTGTGTGTTTTATCAAGACTTGCAGGAAAACATTTAGAAAAGGAAAAGCTATCAAATGGTTATTACTGACAAATGAGAAATGTGAGTTTTGCAAATTGTTGGAACTTTTTAAGATCCCAATAACAGATTTTATACTGGGTTCTTCAGTCCACAGCTCACGTTTTCAACTGGAAGTATGGGGATTTACTTAGCTCTAAAGAATGCATACAGAACGTTTTTTTTGGAAAAGGGAAGGTTGCTACACTCAGACAGCTTCAAATTAGTTTCTAGGTATTCTGAAAATGAAGATCATGACCCTGTCAGAGACAGCCCTCATCTAGCATGTAACAGTAAATGAATAGCCTGTAACAGCTTGTCATACGTATCACGCCGTGGTGGCCCGAGGTATTTATTTTTCTGTTAATTTCTCTCTTTTTGTAAAGAAAGTGATCTGGAAACAGTGAGAGAGTATTTAGTCTGGTGGATGAGGATCCATTCAGGATCAGGTGTCCATTCCCTACAGAGTGCCAATGATTGACAAGTCATCGAATATTGATTAACATTAACAATCCCCTTGTCTGCAGGCTAGTATCTATAATGTTTATCATTACAATAGATGGAAAATATGCTGGCCAACTTTTCCTGTTCTGCCAGGTGGTCAGTAGTTCAGGTCAGAACAATATTTTAAAGCTGTAAAAAATTGTATTTGTCGCAAAAGGTTTCTGATCATGTAATTACATTGGATTAAATTTAATTTAAGCTAATTATCAGTTGGGTTTAAAGCTTCTCAAAAGTTTTTTGTACATCCTACTTTTTATGTATTAATGTAATTTGAGGTCCAAAAATTCTCCAACCAACAAAGTAACAAAGTAACACATTTCACAATGATTGCTGTGTGATCTGTTTTACTCGGTCGATAATACTTTTACAGTTGCATGATATTCATAAATAACTAAACTTCTGAGTGCCTAACTCTTAATTTATTCATATTATTTGAAATAATTGGGAAGTCTCTAAACTTGAACATCAAAGTTGAACATAATTTCTGATATGTTCTCGTCACAGAAACCCAAGAAGTACATTCAGTCATTTTCCGTTGCAAGGTCTTTTTGAACAGAATGAAGAAAGAATTAGTTTCACGACATGGTCATCTATTAAGACAAGGTAAGCATGAATTAAGATGCAAGAAATAGAAGTTTATACTTACTATATACATGTTTGCCTTCAGGGCCCAGAGCAAGGACACCAATCAGCCAAAACATTAAAACCAATGATGACGTGAATAACTGCTCTGCTAAAAATAAAAAAACAAAAAAACCTACATCTTGGGATTAATAAGGATGTTGCTTTGGTACTTGTATGATGGAATTTGTAGGCATCAAGTCAACTGGAATGTTATGCCTTAATGCCCATAATGCAAGAGATAATTTTTATATGCGAGTGATTAGTTGTATTATTGGACTGTAAGGAAGCAATTTTCTTTATGCAGTACCTTTCAGTGATGATCAAATGAAGGCTATTGGAGGTATCCTTCCTGTTCCATTGTGAAACCATCAATTTAACTCTAAAATGGTAAAGTGACTTGGATCAATAGGTTTTATTTCAGCGATGGATTGAGATGACTGACAAATGAAACTCATCGTCTCATCTTTGACAGTTCAGCTTTTTTGTCGGCTCTTCAGGCCAACAACGTACCTGAGATAGTGTTTTGTTTTCTGTGTGCTGAGCACAAAGACGTACCTCCCTGTACATGTGTCTTTGTTGTGTTTGAGGACGTGCTGATAAGGATTTTATGTTTACATCCAAAGGTTATATGTGTCATGCACACCGTCCTGCACCTTCATGGACAGACAGTGTGCAGAGTCATTTACACATTCTGTTCAGAGGCGTACACATGTTGCTGCAAGGGCAGGGCAATGATATCATGGATCCTAACTAATGGTGTGTCAGGATTCAGTGCTGCTCGTAATGCATTGTGTGATGATGACAGTTATCTGATGATTAAAGCCTCTAAGAGCGGCTTGTTCTTAAAGACCTTGTACTTTTTATGTCATCACTTGCACAGCTCTGGGTACAATTAGGATATAATGTTCCCTGGTTGTCTCCAACAGCCTTTTCTAAACCGTATGGCATAAACTTCCCTAAAAGCCACCCAATGAAGGAATAGAACAGGTGATGTGATTCAAGTAAAATATATCGAAATGATATATATATATATATATATATATATATATATAAAGTAATGGAAATACATTCAAACAGTATATCAGTCTCAAGGAGGGAATTATGCTGAATTACTATTAGAATGAAGATAAGATCTGAAGTGTATTTATTGTATGTAGATAGAACTAAAGCCTGTAATAGACTGTAACTCCTAATGAGTTACAGGCTCAAAGTGGCCTTTGATTTTTTTTTTTTTTGTGTTTCAGGTGGAAGAAGAACATAAATAGTCATTGTAGATGGGGTAGGATCAAGACATCAATTGTATATGATAAATGTGTAGTTTCTGGAAAAGGATATAGGGATGCATGGAAAATATTTGGAGGGAAAATGATGAGAGGGAGAAAAAAAACAGCTTGATTTAGTGAATCAAGCGTAACTCGTGATGGAGAGGGAATTGACTATAATGAGGAAAAACGGCAGGAAGGATGTGGAGAAAAATGATGGGATTAGGGGGAAAAAATTAAATGGATAACAAACTACAAAGAAATGATAGGTGTGTGTGTGTATATGTGTGCATGCATGTGTGTGTGTATGTGTGTTAGAGGCCGGGGGGAGGTGCCCCTTCTGTTTGAACCTCTGCTATAGTTTCATTATGCTGCCACTGGTAATGTCAAGATTTGCATTAATTAGACTGCAGTGTAGTCTTATCTTGCTGCTGTAGCAGTGAAGATGTGCCTATAGGCCCCTGTCATGTCTACTAGCTATTTCCTAAGGATCTTTTTCCCCCTTATTTTTTTTACGTCATTCTTTTTATAATTAATCCAGTGCAAAGTCTGAAGTGCAGTGTTGTTACGAAAAGACACAGATTGTTTAGATAACAGGAGTGATGTTATACACATCTACGTTATCCATTTATTCGGAGTTGGCTCACTCACCACAATCATTGACAGAATGTTTTATTGTGTTTCTTTTGCTGAATATTGTGCCCACCATTCATGTTAGCTGGATAATACAGGAAATGTTTGATGGAACTTGTGGGAGAGCTGATAAACATTCACCTTATTGCATAAAAGAAATCTTTGTGTAGTGCACCCTTTTTTGAGACTCCCACTCATGGAGCCTCCAGCATTGTTCAATCATAGTCATAATATGATCACACAAATTGTTAGAATGAAAATATATAAAGCACTTCAGCATATATTGCCTTTTGTGTAGGTGTGTGTTTAAAACATTTTTTTACTTAACCTTTCATTCTCATAAATCCCATATATTTTTTTATTGTAAAAGGCTGGATGATGTTTTCTCATGATAGCCATCAGAATCTTTTCTTAAAATTCCAGCAGTTCAGCCTGTAATCTACTACTTGGAATCAACTTTACAGTTGTGAAAGGGAGGGGGACCCACATCCTGGTTCTGTTTGTCTTTGCACACAGCTTTTAGTTTTTGGAATATTTTCCAGCAGCTAGCCCTTCATTCAATCTTCATTGTTTAAGAAATCTTGCAGAAGAAAAACAAAAATTCTTGTGCATTGTTGAAATGAACATGTCACAGATTTAGTAAATGCTTAGGAAATGCTTCTATTCAATATTTGACTTATAAAACAATGAAACTCTGGTCTCAATAAATTGTATGGTCAAATGTAAACCAGCCAGTGAACGTAGAATGGAAGGTGAGTGTTTGTTGCTATTCCTTTTGTATAGGGATGGCTCATCACCTCCCACTTTTTAAGATTGAGACACAAAGACACAATGTGAATCACAAAAATAGCACCACATATCAACCCCTAGACATGTTTCTTTCAGGCTATGGTTCACTCCCCTCCTCATAAAACAGCCATAATGTCCCCACCCTGCGTTTCTCTAATTATATTTCAACTGCAGTCCTGGGGGAGCCTATCTCTCAGCCTTCCACTGATTTTAAGGAACAGAAAAGAGGCAAAAGAAAAAAGAAAAGATCTTTTGAGTATGAGGTGTGGACTGGATGATAGGGGTTGTGCTGTGGATGCTACGACTTACACTCCCTGGACTTCCCTGAAGGAAAGGATGATTAAAAAAAATCTGTACAGATATAGAGAGATCTTAGAATATCAGAGAAAAAATGTATTTTCCTGAAAAAAAAAAAGTTAAACTTTTTGGCTTATCTGTAAATGAAGTGAGTCGTGTTGGCAGAAGAGTAAAGGATCACAATACATATTTTCTTAACAGCTCAGAAGCTTATTCATTCAGTGGGCCAGATGCGTTTAACATGTGCAATATGATTCATTTGGTGTAATCTCTCCAAAATTGACTGAACGACGTACTTGGAAGTTTTTCGTGCCATAGTGAGTACAAACATCTATATGTGCGCCCATCTGTGTGTCTGCAGCATGGGTGTGTCACAACTTAGATTACTTTGAGCCTTATCAAGTTAACTTCCATTGAAGGGCCGCCAGCTGGCCTCTCCTTCTGCTTTTGGGTTGTCGTATAATCCAGTGCAGTGGAGCCGTCCCAATTATCTGTCAGTCAGCCTACCTGCCCTGTGCCAGGAGACATTCTTTTACAACATTGCAGCTTCCTGTGGGAAATGATAGAACCAGGCTTGTCAGGTGTTAATACACTCAGTACCTTTTTCCTGTTTGTTTTTTTCTGTGTGTTCCATCTCGTCAATTTAATAAATGCTTAGAACTGCAAGTCCCCTGATGGGAACACAAACAGTTGAGTAGGTGATATGTTTAATACCGTGCAGATGTCTTCCTAAACTGGCACATGATGTACAGTAACTGCTGAAAGCAAGAATCAGCAGGAAGTTTGCCGCTCCTTGTGTAGTTGTTAGGCAGCTCTTTAACAGCACCCCCAATGTGTGCAAGATTAATGGCTTGTCAGAGAAAACATCCGCGAGGCTGCCACTGCTATCCGAATATTTGTGTTCTTTGTCTTTTATCCACCACTGGTTCTCCAGGATGGCCCATGCAGCTAAACATAGAGGAGTGAAAAGGCTGACTTTCAAAGTTGCAAATTGAAGAAATGTCTCATTCAATGACAAGCATCTTGAAAGGAGGCAATCGTCCCAGAGCTACCCGAATTGTTGTTCTATACTCTCAAGTTTGGAAAGGTTAATTTCCCTTGCTCTTTACTTGAAGTAAATCAGCTTTGAGGAAAACTCATTAGCCACCCTCCCACACTGCACCTGCTGGATACCATTAGTTTTCATGGGTTTGTCGTCCACCATTATCACAAATGCTCAGCGACACTGATTGCACCGCGGTTATGTAATGTTGGACTCTTTCATGACAATAGGTCACTTGCATCATGCTTTCCCACTGTCTTTTTTCTCTGTTGTACCTCCCTCTCTTGCCCGCCGTTGCTGTGTCTGGCTTGCCGCGTTACTCCCACCTTTATCTGCAGGTAACAGTATACTGCATTCAGCCGCAGACAGCGTGACCAGTGCTGTACAGAAGGCCAGCCAAGCCCTCAACGAGCGCGGGGAGCGATTAGGTCGGACTGAGGAACGGACTGCAGAGATGATGAACAGTGCTGAACAGTTTGCTGTCACTGCACACAAGGTGAGACCATATGTAAGCAAAATGCATAAGGTCAGGTGGGATCACTGCATCTATTACAATAAATTAAACCGCAACTCTATCTTCTAATCTCATCTTAGATATTGAAAACTACTGTTTGCTGTTAGTCCTTAAACATAAACATATTTATAAGGGCTTCATAATGGCATCACTCTCTTGGCAATGTTGCTCTCTGCTGTGTAGGGATAATAGTATTTTTCTTCCCACCTCCTTTAATCTCTGGTGACTTTCTATTGAGTGTGCTCTCATCATCATTGACTCTTGCTTGTTAGGAAAACTAATTGCATGCTCATTGACTTTATTAGTAAATCTTTCCATACCTGTTCAAATTCTGCCCAATGCCCATAGAAGTGGTGGTACAGCATTTGAAAGAAAATTCAAAAGCCTTGTATGACCCTCTTACTCCTAAACAGCTGAACTTCCCTTCTGTGATAGATAACAAAACTGTGAGAAGCAGAGAAAAAAAGCCATTGCTTCTGTTTCTGGGGGGAATGATTGCATGCTACTCACAAAGAATCCCTCATTTGCTGCCTCTTCTCATCTCACTTGATTCCATTGGCTGTGATATATTTTGCCTCATAATTCATTTATTGTGTTTGTTGATGTTATCAAGAGACATACCGTTTGTCAAAACTGCAGTTTTGTGCATCTGGCAGCTTTAGAAGATGACGGTGATTTCTAACTTTACATTATTTGAGGATGTATTGTGATGGCTTTGAGTCCCCTTGGTTCTGTGTACAGGGTTAAGTTGGTTAATTTATGTTTTTTTTCAGAACACACATGCTATCTAGCATTCCCTCAAAATATGTAGGAGTAGAAATTCTGCTGCAGAGAGTAAACACAAAGTGATAGTGAAAGCTAGATTTTACATTTAGGCACTTTTCCATATAGAATGTTTTATCTTGCAATTTCATTTTATTACTATGTTTAAATGATTTTTCATAATCTTGTAAATTACTGTTGACCCTTTCTTACATATAACCTGTCGTCCGCTTATGACCAATTCTGATTTAACTAGAAATGGTTTTAAGTGAAAGAGAGCATGGTGCGTGTTTTTGTTTTGTAGTGAAATGAGGCCGCAAACATCTACAGTACAGTGTGTGGATCACCCTCATTCTGTTCCTCTTAGTCCATCTCTGCCATCTAATTTCTCCACCTCACTTTATGACAGGAGGCTCAGTTTGACCAAATAACTCCTCATTTCTTTTGTGCTGCTCTGCTGCCCCCTCTTGATCGATATGTGGAATACAGTCCTCCCTATTCCACAGCATCAGACTCTGGACTCACCCTGTTGTCTGTGTGTATGTGTTTTCACATCCCGTTGTTTTTGTATTAGAATGGTGACCTTGTCACCTCTTTAATGAGGTTCCTGTAAAGCCCACGAGAGCCTCTGGTAATGAGATAGATGATAAGCATAAAATACCGAGAGCCTGCCTGGAAAAGAACCGGACTCACAGCTTGACATGGTCAGCCTTATGAAATACCATATGTTTTCCACATTCTCTTATTGTGTTTCATTTAATAGTCATTAAATTCAAGTTGGCTTATTAAGCTTTTTGAGGATATAACTGATGCAGTGACATAATTGTCAAGTGTTCTCACTGTATTATCTTGCATCCTCCACCCACTTTTTCTGCAGCTTGCCATGAAGCACAAGTGTTAGACCACTGCCAAAACCAACTGGGCTGGGGGGGTGAAATGCCAGTCGCTGCAGGAGAAGGATTCCAGATTCGATTCTATTTTTGAAATTTTAATATGATTAATATTTGTTACCAGTGTTAACATTTTGATGTTTTGGTTTATTGTACCGTGGGGCATCTCATTGCTAAAGAGGTGACACATCACGCAGAGATGAGGAAATGATGCAAGCAACTGACTGTCAGCAGGATGTTCCAAACTGTTTGCCAAAAAGTTGTACGTTTTTGCCATGACTTTACTTACTGTAATGAAAGCCCCGCAATGGTCTTTTTTATTTGAATTTCCCAGACACTAATGTGAATATGAACAGGTTGAACAGCTTGTTTTCAAATATGATGCGTAATACATGACGACCTTAATGTGAACTCAGCCTTAAAAATAGCATTTTCAAGACGATGGGATTTCCACTGACAGGGGAAAATGTAGTATATTTTCTCCTGTCAATCAAGTTTTTGATTCTTTATTTTGATTCTTTAGATTGGTCAAACTGTACAGTATTGGTCATGAAATTTACATTTTATAAACTGCAGAGGAGACTGAATGGAGTGACTTGGATAGGCTTTCTAAATGATATTAAGATGTTCACATATTTTTGCCCCATATTAAACTTGTTTCTCATCTGAAGCATCTGATATATGGTTGGCAACGATTATGAAAGTGTATTTGAAAAAAATTGTTTTAAGTACAAACTTTTTAAGTATAGTAAACACACAGCATATTAATTCATGTTACAGTGGGTCAGTTTGGTAAACCAGCTTCTGTATTGTAAAAGCAAACTGTAGTGCTAATATCTTAATGTCTGTAGAACTTGAAATGGATTCTGGCTGTACTTCAAATTTAAACATCAAATAGTTGCACCTTGTGTGTTTTTTTTGTTGGTTGTTTTTTTAAAGTGGGTTTTTTAAATGATGTGTACGCTAATAGACAGTCTCAAAAAGAGCAGCTTGTGATGGTTTCTTTTTATCTCCTCCACACTGACCGTAGCCTTGGCTTTTTCACTGGCAAAACCCCACCCTCACACTTGAGATGTATTTGATTCTTTTTATATTTCAAATTTTATAAGTCACGATGTTACAGTACACTGATAACTTTATGTTGCAGAGCACTGTTGAGTTCTTGATGAAATGTTCCAGTTGCCTAACTTTATCGTGCTTTTATGTCTTTCTCTAACACTTTGGATGTTTATTGTTTTAATAAAACAAAATATATTATTTTGCATCATTTTTACTGCCAGCTTTTACAGTTCTACAAAACAATAGTATCCAGAGTTGTACATGTATTTTATTGATTATTCCTTGTTGTTATACATTAGTTCTCAGCTCATATTGATGTTCCTACTTAAAAACAAAAAGGTCTCAATAGCTTTAACTGTCTCAATAATTATACTGTCACTTTTTCCGTTGGATGTGCTCAGTTTGACTTTATGCTTAAACTTTGATCTTATCACTCTGATCGTAAGTCTTTAACTCTGTAATATTTTAAATAAAGTCCGGTCATAATCACATTAAAATGGTCCGTCATTAGTTCTCCTTTATGTGAAGCTCTTACCTCAGTCTGCAGAGGAATTAATTGTGTATGTGTTGATTTTGTTTTTCATCATCAAGCTTTTCCCATTAGTGAGTTGACTTCCGGTGGCTAAAACAAGGTTACAGATCTAGTTTTAGCTTTTTACAATGATGAAGTAATGTGTTCAGTATCTTCTGTATTATATTTCATATGTGTTGATAATTTGAATGATCTTTGAATTTTACAGCATGTATTTATTATTTACTCTATAGAAAGAATACATCTGAGGAAATGGAATATATCTAGCATTTTGATTTATCCCTTAAGTAGTAAAAATCCCACCTCATGCTCTTCTGATTCTTTTTTCCCGAATATAATCATAACAAAGATTTTTCTTCCCTTGAGGAGTAAAAGATATCCCATAAGAAGTAGTTTTTTGCTGTGGCGGTGCACCACGCTCACATGCAGCTGAAACCCTGACCTAATTTAAAAAAACATTAGATTTTCATTCATAATTGCTCATCAGAAACTTTTTTTCCTGTGTAGTGTGCTTACAGTTTTTCTAATCGAAGACTTGGAGTTTGGGGTTTTTAATGATTTCATTTAATGACAATTCACCTTAGAAGTTAATTAGATTAAATGATTTCAATTAATAAGGGAGGAAATAAGAGGTGTGTAAAGCATTCTGAAACAGGAAGTAGGGTCACTATAAAGATTAATATCATCTTAGTATCATAGTAACTTCTACTTCTTCTCCTCTGTTTAATAGTAGTTTAATCGTCCTATTAATGATGCACATTAATGTGACCAGCAGGGAGGCAGTTAGCGCAGTAACAGAGCTAAAACACATGATCTATAACTTTTAGTGCTGGAGAGGGGGAAGTAAGCACCTCATTAGGCTAAAGCCCCTGCACAACACTCTGCTACGATTACTCACTCTGCCATCCTCCATTAATCATTCTTGCCTACCTCTTAAAATCCACCTACAGTTGTGGGTCCCTGATCTCTTTCCTTTCCAGGCTCAATAGCCACTAACATCAAACACATAGACTGCTTTTTTTCCTTAACCTGTTTCTCTATCATATCTAAGTCTAAAGATGGGGTAAGTTGCTATGGATTAGACTGCCATTCTGTTTGTCACAGGAGGATTTCTTGTATTTCTGCTTGACATAATATCACAAGTAGAAGAACGAGATACCTTTTTGATCCACTGATCACTCACCACTAGGGGGCGGACTAGTCTGTACAAAAAGAATCAACTCTCCGTTTAACATTGTTGTCCACTAGTGTATTGATTGCAGATTTTCAGTGTGTAATTTCTGCTTGTGTGCATTGATCCTATGTGCAATCGAATCCACCAATTAAGGGCTGAGAACGGTTCAGTGTCAGTAATTGCTACAGATAATGACACAGCACAGCCTGTAGGCAGTAAGACCAGTATATTTTCCCAGCCCGCTGATTGTTTAGGACTGTTAGAGTATGTAGAACCACCTATATACCTCTGAGTTGTCACCATTACCAGGGTACCATCTTTTCTAACATTTGAAAATAACATAAAGGAAGAAGTAAAAAAAAAATATTTACACTTATTTATTAGTATGAGACTCAAAACCAAATGCTAAAATAAATAAGAAAATCAACAAATATCACCTAGTTCATTTTGATACACAAGTGAATACCCCAAAAAGATCACGGATAAGTGTTTTTGGATACCTAATTTTAGTGTAAAACTGTTTCTAAATATCTGGAAATAATCGGGAAAAAAAATCATGTTTCTGCCAGGTCTTAGAATGACATTAAAACAACCACTGAGCAACAACACATGATATGTAATACTCTATGTCCTTTTTATATTCATGCAAATATATCAGTTGCAGAAGCAGACTGTGAAAATCTAGAGCCATCTTTGTTGCATCAGGTAATCGGGTGATACAAATCCTTTGAATTGACCAGCAGGTGTGGATATCTTTTATGGAAGAGAATTAATTCATTATTGTGATGACACAATACATTAGCAGTAATTTTAGAGATATAATCTTTGAACGGGTATAAGGAGGCTATTTCATATTAGTTAAAACTCATCATTCTAAAGTGAAGAGGGTTATTCATGAGTGAAAAGCCTCAGAGAAATTACTCTGCAAGGTTCCCAGGAGATAGGCTCTTCATTCAAAAAGAGCATGGGAGGGGCTTAGCTATCTGAACAAACCACAACTCCACTAGAAAATGTCCTTAGGGTTGATGAGACCAAAGTGGAAATGATTAAGAAAACAAAAACAAACTAAGAGCCGTATATTTGCACTGACACTTCATACTGTCTGTCAAACACCGCAATAATTTGGGATCCTTCAAAAACCTCAACCTGAGTGAAGAGCTGTGTACACACCAGTCAGTCTTTCTAACAGTCCTTAAATAGTGATGCCCTGAGGAAGAACGGGTCAGTAATCCTCCACAATGATGAGAAACTGATGGTGTGATATAGAATAATTCACTTTCAGCCTGCCAAAGGTGATTCTACGAGCTTCTCAATTATGAGGAGTGCTTCGGTTTTTACGTCCCATATCAGCATATCACGGTTTGCTATGTTTTATGTCTGTCATCTAAGCTTTTCCAACCACTATTAGACTAGAATTATATAGCAATACGACAAAGATCCAATGATTATGTTTTCGTTTGATACACCCTTATACATAAAACCATAAAAATGAAAGAGGATGCAACTCCATGCGGAAAAATGTCTTTCACACAGCAGGTTACAAGCGTTGGGGTGAAGTCGGGTTCACAGTAGTCGCATGTAAATGAGAAACTGTAGATTCAACCACCAACCTGCTGACCTGTAGGAGTCTAAAGCTTTCCCCTGAGTCACTGCTGCCCATACCTGTGATTAATTATTCTCGCGTGAGGAGGAAAGCCTGCCGGGCAAGACAAACCGTGCAAACTCGATTCTTGAGTGACCTTAGTAGAATACTGGAGAGCTTATCCGGTCAGGGATCACCTTGAGCCAGGCATTGGCATTCCTGTCAGCCGGGGAGCGTGGGCCTCAGCAGAGCATCGGTTGCTGCCTGACGGAGTGGCTGGCCAACCGGCCCCAGGCTAGCTCCCTTTTTAATCTGCTAACATCTGAAAGGCTCCACAGCAGTAATTACAGGATACACCTAGAGGTTAGAAAAATACAAATGAATTGAGTCTGCACCTCTATTTCTCATTATCACATACAAATCTCTGCAGTGATTTTCAGTTGTCCTATTAGATAGAAGTGGCTTTTTTTTTTTTTACCTGAAAGCCAAAACCCAATATATGCAACAAGATATTCTCCAGGACTACTGCATTGCAGACCTGTACATTAATAGAGCTCCTTGTCAGCTATGCAGTGGCATTTATTCTAACTATTGGAACCTGGAAACACTAAGGGGCCGGGAAAAAAAAGGATATTGGAATATGGCAAATCTGAAAGGTACAGCTTGGGTCACCTCAGTGCCTGCCCACAGTGACTTGGCAGATGTGTAGTGAGGCGAGCACACAACAGCTGCTCATTCTATATTGAGTAGCCCATTCTTCCAATTCTCCTCTCTGTCTTTGAGTTCCTGTGGAGTACAATGTCAGCTGTGCTGGAATCATCATTCATTATGATCATCTACCTTACCTCTCTCACTTCTATGATGGTGCTTTCTTTCAAATATTCATCTTTTAAAAGCAGTTTAAAGCATTCACTTTCAGTACCTAATTTTCTGAATTAATTCACACTTTACTTTGTGTGTATTGTTTTCATAAACCCAAAGGGATAGTTGGGAAGGAAAAAACATTTGGATTATAGATATCACTATAAGCGCCTGCTCAAAATTAGCTTCAGAGGACAAATGGGGGAAGATGGAAAAGATCTGCAGTGACCCACTTACTTGTGGTCCTTTTATGCCATTTATATGTACAATACAGTCCACATGACAGACAAAACACAAAGGATATTCCCTTTCCCTCTAACACTGAAAGAGAAAATTAATGTCAGTATTCTTCTGACTGATATTCTCACTCTTGATACTTGTCATACTTATGAAAAATTGTGTACCACAGTAAAAAAAAAGAAAAAAGATATTGAATTGTCTTGTTGGTAGTGATGCGTGTCTTTATGCACACATAACAAACCACCTGGGCTCTAAAACTTAGAGTCATTACTAAACCGGCAGTCCACTGTTGCAGTGTATCCAGCTGTTACAATATTGACTTGACTGAGGAAACAGATTGGCTCCAAATAAGCAGCGACGTGCAATCTTTTATTCCTCCAGGATCACTCAGCCCTACTGTACCCTCAGAGGAGTGATGGTGCGAGTCAGCCCCTGGTGAAGATGTATGTGTGATAACTGCAGGTGAACAGATCGTATGCAAGAATATTAAACAGAAACGTTGGTTTTCAAATAGAAATATATAGATATATAAATAATACATTATGAAATTTACCAAGACCTGAATGATATTTTGTAATCAAATTCACATTCACACACATGTGCACTGCAGAATCATGCCATTGCTTAATTGTGGTCATTAATCCTGATATATTTGCTCCCATCGGTCTCTATTTACACTGATCTATGGCCAGAGCAAGCTGGATAAGTTTGACCAGAGATACCACATTTTCAAAGGAATGGAATCTCATCAGTTTGTCTCATTCCTTTTTTTTTTTTTGCTTAGATTCCTTTGAAGTGAGGCCTTCAAGAGCAGGTTTAATATGTCTGTTTCCTCTGATGGTGTGAGCAGGACATCAGTATGCAGACAACGCCTAACAGTTTTGCAGTGCAGGCTGCGTGAAGCCTCTAAATTACTCTAGAATATGCAGGAGGGCGAATTCATAACAAAACCTGTCACTTCCTGTTTGTCTGTGATACATCATCACAGCCTTGTTAATATCCTCCACGTTCCACTTGGCAATTGGGGAGGCAGAAAGGCGAGGTTTGAATTTTTTTCCCCAGTAATTAATTTTTCTTTTCTTTTTTTTTTTTGCTGGGGTTACTGCAGTGTGAATCGGTGAGGGAGCCGGAGTTTGTATCTGTCTCTCTATCGACTTAAGAGATTTATCCTCCGAACAAATGGGCGGCACCGAAAACCATGTATACCAGCATAGTGAAGACAAGCACGGCACTAACACCAGAGGGCAGCAATTAACATAAATTAATCACATTGATTTAGGCTCCTTCTTCTCTACTTAGAGCTCAGACTTTTGCTGCTGTGGATTCTCCCCTTCTGAAATACTCACCGACACACATCTGACACATAATTCAAACCAATATTAAATCTGCGCATAATAATGAGCTGGTAATGGATTACAGTAACATGCTTTCCAGGCAAATTAGTGGGAGTTGTGCTTTTCTTTCTTTGGGGAAAGCAGGTGTTGTGTCCACCAGATATATGATGATAACAAAGATAGAGGTAAGTAGCAGAAAAAAATAAATTTTTCGCTTGTATCGTGTTTTCTTTCCCTGTTCACGCCCTGGTGTCCTTCCCTTTACCATCCCTGTTCGGATTTTCAGCGTGTGCTCGTGTTTAACCACTGAGGGGCACTGTAGCTTAAGCTGAGTCATGCAAAGCGGAAGAACCCAAATGAACCTTTAGGATTGCACAGCAACCGAGATAGCATCAGATGCTCAGTTCAGTGCCAGCCTCTAAAAGTTACCCAGGATACCTAAATATGCTGAGCTGTCTCCTCCCACTGCTCCTCTCTCTACCGCAATATGACTTTTCCATCCAACTCCTAGAGAAAGTTTTTGCTATCTTACTCCTCTGGTTATCCTCCTTTTCTTCTTCCTTCTTGTTTCCTTCTCGTTTGTGCTTACTCTATCGCCCTCTTTTCTTAGAGGCATGAGTTGCAATCCAGCTGTAGTCAATCTAATCCCTCTAATTCAGATAATCTAATTTTCTGGATATGGTCACACTGCTGATCTCCACTGCTGGTTCCCAACAATCTCTCTTTTCTGCTCTCTGATTTTGTGCCCAAATCCCCCGGAGTCTGCTCCTTCACACACACTCTCCACATTGCTTGGGAAATGACTGACTGACACTAATTTGAGCTGGTGAGAGTTTCCAAAGCATCACAGCTTCACTGGCTAATTGTACAAAGGAAACTGATTGTGATTTAAGGAACAGAAAGTTGAATCCTTCTGGACATTTGCACACAATATTTCAGTTTCATTGCCAGCACTAGTAAAGTTGGACAGTTTGTGCTGATGGTTCATCGAGTCTGAGGGGATTTATCACTTTATACTAACAATTATTAAAGATGAAATCACTAATTTACAACTCAATTGACTTTTACACTGACAGGTAACGTTTTATCTAAATGATTTGGGTCTTTATTTTTGCTGCAGAATGAATTTCAGTTTAATACCTAGGGTTTATGTTTGTTTGACTCAGGATATATGCTTGCACTGCAATTTGAACCATATATTTTTGTTTGTCATAAAGCTTATATGTTGTTGATGAAAAACTGAATCTGATATCATGAGTTGTGGCAGATGTTGGCAAACCTGGCACCTGCTTAAGCGTGAACAGGCTGTTATTTTCTCGACTACTTTCTCTTTGGTTTTCATTAAAAGCCGTTAGAGTGCAGTACATGTGTGATTGAGGGATTACTAAGATCTATTAGCAGATAAGAGGGACTTTCTCCCTGGAAATCACTGGAGAAGGGCTATGTAGGTTAAACATTTTGTGGCCCAGCACTCGATTTTTAATCACATTCACAGATAAGCTCAATGTTATTTGCCTCTTGTGATCCATTTTAATGCTTGCTCACAGCATCAAAATACCAGTTGTTTGGTTATGATGCCACTCTGTTTTGTGGGCCTCACGTTCCCCTTTCTATGTCTGGGGCTCCATACCTCAATTGTAAAAAGAATGAAAGCACTCTATCCTCATGGGAAATCATCATTCTTTACATGTCCTCCATTAACCTGTTATGGTGTAAAAGTACAGAAGAGAAGAAAAAAAAATCCAGTTTGCACAGGGGACAGGAACAGTGTCAGTCTCAGTGAGAGGATTAGGGCCGGGCAAACTAGACACTCACAGGGTCTGAAAGTGGGCCGACAGGACACACCCTTGTGTCGTATATCACCACGTTTGTCCTGCCTGACAGCTGAAGGGGGAAAAAAGGTATTCAGACACATATTCCTATTCGTGTCTGTCTCTCTGTTTTCTCCTGAGACTCTTTCAGTTTTTACCTCCCAACCGCGTTGACCTCTCTTTTGATTATACCTCTCTCTGTCTCACTTCTCCGCTGTGTCTCTGTCCTCTCCCTGTACCACCCGTGGCCCACTTGTGGATTTATAGGTCAACTGTCTGGCGATTTCAGGTCTATCTTGTTTAATTCTGTCCCTGAGGGTGTCAGGAGAATGAGATACCGGCTACAGTTCAGCTCTCAGTTCATGCCTGATGTCTGCTCAACTATGGACTGCAGGAGTGTAATCTGTGTCGCTTTGCGCCCTGAATGTCAAAAACTATAAAAACAGAGGCGACCGGAAGTCTATGCAATAAGAAGGTGAATGAGTAAAAGTTGGGTTTTCTTTTGTTTGGATAAATACCTCATAATGTTTGCTTACATGGACATGTCCTTTCAGTGTCTTTCAACTGATAATGACAGTTCAGGCAAATAAGGGCACACAAGTGATTAAGGGATGCACAAGATATTTCAAAACACAGGTAGTGGTCCTGTTTTCTGTCTTTTTCTTCTTCAAAATTTGTGTCAGCTCCAACGCTCTCCTCATACGACTTTTGTCCTTTAATCCATCTTCTTTTCCCCAGTGAAATATGGATGTATTCAGGATGACTGCAATGCAGCTAAAACAACAGCATTGGTCTTATTCTGAGATCAGGAAAAAGGGAGGGTGGACTGTCATCGCAGTCTGCATGCAGGTTTAAAGAGTCCCTTTGCTTTCAGAATGTGGATTTATATTGGGTCAGCTGCCCATGCAACAGATCTTCAAAGAGGTGAAGGAAAGCACACACACACACATAGAGACATATGTTCCTGTCTCAGCATGACTACACCACTACAGAGAGATGGAGATAATTCAATAGATAAAAGGAAACCTGACTGAGGGACTGAGAAATAAGAAGACAGCCTCAAAAACTCGAAGCAAAGTAACGAGAAGAAGAGAAACTAGCTCTAAAGCTAGACTTTAAGACATTCACAAAGGGAAATATTAATGGTGTTTATGCCACATATAACACATTTTTCAGACAACCCCCCCCCCCGGAATGCTTACATTGGCATATTAGGGATATTTTCAGAAACTGACCTGGGTGCTTCTCAGTGTTGACTCAGCCTACTGTGGGCTGTGTAAGCAAGCCAGACAGGTGTTTTCCGTTCTGCATTGTCCTTTTGTTCTGTATTGCTCTCACACCTCAGCCAGGCCTGACGCCAGCACGGCAGGTGAAAGGGTGTCATCCAGTTCCCACCACATGTCAGGGAGTATAAATATAACACCGACTTTTGGGATTTAGGGTAAATTTAAACGCCACGTCAAGCATCCTGAGTCTCATCACTAGAATTTTAGAAGGCACGTAGGGGTATAGTTGGAGCAGTTGTTGATTTGGATTTGACTGTTAAATGTTTGAGAAGGATGAAAAAAGCTGCAACAAATGCAGTAAGTCTTTTTATAATTTGCAATTCAATATACAATAAGATTAGACATATTAGTGTTTCAGTATCACAAATATGTACATCCATACATATCGATTCAGATTTATTGGACTCATTCATTTTGTTTCATCCAGAGAAAAACGTGATTAAATAATCAAAATAATAAGTCAAGGAAAGGACTGTCCTTAAATTTAATTTAGTTTATTCATATGAGTGAACTTTTTTTCATTGCTTTAATCCTAACTCCTCAAATGAATAGATTGGTGGGATTTGACTTCTAGCTGGGAAAGATCTTATTATTGAGGACTAATCAAACTCATTTAAAATGAAATTGTTAAAACTAGCTGCAATTCAATCAATTCCAGTACTATGAGTTCTCTTTTTACACCCTTTAATGACTTTTATAAGAAATTTTTGTGAAAAGTTTTGCTTAAATAGGAGAACAGAATTAATCCAGTTTAATCTCCTAATAAGATATTGGAGTCTTTGATAAAAAACTATCTTGCTTATTGGATATTTTGGATCAGCTCCTTTTTTTTCATAGGCTCAAATTGTGTCCCATCTCAGTGTTCAGCGTTGTCCGTGCCCTGCTGCCTATCAGCGTGGAATGACAGACAATTAGTGACAGTGGAAATGGCTTTTCAAGCCAACCCATTCTCCCTGAATTCCCTTGTCACAGCTCATTGCGATAGTAGTAACTGCAGAAGCAGTGCAAGTGGGATAGCAGAGCATTTACATCACAGATTCATATTTCAAAAGCTACTTGGGCTGAGATTCATTTTGAGAGGAGTGCACATGCTCATGCACACGTACATAAATACCAATGGCACTTACAGAGCAGGTCCCACTGCATCAAACATACAATTTCACTCTAGAGTCTGTCTGCTTACACGACCGTGTTGTTTGCTGTGCCCTGCTACTTTCATCTCAGCTCGAGAAAGAAAAAAAAAGGAATTGAATATGATATTCACGTTTTGGTTGCAAACTACCACAGCATGCTTAAGAACTACTCATTTATTTAACACGCTGGAGCAATTAGGAGAAAATGAAATGAAATCTAATTTCAGAGCAGAGTTGTAGCTCATTGCTTTGCCCGTGGACTTGATTATTTTTAGATGTGGAATATATTTTGTAATGCTACAAGAGAATTCATTAAATCTAACTTGAAAAATGATACTTTTTTCCCCCATTCTTCTTTCAGTGAACTCACTCATTGTTTAGCCTTCACAATGTTGCTGGTCAGACACAGAAATTACTGTCCAGTTAACAAAACATGTCCAAGTTTCTGACCATTAGCCATTTGGACACTCAAAAAATCTGTTCAAATTAAGGCTTTTGTCATAGTATGAGCCGGAAATAAAGTTTTTGTTGTGGCTATTTTGCAGAAAAAAAATAACTCACAAATATGTGTGGGATCTGATTGGAATGGCTTTATATGTACAAAAAATACCTTTTTTATCTTTGGAGAGAGAGATAAAGTAAACTATGTGAACTTGAAAATGTCAGAATTCTTATTAGTTGAACAGTTATGTCTGTGGCCTTGTGATGGACTGTGAACTGTCCAGGGTGTACCCTGCCTATTATCCAATATGAGCTGGGATAGGTAACCCCCAACGCCACCCTACTAGGAGTAAGTATTATGAATGAATGAATTATATTTATTATAAACCAACATTCATTTTGGGATTGTTATATGTGGGTAATGACTTAATGCAATTAATGACTTATTAGTCCTAAAATTCTGTCTTTCATTTTCATAATTTTTCTAACATTATCAGAGTGCAATTATATGTGAGTGCAGTACTTACCTATTGTATTCATCAGTGGGTCAAACCCAAGGAACAAATGTTCCAGTGCAGGTATAGGTAATAAAACATTTACCATGCTGTGAAGAATACGTGCAAAGTGCTGTTTGAATTAATACTTAATGGAAAACCGATGGATCCAGTCGGAAACAAGTTCTGCTGAGGAAGCTGGTCTCATGTAAATAGCAGGGGTGAAAGATTTAAAATTGACCTTTACTACTTGACCCCTCTCTGAATTGGAAAAGCCCGATAGTGTGCACTCAGCATTACATGGCTGGAAACAGACAGCTGAAGGGCCAGAGGAAAATGGGAGGAGCTCCAGAGATCGGTGGGCCAAAGTGGGGCTCTGTGCCTTGGAGATCTCGTCCCACCCTTTGTTACATAACATGCATGAGTCTTGTTTCAATCTTTTTTGATCAGCAGTTTTTCTCTGACAACACCTGTACAGTTTGCTGGGGTGTGGACTATGAGCTATGGTGCATCTTATTCACAGCCTTATCAGAGTAAAACCTAATTCCATGTGATTCAAATGAATTTTGCAATGGACAGTTATCATGCACAGACATGCATTAATCACTACCTTATGCAATCAGCCAGCAGATGTTAGAATCTGAAATATCTTTACCACTACCTTTACAGTCTGACAGATACTAATGTTTTTTAATAAGCACAACTTTTCATCTTGTTAGCTCATCTGTTAGAGTAGAACATTATCATATTTTAGCTTCAGGTTTTTTACAAAGATTCAGAATTTTTTTTCTTACATTTAATTTCTCAGGATCATAAAAAGCCTGATGTGGATGCTGGAATCTCCTGTTCAGAGATGAAGATAAAGGGACTGTGTCAGTCATACTTTAATGAGGTATCACCAGCAAAGACTATCTGTATACTCTCTTCCACAGCAATGAGATGGTCATTGTCCATTTGAAGTGGAACCAAACGTGTGAAAACAAACAATTAAAAAAAGCCTAGACACTATAAAATTGTTTTCTCTTTGAGGCCACGTTTGGATGCTGCTGGGTTTCAAGGACAGAATGGTAACGGTTTGAATCCACTGATTATTCCATGGGTAAAATGTTTTACAAATTTAGACAGTGTGGATAATGTGCTGTTTAGATTTAGGAGTTTGCTCCAAGACTTGCATTTTGAACACGTTGTGACCATCTAGTTAAAAACAGAAAATAAAGCATTTTTTGGTCCGTGAATCTTAATGTCACCTCCTCACTAAACCTGTCACTTCTTAGTGGTGGTGACTTCAGCCTTGACACTCATTTGGACACTGTCAGCCATATTAAAAGCCGATGCATGCTTCTTCCATACTGTCCTCCCCCTATTCACGTTATATAGTATAAGACTAATTCCTCGACTGCTTCAGACATCCTACAAGAGTTCTTAACATTTTTAGAAAATTACAGAATTTTACTCATTTTCTTATTCTTATTTTATTAAGGATGGCAAAGATAACAATTTAAGTGTTACAGTGAATCCTGACATATGTCTAAAGTGTTGTTCTCAATGACTATTCACTATCTCTTTCTCCCCTCATTGCTCTCCTGACAAAGTATCAGTCTCTCTCGTGTCTCTATTAGACGCAGTCCTCCATCACTGCCCCTCCCTTTCTGCATTCCTCCATCGCTCCCCTCTTCCTCAGCCCCCTAGGGAGCAGCGATACTGCTGATGCATCACCACCCAAGATAATTCGTTTAAATGACAGATTAGGAGGGTAACTTGATTTGTGTCCAATACAGTATGTAGTGTCTGTTACCAATCTAATAAAGCCAACCTCCCCGCCCCCCCTTTGCTTCTTCCTCTGAACCCCTCTCCTCCTCTTCACTCATCTCCCCCTGTAGCTTTTATCTGTCGCAATAAGTTCCCCTTTCAGTGAGGAAGAAAAAAAAGGGGAAGGGGGTGGTGCGAGAGAGACTTGTCTCTGGTGTCTGTAACATGATTGCAAGCTTGGGCCACCAAGGCCTCCACATAATTGAATTGCGAGACCGGGAAGCTGCGAGGTTTGGCGAGGCGCTCATTGACTCATTGATCGGCACCGAGGGGCTTCAGAAATATGCCTTGCAGTTGTAGCCAATCAATCAAACAATTAAGGCCGGGCTCTTGTGCTGGCCGTGCTCCATTTAAGTCTAACCTCCCAGCTCCCTGTTCCATGCATTCCAAATTAAATGCTGCTTGCCACAGAATGAGCCCGCCACCTTCCACTGTCTGCTCTCTACCTGGGGAAAAAATAACTGTGAGTCTGCTTTGTGCGCAGTGGCCACCTCGCGAAGCTTCCGTGTCAGCTGTGACAACACACAATCCCTCCTCTGCAGTCTGTGTGCACAAGCCATTCTCAGTGGCGCTTGCCTTGCTACCTTGTAAGATCCTAGGATGTTTTATTGGATTTTAACAGCGCAAGGAATAGTTATGTCAGCTGTTGTGTAACTATCCTGGAAGCTGACACAGTTAGGAGGTAGAAGGAGGATGCGCTTAACAAGAAAAGGCGGGGGTCACCATGTGTGGCCTTTCCTGCAGCATGCCCCTCCCCCTTCCATCTCCTCTACCTTTATTCCATGCTTTTTTCCCAATCCTCCCCTCACACGTAGGACAGTAAAACCTACAGCAGCAGCAGGAGGATTATTCCTCGCCCGTGACTTCGTGACTGGAATCCACAGCTGCCTCCCTCTCGCCATATGGCATTATCAATTTTGCTCACTATGGCGGAGCCTGTCACCTTAAGACTGTGCCTCCCTGGCTTGCCGCCCTAGCTCGCATCTGTCAAAGGGGTCTAGTGAGAGTTTAATATCTCTCTCTCTCACTTACACTCTGCCTTTTACCTTATTTCTCCCCTCTATGCTCCCCTCATCCCCATATCTCCTCCTTCTGTGTCACTACTACCATTTTGATTGTAACATTTAGAAGGGGCTTTAGGAGAGATAGCGAGTCCGGCCTGAAACCTCTCGGGTACCTACTAAAAGCCCTGAAATATACCTCCTTATTGCCGCGCCTCTGCTGCATAGATAGAAGATGATGAATCAAGCGTGTCTCTTTATTAGGAATGTGTCCTTAATCTTTCCAAATGGCCACCTGGCCTGATTTGTGACCTTGAGGAAGTGTCGGAGATATCCGTCTGAAGCTCGGAGGAGCAGCAGGATGTCGCAAAATGCACACACACGAGCACACTACATGTGCTCGTACACACAGCGCATGGACAAACATATATATTCCCTGAGAGGACAGGATTATGACAAGAGGGGTGTTTGTTGCACGGTTGTCCTTGGGCCGTAAATATGTTCCCAGAAAATGCTCGGCCTAAAAACCGAAGGATCCTGGGTGTCACAAAATAAAGAGTAAGAAGTAACTGTCATTAGGAAGACCAAGACCGCTGTTGCAAACAACCACGTGAGTCTGAGTCCTAGAAATAACAGCCGCTCTTCTTTAAAAAAAAAAAAATCTTTATTTAGCTGAGCAAGATGATTTGAATACGACATTGTATTGCTGCATCTGTAAGTGTGTTTACATTCCTTTACATCTCTGGATCACATATACACAATAATCCGTTTGTTTACCTGTTTTAATTCTTGCTGGCACACGTAAGCTATTCCGTCCTGTTTTCGTTAAGGCACCGGAGCCCTGAAATTCCATAAATATTTCCCAGAGGCACTGTGAGTGAAAATGCATATATTCATAGCATTAGTTGTGGAGTAGTGAAAATGGTTGCGTGAGATCATATGTCAATATAGAGCAAACGACGTGTTCGTTTCTGCTTCTTAATTCTGTCCATTATTATTTTTGCTTCTTTCTCACTTGCCGATTCTATAATGGTAAATGGTTCTTAACTTTGCCGTGATTCTTTAAAATAGCTTTACGGTGTCTTCCGCATTCGCACAGACACTCAGTTTTTGTCCTTCAGAGACGCAGCATCACATTGTAATGCAAATACAACCACAGAAATGCAAATGACCAAATGGAATGTGGCATTAATACATGAGAGACATCTTCTAGTTCACAATATGCTTCCATGCGGTTTTGTTTCACGCATTCCTGAGTTTTATAATGCTTTGATATGAGTAAGCACCTACCATTCACTGTTTTGCTCAATGGAGCAACTGTATCCACGGTCCATTAGGGCAGCAATATTCCCTTTGCCTGGAAACCTGACTTCACATACTTCCCATTTAAGCTGCCATTTCCACTGGTGATGGTAGCGGTCACGATAAAGTATGATAAGCATCTAAATGCTTCATTCCCTGTTTTTCCTCTTAAGTCCAATGTTTCAAACCAGTGCTGGAGCAGGAAATCAATGTCATCCATTTTTAAAGCTTGTTGGCTTTAGCTACAAAAGGCTTTCTGCTCCCTCTCAGGACAGCTGGTTATTTATCATGTGACCACGTGTGGTAGGTTTGGTAGGAGTTTTTTCGCTGGATGCCCTTCTTCACGCAATCCTTGCATTTATCTGGGCTGTATTTCAATCTTTGACGCTTTTCTACAGAAATCATACATACTCATAATATGACATATCATAGGAAATCCCTAGACTGGATTATAAAACTCCCCAAACTCTATAGAGACAGTTTGGGATAATATATGTTGCAGTAATATTTCCGACTTCCAAAGTCAGGTGAAGGAAAACAGCTAACAGCAAGACATGGCTAAAACCTTTGAGTCAAAATCTGCATCATTCAGAAATGAAACCAGACAGAGCGACTGCTTATTTTAGCGGTGCAGCACTGATCTCATGCCAAGCCAACTTCAGTAGGATGATGAGTCCTCATCTATACATTTGGGAGTTGTTGATTCTCTGAGCTGGGAGTTTTTAAATTCAACTATATTCACTATAAAGACTAGCCAAAATGCTTCTCACAAGATTTGACCTGTTTTTGATACGTAAACAAATATCATAGCTTCTAAAGTACCAGGACAAAACGCAATATGACCGGAACCAGCCTTTGAACTGTTTCAGTACTTGCCCTTTGTAAAAACAGAATCTCTTTCTTTCAGCCACTCTTTGCTCTCACAGATGTGTCAAATTGATTTTTCCCCATTCAGTCAGTCATCGCTCCTACATGTCTTGACTAAATCAAATGTTCAGTGGAGGGTGAATGAAGCAATGTCCAAAGGCTCAATAAGAAAAACAGCATTCAGACTGCATCTTCTAAATGTATAGCTGATTTGCATATACTTTCACAAAAAGGCTTCTCTTATTCATGTGCATTGCAGCAATGATTAGTAACCGTTAGCTGAGGATTGCCAATCACACTTACAATCACCAATTGGCTAAAAGGAGGAGCTGGTTAATTACCTGTTATAATGTTCGCCAGCCAGTTCCTCGGGCATTGAGATACATTCTATTACACTGGGGAAGATGATCCTTAAACTTAATGAGTGTACTCTCCCTGTAAGACCCTATTTTAGTTTCAGTCACTTTATATTCAGCTTTTTAATGAGCCACATCTAATGAGCTAAAATGCTTTTTTTTGTTCCCGGCAAAATGAAGGAATATTGTTTTTCTTATTTAATTATTCATTTATGCATCTAAGATTATGATAACATAAAAAGACAACAGTTTGAGGGCTCAGAGGAGGAATATGTAAGGACTTTTTTTCTATGAAAACAGACAAAGATGTAAACAGAAATCTTTATGTCCACCGCTCTCTTCTGTTTTTCAAACCTTTACAGTTGAATCTGCTGAATGCGTTTGTTCAGCTAAATAGTAAAGCTGTGTGTTTTTTGTTTTCATGCTAAATACTTTTGTTTGTCGAAGTGGGGAGACTAAGTGAAAGCTGTATTCACATAATTAGTTTTAGGCTCTGTTCTGTCTGTATCGACTGCTGACAGAATGCAGCGTTCAAAAGAATCTCACAGTCATCCTATTAGGAACATCTCACCTGGGTGCTGAGGCTGCATTGCAATCAAACAGGAAAAGACACAAACTGACTCAGATTGTTGCTTGTTTTTGCTTGACAACACTATATTCGGTAGAGTCACACTTCATGAAATAAGTAGCCAAATTGCTACTTAATTATATCATATTATATAATTAAAACATTATTTATATTTGCTTTAATTCCCACGTTAAGGACATCTGTTGATTTAAGGACCATTTAGATTATGTGTTCACTCCCACTGTGGTTTTTTTAAGTATTTCTATTTGACTGTATATCAAATTAAACTGTCCGTTTTGCTATCAAGAGATAATATTCATCATACATCATCATTTAACACGTTACAGCCCTTAAGCACTGCAAAACATTGTGCACATTCTATTCCACTGTGTACTATTGTTTAGTTTATGTAAGTTTTTATCCATTTGTTAGAATAACACAAGCGCTCACAACATTATGATTCACAGAAAGATATTCCTTCTCAAATCATTTAAAGATGGCATTTCAAGCTTATTTCTGGCCTATTATGGTGAACACTAGCTGGTTTTATCTGGTCTCATCCGAATATTGTTTTTGTTGTTTTTTTGTATAGTAACTAAGATTAAGAAGTCCAGGAGGTTGAGGTAGTGTAGTATTGAGCATTTAAAGGGCGCAGATCGATGTTGGTATTCAATAAATTACCCTCATTGTAATCAAAGGATGATCAATACATGACCCTTTGGCCAAAATGTGCATCAATACAAAACTTTGTTGTCATCATTTAGTGATTTTATCAACCATAAAATGGATGCTTCTGGTGTCCTCAACGCCTGTGAATACTGGGTCGAGTTAAAAAACAATGTTTAGATTGAAGAAGTTATGACCTAATCTTTTCAATCATGTTCTAGATTTGAAAAAAGTATGATTTTACAGTTCTTGTCTAATGCTTTGTTGTAATGTTTCTTTGTAAGAACTTATATTATGTGTCAGCAAATGTTCATTTAATGAACCAAGAAACCAGGAAAGAAAAGCACAAAAATTTGTGCAGTCTGTGATATCCAATTTTGAGATTGTAGGGATTAAAGTTACCCTCCAGCTATGCACTTGTGCAGATTTTGTGAGAGAACAGAGAAAATCTGAATCAGAACAGAGTTACTGTACATGCTGTAGAGAACAAATCTACTAGTTACTGCTCTGCGGAAATATATGAAATATGAGTAGGATTATGAGAGGGAATGAGCATACACTGCAGCGTATCTGGTAAATCCTCCCGGAGGTGCGATCTCAATACATGTGGGGAGGAGAGGGTGATATCAAAACTGCCTGGTTGACTGGTTGAGGGCTCATTTTCTTTATTAGTGGATTTAGACACATTAAGACTGATATGCCACATTAATTTTCATTCCTATTAGGCAAGGCAAAGATGTCCAGCAGCATTAATGAAGCTGGAACATTGTCATATAGAAAGCAGTGTAATGCATAGGAACAAATTATTAATCTGTAGTAGCACTTGGGGATATTCTTCATGTAGTTGTACATTTACTTCAACTGAATGCCCTTCACTGACTTTAGTGCATGTTACCATATAAGGATCAATACCGGAAGAGCTATTTGTGGTCAGTTTCATATTTTTCAACCATTCAAGCAGTTATTTATAGCACAGTGACATATTAACCACACACTGCAATGGATTTGCAGGCAGACAAAAGCACAAACCCTGCAGTGTCAATTTACTTCAGTGTATTGCTATGCTGCTTACCCTGATAGCTGTATAAATAGCTTTTTAAAAACACAGTTTCTGAATTTCCAGTGAGAAAAATGTTTGACTCCTAGTCCGCGACAAGATGACCTTCATTCACATCTATCTGATATTGCATATAAATCCATGAAGAGGAGGAGTTGGAGTGAGAGGAAGGAATGTTGGGTGGGGGGTGAAATGTGTATTGGTGATGTTTCATTTCAGTTCAGTAGCTGCATCCTCAGTGGTTCTTGTTGTGAAACAGATACTCTAACAAACAGCAAGTAGTGGGGGAGGATGTGAGGATGGAAGACTTCAAGGGGAATAAGGCTAGGAATTCAAGGAAAGAAAATATTTTTAAAAAGCTTTTTTTTAAAAGATGTGAAACTTAAAATAAAGCATGAAGACAGATGGGAGACTGTTAGCTTTAGGAGGCAGAAATAAAATAGATTGAGATCGACATGTCAGGAGAGGGGGTGCAAATTGTGTAGTGCATGAAACATCCAGATGTATTTCAGGTCCAATTAAGAAGAAAAAATCAGTGGTGTAGTACAGAACTAAATTAAAGTCCTTTTCAGGCAAATAAAGCTATAAAGTTAACCAGGGACACCAGCAGAAAAAAAGACAAAACCATTTAAATCATATATCTCAAATGCAAAGACATTGTAGATGCTTTAGGATAATCCCAAGGAGAAAGTTTGTATAAAAGTGCAGTAGCACGCAGCTATATGTGTTTTTGTGTTATCTTCTTTGATAACCTGCAGCGTGATGATGGCAGGTCAGCAGCTGAAATGGCTCCAGGACTTCTACTGCAGGTTTCAGTAGTTAGTGCTTCATAGAGGTCCAAGAAAGCGAGTGTTGCTTTTGGACTCTGTCCAAATTCTCGCAATAAGTGAGGAGCAGGTTCCTCAGTGGTTGTGCCAGGAATAAAACATACAAATAAAAACATATTATGGCTTAACAGTCATACAGCATCTAAAGTATCACGTTTTATATTACTGAGGTTTGATTTAAAACTGTGAATTGTGTGAAAACTGTAATAAATCCCCAACCAGTGTAAATGTTTCTGTCAGACACATTGTCATGCCTAAATTGTCTGTGTACACGAACAGTTAAATGCAACTACTCTGCTCTCTATCTTGAATACCACTTTAAAAACAGATAAAAACTTACTATCAAGATCTCATTTGTCAGTGGGGTTTTCCTAAATAAATAAGAAGTTAAATCTAATAAGATCAGTTGATCAGCAGAACAAAAAGAAGAAATATTGGCTAATATTATATACTGTATGAACTATCTCGACCATTTGTTTTGGATTAAAAAGAGGGTTAGAAAACAACCCCATGATTCAGATGTGATGTAATCCATCTCCCCAAGCTGCCAAAGACTGCATCCATAGTGACTAATATATCTGTAAGCAGTTAAATGTTAGGAATAATCAACTTCTAGACACATGCTAGCTGAGGAGAAGACAGAATTTTTCACCAGTGGTCGCTGAATTTAAGAAATGGCTGCTTAGCTGAGATAGATTTGGATTTCAAAGTAAAATATTGAAATTTGGAGCTGAAAGAAGGAGAGACTTGGTAGGTTAGTTTAAATTCACTAGCAGAACAAACAACAATGACACCTGGGTATGTGACTTTTATCACTGTTGAAGAAAACTAATGATAAACTGTTCCCTCACACACAGCTTCACTCAAAGCACACGCTTATCACATTTTATGATATGAAATTTTCAGGAGAAGAAACCTCAATTTGCAGATTTTCGGTGGATAGACATGTGAAAACAGCCTGCACTTTGACAAGAATACACTGATGAAAAGTGAAGGAATTAGTCGAACCAGACATTTATCCACCCATTTGTTATGCCAGCTAGGCTTAATTACTCACTCACTGCAGATTTGAACTGTCTCTTGATTACTGTAACTCAGAGGAGCTTTTGATGTGTCACTTTGCTGGCTGAGCACAAGCTCTCACCACAAATCTTTGCTGCTTGGCTCTAGGCAGAATAATACGCTCATGTTTGGCAGTTAAAATATTTGTTCAGTCTTTTAAAGATTCCAATTTCCACTAAAACATACAGGGCTGGAGTTTTTAAGCTTAAGATGAAAATAAAAAATATTACAGCTTCAAGTTAGTTAAGGCTGTTATAGGATTTATAATTCAACCACTGGTATCAGCCTCATCGTAAGATTAACTTATTACAACTTGAGTTAAAAGGGGTGTTTTGGAGACACATTAAGACATGCAGGCCTTTATTACAGCAGCAAGTTGAATACAATTAATGTCTGTTCAAGCATTGGGCTGTCTGCAACTCTGTTCTGATTGGCCATTGGTCAAATATGATGACAGGTCATTAAGAACTCATTTGTCATAGCTGACTGTTCACGTGTATTTTCATTAATTGAGAAGTGAGACAGAGATTGATAAGAAGGAGGCCAAAAAGAGTAGAGGCATAAAATTCACTTCACCATCCAGTTTCACTTGGATGATCTTAATGTGTGTATTACAAGAAACATAAGCTGCTGTCAGCCCTGGTTCTCAACAAAAATTATGGCTTTTATCCACAGACCTCCTCCAGGAGAGTGTGCCCAGCTTGGGTTATAATCTCTCCCTTTAGGACCGTGTGCAAAAGTGAAAGTTTGAGCCCTCACAAACATAATTTTAAGCATGAACATGTTGTGTGCTGTTGATATCCTGTTAATGAGTACACACGTGTGTAGCTGTGCCAGTGGTCATGCCAGTGTATGCATGTACACACTCAGCACATGTTTGAGTGTATGTGCCTTCACAGTGTGTTTCGTCCGTCTGCTTATGCTACTCTCACACTGAAACTGCTTGTTGTGCATTCATGTAAAAGCTATTGATTTTCTTCCTCTCATCAGATCGATACCTATTCAGGTCAACGCATCTGAGCATACTACAGAAAATCTGGGAACCAGTCCTTTGGTGTCTCTATTTTTTTTACTCAACAAAAAGAAACTAATTGCTGTCACTAACAAGATGGTCAAACGTGTCCCTTGATGGATAGATAGTCAACGGCCTCAAAAGGTTAGCATTTTCGGCACAGTTTTAGTATTCTGATAGTGTGACATGTGTGTGCTTGTGGAAAATTCTTTAAGCTCAAGAGTCCAATTAGCGAGCAAATATAATATAACAGTTTCACATAGCACATATTTGAAACCCTCCTCTGTGTATGGCTTGTATATTATTGTTATTGTAGATATATTTATTTTAGTTATGATTAAGTATGCATTAAAAGGGTGTTTAACACTTTTAATGTAACCATTCTATCTATCTATCTATCTATCTATCTATCTATCTATCTATCTATCTATCTATCTATCTATCTATCTATCTATCTATCTATCTATCTATCTATCTATCTATCTATCTATCTATCTATCTATCTATCTATCTGTAGACAGAGGAAACACAATAGGCTCACAGCACCTGCTGCGGACGGAAAGACTGCTGTCACCACTCATATCCCAAAATCGCTCTCTCCTTGTCAACACCCGAGAAAAGCAGCCACACGCAGTGGCAGGTGACCCCACAATGGCTTATCACACTACCGCACATCTGCAAGCTCGCACAGCCACTTCCCGGCTTCTGAGTGTGTATATGTCTCTTCAGGTAAAAGTGCACGTTGTCTTAGATATCTTCAAGATCAGCCGGCGCTTTGCTTCTAACACAGTGTGACTAAATGTGAGCTCAGTTTGAAGGGCCTTGAAGGTTGATCTGTTTTGGTTACTAAGAAATTGAAGATTGTGTCGGATGATGCGTGTTGCCTTCACATCTGTGATATCATGGCGGTGTCTAAGAAAATTACATCAGCATAATCTCCCTCTCTCCAGGCTTTCTCACTGCATGTTGCCCTTGACCACCCATCATCTTTTCCTCACATGCGGCAGAGGGGGAACAACAGTAAACCTCTCAGACGCCGTTTTGCTTTCCAGAATTGTTGCGTAGAGTCCTACATAAAGGTACCATTTACCTTTATCATTAAAAACTCTTCATTTATCTAGTCAGTCTTGTCAGTGCAAGTATTCCAGTCAGTTAAAGACATTCGAGACAACATGTTAAATCTACATTTTACACCCATTTTACACATCTTTTAAGACTCCATTGTCATTTTGACATTTCATACAGAGGAAGCTCAGCCCTGTGAAAATATGGGGCTTCACATTTCAAGCTGACATTCCGGAATAAGCTGAGTGATGACAGCATCATTGGTTAGAGTTGCATTTTCTGCTGTGCTGTTTTGCCTTACATCCATTGCCTATTTCACCTGTTACTACCCCCTTGACATTTCATATCAACAACAAATCATCTTCCACCCTCACTGCTTCTTCACTACTTTCACACATGCCACAGATACATAAGAAAGGTGCTTCAGTCTAGTGTTTAAATATGTTTATGAAAATATGTAATATTGTATTAATAGATTTTTTCCCCCTGTACCTTGTTAATAAAAACCTACTTTAGTTTACCTTTGAAAGTAAAGGGCATTCTGCAGTTTGTGTGCATAGCACTGCACACAAGATTTGTGGATTTTACCAGGTTGTGTGAAATGCTGGATAGTCATGGTACAAAGATGCATTCATTTGCTTCATTGCTGTAAAATAAAGGAACACTGATCAGTGTACAAATCTATTAATCTTTTCTGAAATTTTGAGAAGCCTGAGCACAAACTAACTGGGCCAGGACTCACAATTGTCAGTTTTGTTTACACATACACATACACACACAAGCACAAAGCTGTCTAAAGCTGACAAGCTCAGCAGGACAGGGCCTTCTTCCTCTTCATCATTTATTCACCAACACAGCATCCTTTGGCCAGCACATTCTATAGAGCAAACATTTATTCTCAGCATTCTTCAATTTCCCTCACAAAGCTGTTTTCTAGCTCCATGCCCATGCCCAGTCTTTTCACTATGCAATGTTCCGGCCATATTGGTTCCATAAGCCAGTTTGGGTGCTGGTATACAGTGATCCAGTCAAATACTGCTGAGAGGAGACATTGGTGTAACTGAATACATGCATGCATGGATAGTATTATGTATGAATGGACAGGACGGAGTCATGTATTTCACAATGTGTCCTTTGAAGGTCTCAATTCATCAGTCTCAGGCAAAGACCAACAGCCTTCAATACAAATGACACTTCTTCTTCTTTGTTCAGCTTATTCTACTAAAACATACCAAATAAGAAATTGTGAATAAAATCCAACTAGTCCTAGTTTTTACAAAGAAATGTAGAAATTTAGAAATAATTGTGCGATTATTGTGTGACACAAATACAAAAAATTATTCAGCATTTTTTACACACATATTCTGTCATATCAAAATGGGATATTTTAGCTCCTATTTTATGCTATTTCAACATGTTGGCATCTATTCTTTTAAGTTTAAATGAACAAACAAAAAAATAATAATATTTCCAATGCCTTGCTGACTCTCTGACTGATCCCGTTGACTGTTGGTGAAGACCTGGATACGTATTTTTTACAAATGATAAATATATCCTTTTTGGCCTGAGTTTACAATTGCATGATTCTAGTTTTTCATTTGCCAAAATAACCTTAAAAAAAAAAAACTTTGCATACTTTCCAATCACACTTGACAATTGCCAAATGTTTCGCAAGTGGTATTTCTTTTTCATGGTTCCCTTTTATGACTTACACTGGAATAGAAGTCATGCTTGTGTGCTTGACAGATAGTTTTCACAGTGCAAATGGCATCAAACCAATAGCAACATCATCAGCAATGGGCCATTGCCATAGTGGCATGTAGATAAAGAACTGAGGCACATCAGGGTGGATGATTTCCCTTATGTGTTTTTGTATCAAATTTCTCATCAGCTCCATACAGCATATTGAGAACCATGAAAAGAAACACAATGAAGAATAACTTTAATGGGCAACATGTAAATAGGCTCACAGTGACAATAATATTAGAGTAGCACAAAGATACTTACTCTTTTGACAGTTTGAGGACATGTCATGGTTTTCAATTCTTAATTATTTTCTGCTCCTTAAAACAGCGGTGTGGATGCTGATGCCAAACAAAGAGAATTAAATTATCAGGAAAGCTGTTTAAAGTGTTTTATCCTGGTGAAATAGCTTTTGAGACTTGTGAAATGAGCCTTACACTAGAGAGAAATAACTTTGTTTTGAACCTGGTTGTTTAGTTGAGCTATACAACACAGCTAAAGGTTCATTTTTTTCTATTGATTTTCCTCTTTGCCAACAAGAACAAATAATTCAGCTTTGCTAAAACGAAAGCATCAAGAACAACTAACAGGGATATACCAAATGTGCTACTAAATGATCAGGAAATAGAAGATTTATGAGGGCATGTTGGTAATCCTTTTGACCATGAACATGAAAACCTAAACGGGTGAGGACCCGTGGTTCATTCTCTTTAGTGATTACATGAACTTGCCAAATCAATACCAAGTCACATGGAGGCAGTGCTGGTGGCATGTGGCATCTTACTTAGACCCTCAATGCTGTTTTTTTTAATTAATCTGTCTGTAGAAACCATAAACAGCAAGAATGTTTTACAGCTGCAGGAAGGCAGTAAAATAATAGAAGCTGTGCAGTTTTTATCCAACAATAAATATGATGCAGTTCCTCACAGGTATTTTCGCATAAGCTGGAAGAGTAATGACCAAATTTATGGTTTTCAATTGAAATATCAATACTGGCTGAGATGTGCTATAAATCAAAGGGTGGTCAGCATAATTAAAATACAGGAAGTAGCTTGAGCACGGATATTTCCATAACGTGAAGGAACCAGAAATCTATGTGGCTGCATCAAAGGACACGTGAGTACATACTCACATGTTAGGACAGTCAAAAGATTTTTCAAGCCCACAATTAATCCTTGCTACTTGCAATTGTACAGACTGAGTGTTTTGTTTGTTGTGACAGCCGAACAACACTTATCCATTTTTATCTTGACAAGGAGCTATTGTGATCATTTTGACCTTTTTAATTAAACCTGTATAAGAAAGTATACATGGTCATCTCTCTCTCTTTATGAAAGTCGAAGATGGTAACAAATGGAAACGGCAGGTGTGACTCAGAGATTGCCACTCATGGGGGAATGCTCCAGAGCAGCATGAGTAAGATCCTGAAATGAAGCATCTACGTCTGCAGGGGCTTCATAAGCTCTGCGTCATTCTTCCACCCAATGACTCTCGACCCTCCCAGGGGAGACGAGGAAGTCCCTCACCCAAAGCCTGTGTCTCTGCTCCTTGATAGTGTGATGACCTTGTCCCCATCTCGAATCCCGCTGCTCTCTTTCCTAACCTTTGACCCCACATAGGCACAAAGGTGACAAAGTTCTACTGGAGGAGCGATGACACAGCTGACTTTAGCTGAAAACTTTGCTTGCCTTTCAGTCTCTCGGCGGGCGTGTGCGTCAAATGCTAAGGAACATCATGTTTTAGTACATAAGTCACGGAACATACAGAGCAATAGAAAAGGCTCAAGTTCACATTTAGAAAAGGTGGAAAATAGAGTTGAAAGAAGCAGAAAAGAACTTAGTGGGAGAGAGTAACTCTATATATATATATATACAGCACACAACTACATCCCTTATTCCTTTTTACTGTATTTTTTCTAAATAAACACTTTTTTATTGTTTTTCCCCTTCCTTGTTGTCCTTTTTGAGTTCTATGCAACGTCAAAGACCTAAATATATACTCTGAATGACAAAAAAACAGATTGCTGTTGCTCACATTGTGTCCACTTTGGAAAAAGGATGTTATACCTACAGTTTACCACTGTCTTCCTTATGGTGTGCAGCATCCGGTTGGGTCAGGATTCTGGAGGTTTTGCTCTATGGCTGCTCAACAGTTTAACCCCTCTCGACGGGAAAAACAGAAATAATGTCAGAGGCCAGACGGGTTCCTATGCACAAATAAAGCCCTCCTCTGATAAAGTTGACGCTCACGCATGCAGCTCACTGGCAGCAGCACACTTCCCTGTCGTCCTTGAGGGATGGATGCAGAGGTGGTGCAGCAGAGCTGAGTGGCTCTGTGGAAGCTCATAAATAAGTATGAAGGATGGCCTCAGGAGCTCAGGGTGAGGAAGATGTGGGGGCCATCACGAAACACCTCACTACGGAGAGGAACGACGGACAATAAGACGGCCAGCACCCCCTCACCCACCTGGAGATTAATTACACCTGTTTCCACATTACAGTCCAGTCTTCTCTCTGGGGAACCTTGACTCCTCCAACCCCATATATACTCCTCTTCCCTGGTCCAACACACAACCCACCCACCCACCCTCTGCAGGCCACGTCAGGGAAACAGGCAGGCCACTGTAACTCAATCTAAGCTTCTAAAGCTCTTTGACTGGGTGAAAAACTACAAGGCTGAAGATTACAGCTTTTACAGTTTGCAAACCACGGCTCTGTGAATTCATATTCTTGTCATAATTCTACACAATCTCAGTGCTCTTCTATAATTATACATTCAACGCAAGAACACACCCCGAACTGTTATTTCATTAGCTTTCCCTGCATGATGACAGTGCTTTGCTCATCACTCACCGCTTTGCCCCCGGAGCTTACGCTGCCACTGGATATTGATAGGGCCCTTGAAAAATCACCCTCACAGAAAGCATTCTGCCAACAAAACCCTTAAAGTAATCTGTAGATCTATCCAGACAGTTAATGGTGCTTAAAGTGTGCCACAACCGATGTCCCACCAATTATGTGGTAATTGTCAATTTCAGAATTTTCAGTTGTTTTTCTAACTTTGTTCATAATATCATTGACACATGTCTTTCAAAGTCAAGTATTAATTATATTTATATTAAGAGGTCCCCAGCTCAACTTTCGGTACACCCGTACTTTGTAAGTCGCTTTGGATAAAAGCATCTGCTAAATGCATAAACATAAACATATATATATATACATAGAGAGAGAGAGAGGGATAGAGAGTTAGATATTTCTCTATTGTTGAGTCTGTGTGTGCAAAATGGCTAACAAGTTAAGCCCCCATTTTACACAAAAGGTATGTTTAACATTAACTACAACCTAGCTTTGAAACTAAATGCCAGGACAGCAGGAACAGCTGACACTTCAGTTAACCTTGTTATAAAGTATGATGTAAGAAAAGTGCTGACAGAGTCTTTATCATTCTGTTTATAGCAGGGTAATGTGAGCAATGTGTGTTCTGGTATAAAGACATTCCTTAAATAGGGAAGCATTTAGAAGAATAGTCACTCAAGTGAGGCCACTTTCATTAGACTAAAAATCTCTACAGGTCTTTACTTTAATATGATTTTAAATTGTACTCAGTTTTGTGTTATTTTTTTCCTTAAAAAAGCTTTATCAATACCTATAAGATAGTCCCTAATATAATATCTCAATTAAAAACAAAGAAAATTCACGTTTATTTTACATTATAATATAGTTATACATTTGATTTATTTTTTTAAATTAGGACATTTAAGGTGGTATTGGCTTTTTTTTATTTTTATAACTAACCTATTAAACGCAGAAATATAAATGCTCACCAAGGTCATTAATACATGCAAAATAAATTTGTATATATGTTGATGAGAGTATGCAAACAGTAGAGCATTCTATTAAAAGTTATATTTCTATTTGTTTCAGGACTGTTCTTATTAGTGTGTGCTAACTGCTGTATGCATGCGAGGCTTAAGAGAGACAGAGAGGTGTTATTTTCAGAAAGCCTAAATGTATTCTCATAATTTTTTTAACTTGTTGTCTGTACATTTTTTAATATTTCAATAATTAACAGGAATCTAGTTCACAGGTGTTTCCCCCAAAGGAGCCAGAATAATTCATAGGCATATGCAACATGTTTGCTCCCATAGGCTAAACCTGACAGGAACTGTAAAACTCACATTACGGCACAACTTTGTACAACTAGGTTAAGTGCAAACTTTTAAAAATGAAAATACTGATACACTTTGTTGATATAAGACTGAATCTGGTCGTCTTGAGCTTTCACATCCATCCAAATCACCAGAAGCTTAACTTGATCAGGAGCTTTCTTGTGCTGTATCCAAACCCAGAGAGATAATACTTCTTAACTGCTGCGGCAACAAAAATCCTTAACTTAGCACTTGTGCTGATGCTTGTACATTTGCCTGTATTATCTACATATTCTTGCTTGAATCAGAACTTTTTGGGGGGATTTTTTTATGTTAATTTAAAATTTTCTTGACTGCTTATAGTCAGTTCTTGTCTTTGCCTTTACATCTCCATTTTTATCTTTGTGTATCTCTCCCTCTTTGTCCATGGCACTAGCTTTTCCCTTTTCTGACTCAGAGCATGCTATGGAGAAAATAGCTGACGGGACAGCAGGGTTCTCATTTCAACCAAGACAGACATCCTGTACCCTCGCTTCCATATGCATAACAAGGTTGAGCACAAGCCAACATCACTGTTGAGAGCTTGTTGTGACTCTGCATGCTGTCAAAAGGAGAAACCTGTCTATCATCATATCTGCAGAAAACTTGTCACATATCACCACTCAGAAATGTAAGAAAGTTTAGAAAGAAGTTTAAAGCTGAAATTCTTTTGGTTTAATGCTGACCCAGCAATCTCAATCTTCCAGGAGCTGGAAACCTCTCTGTAAGAAGTGTTGAACATCCTGTCCCGGAACACTGTGGTGTTCACACACCTCTCAGACACCCCCCCCCCCACCTCACTGCAGTAGAGAAGGTTACATACACAGTCCAGACTGGTATGTATTGATCTAGCCAAAGCCATGCTGCATCTGAAATAGAAAATTAAATTGGCCAAGTTGCTAAAGGAACAAATGCCTTTCAGGGGCAGTGTGGAAAAGATTAGGGTGTTTCTCTAAACCATTCTGTGCACCCACCCTTGCCTCCACTCTCCATGTATTTGTGTCTCTGCCTATCTCCTGGTCCAGAGTGAGGTGCTCTCTGAAAAACTAACCTTGACCTTGCACATCAGGGACTGTGGATTACTCACCGCTGCTGGATCCTCGTTGTGGAACTCTGGAACCGTGCTTGTGTACAGAGTCTATGCCATAAATCAAATGTAACTTAAGCGTTGTTCTGCTCTCCTTATTTCTGAGGTTATTGATGATGTGAGCTGAGAAAGCTGAGCTGGACAAAGCCAAAAGCCTATTGCTGCTGCTGCTGGGATCTACCCTTTGAAATCCCACTGTGGGCATTGCCTTGTATTTAAACCCCATAATTCTGCACTGCCTCAAGCATGTGTGCCTAGACTGGAGCCCCCATGAGCCTGCATATTTTTTACTCTTTTTTCTTTTTTGTTTCTTTCTAAAGAAAGCAGTCACATTGAGACATCCAAGCAATGGATGTTTCTTCTGTTTACATGGAGACAATGACTAGGTTGATGACAGTTAGACAACTCTCTTCAATCATCAATGATCACTTGCTATTTGACCCCTTGAAATACATTTATGGACTATGGTGGTGGGAGTTCTATTTTCTGAACATTTGGAATGGATAAATGATTTTGACAACAGGCCATCAGGGAGATAAATCTTTTCAAAGTTCATATGGCATTCCTGTCTTCTATTGCAATCCCATGAAACTGCTGTCTAAAAGCAGGTTGTCTGATGGTGGCTGGTGACCCATGTCCACCCAATGTCAAGCATTACATTAGGGAAAGAGACAATGGGGCAATGATAAAAAAAAAGGAAAGAGACTGAATGGAACAATACATTTTTACAGAAATATTTAATGTTAACAATCAATATCCCACATACAGTATTTATTCAGTAAATGAAACCAAAGGAGTATAAGAAAGACTACCAGGTGAAAATGACTTCTTCTCTGCTGTGTAATGGAAGTTGATGTCTGCAGGTATCAGCAGAATTTCTTATGGAATGTCCACTCTCCCAACAAAGTGTCACAGCAGATATTTCATGTCAATGACGGATGTCCAGAATCTTCCCTCTCTTGTCATGCCCTAACCTCTAAAAAAAAAAAAAAAAAAGCAGATATCAGCAGAGTAAACTCTTGTGGGTAAGCAGTGGCCCGACCTCTACTTTCAGGAGCAGGACACAGTCACCAAATCCCACCAAACTATGCAGAAAAATGTGGAAAGTAGAATATCCAGGGTGGGCAATATGCTTAACTGTTACAGTTATTTCATCCATCCATCCATTTTCTTTACGGCTTTTGTAATATATTACATTTTAGAGTAATAGAAAATTAACTGAAATCCACATCAGCAAAGTGAAAAATACCAAAACAAATATATAAACTCTGGAGTGTTGAGCCATTTGCTGTCTGCATAATTTCAATCAAAATTTGAGAAAAAAAAACCCAGACATACTCAAGAAGTACCCCAGGACTTTCTCACTTACGCATAGAGAGTATCATTTTTAAAGCCTCAATAAATCACCCAGCTTCAGTTGATGCAGACAAATCTTACCATATAAAGACACACAATCAGGAGAAAACTGCAGAGAAAATAGAAAAGCAAACGCTATTCCTTTGATGAAGTTGCTTTGATTCTAAACTTCTGCAACTGTGTTTTTTAACTTTTTCTTTGGAGCCTGTGAGAAAACAGTACTGTAAACGTTAAAGAGCTAGCTGTTGGGTAAGAACACCCTACCAAAAAATAAATACATTTTTAAAAAATCATTTTTTAAAAATTATTATTTATATCATTATTTACGCGATATATATATATATATATATATGTATATATTTGAGTGTCTAAAGAGGGATCAGGATCTGTGCAGTGCTGTCAGTGTTATTTTAAAGCAGCTGTGACCATTTTAGGGTCATCCAGCTGTTGTAGTGCAGTGCATGTTAAGGAGAAAAGGTCTGATGAGGGTCAAAGGCTGTGGCTGTGAGGGGAAAATGGTTAGAGCTTATGGTACGGATAACAGGAAATAATATATTCTGGCAGATCTCAAGTCTACGTCAGCTAATTAGTTCTGACAATACTTGGTTTGCGCTCATTAAACATGAGAGAGCAGTCTTTGAAGTACCTATTATCAGTGGCTACTACCTTTGCTTGAACTGTTTTAGCATTATTAAAGTGCTACAAAAGTGGTATATATTTTTATACAAATATATATCACTTTAAGATATTTAATAAGTATAAAACATTCATTAAATAATTCTTAGATATTCTTAGTTAGACGGGTTATTTTTTCCAACAGTTTCAGTGTTACATTTTTGTAACGTGCTGGATTCAAGCAATGTAGAGCTGGAAAAATTTTTGTTAGAAAGTTCATGCATTACTCCGAGGTTATTAGCCCTTGTACAAAACTTGTAATGTCAATAAACATCTTAAATCATAGCCACTTTGGTTTTGGACAGAAGTTTGCCCTCACTGAAACCTTAAACCTCAAATCAATAAAAGTACAGTATTTGGATTTATTCTAATTTGGATTTTCACTTGGAAAAAAAAGTATAAAAGACCAAGAGACTAAGACCAACCTCTTCAGGGTGCTCTTTTACAATCTAAATTCTACTCTTTTTCTTACTCATCTCCTCATCTACTCTGCTCATCCATTTGTGTGCATGTGTGTGTGTGAGTGTGTGTGTTTTAAATTAATTTGAGAGCCTCGATTACTCCTGGATGCCTCATGCTGTGAGGGAAGGAAGCTCATTGCTTTTAGCTTTCACGTGTCTGTGGTGGAAAGTATAACTAACAACTTAGAATTTATGGCATGCTGGCATTTTATGTTTTATTATTACAAGTTTCCTTCATATACTTATATACAGTAACAGAAAAAGATTTTGATACCAAAACTATCTTGATGCACACTTCTATCAATGTGCTTTTATTATCTACTTCTGCAAATGTCCACATTTTTGGACAGGGGGATGTAAATATTAGAAAGATATGATTAATACTTTGACACGACACAGTTTCCTAGTTCCTCCAGTACATGTACAGCTAAAGTACTTAAAAAACACAGTTAATAGCGTATTTACATTCTATTTTCCTGAATTAAGTGAAGTATATACCATTCATCCTTAGTGTACTGTATAACTTACCAGTTACATTTTATGGACAAGCAAACTGCTCTTCTTGTACCTGATTTACTACTCTGGAGAATGGTAGTTGATTGCTAAAGTGTACGTTTTACACAAGTTTGCATTTGCTGGGCCTTTAATGGCTAAATCTACAGTTTAAATGTTTTGTCTAGATTGCAGAAATTAGTAGGGTTGAACATAAAAGCTTTTCAGGGCTCTGCAATGACTCTTTGTATTTGTCACCTTCTTGTCTTTTCAATGTTCTCTTCTGAGTTGCTCTCTTTCTTCCACTTCCTACTCACTATCCATACTCTTCCTATCCATCTCTCTCTCACCTTTCTCTCCTCAAACTATAGACAAAAGTCACTTCTTAAAGGACTAGGTGGATCTGAAATCAACTTATTGGGAGAAATTAAAACTTTTACTAGTAATAGTAATGGTTCTTCATTCTCATTAGAGGTACAGAATCCTCCCTAAATAAGATAGAAAGGAGGTGTGTCAGTAGTGAAAAGAAAAAAATGAGAAGGCAGAGAATGAGAGAGCCTGCTCTGTACATGTGGGGGTTTTTGTTCTTTATTAGACCCATATCTCAATCTCAGTGCCTGCCGTGCAGTTCTGTCAGGCTTTATCTGCCTCTCCCCCTCCCTGTCCACAGAGGAAAGCTCTCAGAAAACCATTTACTCTTTTTCTTTGATGCAAAGAGCTTAACATCATTCCACGGCCTTTCTCTTCACATTAAAATAGAGATTCCTGAGCTCTCTGATAGCAGCAGAATTGTTACTAAGAGCTGATGCAGAAATTATCCTGTGGCTACCAAAATGAACTCAAGTGCACTTCTATGAACTTTTTCATGGGGCAGAATTAAGAGGTCAAGTTAGGGGGAGTTACCTAGGGGTAATGTGCGCGATTGTTATCCTTAAGGAAAGGGAGGAAAACAGAAAGATTAATTTCAATTACCGTATTTATCACAATCTCCTGTGTCAGTTAATTAATTCAAGCAAGGAAGCAAAAATTCCCCCTGTAGAAATTGGTCATGCGTTTGGGGATTTGGTCTTGTTTATGTTTGTGTAATCTGTAATTAATATCCTAGCATATTGAAATAAGAGTGAGTGGAATTTGTGGTTTTCTGAGTTCATGTGTAGACTTTACTTTTAACCATGTTTTAAATATGTATTGTTCTATAAATATTTAAGTATGAACAGCTTCAAGGAAAAATCCTTGCTCAGCTTTTTAGACTGAAATGACTTTGAGTACTTATAGCCAACTTTAAGTCACCCAAAATGTATCCCTCATTAAAATCTTGCCAAGTTTTAGAATCACATTTATGGATGAAATAACTGTAATGCAATGATTAAGTGAGCGCTTTAAGTTCCTGTTCCCAATAATGACTGGAATTAAAAGCAAGAAGATGGTATATAAGTGCATACAATGTTTATTTATCTTTTGGTAAGAAAGAGGAAAACATCCCTAACCGTGACAGAACTGTTGTCTTTCAGAAATATATGTAAGGACATGAAAAGGTTTTTGTCACCTCAATTCCACTGACAGGTTTTATTCTTGCCCAAGGCTCATTTCTTGAATAATTCATTTTGCTCTGACTGTTAAGAAGGAGTTTTGCTGAGATGTGTAGGTAGGAAAGTCATCTAAAAAACAATAGTCTGTATTCAAATTTCTGTCTGTAACTACTCTGAGAAAGAAGTTTAAGTGGGTATGAATAAAACCGGAAAAATTTAAACCTCACTCAGGTTTTACTTTGTTTCAGAAATGTATAAAAATAGTCGACTGGTGATGGGATTTTCTTCACATGCTCATCAGAACTCTTTCTGAACTAAAGCTGTTTTAAAACACTGGTCATGCTCCATCCATGCCTATGGAATGTGTTTGATACAGCCAGCAATGTAATAAAAAACACAATCTATGTGTGGGTGAAATGGATCAGATTCAAGTGTGGATGAGTTATTTGGATTAAATGAGTCTATTCAATTGTTTGTTTTTTTCGCCACAAAATACTTCATCCAAATCAGTTTTATATGCATTCATTGAGTGGGTTTCCCAGCGTTTTCCTTCCTAACTGAAGAGAAATGCCCACTGACTCAGCAGTCACAGTAGTCTGATCATCTGCCAGTTGCAGAAAATAAGATGTTGAGCCCTCTGCATCTGGAACCAAACGGGTTCTTCATGTCACTTCCTAAAGTGACACATTTTTAAAACGACAGGCCAAGGGGTTAAAACTGTGACTTGTTTAGTTTGTAAAAACAGACATCTTCACTACTTAGTTACTGAAGACAATAATTACTGGCAAATCTTTCAACCTTTGTCTTTCTACAGAAGTGACCAAACCTATTATCCAATCGTATCTCCTGATTTGTCAGTCCTTCCTCCGTGATATCTGACAAGGTTCTCTGGCACAAAGAGTGTTTGATTCCCAGTGTGAGAGATTAGAATTTAGCCTCGATATGAATCTTCAACCGGGGTGATTTAGTGTCCATGGCTCCGGCAGTGCTCTGACTGCAGTGATTTGTTGATTTAATCAATCTTCTCCATGTAGACAAACAGCAACATTTGAATGGTTTGATGTTCAGCATCTCAGTGCAGTCGCAGTTGCTCCAAACTAGGAGGACTGGTGAATTTTTAAGATAACCATCTTTATCAGATTAATGACTGTAAGTGGTTGCCAATTGATTCTTTCGTTTAATTTTCTTGTCTTTTCAGAGCTGAACACTTAATTATTTAAAGCTTAAGAAAAATAAAAAACAAATGTGTTTCTTTTCCCCAAAGTTTAAAGTTTACTTTCTGCTTATACCATGTCCATACATTTACCTCTCAGGATGAAATTTGAATAGTCTTTTGTTTGAATTGATGTGCTTGACCAAAGAGGCTCTAAGTGAGATGTTATAAACAGTGATTGGGTAATAAAGACCTTCCACTCTATTCTTTTCAGCTAAAAGAGAGCAGGTGGGCTTGTGTCCAACTACTGGATTGATGAAACACCAAAGTCCAATCATACCGTGCCTCATCCAAGTTTCCCAAACCAATGAATTAAAACTGTGACTGACCTTTTAGTTCCTATTTGCTTATTGATCTCAGATTTTCATCCGTCTCATCTGCTGAAGTATAGCTGGGGGGAGAGCCATCAATCTTTTGCCCAAATAGC